>CAMZMU010000052.1:86375294-87575294 GCA_947311845.1 Poa pratensis | reverse complement strand
TTGAGCATGAAGCTGAACCTCAATCTGAATGAACATGAAACTGATCCCCAAATTGAACATGAAGCTGAACCTCAACCTGAATCTGAACATGAAACTGATCCCAAAATTGATGAGAGCAATGACACCAACATTTGGTGAGAGTACAAACCAACCAAGTCAGCTTATTCAAGAATTTCATCCAAGTCAAATTATTCATGATCCAGGACTTAGAATAATTTTGTCCGTATACTAATTTTAGTAGAGAGTTCACTTGTCCTTTTGTTGTTGCTTCTCTAGTACTGGATGTATTAGTATGTGATTTGTATGCTTTTAACCTGAAATTTTGTGGTATTTTGTCTTACATAAAATTTTTGTCTTATATTGGCTATTTTCTACGTATGTAGTCGTTTAGTTTAGTCATCGTCAACCTTCAGCCTACCTCGAAATAATTCCTGGACTCGCCGTTGCCTATAAGCATTTGTAATCTACCAAGCAAACAAAAATATTTGGTGAAATACTAAAGCATACTACTAAGAATGCACTATAACAATCTGCCTTGAAAAGCACCTCCAATCCTCCATGCAAGTGACGCAAAATAGTTCAGAACAATGTTTTTTCTGCTTTCCATTTTATATATTAAGATTTCTGATCGAAACTTATTATAAACTAGATAAAATGGGAAGAGAAGTTTCAACAATGGATAATTAGGATGTGTGGTGGAGTAAGAAAGGTAAAGAGGAAGGTCCAATAGTTCAGTAAAGGAAGCTAAGTTAAACATAACAAAGAAGCTTCTTGGCCTAACAAGATACAAAAGAAAATAAATATAACATAAGTTACACAAGTATATTAGTGGGGCGTAACTGAATGGAATAAATATAACATAAGTTACACAAGTATATTAGTGGGACGTAATTGAATGGTACAATTATTTGTTACCTTGTCTGTATCTTTGATGGAACCTTTCCCTCTAATGAAAACACGGCAGCCACTTGATGCTTCAACCCGCTTAAGAGAATTGCCCCTTGGTCCTAGAATGCGCCCAACAAAATTGAACTGAAGGAAAATGAAAACCCAACAGATTAGAAACTTCCACTGTGCTGAAAGGATTGAACAAGTTGCAGAAGGCATACATTAGGGTAAGCATCAACTGGAACCTCCATGCGTACAATCTTCTTGACGATATATGAGCCAGGACTTGGAGGTGCTCCTTGCCAGTCCATGCTTGTTCCAGGAGGAGGAAAGCCTACCCTCTGTTATATAACAAGAGCAATTTACTATATTTGATGAGAAACACCCTAAAGTATGTTACAATGAAAGAAAACATCTATTCATGATTGATTACCAACCTTTACAAGAAAAATTATAATCCAAAAATAATGAAATATTTAATAGCAAAAGAAGGTTCTGGAAGTGATTATAATATTTACAGAAGGTAATTTTTGTAGAGATTAGTTTATTATGCCAACCTCTTGGTGTAGCCCATTCCAGGGACCAAATCCATTGCCATGCAAATTAGGTCGCATGATTGGTGAAGACATAGGACTAGGACTTCTATATCGACGTCTGTCAAAATCGCTGAACCCATGGTCGTGGGCCATGCTTGATACCCGCATGATTTCTAGATAAGACAAACATAAGAAGAGGAGGAACAGACAGTTATTGCAAAGGATGGGGATTTGTATTTGCTATGAAATGTCAGCATTAAAATTGGCCATAATCAAGTCGTAAGTGCTTTATGAGAAACATTTACAGGAAATATAAAATTAATAAGTATGAGCAGAGCGATATTACATGATGAAATATATGGCTCTTAGAATCAGTGGTAGATTCAGATCACCTTGATCATGTAGTGACAAACATATCGTGAGAGTTGAGTCCACCACTTTGAAGTTCAAAAGAAGACAACATACTTCATTTCTAAGACTTGAAACGAAAAGGAGCATTTTCTAGAAGTAGCACTACACTAGTTTAGCATGATACCCGGTGGTCAAAGTTTCTATAAGGACACTTTGTCCTTATTATAAAATCCTGTTATCTCACAAGAACATGCAGTTCCTTATGCATGGTTTTACATCAACATTAAGAAAGTGGACACCCAGGCCATGTAAAAATGTACTCCCTCCGTTTCTAAATATAAGATGTTTTAGCCTTTCTCAGTTTTCTCAAATTCCTACGCATCTAGACACTTTTTAGTGTGTATGTTCACTCATTTTAGTCCGTACGTAGTCCATATTGCAATACCTAAAACATCTTATAATCAGGAACGGAGGGAGTAGCATGCAAGGGTACCTTTGCAGTTTTTATATTCGAAAAATGGTCACGTTGAAAGGTTAAAATTGAACGCAATAATGGCTATAGACTGTTGTTTAAACATACTCCAGTCCCATAGATGATAAAAGAAGCATTGATGTTTGTAGACACTTCTTTAATGCTCCATGCCATATAAATGAACAAAGATAAATTTGTACTTTGTTTTGCTGCAAAATAGGTCTAAGTATTGTAAAAAGCAACATATAAAGCTGCATACCAAATAAACCATAAAAGGTGAAGTGACCAACTGAATGCAAGATTTGCAAGAACTTTATTATCAAACTAGTATTAATGCTAAACTGCATATTTATAACCAAACCACAAGATCAAAACAGTAAACTGGTCTGATGGCCTTTCCACATCGGCCTATCATACTTGGATCCCTGCAAGTGTAGTAATTTTTTTTTTTGCTTTTAACTAATTATTATATGGTTATCCAACGAACATGATACAAGTCAAAGCAACTTATTGTAAGTCTGAATCCAAAAACTACTGTCGTAAGGGGAACAGTTTCCTAGTTAAAGCTCTCATGTGACAAACAATACAAAATCTTAAAAGTGTGATGTTTAGACAAATACGTCACTTCCTACAAAGTTGGTATGCCGCTGATGCCGTAAGATAAAAAAGAAACTGATCAAACAAGAGTATGATGTTGTTGATAAAGCAATGACAATGTTTTTCCAGCATCCGTGGTTTTTTTTTTTAAGAAATACCTCCAGTGGTAGCTAATAGTTCCCACAGTGTTTAGCCTTTGAGGTAATCTTCATAAGTGAATCAACATTTCAACACACTGTGTGTATGCAGCATGCCAAAAATCAAGAAGACATGAAGACATGGTACAGTGCAAAAATTCTGACATTGTCTCACGTATCAAGAACAGACGCACTGCTGTCTGACGGTGATGCCATGAGAAAATACAGGCATCCAAGATACACACCTTCACTTCCACTACACTTATTTTGGTTACTGGTGTCAAGGTAACTTCTCAAGTGAGCATCTCGCTCAACACAAGACCCAAGACAACGAAACATCTACATATCTTTATGGCAAATCAAATGGTATTCCTCAAAACAAGGAAGTAAAGCTTGACCACCTTTCTATATGCTAGTACAATTCACCAATTATCGATCTCTATCTCTCTTGTGCACAAAACATGGCATGACAAATCAAGAGGGAAACTAGTCCAGTCTACCCAAACATCAGATATATCAGCTCAAGAGCTGCAGAGAAATCGGCAGCGATCCAAGCATTGGATGCCATGCGGTTTCTCCATTGAAAACAGAGCCCCCCATTTTTTGTCACAAGCAAAAAAAAATGAAAACGATTAATTGGTGAGCAACAGTAAGAAGAAGGTAAGAAAAGATCTCACCTTGGTTCAACAGCCGGCTGCACACGGGCAGCACCTGCATGAAGGGCCCGAGCTTCTGATGCTCGGCGAGAAGCTCAGCCAGGTACTGGCTGCAAAGAAGCCTGAAATTGCGTCAATCGAAAAGGGCCAGCAAGCGGAACAGAGAGCAACCTCCGGATCAAGAACAATCAAGGAGCACAGAGGAAACAAATCCCTGGCCTGGCGGCGCTGTACCTATCATGGTCGGGGTTGCCCCTAATCTGGGGCGAGGCGGTTCTTGCAGGGGAGAAACCCTGGCTGTAGAGCCCCGACATGGTGGCGGCCGGACCAAGAGGGAGAGAGCTCTGCTAGAGAGAGAGAGGTTTTATGCTTCTGTGGGAGGAGGGTTTGATGATAGAGAGAGGGAGGGGGGCCCAGAAGAGGAAAATGAAAGAGGATGGAGTGGGTGTGGATGTGAGGGCATCTCCAGCCGTCCCCCAGCGCCCCACAGGGCCAATTTTAGCGCCGTTTGGGCCTGCGAGCGCCGTTTTTCGCCCAGTCGGCCCCCAGGAGTCTAAAAAGCGCCGAATCGGCGGAAACTAGCGCCGGCGTTCCCAGGCCAAACCCAGCCCACCGGGTTCGGCTTGGGGGGAGAAAAGCGCGCGTGGGCCAGCGCTGTCGGCGTGATAGCGCATATCCCACCCCCACGCCGTGTTCTTTCCCCATCTCTCGCGTCGCCGCGATGTCGCCGCCAGTACCACCCCTCCCCACCTCCGCCGCATACAGCTAGCTAGGAAGCCGCCATCTCGCCCAATCCTCCGCCGCCGGCCGCCCCTCCTCCCCCCGTCGTCGTCTCGCCGCAAAGAAGGCCCTCGGGGAAGGCTCGCCTCCACCTTGCCTACTTGGTGTTCGGCGATTTGGCCGGCTGAGCCATGTACTCCGACGACGAGGAGCTGCTCGCCGAACTGCTCGACGAGGAAGCCCAGGCCGACATCGACGATGAAGAGCACCTGCTCGTCCTCGCCTGCCTTGCCGGCCTGCTCGACAAGGCGAAGCCGCGGCGTGGTGGCTCAAAGCCCGGCTGCCGCAAGAGCAAGCCGAGGCAGCTCTACGAAGGCTACTGCATCCTCTACTCCGACTACTTCGCCGAGAACCCCACGCAGGACGAGGCTGTGTTCCGGCGCCGTTTCAGGATGAAACGGCAACTCTTCCTCGACATCATGCATGCCATCTGGGAGTTCGACACCTACTTCAAGCTGAAGACGGATTGCACCGGCACGGTAGGGTTTACCTCAATTCAGAAGTGCACGGTGGCGATGAGATTGCTTGCATATGGTGCTCCCGCTGACGCTCAGGATGACTATCTGCGCATGTCTGAGTCTTGCGCCATTGAAAGCTTGAACAGGTACTGCAGGGCAGTGGTGGCAGTGTTTGGGCCAAAGTACTTGCGATCGCCCAATGCGGATGACACTGCCCGGATCCTGTCCACCAATGAAGCAAGAGGCTTCCCAGGGATGCTTGGAAGCATCGACTGCATGCATTGGGCATGGAAGAACTGTCCATTTGAATGGCAGGGGATGTACAAAGGCCACAAAGGAGAGTGCAGTGTGATTCTTGAGGCCGTGGCTACACATGATCTATGGATTTGGCATTCCTTCTTTGGTATGCCAGGAACTCACAACGACATCAATGTGTTGCAGTGCTCGAATGTCTTCGCCAAGCTTGTTGAAGGTCATGCCCCTCCAGTGAACTATGATATCAATGGCCACCAGTACACAAAGGGCTACTACCTTGCAGATGGCATCTACCCGAAGTGGTCAACATTTGTGAAGAGCATCTCCAACCCTGTGCCAGGAAGCGCGAAAGCTTGGTTTTCCGAGTGCCAGGAGGCTTGCAGGAAGGATGTTGAGCAGGCATTTGGTGCGCTGCAGTCTCGATTCGCTGTTGTCCGGTACCCAGCTCTGACTTGGTCCAAGGCCAACATGTCTGAGGTGATAAACTGTTGTGTGATCTTGCACAACATGATCATTGAGAGCGAGCGGGATGAGCCGGTGGCTGACACTGAGTACTACAGGCAGGGTCCTCTTGCAGATGTGGATCACCAGGTGCCGGCAACATGGGCAAACTTCATGACTATGCGTTAGGAGATTCGAGACTCGACGGTGCATACACAGCTGCAGAATGATCTGGTGGAGCACCTGTGGAGGCGCAAAGGCAATGGCCATGCCGACGCCTAGTTTGTTCTATTTGCTTGCATTGTTGAACTATTTGTCTATTGATTTGTATGTTGAACTATTTGTGTGTGGATTTGTATGTTGAACTATTTGTATGCCGAAAGTTGGACGAAACTTGGCCGAAAGTGTTGATTTGTATGTTGAAAACTTGGCCGAAAATTGGCCGGCTGGGGGCGTCCTGGATTCGGCGACTGGGAAAACACCGAACCCAGTGCGTCGAATTGCGCCGGCGCTCCCCAGGCCATCCAAAAAGGCGCCGTTTTTCGGCCTAGGGGGGCCGAACGGCTGGAGATGCCCTGAGGTGGTAGAAATGCTACTTTGGGGCTGCACAGCCTGCAAGACCTGCCGCTTAAAGAGAGGCTGCTCGAGTCAGCAAGCAAAAGGCCCAGGGGCTACTGCCGTTTCTCATGTCCCCTGAGAAAATATTACGTGCTCAACCAGTCTTTGCCAAAAAAAGAAAAAAACAGCTCAAATCTGACAGATATTAAAACCCTACCTTTTATATGAAGTAGCGAATACAACCCTGATAGTATGAAAAACGTAATGTGAAGCCAAGACAGTTTAAGCACAATTCTTTTAACGCAAAATCTAATTAGTGCGTGCGCACGATCCTACTCTTACGGAGCGCTCACAACTTACACCGTCTGATTGCATCCGACGAGCAATACAGCCTTATCTACTAACCATCACGTGTTGCTTCCCCCAACTCTCTGGTCCCCATCGAGTTCACCGCTCTCGCACCTCATCATCCTCCTCCTCCAGACCTCTCTCCGCCATGACACCAAGCCGCAGCTCCTCCCGCTCTCGCATCTCATCGGCACCGCTTAACTCCAACCTCGGGCGCCGGCGACTGCGCCGCCGCCGCACCACCTCGCGGCCACGGCGCCACCCACCGGCCGACCCCGCTGCATGTACGACCCCGGCCACCGGCGGCTGCAAGCCCACAAGACCCGGGGCCGCGCCTCCACATCTCCATCCCAGGGCGCCAGCAGCTGCAACCTCCGCGCCGCCACACCACCTCGGCGCCAACCACCTGGCAGACCCCGCTGCATCCCCGACCACGTGCGCCGGCAGCCGCAAGCCCTCAAGGCCACAAGACACGGCGTCGCTTCCCTGAGGCCCCTGATCCCAACACCACGTCACTGGCGACGGGCGAGTCAAGCGAAGTCCCTTCCTACGCAAGGTAAGAATCTTACCTGCCTTCTCCTTACTTTGTTCTGATCTGCTCTTTGAAGTGGTGAATTTGTACGCTCCTCCTTGCTCTGATCTGCCAGTTTGTATGCTCCAGTGATGAATTTGTATCCTAGACAGTTTGAGTGATGAATTTTGTATGCTAGCTCATTAGATTTGGTTAAATCTGAGATGTATTTTGCTGTTGAGAAATTGGGAGTGATGAATTTGATGGTAGATTTTCGTTGAGAATGCAGATTGAATCACATAAGAAGAGAGTTTTTCGCTGCTTTATTGTAGATGACATCTAAATCTGAAGATGCAAATTAGGATGTACTTTACATGATGTTAAATTTGTTAGTAAACTGGTATTTACATCCATGTTCTCAAGATCAGTAGAATTGTTTTGTAGTTGTGGTTGTATGTAATATATTTTTCGCCGCGTGTCGATTTTTGCATGTGCAGATGTAGTTTCCTAGCATTTCTTACTGCATATGCCTTGCGCACATATGCTTTTCCTTGTGTATATTTCCATGTAGAGTGTATTTTTTCTGGTTCATTTATTTTTCTGCATATATTAGATGAAAAGTGCATTCAGTAGATGTGAATTGGCAATAAAACTACGTGTAGCTCTATGGGTACTTAATTATGTTTTCACAAGATGTCACTAGTCTAGAGATGTATTACATGTAGTTCACATAGAGAGATGATTTTGCCATGGCATGTAGACTAATTGTTTCACCCTGCTGCTCTCGTGCACCGGTTGGCATCACTAGAACACTTTTTACCCGAGCTAGGTCTATGAAAGTGTCTATAAATTTCTCCAGTCGAGCTAGCAATATTTCTATTGCATTTGCAGTGCACACAGATATATTTTTTATTCGTGCAATGTATTTTTGCCATGAGATGTAGATGTATTTTTTTGTAAATTGTTTGCATAAATTAAATGAAAACTCCATGTCAGGTTCCATAAGTAGGTATCTTGCATATACTTTTAAATGGCACTTAGATGTACTTTTTTATGTTAACATTATTGACACAGCATATCCGTATGTAGGTTTTACAGATAGTTCTTGATTTTTTCCTGTGTATAGATGTAGATTTTCGGGCAACTCGGATATGTAATTTCAGTTGTATTTTAGATAAATTTTTAAATATTTTCAGTGGAATATGTATTTTTCAAACAAAGGCATTGGAAGTGGTATAACATGATTTTCTTCTTACCATTCAGTTTTAGCAGTCATACCTAAGGTATATGTGTTTTTGCTATGATGTTGCCGGTCATACCTAAGGTATATTCATGTTTTTTCAACCTTTGTTTTGCATGCATCCAATTGATGTTTTTCATTTGTTGCGTTGTCTTCAATTAATTGATGAATTTTCTGTTATATGTTATGTTCTTCCAGAAACATTCTCGGACACCTAAGAGTTTGTCGAAGCAATCGATATTCAAAAGAATGAAGCAATGACTTCAACTGAAAGCCAATGCCAACATGTGAAAGATTTGGCACACTCCATCAAGCCCAGTGGTTGGCTCAGTAACTCAACATGTGAAGTCGCCTTGCATGTTCTTTCTAAAGAAATGGCTAAACAGAAGAAATGGGTGAATGCCACTGAGAATTGGGGTGAGTTCAAATAACATTAACATGTTCTCCATGAGTTATGCATCCTCCTTCTTTTCACTTGTATTTTTCTACTATCCATACTTGTACTTTATGCATATTTTCTTACATGCTTCCTTCAATCTTTAGTGCTAGAACATGATTTAATTGATGGTCTTTTCCCTTGTTTACGGGCAAAACTACATGGAGAAATTCTCAACTTCAACAGAGCTATACAAGCATCAGGTTTCAACTGCTATAACTTTCATGAGAAACTACAGTTCGTGCTAGTGAAAAACTGGGAGAAAGCTTCAACTCTCTTGCTTGTTTTTCCTGGGAGAAAACTACAACGTCATCAAGAAGAACTCAGAAAGCAATGGTTCGAGCTGTAATTTTGTTCAGTACATGTGGTAACCTGAACTTTCTTACATCTCAGAACTTGATGTACTGTTCCGCTGCAATGTTTCTTTTTGCTCTTCGAGTTTGTGATGTTTTCTTACATGTGAACACTTGAGAAAACTACAATGTTTTGTTTACGTGGAGTTTTCCTGGAATTCTTGGCGATGTTTTTCTTTCCAATTTCTACTTTCTTCTTGGATTCAACACCTGACAGTTCTGGGTGGGGGCGTGGGGCTGTATATCTGCAACTGATTCTGCTAGCCCACAACGAATTTATGTTCTTACATGGATTTTTTAAACATTTTGTCATGGATTTCTTGTTCTATGTTCCTGATGGAAGTTTCATCCAAGCGGGAGAGTTCCTCTCTCGTGGCTGCTGGAGGAAGAAAAGAAGCAGGTTGAGAAGAAGAGGTAGCAGGATCCACACGGATGTACGTAGTTAGCTAGCTGCGCGGTCCACGTGCGTGCGCGCGTCGGTGCGTTCTCAGCTGGACGTCCCTTTCCATTTCTGACCTGGTCTGGGACCACAACCCATTTCCGGTTGCTGTCTGATTCGGACACGGGGGGCACCGTGTAGCGCAAAATGGTGCCCGGGCACTGTGTAGCCGTGTCCTTCTTTTAATGCTATTTTTTTTAAACGAGAGAAAATATGTGTCATTACACTTTATGAAAGAAAAGAGTTAACCAATTTATAAGAAAAACTGGCCGAAAGGCGACTCGTCGGACGACGGGAGAAACCCAGCGCCCGCCACCGCACTGGTGGCTGGCGGCCACACCGACAGCCCTAGGATTAGCCACCAACCCTCACCGCAGTCCTCTCCGCCGCCTGTTGCGGCCACGCCTCCCAGGCCGCAGCTGGAGGTCGTGTCGGGCGCTGCTTCCGACACCGTTCCAGACCCTTCCTCGACGGCAGGCGATGCCTCTGCCTCCCCTTCCGCCATCGAGCTGCTGATCTCGCTAGCCACGGTGCTCGGGGGAGATGCAGACGCCGCGACGACGGCTGCTGCAACGGCTTCGGCACTCAAGCAAGGCTTCCTCGCCGCCAAAAAGCCTTGGGCTCTGATCTGGGAGCCGGCGGAGCTATCCTTGCCGTTCAAATCACCTAGTGACGCCTTCCTTCAATTCGTCCTCGAGAACTTCAGCTCTATGGTATGCTCCCCAATCGCCCCTGGATCCAAGCTATTTGTGCCAACCCCGGTGCATGTTGCGGTGGATCCCGGCGACCACACTTCTCCTTCATTTTCCTCAGTTTGTTTAATGCTTAATTTTTGGCTTGGATCCGAGTTCGAAAGGTTGTTTGTGGAGACTTTAGGTAGAAATCGTTTCAGCATCTTGGTCTCCTCTCCTAAGCTGGCCGCCTTCATCGTCTCCCTCGGCGGGATTCGCCATGGCCGAACTCTCGCCCGCTTCTCTCTCTCGTTCTCGTCTGCCACGTCGACTGAGGTGGGACCCACCAGCGGAGATGACGATGGTTAACCACAGCCCGCTGACGCACCCGTGAACACTGCTCCTCTGTTCCAGCCCAGACGTGTGCCCGAGTTGACCTCTGCCCCTCCTATCTCCTCCCCCTCTGCTAGGCCTGAATCCTCTCGTTCTCGCCGCTCGCGCCCCACTTGCCTCTCGCTCTTGTCTCCGGGAATCCTGCCCTCCCCTCCTGGCCCCTTGCCGTGGCCCGTGCACCCGCCCCGTGACCCCCTCTACACTTCTTCCTCTTCGGGTACGGCTCCGCCCCCAAGCCTCGGCATCGCCTCCTCATCCTTCCCTCTTTCTTCACCCGCTCCTCCTGCTGGTCAAATTTCCGTCTCCGGCAATGTGGAGGGCCGCGCCACCGATGGAGGAGCTCCTCTTTCCTACTTGCAGGTCGCTACCTCCCCTTCAAAGGCTCCCTCCCCTCGCCCTCGTTCGACACCCCCACCGCTCAACCCTTCCATCCTTCGCTGCCACCGGTGCTTGGCGACCGACCACTTCGTGTGAGCTTGCATGGATCCGATCCGCTATCGTCGCTGCCGGTTCTCCAGACACATCGAGCGAGCTTGTAAGTTCCCCCCTTACGGCTCACACTCGGAACCGCCTCCCTCTCATCCTAATTTCTCCTTTTTCGGCCCCAGCTCCGACATGGCCGTGCCGACTCCGCTGTTCTGCGCCATTTGCTTCTCCCACGACCACGTCCGTGTTGTTTGCCCTCTGGCTTTCCTTGCTGTTGTCGCCGCAGTGGGGGAAGAAGCGGAGGACCAGGCGGATCCCTCCTTTGAGGAAGGCGAGGACTCGGAGGAGCCTCCTTTTAGTAAGAAGAGGAGCCACCTTTCGAGGATGATGCTGCCGGCGACACGGACGAACAACTGTTGTACGATGGCTGCTACATTCCCATCACTGACGCGGCAGACTACCTCTCCGTCCTAGGCGCGTCGTCTTCCGCCTCCGCGCCCTCAGAGCCCAGCTCGCCGCCGCCGGATGCCGAGGACCTCCTCGATGCGGAGCGCTGGACTACACCGATGTCTTCATGCCGCACGTCGTCATGCCGCACTTCGACCACCTGGAGTATGTGTTTGTCAACCCGCCCGTTATTGCCCCTGCCTCCCTCATTCACTAGGCCATTGCTCTGGGCTGCGGCCCAAACCGCGCCACCCTGCTCTCTTCATCCCATGGCACAAAGCTCGATGTCTTCGCCTCCTCCATCGACAGAGAAAACGCCATCAACAATGGGCCTTTCATTGGGCGTGAAACTTCTGTCCATTTCGTCCGCCACGATGAAACTGATAACCGTTTCCTTTTTGAACACGAAGTCTTGGTCGCTCTTGCCATCGAAGACTACCCCCTAGAGCACTGGTTCCGTGACCATGTGATCCACTCCTCTGGCCCCTATGCTAACCCGCACTCCATCGATCCTATCTGCCTCATGGGAGTGGATTTCTCTGCTGTTCTGGTCACGGTGAAGGCTGAATCCATCATCGATATTCCCGAACTCCTAAACTTGAAAAACCACTGCAGCGATGGCACCATTGGTCGCGTTTCCATCATTGACTATGAGGAGCTGATTGGTGGGTCGGATCCTCCCTCTGATCCTTCTGACCACGACATGGACTCTATTCCTGATGCGGAATCTGCTGATGGGGAGTATGTTGAAATTGAGGGCGGCACTGGCTTTGCCGATGTTCTTCACGCCCTGGGTGTTCCTCCACCTGATGTTCCTCTGTGTGGCGTACAAGCTGCTCCTGCTGCCTCCCTTGTTGCCCGTGCACTCTCTTCTGCTCCACCTCTGCCCGTCGTGTGTGGCAGTGTGGAGATCCTCTGCACTCCAAGCCTGCAAAAATGGCATACATGTTGTTTATGGGTTTCTATGAAGTTCTGGTCCTTGGCTCTGACGGTGAGAAGTTGTTCTTCAGGCTTCCCATGCGCAAGGCGGCGCTGGGCGCCGGATGCAAGGGTCTGATGGTGGCCAATTTTGCTTCGGCGTCTGTGGGCCTAATTGACTCCATCTCCACTCTTGGACCTCTCCGCCATCCTCAAGTCACGGCCGACATCTTCGTGCATGGCCTTCCTGCCGCCGCCCAGCTCTTTGTCCCCTTCGAGATGGCAGCTGCCATGGTCATGGACACCGACCCGGTGCCGCCCCTCCCTGCTCCGAAACTCCCGCTGCTGATGTTGAGGATGTTGCTCCTGCTCTGGAGCTGCTCTCTGTTGAAGCCGCTCCCACCATGACAGTGGCCATCGACGTTGTGGCGCCTGCGCCGCCTCCCCTCGCCGCGTCGCGCCGCAGTCCCCGCCTGGACATCACTAAGGTGGCGAAAAAGGAGTCCATCATCGACAGAGCTATGAAGATGAAGGAGACCCGCATGGCGGGACCGGGGAAGAACAAGAAAGATCTCAGAGCTGGGGAACTGCCCTCTGATGAACTGCTCGGATCGTCGTGGAGAAGAACTCTCCTCTGGGCCCTGATGACCTGGATGCGCTCGCTGCGGCCTGCGACATCTCGGCCCATGAGATGGGCACGCCCCCTAGTGCCTCCGGCCTCTCCATGATGAGGCCCACTCTGCGCTTCTGGGTCCGCTGGGCTCTTCTCGTCGTCTCCAGCCCATTCAACTCCGTCGACCACCGTGCGTCAAATATCTATCCTGTGCACCCCGGATCTGGGCCCTATGATGTTGTGCCTAGCAATGCGGGCTGGGCTGCCAAGCGACGCCACGGATGTTGTCCTACCTTTATTTCCTTTCATTTAAATTGGGCTACTGCCCCCACCCTTTGTAACAGACTTGAGTTATCTGGGCATTATGCCCCTTTAAATTTGAGACGGCCTTTATTTATTTCTTGGCTCCTGCTTGTCGTTTCCTCCACTTCGATGCATATTAAGGTAAACCTTGCGTCCTGGAACACACGTGGGCTCGGGCAGAGGCCAAAACGCGATGACGTTCGCTCCGCTGTGGAATCCTTTTTGCCAAACATCCTTTGCATCCAAGAATCCAAGTTGGAAGCAATATCTCCCTTCTTAGCCACATCCTTCTTCCCCCCACTCTCCGATCTTTCACCTTCAAACCTTCCAGGGGTGCCTCGGGCGACATCATCACAGCCTGGAACGACAACATCCTTGAACTCACAAGCCAATCCATCAACGACTTCTCTGTCACCACCTCCTTCTCCCTTCGCCTCGACAATCTTGCCTTCTCCATTGTGAACATTTACGGACCTTGCGACCACAGCGCCAAAACGGATTTTCTGGACTCTCTTTCTACAGTCATTGCCACTCTCCGGGGCCCCTACGCTGTTGTGGGAGATTTCAACCTCATTAGAACGCCGCAAATCCAATAATAACTTCAACTCGGCTGAGGTAGCCATTTTCAATGATTTTATTAATAACAATGTGCTGCTTGACATCCCTCTCCTGGACAGACAATTCACTTGGTCTAACCAGCAAGCACCGCCCATTCTTGCTCGCCTCGATTGGATTCTGGTCAATTTGGATTGGAGCTTGGCTTTTTTGGACTCCACTCTAACCTCCTCCAGCCGCCCAACCTCGGACCATGTCCCTCTCCACCTTGAAGCCTCATCCAAAGCACCTCACAGCAAAAATTTCAGGGTTTAAAACAATTGGCTGACTCACGATGCCTTTGTCCATCTCGCTCAGTCAAACTGGAACAGTGTCTCGAGCCAGCATGGCCACCTCGCGCCTATCAACCAGCTTTGTCTCCGCCTCAAGCGAGTCCGATCCGAGGCTAGAATCTGGGCTCGCTCTAGGCGACTGCCTTCCATTTACCTTGCCAATTGTCGAACTGTCATCCTCCTCTTTGATGTCCTAGAAGTACGACGTGCTCTCTCCCCTTCCGAGATTTGTCTAAGAACCCTTGCCAAGCTTTCCCTCAGTCGCCTCAATGCTTCCAAGGCTACCTACTGGCGTCAGAGGGCAAAAATCAGGCATTGCACCCTTGGTGATGAAAACTCGAGATACTTCCACCTTTGTGCCTTTGGGCGCCTCCGAAAAAACCAAATTAAGGTCCTCGATGACGATGATGGGAATACGGTTTTCTCTCATGATGCCAAGGCTGACATCCTTCACCGCTTCTACAAGGATCTGCTTGGAGTTGCTCGGCCTGCTGCCTCCCACCTGAATCTTTTCGCCCTTGTGCAAACCACGTCCCTAGACTCTCACTAGTCTGTTGCTCTCGCGGCCCCTTGATCAATGCAGATTTATAGGGGGGTTTGTGCTATCGTCTCCACAGGGATCAACAAGGTTATGATGGTTCTAAGGGTTGGCAGAAGCTAGACCAAAACTTCAGGTTTTTAGGTTTCCAACAAGAAAGTAAATGTTTTTACTGAAAAGGGTTTAAGAACTAGGGTTCATAATTTAACTTGCAGGTTCTTGGTTGTCAATCAAGTACACTGCAAGGATCCAAGCAAGGTTTAGACAGGGAACAAGATTTACTCGAACAACTTGCAGAGACTAGTCATGCAAGCAAGGGTTTTTAGCAGGTTTAGGCAGGAGAAAAATAGATAACACAAAGATCACTGCTTTCTGGGTTGTCAAGCCAGATCACAAGTGAGTTAACAAGCAAGGGGAGGCTAGGGACATAATTACAACACTCAATGTGCAGGGACTAGCCTTACACACACAGATCAAAGCAAACAGCAAACAGATCAAGTAAATCTTCAGATAAAACAGAGAACTGTGTCACTCAATTCACTGCAGTAGCCAAATATCACAAGCCCTACTTGCAGATGGATGATCAACTAGTTTCCCACAGGATTACACAAGAGAGTGGAGAGAAGTCTTTAGCTTCAGCTCACAGAAACCCTAGTCGAAGCGGAGGAAGCAGAGGGGTGGAAGAAGAATTGCAGATCATGAGCTTCTAGTCACCAAGGCCTTGTACTTCTTCTCCAAATCTCCTTGTTCATCATGTTCTTCTTGTTCTTGCTCTGGTTCTTGGAGTTCTTGGTGTTCTTGGTCTCGAGTTGGTGGTTGAAAGGTGTAGTGGAGGATGAGGGAAAGGTGGAGTGGATGGGTGAGTGATCGAGAGGATTTCGAGAGAGAGGGTATGTGGTGGTGGTGGTATACACCTTTTTCCATTTGTGGTGGAGGTGTGGTACGAGTTGATGGAGAGGGAAGCTTCCTCCTTGGCCACAGCTCACAGTGCACATGGCTTGTTTCTCCTTTTTCACCTTTTTGCCTTTTGTGGTTTCCTTGATCTCCAAGTTGATCTTCTTTCCCTCTCTATGATTCAATCTTATTTGAATTGCTTCTTATCTTCTCCTGGTGCCTTGTATTGCTTCACTTGTGCCTTGCTTCGAATGGTGATGAAGAACTTGAGTTAACTGACAGAAATGCTCTCTGTCAGTTACTGTTCACTTTCTGGCACAGTTGTGTTCTTCAGTTTATAGCTTGAATTGGACTTGTTGATCATGGCCATCTTGTCTACTTCATTGATATGAGTTGAATGTTCCTTCTTGCCTCACTTCTACATTGGTTCTTCTGAAGATTATGTGCCTCTGCGCACTGAACTGCAAAATGAGTGAAAAGCAATATCAAATGAAGATATTTGCAGTTCTGGATATAGAAGTAGTGAGGTTTTAGGTCTGTGAATTATGCATGTAAATGATGGTGATCAGACTCCCAGACTTAAACCTTTGCTTGTCCTCAAGTAAAGAAAACTGGGTGCAAAAGAGAACAAGCAGAATATGAATAGTGCAATGTTCTAAAAACTTAGCAGTTCATTCTAATCGGAATCAATGCAGTTCTGTTTACTATTAGAGCAAGTGCTAGTTTGGAGACAAGTTTCAAATAGCAGAATTTAACCATTTCTAAGTTCAAATGCTTGGGATTAGTATGATAAGACAATTTGCACAGAAATGGAAAGTAAATGATCCAGAAAATAGCCAAGATGCAAGGATGCATGTTTAGTCAGTGCTTCACCTACTACAGTTCCAGGGAACATAATAGGCTAATGCTGCAGTGATGCATGAGTTAGTTAGTTAGTGTTAGGAAGACACTTGTTTTATTAGTTAGTGCGTCACATACCACAATCCCGAGATTGTGGTTGCTAATGCAAAAAATTATTTCCTGTTAACACATTTTCAGTTAGTGTTAGTGTTAGTGCTTCACAAATCACTATCCAGAGATATTGATTGCCAATGCCAAAAATGCAAATGTGCAGAGATGGAGTTAGTAAATGGCTCTAAAATGGATCATATAGTTCAATTTCATAGCAAATGTCATTATCAAGTATTCCACAAGTATTTGAACAGAGAGATAGGTTAATTATGCTTTGAAAAATGGATTTGAACACAGCCTTTGCAAGAGTAATAAGCAGATACAATACATGATTCACAACAGCATGTAGTGCTATTTAATCAGAACAGAGCAAAACCATAAAAATTTCTATAACAGCCATAAAATTGCCAAATTGATCATAAATCTGAAACATGGCATAACAATATTATTCATGCTGCGAATAAGGTATAAAAGATTGGAATTTTTCCACCTGGTGATTGCTGCTGCCTCTTGCTTCATGATATCATAGCCAAGACTTCTCCACTTCTTTTTATTCAAAATCTGAAAAACAAAGACAAAAGAGAAAAACACAAACAAAACATAGCAAGTAAAAGGAAATAGCAAGTACATAATATACAAAGGTACCAGGCTGCCTCCTGATGAGCGCTTGTTCATAGTCATGAGCCTGACTGTAGCTCCTTCACTGGTTCTCAGCTGCAGAGGATGCATTGGGATCATCCTCAGCTTCATCATCATCTGTTTCTTCACTTTCTTCAGTGTTCAACTGCTCTCCTGCTCTGTAATATTTCAGTCTCTGTCCATTCACCTTGAAAGTACCATTTGTTGCACTCTGTACTTCAAAAGCACCATGTCCTAGGTCTCTCTTGATGACACAAGGGCCAAACCATCTTGACTTAAATTTCCAAGAGAACAAATGCAGTTTGGAGTCATAGACCAATACTGACTATCCAATACTGAATTCCTTTCTGAGAATGTGCTTGTCATGCCATTTCTTGGTCTTATCCTTATAGATCTTTGAGCTCTCATAAGCATCATTTCTCAGTTCCTCTAACTCACACATCTTAAGCTTTCTTGCAGTTCCAGCTTTACCTAAATCCATGTTCAGCTTCCTCATTGCCCACTGTGCTCTGTGTTCTAGCTCAACAGGTAAATGACATGTTATTCCATAGACAAGCCTGAATGGTGACATACCAATAGGTGTCTTATACCTGTCCTGTATGCCCACAGGCTATCTGGCAATTTTGTTGACCAATCCCCCCTAGACTTAGAAACAACTTTCTCCAGAATTTGTTTCACTTCTCTATTTGATAGCTCAACTTGTCCATTGGCTTGAGGATGGTAAGGTGTAGTTACTCTGTGGTTTCTCACACCATACTTGTTCAGGAGCTTCTCTAATTATTCATTGTTGAAGTGAGCTCCACCATCACTGATCACTACTCTTGGTACTCCAAATCTTGGGAAAATGACAGTTTTGAAGAATTTGCAGACAGCTTTCAAATTAGCACTGACAGTGGGTATTGCTTCCACCCATTTGGACACATAATCCACTGCAACTAGTATATGCTTGTATCCATTTGATGATGGTAAAGGACCAACAAAATCCACTCCCCATACATCAAATAGTTCCACCTCCAGAATTCCCTTTTGTGGCATTTCATTTCTTCTTGATATTTTTCCAGTTCTCTGGCAGGGATCACATTGTTTGATATAATCATGCACATCTTAGAACAAGTTAGGCCAACAGAATCCAGCTTGCAGGATTTTTGCTTGGGTCTTCATAACTCCAGCACGGCCTCCATACATGCCTGCATGGCATTGATACATAACATCACTGATCTCTTCAGCTGGCACACATCTTCTCACAATTCCATCTGCACAATGCTTGTACAGGAATGGCTCATCCCAATAATACCTTTTTGCATCATGCATGAACTTCTTTCTCTGCTGGTAAGACATATCTGCTGGCATAATTTCACAGACCAGATAATTCACAATATCTGCATACCAAGGGGAACTTGCATTTACTGCCATTAGCTGCTCACTAGGCATTCTATCTTCTATCTCTCTGCCTTCTGGGCAATTGATTCTTGACAGGTGATCTGCTACTGAATTTTCAGACCCCTTTTTATCCTTGATTTCAATGTTAAACTCTTGCAGTAAGAGAATCCATCTGATCAGCCTAGGCTTAGCATCCTTTTTGCTCACCAAGTATTTTATTGCTGCATGATCCATGTAAACAACACACTTGTGCCCAACAAGATAGGGTCTGAATTTATCAAATGCAAACACTACTGCTAGCAATTCCTTCTCAGTGGTTGTGTAGTTGATCTGAGCATCATCTAGTGTTCTGCTGGCATAGTAAATCACATGAACTGTTTTCTCTTTTCTCTGACCGAGTACTGCTCCTACTGCAAAATCACTTGCATCACACATCAGTTCAAATGGCACAGCCCAGTCAGGTGGTTGCACAATTGGAGCTGTAACCAGAGCTTCTTTTAACTTGCGGTTAATCTACTTAGGGAACGTGCCCCATGAGCAACTTTCGTCCGGCGCATGAGAAATTATATGGGATAAACACATGCATGCATGCATGCATGAAAGGAATCTTTCCTTTGTCAAAAATTTAAAATGAAATATCTTTAAAACCGTCATTCTAATTGATGATCCGTTTTCAGCGATGGCTTCGTATCGACGAGTACTTCGAAACAAGATCCCATCTTACTATGTTTTGACGAACTTTTTTTTTCTTCGTCAGTTGCCAGGTAGTAATACAGTAGTTACCATATTGATAATTAACAGTTACCACCCAAATAATACTTAGTTACCATGTCATTTTTACATATTTTGTGTCATAACCATGATCTACATGTTCAGAAAGTGAGTGTTTGATCCAATTTAGACACGTAAAATATGGGATTATCGTCACAGAACAATTACATGGTTAGTAGCGCAGTTCAAAAGACCAGGCAACCATTTGATTTTAACCCGGTAACCAAATTGATAATGTCTGATAACCAAGTGATTATAATCTGGCAACTAAGATGAAAAAAGTTGTCAAAACATATCAAGATAGGATGTAGTTTTGAAGATCTCGTCGAAACAAAGCTAACCGTGAAAACAGAGGTGGGTTTTGAATTACGATTTAAGAGATAAAACATTTTAAAGTTTGAAAACGAAAAAAGAAGTCCACGTGGTGTGGCTGCATGCATGGCTTAATTGGCCTGTGGCTGCATGCATGGCTTAATTGGCCTATTTCATCCGTGCCCCCAGAAGTCTAATTTGGGGCACGTGCCCTTAGTAGCACAGTCCTTTAACTTGTTGAAGGCTTGCATACATGCTTCATTGAACACAAATTCTACATTATGATTCAGCAAGTGTGTAAGTGGTTTTGCAATGTGAGAAAAATCTTTGATGAACCTTCTGTAGAAACCAGCATGTCCTAGGAAACTCTGTATTCCCTTTACATTTTCAGGAGGGGGTAGCTTAGCAATTACATCTACTTTTGCTTTGTCCACTTCTATTCCTCTGGCAGACACCAAATGACCAAGCACTATGCCTTCAGTTACCAAGAAGTGACACTTCTCCCAGTTTAAGATCAAATTTTGTTCAGAGCATCTGTGCAATACCCCTGTTAGATTTTTCAGGCAAGAGATGAAATCTTTTCCATATATTGTACAATCATCCATGATCTTCTCAATTTGATCAGAAAAGATAGACATCGTACACCTATGAAATGTGCCAGGTGCATTGCACAAACCAAATGGTAACCTCTTGTAAGCAAATGTTCCATATGGACAAGTGAATGTTGTCTTATCCTAGTCAGATGGATGAATGGGTATTTGCAGAAACCCAGAATATCCATCTAGATAGCAATAGAATTTCTGACCAGCAAGCCTTTCCAGCATCTGATCCATAAATGGCAAAGGAAAATGATCATTCCTAGTTGCCTTATTTAACTTTCTGAAGTCATTGACCATTCTCCATCCAGTAACTGGTCTTGTGGTCATTAATCTCGCTTCATCATTCTCTACCACTGTATAACCTCCTTTCTTAGGTACAATATGTATAGGACTCACCCACTCACTGTCAGAAATGGGGTAAATCATTCCTGCCTTTAGCAGTTTCAGTACTTTTTTTTCACCACTTCTTGCATTGCTGGATTCAGTCTTCTCTGTCCTTCTCTAGTTGGTTTACTGCCATCTTCTAAGTGTATTCGGTGAGAGAAAACTTTCTCATCAATTCCTCTGATATCATCAATAGAGTACCCAATAACATTCTTGTACAACCTCAATACTGACAACAAGCTTTCTTCCTGTTCATTGTCCAGAGCAGAACTGATTATCACTGGGTGTATCTTTTCTTTCTCAACGAATATGTATTTCAGGTGAGTTGGTAATTCTTTCAGCTCAACTACAGAATTGTGAACTGGTTTACTAATTTCAATTCCTACATCATCTGCATCTTTTTCACACTGAGATATTCCACACAACTCCTGGTGATTGGAACTATCTGCTGTCACAAACACTTGTGCTTCAGGCTCTTCTGTCTGCATTTCTTGTAGTGTGTTCAACACACTTTGGTCTACTATATCAATGGACTGACATTGCTGCAGTATGTTTGGCAGATGAGAGGCATGCTTCTTGCTGAACTCCGCTTGTTCAGAACCAAACTGCAGTTTCAGAGTTCCACCTTTTACATCTATTATTGCTCCAGCTGTTGCCAAGAATGGTCTGCCTAAAATCATCGATTCAGAATTGTCTTCCATTTCTAGTACCACGAAATCAACTGGATAAGCAAAATTTCCCACTTGTACTGGCACATCTTATAGAATTCTAGCTGGTTTCCTCAGTGTTCTGTCAGCTAACTGCAGAGTCATTGATGTAGGCTTCAGAGTTCCTAATTGCAATATTTGACTGACAGCCAGGGGTAAATTACTAACTGATGAGCCCAAATCACACAATGCTATGAATGTTCTCTTGCCAACAACACAGGGGATGCTAAAAATCCTTGGATCACCCAGCTTTTTGGGCATATAATTCAGTATGACAGCACTGCAGTCCTCTGTCAGAGCAATAATTTATGGGTCCTCCAAACTTCTCATCTTTGTTATCAGGTTTTTGAAATTTTTTGCATACAAGGGAATATGTAACACTGCATCCAGAATGGGTATTGTGATCTGAACTTCCTTCATAGTTTCCAAGAACTTAGCATATTGCTTTTCATCCTTAGATTTTTCCAATCTTTTAGGAAATGGGATTTTCTGCAACACAGGCTTTTCTGATGCAGGTTTTGTTACAGTGTTAGCTGTTTTTTCAGTTTCAGTAGCAGGCTGAACCACAATTTCTGGCTATGCCACCTTCTCTTCTGGGACAGTTTCTTGCCTAACTGTTTGCTGATTATGAACTCTTCTTTGTGGTGCTACATAAGTGACAGATGGGGGTGTTTTGAGCACTAGTTCAGTGTTTATTCCACTCCTAGTCGTGACAACATCTACAACTACAGTAGTGGATATGGCACCACACTGTTTTGGATTATTTTCTGCTTGTGCTGGCAACTTGATCTCATGCTGATTGCCTTGAGTATTAGAGATTCCAGCTATTAGTTGCTGCATTGTTTTATAAAAAAGCTCAGACTACATCTTCATTGTTTCCTGCATACCACTGAACATTTCTTTCTGCAGCCTCATCATTTCATTTATTTCAGACTTGCTGTTGCTTGTAGAAGCATTCTGCTGATTAGCTTGATTTTGATGTAGCTGTTGTTGTTGCTGTTGGTACTGCATATGGCCTTGAGGTCTGAAATTTTGCTGTGATGTTTGAGCATACTGTGGCTGAGCCGCATTCTTGTATGATAGATTGGGTGGTTCCTCCAAGTAGGGTTGTAGCTCTAGGAGAAAGGGCCTTGATTCTGAGTATAATTCACTTCTGCCAGTTGGTTATCTGTGGGTACAAACAGAGTACACTCTTGGGGTGAATGCCCTTCATTACCACAAATGAGACAAGTGGCAGAAACTTGGTTCACAGGCACTATTGCCTTACTATTCTTCTCTTGCATAAGCTGAGATATCTGAGTTGTCAAGCTATCAAGCTTTGCTTCCAGAGCACCCTGACCATTTGGATGAACTGTCCTTTCATTGGTCCAAGAGAAATTATGAGAAGCCATGCTCTCAATTAATTCAGTAGCTTCATCTAGTGTATTGTTCATAATTCCTCCACCAGCAGCTGAATCAACAAAAGCTCTGGTCTGTTCTGTCAGCCCTTATAGAATGTTTGCAGAATTAGCCACTATTCCTGACCATGATTGGGACACATTCTGATAAGTCCTTGGTATCTCTGCCACGTATCATACAAACTCTCACCATTGTACTGCACAAATCTGGTAATTTTGTCTCTGCACTCAGCTGCTTTGGTGGGTGGAAAATATCTCTCAAAGCACCAAATGTTCCCAGGTGTCTCTGCAATAAACTGGTAGAGCATGATACCATATCTTTGTTGTGCCTGACAGAGAAAAAGGGAACAATTGCATCCTTATTGCTTCAGGGGGCACACCATTGTGCTTGAGTGTATTACAATACTCCAGAAAATTCCTGATATGCTCATGTGGACTTTCCAAAGCACTGCCTTTGAATGGATTATGCTGCACCATGTTGATCAAGGTAGGCTTGATCTCCCAGTTATTTGCTTGGATGGCAGGCATAATAACATCTGCATTTGATATATGATCCTTGGGAATCCATAAATCTCTTAGTTTCTTATCACCCATGTTGATTACTGCCTGTCTTTCCTCTGTTTCCTCAACTAAAGACACTGAAGCTACTCTTCTTCTTGCAAGAAAAGTTCGTTCAGGTTCTGGATCAAATGGAGCTAGAGGAGAGTCTTCAGACGACTGCATCAATAGAATCCAAACACTGCATAAAGGAGATCATTTTTCCTCTACACACAGTCACATACAAGAACTTTTATCAAGGGTTAGTGAATTAAAACCCCTAATAACAATTCTAGTTCTCAGATTACAGCACTAAAATCGTCACAAGCATCAAAATCATGCAAATCTGCTAACAGTTTCACTGAACTCACACAGTCTAGTCTACTGCTCTTTCAAAGAAACAATCATAAGTCAATCCCCGGCAACGGCGCCAATTTTGATTAATGCAGATTTATAGGGGGGTTTGTGTTATCGTCTCCACAGGGATCAACAAGGTTATGATGGTTCTAAGGGTTGGCAGAATCTAGACCAAAACTTCAGGTTTTTAGGTTTCCAACAAGAAAGTAAAGGTTTTTACTGAAAAGGGTTTAAGAACTAGGGTTCATAATTTAACTTGCAGGTTCTTGGTTGTCAATCAAGTACACTGCAAGGATCCAAGCAAGGTTTAGACAGGGAACACGATTTACTCAAACAACTTGCAGAGACTAGTCATGCAAGCAAGGGTTTTTAGCAGGTTTAGGCAGGAGAAAAATACACAACACAAAGATCACTGCTTTCTGGGTTGTCAAGCCAGATCACAAGTGAGTTAACAAGCAAGGGGAGGCTAGGGACTGAATTACAACACTCAATGTGCAGGGACTAGCCTTACACACACAGATCAAAGCAAACAGCAAACAGATCAAGTAAATCTTCAGATAAAACAGAGAACTGTGTCACTCAATTCACTGTAGTAGCCAAATATCACAAGCCCTACTTGCAGATGGATGATCTACTAGTGTCCCATAGGATTACACAAGAAAGTGGAGAGAAGTCTTTAGCTTTAGCTCACAGAAACCCTAGTCGAAGCGGAGGAAGCAGAGGGGTGGAAGAAGAATTGCAGATCATGAGGTTCTTGTCACCAAGGCCTTGTACTTCTTCTCCTGATCTCCTTGTTCATCATGTTCTTCTTGTTCTTGCTCTGGTTCTTGGAGTTCTTGGTGTTCTTGGTCTCGAGTTGGTGGTTGAAAGGAGTAGTGGAGGATGAGGGAAAGGTGGAGTCGATGGGTGAGTGGTCGAGAGGATTGCGAGAGAGAGGGTCTGTGGTGGTGGTGGCTTTATACACCTTTTTCCATTTGTGGTGGAGGTGTGGTACAAGTTGATGGAGAGGGAAGCTTCCTCCTTGGCCACATCTCACAGTGCACATGGCTTGTTTCTCCTTTTTCACCTTTCTGCCTTTTGTGGTTTCCTTGATCTCCAAGTTGATCTTCTTTCCCTCTCTATGATTCAATCTTATTTGAATTGCTTCTTATCTTCTCCTGGTGCCTTGTATTGCTTCACTTGTGCCTTGCTTCGAATGGTGACGAAGAACTTGAGTTAACTGACAGAAATGCTCTCTGTCAGTTACTGTTCACTTTCTGGCACAGTTGTGTTCTTCAGTTTATAGCTTGAATTGGACTTGTTGATCATGGCCGTCTTGTCTAATTCATTGATATGAGTTGAATGCCTTCTTGCCTCACTTCTACATTGGTTCTTCTGAAGATTATGTGCCTTTGCGCACTGAACTGCAAAATTAGTGAAAATCAATATCAAATGAAGATATTTGCAGTTCTGGATATAAAAGTAGTGAGGTTTTTGAAGTTTTAGGTCTGTGAATTATGCATGTACATGATGGTGATCACCCCTTTCACCCTCGCCGAGCTTCGCGCTGCTGTCTTCTCCATGAACGACAATTCTAGCCCGGGGCTAGACGGTTTCGGCCTTGCATTCTACAAGAAGAATTGGGAACTCGTCAAAAACTCTCTCCTCGCATCTTTACAACATTTTCACTCACTCTAAGCTGACTTGCATCCCATAAATAAAGCTCACATTGGACTACTGCCAAAGAAAGTAGGAGCAAACCGTCCGGAAAATTTCCGTCCCATCTCACTCCAAAACTTTTGTCTTAAATTCCACAAAATGTCTTACCCTTCGCCTACGCCCCCTCATCCCCGGCTTGGTTCACCCCAACCAAACGGGCTTCATCTCGGGTCGATCTATCGCTGAAAACTACGTCTATGCCGCTGATATTTTTCAGTCCTATCATAAACGGAATGCTCCGACAGCCGTTTTCAAACTTGACTTCCGTAAAGCCTTTGACTCGATCAGCTGGGATGCTCTGGACCGAATCCTCGAAGCCAAAGGCTTCCCCACGCTATGGCGGGAGCTTATTAAAGCTATAAACACAACAACTCAATATACGGTTCTACTTAACGGCACCCCTGGAAAATGGATTCAATGTCGCAGAGACCTCCGCCAAGGAGATCCTCTCTCCCCCTTTCTCTTCGACTTGGTGGCTGACGTCCTTCAACAGCTCCTTCTCGACGCGTCCCACAACGGATTGTTGCTTCACCCCCTCGTTGACGACCTGCCTTGCCCCATCCTACAATACACAGATGATACTCTCATTATAATCCGCGCGATTCCACAACATGTCGGTCACCTAAAAAACCTCCTCGACTCCTTCTCGGATGCCACCGGGCTTGACATCAACTACCACAAAAGTACCTTTGTTCCCATAAAAACTGACGCTAGCGACGCAGTTGCCATGGATGCCTCCTTCGGGTGCTCCATCTCTACCTTTCCTCAAACCTACCTCGGCCTCCCTCTCTCACTCAACAAATTGTGCTTCGCAGACCTCTCTCCTATCATTGCTAAATGTGACCTCCACCTCTCGGGATGGCGTGGGCGCTCACTCCCCGTTGGAGGTCGCCTCCTCCTCATTAACTCTGTCATCACAGCTAAATTCGCTCATGCCATGAGTGCGGGATGATACGTCTCCAACGTATCTATAATTTCTGATGTTCCATGCTTATATTATGCCAATTGATACATGTTTTATATACAATTTATATCATTTTTATGCATTTTCTGGGACTAACCTATTAACAAGATGCCACAGTGCCAGTTCTTGTTTTCTGCTGTTTTTGGTTTCAGAAAAGTTGTTCTGGAAATATTCTCGGAATTGGACGAAACAAAAGCCAAAGTCCCTATTTTTTTGACACGTACACGGAGTCCGAAGGAGAGACGAAGAGGGGCCGTGGGCCGTTCTAACCACGTCATGGCGCGGGTGGACCCTCTGCCGCGCCGCCACGTGGTGAGGACACCACGGGCCTCCACCGACGCTGCCCCTTCGCCTATATATTCATCTAGTCGGGAAAACCCTAGGTACCCGAGTCATATTCCACGAAAATTTCCAGAGCTGCCGCGGCTGTCAACCCTAACTCGGGAGGGTTCTGAAGCTCTTCCCGGCACCCTGCCGGAGAGGGGAATCATCACCGGAGGGCTCTACATCGCCATGCATGCCTCCGTAGTGATGTGTGAGTAGTTCATCTTTGGACTACGGGTCCATAGCAGTAGCTAGATGGTTGTCTTCTCCTCTTGTGCCATCATGTTTAGATCTTGTGAGCTGCCTATCATGATCAAGATCATCTTATTGTAATGCTACATGTTGTGTTTGCTAGGATCCGATGAATATTGATACTATGTCAAGTTGAATACTGAATATTATGTCTATGTCTTTTATGATCTTGCATGCTCTCCGTTACTTGTTGAAACTCTGGCCAAGTGAATGCTTGTGACTCCAAGAGGGAATATTTATGCTAGATAGTGGGTTCAGTCTCCATTGAATCTGGGGGAGTGTCAGCAACCCCTAAGATCGTGGATGTGATGTTGCCACTAGGGGTAACCTAATGATACTTTGTCTAAGGATGAATGTTGTTGAGGGAAAGATAACCCGGTGTACCCATGGAGGAGAAAGAAGACCCGCCAGGCAGGAGGCCGGGCTTGGCCTGCTTTTCCACTCATGGGCTGAACTTAGTTGTGGGCTGGAATATTTGGCGGTAACCCGGCTTAATTAAGGAAGGATCTCGAAGACCCGGAGGCGGTGCACGTCACGGAGTCCAGGACCTGGAGATGAAGAAGAGGTGGAGATAGATAGGAACTCCTAGTACGGGTATAGCCCGGCCTTACCATGTAAAGACACCAAGAGACCCGGCATCTATATAAGGGGCTCCTGGGTCTTAGTTGAGGTCAAGCTTTTCATATCACACAAGTCCCATGAGAGAGAAAACCTTGTAGCCCTAATCGAGATCCGGCTCTGTTGTCGCAGCCGGGTTATCGACATCGAGATTAATAATAGAGTAGCTTGAAGTAGGTCTTTATCTCCAATGGATAGGCCGAACCAGGGTAAATCCTTTGTCCCCTCCGCGCTAAACAATCTTCCTGACACCAGTTTCGCCTGGCCCCCAACTCAAAGTCACCCTATGGTGACATATGCCGTGACAACCCCACGACAAATATGTTGTTTACATTATGCACTTTACTTAATGCAATTGTCTGTACCAGAAGGGGTACGGATGTTAACATGATGGTGGACTATTTAGGCACAGATGCATGCTGGATAGCGGTCTGTGTACTTTGTCGTAATGCCCAAATGAATCTCATAGTAGACACCACAACTTTCACATGCATGTTATGCACTTATCAATATTGTCAATTGCCCAGCTGTAATTTGTTTACCCAGCATGTTAGTTATTTATTATGGAGGTTCACCACTAGTGAACTGTGGACCCCGGTCCATCCTTTTACATCTGAAATACAACCTACTGCAATCATTGTTCTTTTTCATTCTATGCAAGCAAATATCATTTTCCACACTATACGCATAATCCTTTGTTTTCAGCAAGCCGGTGAGATTGACAACCTCACTGTTAAGTTGGGGCAAAGTAGTTTGATTGTGTTGTGCAGGTTCCACGTTGGCACCGGAATCCCTGGTGTTGCGACGCACTACACTCCTTCACCAACAACCTTCAGAAGTGACTCTGATCACCTACTGGTCCGATTAAACCTTGGTTTCTTACTGAGGGAAAACTTGCTGCTGCACTCATCATACCTTCCTCTTGGGGTTCCCAACGAACGTGTGTCTTTCACGTCATCAAGCTAGTTTTCTGGCGCTGTTGCTGGGGAGATCAAGTCTTCTATTAGGGGAGTCTCTCACTTCCAATCTCTTTACTTTGTTATTGTCTTGCTTAGTTTATTTTTATTTTGTCTTGTTTGCTCTTTTTATCAAAAAACACAAAAAATTAGTTACTTGCTTCTAGTCTACTTTTTAGCTTTTATCATGTCTAGTTTTATTCATGTTACTATGTCACATGAGGAAATGATCTTCACTTTTAAGCGAGGGAGTGAAGAGAGTTTTAAATAAGCTTGGTCTAGAATTTTTGATTCTTATGGCAAAACCGAGCCTAAAATGACTTTAAGTCTGCTTCTTAGTAGCTTTTATTTTGGGCTTGTTCTTTGTTATAGATATGCTTTAGATGCCGTAGTGGGAGGAGATTTCCTTCAATGTGATGGAGATCAAGCTTTTAATGCCATAAAAAAGTTGGTTGCGTCTTCTAGCTCAGCCAATAAATTTGATTCAGCTCTTGTTGACATTCATGCTAGATTAAACACTCTTGAGACAAATTTATCTTGTTTAAAAGAAGGTTATAATCAGATTAGTGAATATTATGATTATGTTCCAATGAGTTTTGAACCTTCAATGTGGGTCCCTACGGTAAAGGTTGCTATTTGTGGTGAAACTTTTTATGCCCGTTGTGATATTATGTCTGAGTTTTGCCTTATGCCTAAAAGCATTTATGAATCTTTGAATCTTTGGGGACTTTCTGAAGGTGGAGAAGTGACAACTCTTAGTGATAATTCTGTTATATTACCCGTTGGGATACTGAAGGAGTGTTTACAACATTCCTAGGAAGAACGGTATCCACTGATTATCTTGTTATTGAATGTGTAGGAACAGGACAAATTACACTTGGAAGATCCCCGCTGAAACTCTTGGGAGCAACCATAGATGTGGGAAAAGGCACTCTGAATTTCACTACCGCGCCGGGGCGGGCATGTATTCCCTAGACCAAAAAGTAAGACTAAGGGTAAGAGAGGTAGGCGTAAAGCCCTTGGTAATCCTTTGGATGCTTCTTCACTTGGAAACACTTGATTTTCACTTTCCACGCCTAGCTGAAAGGCGTTAAAGAAAAGCGCTTATGGGAGACAACCCATGTTTTTATTTCTGCAATTTTTCTTTTTCTTTGAGTCAAGGAACTTGCTTACTTCTGTAACAACTCCTTTGTATCTTTATTTTATTGCATTGTTGTGCCAAGTAAAGCCTTTAATAGAAAGTTGATGCTAGATTTGGATTTCTGCGCAGAGACAGATTTTTGCTGTCCACCGTTTTGAGCTGTACGCACTCCAGAAAAATCTAAAAATTCTGAAAACATTCAGGCGTGATCCTCATATATGTACGCAACTTTCATTAATTTGGACTTTTCGCATCTGAGCAACTTAAGTGCCTCGAAAAATTCGTCTTTCCAGACTGTTCTGTTTTTGACAGATTCTGCCTTTTGATTTGCATTCTCTCTTTTACTATGTTTGAGTGGATTTCTTTGCTCCACAAAATATCAGTGGCTGTAGCTAATGTCCAGAAGTGTTGGAGATGATTGTGTCATCACAGAATATGTGAATTTTTGATTATGCACTAACCCTCTAATGAGAATTACTTCGAGTTTGGTGTGAAGGAAGTTTTCAAGGATCAAGAGAGGAGGATGATATGATATGATCAAGAAGAGTGAAAAGCCTAAGCTTGGGGATGCCCCCGTGGTGCATCCAAGCATATTTCAAGAAGACTCAAGCGTCTAAGCTTGGGGATGCCCAAGGCATCCCCTTCTTCATCAACAACTTATCAGGTCATCTCTAGTGAAACTATATTTTAATTCTTTCACATCTTATGTGCTTTACTTGGAGCGTCTGTGTGCTTTTATTTTTGCTTTGTTTTCTGAATAATTTGGATCCTAGCATTCTTGTGTGGGAGAGAGACACGCTCCGCTTTTTCATGTGAATACTCATATTCTTCACTTATATTTGTTGAGTATTCTTAACTAGCTACTGCAATGCTTTTAGCTCCTGTTTTTCATGCATCTCTTGTTCAGAGCTGTTAGTTCTTGTAGAGAAGTACTCTCTTGTTTCATTGTTATATTATTTGGAGAGTTTGTGTTGAAATAAGTTGATTGGTGTTTGGTTGGAAACAGAAAATGCTACATGTGGTAGATGGTATATTGAAAAGACATACTCATTCTTGTAGATCATTGTCTTGGATAATTTGATGCTTTGCAATTGTTTTGAGCTCTCAAGTAGATCATGTTTAAGCTCTTGCATCATGTAGTTAAAGCCTATTAGTGGAGAACTACCGTAGAGCTTGTTGAGATTTGGTTTGCATGTTTGCTATCTCTAAGGTCTAGATATTTTCTGGTAAAATGTTTGAGCAACAAGGAAGACAGTGTAGAGTCTTATAATGCTTGCAATATGTTTTTATGAGTCTTGCTGTACCGGTTGATATCTGTGTTTGCTTCAAACAACCTTGCTAGCCTAAACTCTGTACTGAGAGGGAATGCTTCTCGTGCATCCAAACCTTGAGCCAAAACCCATGCCATTTGTGTCCACCATAACTACCTATTATGTGGTATTTCCTGCCATTCCAAGTAAATACTTCATGTGCTACCTTTAAACTATTCAAAACTTTATTACTCCTTATTTGTGTCAATGTTTTATAGCTCATGAGGAAGTTATGTGGCGTTTACTCTATCACCTTGTCATTTACTCATGACAGACTTTCACCAATGGACTAGTGGCATATACATCCGCTTATCCAATAACTTGCAAAAAGAGCTGGCAAATGGGGTGCCCAGTCCCAATTAATTCAACTATAACTTTAATTCTCTTCACATGTTTGCCAATGATTTATCAAAAGCAAATTTCAAAATGTTAAACTTTATCAAATAGGCACTCCTCCATGGTATGTGATTGTTGGAAGGCACCCGAGGATTCGGTTAGCCATGGCTTGTGTAAGCAAAGGTTGGGAGGAGTGTCATACCAATTTATAAATATGCATGTGTAAACAAAAGAGAAGAGGGATGATCTACCCTTGGGTAGAAATAACGTCCTTCATGGGAGCCGCTCTTGAAAGTCTGGGTGACAAGGGGGATAGAGTGCCCACTGCCATTCGTTGACAACAACAAACACCTCTCAAAACTTACTTTATGCTCTCTATATGATTTCAAAAACCTAAAAAGCTCTAGCACATGATTTAATCCCTGCTTCCCTCTGCGAAGGGCCTTTCTTTTACTTTATGTTGAGTCAGTTTACCTACTTCTTTCTATCTCAGAAGCAAACACTTGTGTCAACTTTGTGTGCATCAATTCTTATATGCTTACTTATTGCACTTGTTATATTACTTTGTGTTGACAATATCCATGAGATATATATGTTGAAAGTTGAAAGCAATTGCTGAAACTTAAATCTCCTTGTGTTGCTTCAATGCCTTTTACTTAGAATCTATTGCTTTATGAGTTAACTCTTATGCAAAGCTTTTTGATGCTTGTCTTGAAAGTACTATTCATGAAAAGTTTTTGCTTATATGATTCAGTTGTTTACTCTTTATCTATTTGTTAGCAAACTATAGACCATTGCTTGAGTCACTTCATTCATGACATGAGCCTTGCAATATTATTTGATCAAGATTGTGTGAAGCATGTCTCCTCAGAAATTATTTTGTTGTTATCGTTTTACCTACTCGAGGACGAGTAGAACTAAGCTTGGGGATGCTTGATACGTCTCCAACGTATCTATAATTTCTGATGTTCCATGCTTATATTATGCCAATTGCTACATGTTTTATATACACTTTATATCATTTTTATGCATTTTCTGGGACTAACCTATTAACAAGATGCCACAGTGCCAGTTCCTGTTTTCTGCTGTTTTTGGTTTCAGAAAAGTTGTTCTGGAAATATTCTCGGAATTGGACGAAACAAAAGCCAAAGTCCCTATTTTTCTGACACGTACACGGAGTCCGAAGGAGAGACGAAGGGGGCCGTGGGCCGCCCTCACCACGTTGGCGCGGTACCCTCTGCGCGCCGCCACGTGGTGAGGACGCCACGGGCCTCCACCGACGCCGCCCCTTCGCCTAATATTCATCTATTCGGGAAAACCCTAGTACCCGAGTCATATTCCACGAAAAGTTCCAGAGCCGCCGCCGCCGTCAACCCTAACTCGGGAGGGTTCTGAAGCTCTTCCCGGCACCCTGCCGGAGAGGGAATCATCACCGGAGGGCTCTACATCGCCATGCCTGCCTCCGGAGTGATGTGTGAGTAGTTCATCTTTGGACTATGGGTCCATAGCAGTAGCTAGATGGTTGTCTTCTCCTCTTGTGCCATCATGTTTAGATCTTGTGAGCTGCCTATCATGATCAAGATCATCTTATTGTAATGCTACATGTTGTGTTTGCTGGGATCCGATGAATATTGATACTATGTCAAGTTGAATACTGAATATTATGTCTATGTCTTTTATGATCTTGCATGCTCTCTGTTACTAAACTCTGGCCAAGTGATGCTTGTGACTCCAAGAGGGAGTATTTATGCTAGATAGTGGGTTCAGTCTCCATTGAATCTGGGGGAGTGACAGCAACCCCTAAGGTTGTGGATGTGCTGTTGCCACTAGGGGTAACCTAATGATGCTTTGTCTAAGGATGAATGTGTTGTTTACATTATGCACTTTACTTAATGCAATTGTCTGTTGCTTGCAACTTAATACCGGAAGGGGTACGGATGTTAACCTGAAGGTGGACTATTTAGGCACAGATGCATGCTGGATAGCGGTCTGTGTACTTTGTCGTAATGCCCAAATGAATCTCATAGTAGACACCACAACTTGCACATGCATGTTATGCACTTATCAATATTGTCAATTGCCCAGCTGTAATTTGTTTACCCAGCATGTTAGTTATTTATTATGGAGAGACACCACTAGTGAACTGTGGACCCCGGTCCATTCTTTTACATCTGAAATACAACCTACTGCAATCATTGTTCTTTTTCATTCTCTGCAAGCAAATCATTTTCCACACTATACGCCTAATCCTTTGTTTTCAGCAAGCCGGTGAGATTGACAACATCACTGTTAAGTTGGGGCAAAGTAGTTGATTGTGTTGTGCAGGTTCCACGTTGGCACCGGAATCCCTGGTGTTGCGCCGCACTACACTCCTTCACAAACAACCTTCAGAAGTGACTCTGATCTCCTACTGGTCCGATTAAACCTTGGTTTCTTACTGCGGGAAAACTTGCTGCTGCACTCATCATACCTTCCTCTTGGGGTTCCCAACGAACGTGTGTCTTTCACTTCATCACGGGACTCCTCCCTCCTGGAGCAATTGAGGCTATTGACAAACGTCGTCGTGCCTTTTTTTTTGGACGTGCGAGGAGACGTGCTCCGGTGGCCAGTGCAAGGTGGCTTGGGAGGAGGTCTGCAGCCCTAAAAAGCTTGGCGGCCTCGGGGTCCTCTCCATCTCTTCGCAAAATTCGACCCTTCTCTCAAAATTTCTCTCTAAACTACACTCCCCATTGGACGCCCCCTGGAACCTTTGGTTTCACCGCCAATATGGGTGGTCCAACAGTAGGGACCTAGGAGAACCCCACTACCTCGACACTCCTATGTGGAAGAGCATAATCGCCGGTCTTGCCCCCTTCCGTCTTCACTCCTTGGTCACCGTTGCCAATGGCAGCCATACCGCTTTCTGGTTGGATTGTTGGATCGGTGACTCCCCTCTCTCTACTCAATACCCCGCTCTTTTCACTCATACTACTCGACCCCATGCGCAGGTCGCTACTGTCTTGGGTACGAACGTGTCCCTCGCTCTTGTTCCTCGACTCTCTACGTGTGCTACCTCCGAGCTGGCCTCTCTCATGGCCAACCTCACTACCATCGACCTCACCCATGAATCTGATTCTAGAGTCTGCCGACATTCCCACAAACCCTTTACGAACAGAGATTTTTATGCTAATGCTTTTAGGCATGTTTCAACTGACGAACTGGCTGTGAAAGTCTGGAAAAATGCAGCGCCACTTAAGTGCAGGATCTTCAATTGGTTGACTCGACGTCGACGACTTCCCACCAACGACAGACGTTTCCGCCACCAGCTTGGCACATCGCCCAGCTGCCCCTTCTGCCCCCAGGTTGAAGACATCGATCACCTTCTAATCAACTGCTACAAGGCTCGGGAAATGTGGTGTCATTTCTTCCCGAACGACACTAGACCTATCTCCAACGTCCAGGAACTTTGGCAGGCTCGATGCAACAGCTACGCCGAGTCTACCATCTGCACCGCCATTGCATGTAACATTTGGAAACGACGCAACGCAAAGGTGTTCAATGGAATTGATGATCCGATGAGGCTGGCGCAAACGAGGTGTATTGAAGATGTGCGCCTTTGGGCATATAGATGTAACTCTCCACCAATTGCCGCTCGGCTTAGAGCTTGGTGTATCTCCTTTGAACCCCCTGATCTATTCTCTACCCCCAATACTCTTCCCCTCCCTCCCCATGTAAATATTTGCCTCCTATGTACAACTCACCAAAGGAAATAAAAGTTCAGGTTGGCTAACGCCCGCCGTAGTTACAGTTCAAAAAAAGTCAATACGACACAAAACGTAACACATCAGCTCGAAGACCGTATCCCACATGAGTCAAGGACGAAATCACCTGAACGAGCAAAACCGACATCCAAACACTTCAACACAACACAACGGAAATGATAAGTCAGAGCCGCCGTTCTGGCAGCCACGCACCACCGAGCCAATGGCAGATAAGATACGCTAACTACAAGAATAAACAAAATCGACATGGTTGGGTGAAGGGGATCCTCAACGATTCTTCCAAGGAGAGGAATGACATCCGAGAATGCCTCCATCACCAGCACCAACCTTGGTCGATGCAGGTTGGTCACCCCGAGCTCACATTTACCTTATATATTCCACTTGATCTAGATGATGACAATCTTCTCCTCAAGATGGACCACCTTTCTCGATATAAAGACTCGGAAGTGAAAGGACAATGATGTCGCCTAGAGGGGGGGTGATGTCGTCGTGCCGATGGACGCTAGAGGATTCGGGGAGGGATAGCGCGCTAAGAAGCACACACGGAAGAACACATGAACACAAGATTTACTCTGCTTCGGGGCCCTCGTGAGGATGTAAAACCCCTACTGCAGCATCAATCCTACTTTGGTGTATTCTCCTCTCTGTATATGCAGTGTACAAGTGCTCCTCGAGCCGTATGATCCAACAATGGTGGAGAGCTCAAGGAAGAAGAAGAAGTCTACGGGGAGAAAGTGAGCCCACGGGGCTGTCTGCGCGCCCGTGCGTGTGTCGTTCTGGAGAGCACTCCCCCTGGTGCTCCTTATAAAGGGGAGCCCAGGGGACAAGGAGTGGACAAGGAGACAACATGCACTGTACACTATACACTGTAGTTGACATGACAGATGGGGTCTTGTCACACGGTAGCTGCGTCATGCGGGATGGACTTGGCACGTCCCCTCCGTCCTTTCCTTTGTCTTCTAGCTTCTGTCTCTGGGATCTTCGGGATCACTTGGCAGAGCATCTGTACTTGCCGAGGATGCGGTTGGGAATGTCAGAGGTCGATGCAGCACCTGGTGTCGTTGGTGAGGTATCGACGTGTCGGTAATCGAGATAACGAAACCTCGGCCTGGAGAGGTCGGAGCTGGCTTCGACCGAGACTGGGACGTTGACTGATCCGAGACTAGGGATCATCGGCCCAACAAGGTGTTGGGAGCTGCCTCGACTCGATCCGGAGTAAAGAAGCAGTCCGGCCCATCCGGGATACCGAAGCCTCGGTACGCCCGAGCGAAGACCTCGGCCTGGCCGGGATGCTGGGACTTCGGCCCGTCCGAGATAAAGAAAGGTCGGCCCACCGAGGTAAGTAGAACTCGGCCTGGAGACTATCTAGCACCTCGGCCCGCCGAGCTATAGCGAACCTCGGCCCAACCGACACAACGAAGCTCGGCCCATCCGGGATAGGAGACTCGGCCCAACCTGGCGCGAGAGGCCTCGGCCTGCCCTGGGTGATAGGAATCTCAGCCTGGCCGTGGCCCACTCCGAGGTAGGCAACGTCGGGCCCCAACCGAGGTATGCTGGCCTCGGCCCACCGGGGCAACCTGATCTCGGTTCGCCCGGAGGCGGCAGATAGCTCGGGCCGCCTGGGGTATCTCGGCCTGGGCAGCACCAATGTCAGCCCAGGCTGCTTTTTTCTGCCTTCGCCTTTATTTCCTTTTACCTTTTACTTATTTCTTTGCTGTCTCCTCTAATAACTCAACAACCCGGTTAACACAACCACTTTGGGGTACCGGGGATTACATCCCCGACAGGTGAATAGGCGGTTTAAAACTTTTCCAGTTTAGGCTTGATAATTGCGGAATAAAACAAGGTGTTTAAATTAACAAGCCGACAACCTAAATAAACTAGGCTCACCTATGTGCACCAACAACTTATGCTAAGCAAGACAAAACGACAAGGTGATAGCTATAGAATACTTCAAACACGAAGGCTATCACAATGTAAATTGCATAAGTAAAAAGCTCGGGATAGAAATAACCGAGGCACGCGGAGACGAGGATAAATTCCCGAGTTCCTCCTTGTTAAGGGAGTACGTCTCGTTGGAGCGGTGTGAACCGACACAACGGTTCAACAACCACAAAGGTTTCACCTTCTTCTCCGATGAACCGCACCACAAAGGCTTGGTTCACCTTCCACTATCGGAATCCTTCGAGGCGGAATCCGGAGCCTTTCAACAACAATCTGGGGCACAACCCACAACGGGATTGGGGGCTCCCGAACGGCTTTCAACAACAATCCGAGGCACAACCCACAACGGATTGGGGGCTCCCGAATGGCTACAAGTGACCACCAAGGGTCTCAACCACCACGTGGGCGTCTAGGGTCCAAAGACCCAAGAGTAACAAGTTCACAAGCTTTCAACTTCCACGAATCCTCGTGGAGAGCACACCGATGCACCAAATGCAAAAGCCAAGAGCACAAGTGCTCAAATCCTTCACTCTCAAATTCCAACAAAGCAACAAATGCTTATGGGGGAATAAGAGAGGAAGAACAAAGAGGAGAACCACACAAGAACTCCAAGATCTAGATCCACTAGGTTCCCCTCACTTAGAGGAGAGATTGATTGGTGGAAATGTGGATCCAGATCTCCTCTCTCTTTTCCCTCTAATTTGAGGCAAGAATCATGGAGGAATAGAGAGGGAGGCAAGCTTTTCAAGGTCAACAATGGTGGGAGAGAGAGGGGAAAACTTCCTTGACCCTTTGGGGAAGAAGGGGGCCTTATATAGGTCCCCAAAATAAAGAGCCGTTGCAGAAAAACTCGAACCGGATATTCCGGTCAAGTCTGGACCAGAATTTAAGCCACAAGCCGCGCAAGGAAAACCTTATGGTGGTAACCGGATATTCCGGTCCAGTTTGGACCGGATTATCCGGTTTTCTGCAAACTGACATAAACATCAAAATGAAAACTGCAACAACTTTTTCATTCAGACTCCGATTTCGGTAATCTTGGGCTCGTTGGAATCGCAACGAAGAGCTCTTCAAAATTATGCAGAGAAACATCATAGTCCATCATGTGAGGAGGAACCAACAAGGAGAGAGTTTGACCTCTCTTAGAAAAGACAAACCGATAAAACCTCCAACATAAAAAACGCAACAAGATATTCGAATGAAATCCGTTTTTGATGAATTAGAGCTTGGTATGGAGATAAACACAAGCTCTAAAACCTCACATGGATAAAAGCCAAATAAGAACCAAGAAAGATGAAATGCCAAGTATGCAACGGTTTGAGCTCTCCACAAAGATGCGATCAAGTTACTCACTTGAGGGACCCTCTTGATAGTACGCCGTATATCCTAAAACCGGTCTCCCACTAACAACATGAGACCGGTAAAATAGAAAACCTATCAAGATCATACCTTTGGGTTGCGCATTCCACTTGAGCTCGATGATGACGATCTTGACTCTCTCAAGTTGGAACACATTTCTTGATTGTGCTTGCTAGCACATGCTTGATGAAGACTTCTCCAAATGCTCCCCCATACTCCATTATGGGAGGGCCTCGCTAAGCTCCTTCTTCATGTCTCCTTTGCAAGCTTTAGTCAAATGATATCTTCCGAGATGCATCATATTGAACTTGCACTTCATCTTCTTCTCTTGATATGTATGATGGCTTGGAGGTAAACATCACTGTTCACTCTATCTTCTTTTCCAAGCCATACTTGCAATGAACTCAACTCTACACATGACCATTCTTCATATAAACTCTTGAATAGAACATTGGTCATCATGTCATCTTCAAGAGTCCAACACATGAACTCCTATATTTTCACATGGACAAGATCTATAAGAATATCTCAATGTAAAATTAGTCCATAAGGATTGTCATTAATTACCAAAACCACGCATGGGGCAACCATGCACTTTCAGGAAGCACCCCCATCAACCATTATCGGAAAGCTTCTCTCACACATATCTTTACTTGCCCATTATCTGCATGGCCGAAGACCCACAAGTGTAGAAGACATATCGTTTTCCCTTCGATAAATAAGAATGTCGAATCCAACGAAGAGCAGAAAGTGCTGACAAGTGGAATTCAACAAGATTTCACTATAAAATCCTGGAAGAAGATTTTATATGTGGTTTTATAGCAGTAAGGAATTTAACAACAAGTAAACAGTTTATTGAAAAAGTGCAACTTGTGTTGATTGAGAAAGAAAACTTATGTGTAATAAGCCATTTTAGATACACTTTTCTTTTTTAGCACATTTATGCCAAAAAACATATAGAAACTCAATAGCACATGGTGAAAAATATCAAACTGCAATTTACATAGAATATGAATGATAAAGAGAAGAAATAAAATAGTAACATTTGTAAAAGAAAGTTTGTATACTTAAACTAACCAATTAGTTAACAAGAAGAGGAAACATACACAAAGAAAGCATAGGGTAATCGGAAATGGTGCCTTTTATGTAAAATCGCATAACACGATGCTATACACAAACTTGACCGATAGTTACTCCAACAACACCGACACGGTTTCCTCAAAAAAATAAAAAGAAGAAAAATGCTAGATTTTGTAAGTAAACTTTGACTCAATACTAAGAAAAACAAAAAAGAGATATAGTTTGGGCCTATGAAATAAAAATGAGAAAGCAGCCCATGCAGATGTTTTGGAGGACAGGCTCCATGGAGCCTTTTTGCAAAAAAATAAATAGAAAATGACAAATTTAGTATCAAAAAAATATGAAAAAATGTAGATGTAGATAATTATAACTTCTATAAGTGTGAAAAAATAAATGTAAAATACTCTATATATTTTGAGCTGTGTAAAAATGGTGAATTTCTGTACCTGAGTCGGTGAAGGTACCAAATTCGAAAAAAAAAGAATCACGTTTATCAGAATTTTCATTTTCTTAGGACAGAATACAAACTATTTCAGGTTGGTATTTTCAGCACTAGAATACGGCATTGTTAATATGTAGATTTTTTTTGTGATTTACTGACACTTTAACGTCGATTTAAAATAAAAGCACAATGGAGAACGGGCTCCAAAACAAATTTTCGGCCCAAGCAGTCTGCTTAACAACTGCATCTAAAATATTTTTCGCACGAATCTTGAGAGTAATCCAAGTCGTTGGCAAACCTGTTTTTTTTTTTAATACATCAAAGGTGTATCTGGGAGCTGTGAGGCTTGAAGAAACCTCATCCGAGCTTCAGCTCAGTTCGGCCGAGAAGAACGTAAAAGATTATTCTCAATCCAACATAATTTTTTTTTTCTGTTCTTGTCCACCCATCTAATGGGGGTGAAACGCAAAAGGCGCAAAAATTCCAATCCCATTTGCAACTTATTGACTGGAGCACAGATTGCAGAGTACTCATTGTTAGAGTATATGTGTACGTGTTGTTATGGTAGTATAGGATAGAGATATGATACGTATCCATACGGTTCTGACTTGACTTGTACTCCAAGATGATCTCTGTACTCCTATATATACTCGCCCATGAGTCTCAATAATACATCCAACATATTTCGCCAATCTCATAATTCAACATGGTATCAGAGCGGCACGATCTGACCTAGCCGCCGCCGCCGCCGCACTTCCGCACCGCGCCGCCCCTGGGGAGGTCGATCTCCATGATCTCCGCCGGGGGCCGCGCAACCCGTACGCAGGGTTCGTCCGCCGATCTGTGATCGGCTGCCCTGTAAGTCTTTTTTTTTTCCGATCTCTTGATCGGTTTTCTTTTTTTGGTTTACCGATCTTAGATCGGATTGAGTCGCCCACCGCCATCGTCATCGCCGCGCCTCCACTCCGACCATCGGCATCGATGATCTACACCGCGCCCGTGCGCCTGCCACCTGCGCCGCCGTGCCTGCCTCGGTAGGCCGTCGCGGCCTCACGGCAGGCTGCCGCGCACCGCGGCCGGCTGCTGCGCCTTCCTCGGGAGGATACTGCGGCCGTCCCCCTCGGATCGTCTTCGTCGTCATCGCCCGGGACTTCACCGACAACGCCGCCATCGACTCCGATCTACGCGTAGTCCCCGCCATGGCGCATACGGCGCACCGTCGGTCTGATCAACCGATCTCGCGCCCGTCTACGCCAAGCACGTCCCCGAGCACGCGCCAACCACCGATCGAGCTACGGGCTGCCGCTGCGTCGCCCCTACGGGCCGCAGCGCCGCCGCCTTGGTCAGCGCCTACCGGCGGCCAACGCGCCTCCCAAGCGTGTACATGCCGGTGGCCTCCAGCCGCTGCACCGACTCGCGCATTGTAGCTATGCCGCCCCTTCGGGTCGTAGCGTCGCTGCACGCAGTCTTCTTCGCCGTCCCCGCGCATCGACGGCCTCGGCTTCCACCGCGCCATCTCCCATGGCGCGGATCGCCGCCGTCTGCGCACGGTCTTCGTCACGCCGCCGGGTTCTTCCTCACCTCCCTCGAGCACCGCCGCCGCGCTTCACAAGGTAACCTGCAGGGCGACTTCTCGTTGTCGCAGGTCCCGCCGACTACCCCATCATCGATCTAGGCGTCCCGCATGACCACCCCAGGTCACCGCTGGTTTCCCCGCCTTCTACATCTTCGTCCACCACGACCACGTCGCCAGCGTCATCATCCTCGTCCCCGACTACGTCTACTCCGACAACCGCGGACGACATCGGCACCTTCTACCCCCCCCCCCCCGCTGATTGGCGCCGCAATCGTCGTCGAGTTCTCCTCTGCTGGCCCCTCCGACGCTGGCGTATGGTTCACGGTGGTCCCTGCCCCCGCATGCACGGTACTGGCAACACCGGTGCGTGCATTCGTCCCCGACGTGTCCCCGGGTCTGACAAGCCCGGGTCGGCGCCTCGTCTACATCGGCCTCGACAACGTCTTCTACGGCATCGACCCCTCTACGACTGCCTCGACCACGTCACCGACTTCTTCTTTGCGTACTCGGTTCTAGCAAAACCGGAGTATGCCTTCGTCCCCGACGTGCACCTTGTTCTGGCAAAACAATGGCCGCACCTCGTCCTCGACGGTTCGTACTGCGTCGTCTCCGGCATCGGCATCCTCGACGATTGCCTCGACGCGCCTCCGTCCTCTTCACGCGCACTATGCGCCCGCGGCTTCCTCGACACCGGCCACGACATCGACAACGGCGACCCCTCGCGCGGCTACCCCGACCACTGCACCGCCCAACGCTCTCGGCTCTCTCGACATCGGCACAAGGGCTACCACCTCGCTTGAGCATCATCAGCGTCCTCTACAGTCCAAGCTTCGCGCCGCGACACCGTCCACGACACTCCCGCTCGGACTGCGGGGGGATGTCAGCCCACTGGATGTACTTCGGTTTCTCTCCAGTCTGATCATCCGCGACGTCTAATTGTTCACGACGCTCCCGCTACGACTGCGGGGGATGTTAGAGTATATGTGTACGTGTTGTTATGGTAGTATAGGATAGAGATATGATACGTATCCATACGATCCTGACTTGACTTGTACTCCAAGATGATCTCTGTACTCCTATATATACTCGCACATGAGGCTCAATAATACATCCAACATATTTCGCCAATCTCATAATTCAACACTCATCGTTCATCAACTAATGTTTCTCTCGTTTCAAGAGGTAAATTAACAAGGGGATGTATTGTCATCAATTAACCATCTCCGACGAACACAAAACTAGGAATAGGAAGAACAAAAACAGAAACGAAAGAATGTCTCTTGTCTGAATCCTGAACAAGTCTGAACTATCTACAGTTACGCCGCAGAGGAGAGTCGAGTCAGAGCGGAGAGCTCAGAAGAATGGGCTGAGGTCCTGCTCCATCTTCATGGCGGCCACGGGGGAGAAGACGGAGGATGCGTATGAGTCGTCCCAGGGGAGCTGCAGGTCGTCGAGGTTCATCCCCATGAGCCAGTCGTCGTTATCCAGCTCCAGCACCTCCTCCTTGGGCAGTATCGCGTCAGCTGTCATCCCCTGTAGCTCGTCCTCCAGCTCCGGGAACGAATCGTTGTCGATCTCCGACTCAGGCGTCCTCGTCTCGCCCCACGAGACCGACTCCGCTGCCTTGTCCTGCTGCATCTTCTCCCATTCATTCTTCTTGTTGTAGAGGCGGCAGAGCACCCAGTCGTCGAGCCTGAGCGAGCCGTCCGTCCTCTTCTTCTTGGCGGCGGCGCGTCCGGAGCCGGAGGCGTCGGCGAGGCGGTACTCGTGCATGATCCAGTCCGTCTTGACCCCGCGCGGCGGCTTCCCGTGGTAGAACACGAGCGCCTTCTTGATGCCCACCGTCCTGCCGGCGTGCACCACGGGCCTGTCGGCGCCCGTGGCCTTCCAGTACCCGGCCCCCGCGGCCCGGTTGGGCCGGGAGCCGTTGGGGTACTTGCGGTCCCGCGGCGTGAAGAAGTACCACTCGCGGGTCCCGAAGAGCGCCTGCTCCGGGAGCTCCCACGGGTCGAAGCGGTAGAGGTCGACCTCGGCGATGATGGGCACCGGTGCGGCGCGGCCGGCGGCGCGCGCCATGAGGTAGTGCGCCACCAGCTCCTCGTCCGTCGGGTGGAACCGGAAGCCGGGGGGAAGGTTCAGCTCCGCCTCCGCGTCCCGCCGCTGCTGCGCCGCCATCGGCCGGCGTTGAGATTCTTGTTCCGGTTTGGTGGTTGCTGTTGCTGGCTGCTGTCGATGTGCGTGGTGAGCTGTGGGTTGAGAAGAAGTGTGGAAGTGGCTGCTGGAGAATGGTGTGTGCACGGGGTCGGCGAGGGGGATATATAGGGACGACCGGCCACCGCCGGGGGAGGAGAAGCTTCGTGGGAAGGTGTCGGGAAAAGAGTCAAAAAGGTCGCTGGATATGGATTTTGGGGTCGGCGGCTATGATGAGAAGGCGTCGCCATGGGTGGTCCGCCAGGGGTCGCGGCCAGGGCTACCGACCCTTCCGGCCGTTGATCGGTTTTCCGGCGTCAACAGGTGACGTTGGATCTGATAGAGCACGTGTGTTTGTGTGACGGCGATGAGGAAGCGGCTGTAGGTGCTGCTACGTGGAAAAGCGTAGGAGACGAGACGGTGACGGGGTGGTCCGTGGTTCATTGAACCTGCTGTCTCCTCGGCAAAATGTTCTGTGACCGATGGAGATAGGACTTGGCCTGCACGATGACGTCAGTGCCGACTTCATCTTTCCCGGCAAAGATATGGCCTCTAGGTGCAGGCCATAGACAGGGAGAGGTGGTTCTTCTGCAGCCTCAGTTGGGTAGTCTTTCCTGTGCTGTTGTGGCCCGTGGGCTGTGGTTTGTTCAGGGTAATCCACTCAGACCTCAAACTAGACATGAAATATGTCTGTTTTTATCCATTTAGAAAATATGTCCATTTTTATCCGTTTAGAGCAGTAAGGGGACACCATTTGTGTTCACATCCGTTTTGGTGCACCCACTGCAAATAAGAAAAAAAGACAAAAACTTATACATAACATTACATATATTTGGGCCAAATTTTACAATAATAAAAAATGAAACATGAAATTAGTAAACCTATGCTCTAGGTTCGGGGAGGGGGCTGGAGGGATTGCTGCCGTCAGAGGTCACGTTGCCACCCCCTCCCCAAAAACCCAAGCCCAAGCCTGCATTGCCAGACTTGCTGGCCACGGTGAACACGGTGTGGAGGCGATGTTCAAGCCTCAAATGTCGAGGCGCTAAGAATAGGGGCCAGATATGGGCACTGCGAGAGGCCTCGATGTCTACGTGGAAGTAGTCGTTGTCCTCCTCCTTGGCCGCGACTACACTAGTAGGAAAAGACCTTTCTGTGGCGCACCTTTTTAGGATTCTGTGGCGCACCCGTCAAATTGTTGGGTGCGCCACAGAATTCTCTCCACACAAATTATTTATGTGGCGCACCTGGCTTGGTGCGCCACAGAATTCTCATATTTCTGTGGCGCACCTGGACTGGTGCGCCACAGAATTCTCAAAAAATTCAAAAAATGCAAAAAAATATAAAAAGTTTAAAAAAATTAGAAATATCAGAATATGAAATATCCTAATTATTGGAACTATTTTCATATTTTTTGAATTTTTTGAACTGATATCTTTCCGCTAGGTCACCCATCCTTAAATTGCTCAAACCCTAGCACGCTTAACTTCTAAGTTCCACTCAGTCCACGTCATAAAAAAGTTCCACTCAGTCCACCTACCCTTGTGCTACTCAAGTTCTTATTGAACCCTCTTAAGACTTGTATATGTATATTTCTGATATGTGTCATAAATGTGTGTTTTTAAATTTCAGATTTTTCAAAAACTTTTAAAGTTTCAAAAGGAAATTCAATAATTTCAAAAGATCCAAAAAATTCAAAAAACTTAAAAAATTCAAAAAATCCAAAAAAAAATCCAAATATCCAAAAATATCCAAAAAATGAAAACAAAAATGTCAAGAAAAGTCAACAATCTTCTTTGTTATACATTTCTGTGTCTTTTTTGGACTTTTTGAATTTTGAATTTTTTTGATTTTGCTACAAAAAATCGTCTGTTTGAAATAACTTTTTTTTCTTTTGGAATTTGAGCAATCTGTGAATTGCTGACCGGGTAAGCCCTGGTGGATTCAAACTCGGTTTTTTCTCTAATTTTTTTTGGCATCTAAAACGCGTTATTTCGATGTCGTATGCAAAAGTTATGGCTGTTACAAGATTTATTTTTCATTTGTTGCAGAAAAGGTCAAAATTCATATTTCAAAATTTCTATACCTACTAGACAGATTGTGTTCTTGAAGAGAATCATACACAGATTTGGGTATCCATATAGTATCTCACAGATAATGGCACCAATATGTCACTTGGGGAGATGCAGAAGTTTCGTGGAAGAAATGGCATAAGATTGGATGTAGCTTCTGTGTCTCACCCTCAAGCCAATGGGCAAGTTGAGAGATCTAATCAAGAGGTGCTCAAAGGTTTGAAGCCACGACTCCGGGTCCCGTGCATCAGGGCTGCTGGAGCTTGGGTAGAGGAGCTACCATCAGTAGTTTGGGGCATCAACACAACACCCAACAGACCCACCAATATGACTCCTTCCTTCATGGTTTATGGGGCGGAAGCAGTGTTGCCAAGCGATATTATCCATGACTCGCCGCGTGTGGCGGCTTATGTTGAGACAGAGAATGAGCAGAGCCGGCAGGATTCACTGGACCTGTTGGAGGAGCATCGGGAGAAAGCACTGGAAAGGTCGGCAATTTATCAGCAAGATCTGAGGCGATATCACGCACGCCGGGTCAGAACTCGCACCTTCCAGGAGGGTGACCTAGTGCTGCGATGGACGCAGAACAGAGATGGGATGCACAAGTTGTCTCCTCCATGGGAGGGAGCTTTCATTGTGAGCAAGAATTTGCACAATGGGTCTTATTATCTGGTGGATGCGAGAGAAAAGTCAGAAACTATCAATGACACTACAAGATCCACATTTTCAATGCAAGAGCGTGAGAGGCCATGGAACATTGCCCACTTACGCCTCTACTATACCTAGCAATATGCCGGGTCATGATATGTAACACACGATGTAACATCTATACCTAGCAATAGGCCGGGTCTCATATATTAGGTCTTGGGGGTTAGCTGTTCAAAGAGGGAACATCTAACCCAAGACCTGGCTCGTTTAACTTAGTCAAAGTTTATAAATTGAGGCTTGGGAGTTAGCTGTTCAAAGATGAACATCTAACCTCAAAGTTTTTCTCTAGTTTTTTTGGCATATAAAACGCGTTATTTCGACGTCGTATGCAAAAGTTATGGCCGTTACAAGATTTATTTTTCATTTGTTGCAGAAAATGTCAAAATTCATATTTCAAAATTTCTACACCTACTAGACACTCATACCTAACTACATGTTAAAGGATTTTATTTATTGAAATTTTTATCATTTTCCTTGACTTCCTGCAAGACTAAAAAAGGCGATCCATCGAGGGGGGGAGCTTGGTGCGCCACAGAATTCTCACATTTCTGTGGTGCACCAAGCCCGGTGTGCCACATATTTTTTTTTCAAATTTTACCCGCCCCCAGATAACTTTCTGTGGTGCACCTGGCCATGTGCGCCACAGAAATGTGACTTTCTGTGGCGCACCAGGCTTGGTGCGCCACAGAAATTTGTCTTTTCTGTGGCTCACCGGGCTTGGTGCGCCACAGTGCGCCACAGAAAAGACACATTTCTGTGGCGCACCAAGCCTGGTACGCCACATAAATGTGACTTTCTGTGGCGCACCAAGCCCGGTGCGCCACAAAAAATATTTTTGTGACGCACCAATTAAGGGTGTGTCACGGAATGCCAACCTCCCTATAAGGGTTTTCCTACTAGTGCTAGAGCAGGCACGAGGGTCGCACATTGGTTGTCGTTGTCATCCATGTCGTCAAACGTACAAAAGATGTCGTCGTCCACCACCTCCTCCTTTCCGTCGTCCTCAGGGTCGTGCAGTTGCGACAACTCTGCTAGGCGTGGCGGCGATCGTCGTGTTCCGCCGCGAACCAGTGATTGCACGAATCACTGGTGTAACCGTACGTAGGGTCATCCGTAGGTCTGCCATGACGGCTGCGACGAGCGATCTCATGGCAGCACCGGCCTCGATGCAGGCACGACGAGTACCGGGATGCTTGCCAATTGAGGTGTCAGCCTGAATGAGATTGGGTGTCTTACCACGACAGAGGGACGACCATCTCCAGACGAGCTTGGCCACCTCACTGCTCATGTTGGCACTAATGGGGCGTCAGCCTAAGAAGGTGTTGCGGCTGCCCGAGGACGGCCTAGACTCATGATAGTTGCGGCCAGGATTCCACCACTGCTTCATGACCTGCGAGGTGGGTTTTTTTAGGGTTTTGACGAGTGAGGACCGAAGTAGAGTGACTTTTCACGGTCATTTTGTTCTTCACACCTATTTATTTCATTACTATAGTCACTCACACGCTAGCAGCCTCCACCGAGAGGAAACAAAAGATCCACGCCAATAATTTTTCAGTTTACTTTTTCGGCTGGTGCTTGGCCGTTGTCTGGCTCAGGAGGACAGGCGGCTCCCCAGGTCGTGGATGGAGTGGAGGTGGAGCGTAGCTACTCCCGTAGTACAGCGCACGCGTGACGATATGCCATGGACCAGAAATGAGCAGCCGCGGCGCACGTGCGCCCCCTTGCCACAGGCCGGGCCGACGAGTTGGACACCGGTCCACCGCGGCCCGCACAGCCCCTCACCTGACAGTTGACACATAGACCGTCTCTATCTCTAGCTGCTGGAAAAGGGTCCACGATTCAATAATCGATTGAGTATTAGGATGGCAATTTTACCCATGGATATCCGCGGTACCGTACCCGTAAAGGTAGGGTATGTGTATAATTTTATACCCATCGATAGTATCCGTACCCTACCCATTTAAGTCGCGGGTGGGGCACGGGTATATAACCTTGCCATATCCTACCCGTTTGTACACTTCACCCGTGGAGGTCCAACATTTATTCTCGGGAACTTTTTAACCTATGTGAGTTGTCAAATTATCAGTTGATGAGATGGACACCGGTCCACCGCGGCCCGCACAACCCCTCACTTGACAATTGACACATGACCGTCTCTATCTCTAGCTGCTGGGAAAGGGTCCACGATTCAATAATCAATTGAGTATCAGGATGGCAATTTTACCCATGGATATCCGCGGTACCGTACCCGCATAGGTAGGGTATGTATATAATTTTATACCCATCGGTATCCGTACCCTACCCGTTTAAGTCGCGGTAGGGCACGGGTATAACCTTGCCATATCCTACCCGTTTGTACACTTCACCCGTGGAGGTCCAACATTTATTCTCGGGAACTTTTTGACCTATGTGAGTTGTCAAATTGTCAATTTGAGTTGACACAATTACCACCTACTCAAATATATGTTATTGCGTTGAGATAAATATATTTTTTCTTTTATCAAAAAATCTATTGATGAATGTAAATTATGAGTTACTTGTGTACTATTTGATCTACCCGTTGGGTACCCAACGGGTATGGGTATCCGTCGGGTATGGATACGGGTAAAGTTTCATAACCGCGGGTACGGGCATGGGTAGAATTTTGTACCCATTGACTACACGGGTATGGGTATGGTATTGGTCTACCCGCCCCATACCCTACCCATTGCCATCCTTAATTGAGTACAAATATCTAGACTATCATCTTTCCTTCATCCACGTGCTGCAGCTGACGGGCCTTGTTGTCGTCGGTCGTGACCTGGCCATTCGAGGCTTCTTGCTTGCCAAGCCAACATTTTCTAATACAAAATGTCGTCAATTTTTCTTTTTCTTTTTTAGATAAAGAGCATAAATTAATATCACGCAAATACTAATTACACCCAACCTCTGCAAAGCGCAATACCTTGGGTATCACGGATGCACACATCCGAAAAACAATAAAAAGAAGAAGCTAAAAAGAAAGTATGGCTATAGAGTTACAATTCTATATAGCGGCAGCACAACCACCACCAAGACAACAGTGCACAAGCGCTTTCGTTGCCCGATCGAAGATCTTGGGTTTTCACCCTGGAGATAGTCTCCTCTCTTAAAACAATGTCTTCAACAAGTTCATTGTCACGCACAACCAATTAAGGTCAGACCTTGGATTTTCACCCTGAAAGATAAGACTTCTGAACTTCACCTGTGCTGACGCCCCCACTTACTTACCGCTGCTACAAGTTCCTCATCGCCATCAAAGGCTCGAATCATCATTGCTAGTCCTCCAATCTCGCATCCATGAAATTCTCCGCTCTGACTTCATCGTGGATTTGCCCATGATGGAAACAGAAGCAGAGCTTCACGCCGCTCCCTCCGGCGTGACCGAATCCATCCGATCCAGCGGTGACTAGGCATAAAAGTCCATGCGACCTTGCCGGTGAAGTCTTCCGGAACGTGACACTCCAGCCAGATTGAAAAGGACAGGTCAGATAGATGTTCACCTTGGCGCAAGACGAACTCTAGTACCACCGCCTTCATTCGAGACACCAGCATGCCCCTCCCATGATCTGACCTTCACCATCAAGTGTGGCTGGCCTCACGATCCGGCTGCCGTCGTCCTGCTTCTCTGGCTCATGATCCGACCTCGCAAATAGCTGACCTTCAGATCTGAACGCCGGAGCAAGACGAACGTCTCGGCTAGCAAACCACCAGCAACGACATGCGTATAATGATGCATCTGCCCCATGCACATGCACGCGGCGCTTCGCTTGATGCGATCGATCGTGCATGCACCGATCCGTTTTCAAGAACACACAAGTTGTGTGTCTTCTTTATTAAGATAGAGAATGAGTTCAATTACAAGATTGCGAGGTAAGATCACAGACGATCTCCTCAACTCCCACTAGTGAACGCTATGGAACTACTCACGAACGATCAACTCCGCTCCACACAGCTTGGCCTTGCGCCAAAGCTGGAACTCCTCCCTAATCTTCTTACAAACCGTCCAGGGCAGCGACGCTATCTTATCAAACACCCTGCTGTTTCGTTCAAGCCACAAGCTTCTGGCGATTAAGCACAACGTATTCAGCTCCTTCCTCAAATGGCGAGGGGCCGCAACAGCCAGCGTCGGCCACCACTCCACTAGCACCGTGTCCCTCGTGGGTGCGAAGCGATGGAGACGCAAGGGCAGCAACATTGTGTACCAAACCTCTCTGGCAAACGAACAATGCATTGTGAGGTGGCTTGCCGTTTCCTGCTCCTGACAACAGAGGGGCATTCGTGTACGGCCGCCGGCCGAAGGTCAATACCAGATCAGATCGAAGACGGCTGGTTTGGTGAATACTCCTGGGATTATTTGAAAAACAGGGCAGGGGGCGCCCCGCCGCCGTCGTCCGCCGTCGGACGGCCTCCTCTGGCGGCGGCGGGGGAGATTGAGGGAGGGGAGGGGTGGCCGCCGGCTGGGACGGTAGGAGTTCCCCCGAGTCACCCGAAGCGGACAACGCGAGGGAAAAACCAATTCGTTTTCTTTAGCATAATGAGACAACTAAACAAATATCCACTCCGTTTCACAACATCAAATGTTATAGCTATTTCACATGTATAGATGTGAATTGAAAGTAATGAACATACACAATAATATGTGTATAAATACATATACATACACATACATGTGAATCTATAAAAGGCTAAAACATATTATATTTAGGACGGATGGAGTATTTTGCGGTACAAGTTCACGCATTCTACATACGGTGAGGCATTTAAATGGTTCTAAAGGGCAATTTCCACATAATGTTTCAAATATATTTGACAACTAACTACGTGGAAGAAATGACAAGTATAATTCTCACTAGATGTTCACATGACTGAAATAAATAAACAACAAGAGATAAATATCCAACATGGATGACCGCTTGATTTTTGGATTGACCCACCTTATGTCAGAAATATAATATATGCATTGCACAACCTTTTCCCATCAGTTCGGACTTTTGGGATAATTGGTTAGTGCATCAATCTAATATGGTATCAGAGCCAGAGGTCTAGAGTTCAAATCCTGACTAACGCAGTATTAAAAATAAATATCTGCGGACACCCTAAAATCCACGCCCTAGACTCGTGAGAAAAGTCCACAGCCTGGACGTGAGGGGAGTGTCAGAAATATAATATATGCATTGCACAACCTTTTCCCATCAGTTCGGACTTTTGGGATAATTGGTTAGTGCATCAATCTAATACCTTATGCATAGACTCTTTACATGGCTACTTATATTTCGTCCGTTGGTACCAGTTTCCTATTGACATTGGGGTTGCGGCTTTATGTCCATCATTGTTATACAAAAGCTGAGTGTAATACTTAGCACTCTTCCGTAATAAAGCCATATTATCTAAACTAAGAGGGTGTTTGGTTGAGCTTTTTTTTGACTTTTGGCTTTGCCTTATAAGCCAAAAAAAACACCTAAATAGGTGCTTGCAAGCAAAAGCCAAAAGCCAACTAAAAAGACTAACCAAACACACCCTAAATGTTTCCCGTTATTTGGTCATTCTGATTATATAAAATTCTATTTCTTTACACGTCATTTACCGGTGCGACCTCCTTTGTCAAAAGCGTTGCTAAGAGTTATCGGCATACTGTTTTGCCTGGCTTTTGGCACTGGTTTGTCATATGCAGCGGACGAATGGAACCTCCTATGGCTCGTGTTAACTTATGAGTATAATGTGTAGCGTCGTTTAACAGAAGAAAACTCCTCAGATTTCATACTAACTAGCACGGATCCTTGTGTTATTCTGGAGAGCATGGCTTATTCGCAACGTTATTGTTCATGCGAAAGGGGAGACCTCGGTGCAATAATCTGCTAAATTTCGAAACAACTACGTAGAACGTTGTTAACCGTTCGTCAAATCCCAAAAAGTCAAAATAAAGACCGTACATGATATATAGGGACGGCGGGATAAGGGCATATCCAACGGCATTTTGAGTCCTCAAAACGTCTAATGTGTCTATCTTGACGAGATGGGCAAAACTAGGCTACAACACAATCAACACACTGAAACATGTTTACATAATCGGGACAAATCTGGAAAGGATAGAAAGATTTATATTTTAGAATGGAGGGAGTACACTGCTAAGCAGAATGAGTTATTGTGTGGTGCATGGATATGAATTGGACAAGGTCCGATTTGTGGGGTGGAATAAAAAGAGACCACCTATTGGAGGAGGAGGATATATGAATACTTCCATATGCGAAAAGTCTATACTCCGTATACTCCTATTACAAGTGATCTCAATGAAAATTACCTGCAACATAACTGGCCTCTTATCCAAACGGAATGTAACAAGTTTTCAGAACTCATGATTAATATATCTGAAGAATATTATGTTACGGTAACTTTCCTACTTAATTAAATGCCACATCATTTTTTTGCCTATGCAGCATCCATGTTACTAGTCTAAGGACCAAGTAACATTTATAAACAACTCACTCTTTCTTCTACTGGTATCGTTGAGATTCTTGCCAAAGTTGTAAGGGCCTTTATATAACTTAATAAGATCTCATGTTTGTACGCGAAAAAGGAGGGTTTAACAAAACTGAGAGATCAATTGCAGTGGATTACTGACATGCACTCAGCGCACAAGTTCTTAAGGAAACAAGGAGGAATATCCTTGTTAAACTCGTCCAGTACTGTGATATGGTTCGAGTATAAACTAAAACTGCAGCTTACAGAATGGCTCCGCAGCTCAACTGCTCAGATTCCTTTAACCTTAAAAGGTCAGCACCTATGATTTTTACTACTCCTACATGTTCTTCACTTGTGCCGAGTGTAGTGTAGTCGTTCTGCATGGAAATAATGCGGAACCTTCAGATAAATTTTAGGCTCTCCGTAAGAACACAGAAGTACTACTGTCAAATCTGAATCAAAATGATGTATATCGTGCGCCGCCGCTTCAATTGGAATATGGCACATTATCTTACTCCTACAGATGGGGCATCTTGTCTTCAAGAGATATTTCAGGATAGCCGCCTAGGACAAGGTACGAAGATAAGAAGACATGCAATTTTAAGTTAGGCAACAATCATATCAAAAGACTAGCACATTAAATTAATGCTTATTGGTACATCACACTCGGAGTAGTAAAAGCAAACTAAATAATTATATTGTTTTTTACACTACTTATACAGGAAGCAAATTACAGAGCTCTGCAGACAAACTTATTCAGACCTTTTGGAGTCATTTAACCATTTAGAAAAAAAATCAATAGCTCCTTAGAAAAGCATATTTCCAGACCTGGCCCCTTCAGCCACCCACAATTACTACATATAATAGCTACTACACTACCCGGCCTCTCCTTCCTCTGCATGAACAGTGTCGAGGCAGACTATCTCGGCCGTCAATTCACCACCGTCCATTGATTTACAGCCGTTCGATCGCGGTTGTTTTCGGTTTCTACCCGCTGCCACACACCGCAGGTCCATAACGGGTGGGCCACCCAGACGGAGAGGAACGTCCCGCACCGCAGCCGCTGCATCGCTCTCTCTTTTCGCATTTTACTGTGGCGGTCGAGAACGCACCCGTGCCTGGTCGAGGGGTAAACCCTAGCCGCCAATCCTCATTCGCGTCCAATCCTCTGCTCGCGTTCTCCTCCACCAATCCCCTCCGTGCTCCTGGCTCCTCCTCCCCCGCCGCCACCTCTCCTCCCGTGGTGGCCGCTCCTGCGCCCGCCGCCGCCCCTCCCCAGCTCTCCTTCCCTTGCTGCAGCGGCGGTGACCGGGCAGGGCAGCGGCGGCCGGCCGTGAGCGCGACCTCGTCTTCCCTCCTCGCACAGCACGCCGCCGCCGCTGCGGGCCTGCTGCTCCTCTTCCTCCTCCAGCTCCTCACACCCCAGCGGATCACGTCCATCGCCGGCTCTAGATCGAGCAAGGGCGAGCACCCGCGAGGACGCGGTCGTCGGCGGCCGAACTCCGGGCGTCGGGCTCGCGGTGGGCCAAGACGAAGCTGATGCGGGGCTGCTTCAGGCACAACGCCGACATGCAGCTGCCGGCCAGGCTCCCGCTCGAGGGCGGCGCAGTACGGTCGAGCGACGCCGACGAAATCGAGGAACAGCCCCTGCGCGGCAGCTCGAGGGAAACGGCACTGAGGGCGTGGCACCTCCGCCGGCACTACAGCTCGTGGGCGTCGACGCGGCCCTCGCGGAGGATGCAGACGGCGAAGGCGAGGTTTTGGATTCTTCCCATCTCTTCATCTCTTGGTTTCTTCTTCTCGCTGCTCTCCATTGGTTTTTTTTTTGATCTATTTGACTGCTTGGAAATTTGTTTGGTTGATATTTTGGGTGTTTGTTCTTGATTCTACAGGTCCAAGCGGGAGATTGCACGGCTCCATGGATGGAGTAAGGTGAGTACTCAAGATTTGCAATGGATACCAACATCTGAAGGAAGACAACACGCCTGAAGATGTCCAGCAAGGAGAGGATATGGGTGGCGATGGTCCTATCCGAGCTTAAAAATGAGGGCATCTCCATCACTGAATTTCTGCTCCTTCACAATTGAAGGCAAGCCGTTTTCTCCCTTGATATGAAATTTCAGTTAAAACTTGATGAACTGTTGTTACGATGTATTATGAGAAGAGGATTGACATGTTTAGTACTGTGCAGATCGAATGGGGATATTGATCTGTAGTGGACCCGGTGAAGAATATGACCATGATTCTTAGAAGTTTCAACTAAATTAGATACAAATCAACTGCAAAGATGGTTAGGCATTTTCCCTTGTATTTCAACTTGGACATGAAACCATGATCACTTGTTTAGTTTGGTGAATATATGCGTTTCCACGAGGGCTATCTAAAGTTTGAATATTTGTGACTAGCCAGATCTCCTATTCTAACTGAATATCTTCCTATTGTGTAGTTCATCTCTGTTTAGCCGACAATTGGTAGTGCAGCTGCTGAAAGGAGCTAATCAGCAGTAAAGCACATTGATTTGTATTTCTGGTATATGGCCTGTCACATGCCCTTATTTTTAATCATTGTGAAAAATTTGTGATGCATTGGTTGGTTGTGCAGGTACCCTAATAATAATTTTGTTCATCGTCATGTTGAAAATATTGCAGTTTCTTTCCTGGAGCTTAAAAGAGCGCAGCTGACTGGCCATGTTTTTAATGACTGGTCTTCTTGGTAAATGTTTTCCCTCTTATGATAATATGATTTATTATTCGCATAAATTTACCTTGCAATAGCACTACTGCAGCCAAATATTTTCACTGCTGCCGATTAATATTGTTAAGTGAATCGATAACATGAATGTCTCATACCTAATTTGTAGCATCACTGCTAATCTATGAAGCCTTGTTTTCAAGACATGAGCTGTGTAATCACATATTTATGCATGCCCATAATTAAAAAACAACAAAGAGTTTTGTTCCATCATTAGTTTACTTGAGTAATAATCTGGCTGGTTTCTCTACCTCTTGATGCAAAGATTGTGTATTTTTGTTACAGATCATTAGTTCACTTGAGTAATAATCTGACTGGTTTCCTTTGTCACGCAGGTCGCTTGATATACCTCGATTTGGTGGCGTCCAATTTGGTACCTTCTACTTGAAGTACTTCACTAAGCTTCTGGTCGCATTGTGTGCCTTTCTTTTTAAGAAAAATGATTTTGATGTCTGCAAGGATTCCCTAGGAACCAAGAGGGTTACCCAAGAATCATCAGGTGAAAAATTGTTTTTTCTCACTGTATTTCTTCTCTTTGCTCTATAGCCTACGGATAAGAAATTCTTGAATAAATGCTGGTGTCTGTCCCATTAAGTTTTGTGGTTCCTCTGCTTTTATGATCTCAATCCTTGTTTTGTGTTTTCTCGTTAAGAACAAGCTTCCTCTGCATTGTGACATGCATCCATAAGGATAATTTCATGATTCAGTTTTGGGGTGCTAAACAAGAGTCCCTTTTAAAAGTATTGCATACTATGAAGTAGCTCCTTTTTAGTGTTTACTGACTGGACTGGAACTGAGTTGTACTCTTACGGAAAGCATAATGTAGGATTGTATCTTCACTTTTGATCATTATTGCTAAAAATGTTTCTCGAGGAGAGGAAATACTATATTGTTTTTTTGATTGTTCATGGAGGAAGATTTCTTATTTGGGTCTGGTCCCTTGTAGGTGCTGCACATGCTTTTCTATGGCCTGCCTGCCACAGGGAAGAGCACAGCTGCGCTCGCCATCGTCTACTAGCTCTACGGGTATTCTCTTGTTGTGCATTGTTTTCCTTGGTTTTGTGTTTCTTTTGTCTGCTTCGGTTTGTATGAGTGGCCAACTTTTGCTTCAAGCATACAGGTAAACACAGCTGCAGTCCCATCATCGTTAATTTTGGTACCAACACGGAGCTCATCGAACGTCTTGTTAGTTAGTTTCAGTTAGAGTTGTCGCTATACAGATCCACATGGGATACCTCCTTAGTGCAGTTTTTTTTAAGGTCTGCATTAGGATCGATATCATCTTTTTTGAGCAACATTTTGTTATTCCTGTGATTAATTCTCCTCTGTTTCAGTAACAGGCACTAATTACTTCTTGTTGATTAACTCTAGCAGTGAGAAAATGGTTGAGAGAAGTTCATAATTTCAGTACAGGGTTGTATATGAAGTGATACTTTGGATATTTAATTTCTTACTTCTAACAGGGGTGCTCCCGAAGCTTTCTTTCTTATCTTTCTTTTTTATTTATGTTGACTGATTAGATGGTACTATCTCGATAGGAAGGTTGCTCTTTTCATCTGCTTATTGATAATTTCTTCATTGGTCTAGGTAATCATATTTTCCTTTAAGTATCTTAGTCGTGTACTCTTAATAATGCCAGTAAATTGATAAACTTTAGGCTGAGGAATCCTTATAGTTTTCACTCCTTATTTTTGTGACAGCTTAACACATTTAACATAATCTGTAACAAAGAGTTGGCATTACAAAGTGTTGATTTATTTCTGAGTGGATACTATTCTTGCCACGATAAGCTTCACACTGCCAATCCCACAAGCCCCAGGTGAATACATACTCTCTTTTTATTTCCCATTCGTGTTGTTGGCACAGCAGCCAGAGCTTATGGTTTCTTGGAGGGTAACTTGGTTCCCTCTATTGTTCTAAACTTTTCTAGATGATATTTTGTACATGGGTATATGGTTCTAACCTAACCTTCAGAGGTAACTGTCATGTATGGTTTAGGCGCGCAGGTAGCTTTCATCCTCAAGCCTGAACTTTTATTTAGGTAACTATGTCTGGGAGATCATATGGTCTTGCCTTTGTTAGTATGACACTGAAATATATTTATTGGCGTGCCTGCACTTAAATGATCAGATTTGGAAATAATTTGTGATGTTTAGTGTGGTAACCACTCAGAACTGCTCCATATAGTTTAATTTGGGATTAAAAGGGATGTGAATTGGGTAATAAAGAATTTTACCAGTATAGTTTAAGTACTCCAGATGTGTGTTTCTATCCTCATATATCCAAGCAAGTCGAGAGTGTTCTGTAAGGTTGGATATACCATACATCCTGTGCAAATTGTCGCTTATTTCTCCTGTGATGGTACTTAGGAATGCTCTTGAGGAAGATCATTGATCTCCCAGGTCCATTTCTTATGGACATTTTCGAAATATTCAGGTTATATTGCGTATACATGGTAGTGTTTAGTAGACGGTGGGTGTTAATTTATTCACTCTTTCTAAATTTGATGGTTCCGACAAATGCATCCAAAATATTTTCAGCTTGGTGAAATAGTATTTCTTTTGTAGAAGTCATCCATCTAAAATTTGCACCTCCTCTGTTCTCAGATGGGTAGAATTAGATTGTTGCTCATTGGCTTTGTGAATGTGAATTAGGATATTTTATTGGATTGGAATAGTTCACTCTATAACTTTATATTGGTAGTGGTCATTGCTCATGTATACCGTCCTGAGCAGAGAATTCACATTTATTCTAACAATAAATTAGTGCTCTTCATCAGATGGTACATCATGGCCAGTCCTGGCCAGTCCCTGGAGCTCTGATCTGCATCGATATGCACTCAGGGTGAGCTATCAACAGTTGCTACATGTTGTATTAGTACTTGAATTTGATCCTCTATACATCTACCTGGTGAATAGGGTCAGTGATGCTTCTATCTGCTCCATTTGTTCAATATTGTTTTGACAGTGCGCTGCCATCAAATGTATGCCAGATAAAAGCCTGGAGTCGCTTGTCATTTATGCTGTACTTCCTACTTGCATATTTTGACACGACGAAGGATTTTTGATTCGTTATGTTATTCACACAGGGTAATAGTTTGTGAACTTTTGAGCCTATAGAAGCTGAAACATATCTAAAAAAATCTTCTACACGACATGCATGAGAAAGAGAGAAGGTTGCCTTGTTCCTTTCTCTCTCTGTGTGTAGATATTCTTGTGAACACTCTCTTATTTAGTTTAGTTGTTTTGGTTCAGATATAATGTAGTTGTTTTGGTTCAGATGTAATGGATTAGAGGTTTTGTTTTAGGTAGAAGGGGTTAGTGATATTATTATGAACTGCCTGTTATGTTGGTTATTTATGTTTGGATAAGTGGTTTTGGTTCAGATAGAAGGGGTTAGTGGTCTAAGTTCAGATAGAAAGGATTAGTTATTCTCTTATGAACTGCCTCTTACGCTATTGATTTATGTATATTAGTGTTTTTTATCAAAGACAAGAAAAGTTGCTGGATTGCTTTTATTTTTTTGAAATATTTTTGGATGACTGATTTTTAGTATTGCTGTATCTATGCTGATTAGACATTGTGCTGGTGGTTAAAACTGCTCATGTTCTATGGTGGTGAAATTGCATAGATTAAATTGAATATACTTGACATGCGATTAGCTTGAATTTATTTTATGGCCATTGCATATCTTAATTTATGTTCACTTATTATGTGCTTATCTGTAGCTTTACATTATTGGTGAACATTCATGTTTTCCTTGTGTAGTGGGAGTCCATACTTTGAGCAGAAACTTCTAGGCATGTAAACCCTGCTAATTTGGATGTCTGATCAAGGGATGGATTGATGGATATTGAAAGTGTGCTTGCTTATTTCGGCTGATTTCTTGCCTGAGGCACCCTCAAATTGATTTGTTGTTTCCCATTGTCCAGGACCCAGGAATGGTCAATAATATGACGGTTCAGACATGGATCTTCATTCGTGGTTGGGTTCAGCCTGCTCTTTGTTATTAGGCTGCTTCTTTCAGGCTAATGTGTGAGTTTTCTTCTTCTCAATTTTCTATCTGAGTCAGTCTCTAATTTCTTTGATAGTAGATGCCCTACACAGCTAAGCGTAATCAATAATATAGTGAGTTTATTTCCGTACCTATAGGCTGGCGAAATCTTAGCAGATGACTATGCCTAGATCTTCATGGCCACGACCGACTCTTTGCCGCTGAGACTCAGCTAGACCATGTGCCTTCAATGAGGTATCCAAATCAATCACTGCATTTACTTTGACATGCTCCCATCTGTGTCTGTGGCAACTTAATTATCATGAGGGTGATGGCAGAGGAGAATATGCGGATAAAATCTTGGTCCTTTTTCTTGTGGTATGATCTAAGATGTATAAAAAACATGAGCAGAGAACAAAATCATGTACCTTTCTGTAAGTAAGAATGTAAGATCCAGTTCTTCCTCCATTGATCCAAATTGCATGGCTTCCATATTTTGTTAGAATAGATCTGTCACAAGTAGCTAAAGAAAGCTGGTTAATATGCGGTTTAGTTTTATTTTGAGCATTGCTAATTAACTTTCTTAGGCTTTTTATGATGGCACTCAATTTGTTTGAGTGGCAGATCATAAGTTACTTTGCCGGTCGCGTTTCATGCATGTTTGCCAAAAATAAGCATCAATTGAGGGCATTTTCTGTTATGTTTCATGCATATTTGCCAAAAATAAGCATCAATTGAGGTCATTTGAAACTGCTCTGTTTTTTCGTACACACATCTGGACTGGTAGCTAAAATTCAGTCGTTTTCAAAGGATTCTAGGAAATATTTCGTTAATGAACCTCATAAAAAAATTAATATGCGTTTGATTCTCATTGACTCTTTCTATATCAGATGATCTCAGCTTGCTCTGTTCTAAGATGAATTTTGTCTGAAAACTTAGGAGAAGTCCCAATAGTCTATATTTGTGTTGTCTCTTGAAATACAGGTAACTTAACTAGCGTTTGACAAATGGTAGTTTGAAGACTAACGAGTTGGTTTAACTAACTCTGACATTTATACCACGGGTCAATGGTACCTCTGCGCAGCGCCGAAAATAAATGATGATTGTGTTCATTGGTGATAGTCCACCAAATTGAGTTCTATTATTTCTGTCGTGGCATGCTTTTGTGCTTAGTGTTCAGTATTGCTTGCTGGATCATGTGTATTCTGAAGAGATAGAGTACTCATATTCGATACAGCGATAGTCTCCCAAAGTGCTGGTAGTTCTACGGCGTGTATAATCTTTCTAGCAACCCCCCCCCCCCCCCCCTTAGTGGAATACTCATATTGGCTATTTACCCATGTGTGCCTAGACTTTTGTTTCTTCGAAGTTTTTTAATTGATTTGTTTTCACTGCTTTCAAGGGTTAGGTAATTGTTTCATTCAGTTTTCTTTCCGGCAAGTAACACTGACCTTATGCATCTAATACTCGTGTTGGTTGTGCCCTGCGAGGCTCTGGAAATAAGCTGCTTCTTGGTATTGGTATTTGGTTTACTCAAAATATTAAGGTGCACATACTGCATACCAACCTTTCCTTGCTATAAGACATGGTTCTGTTATGCATGACATCATTAAATGTTGGAAAGTTATTAGAAACTGTGTTGCCAGCATGGACTATTCAAGGAGTAATCAGTTTACTTGCTCATTTGATATATGTATTATATGATCTTTTGGGGGAGCCGTCTTCTGAACAGTGAGGGATTTGTTGTCTCCTGGTAGATCTTTCCTCCTGAGAGAAAATGAGGAGCAAGTATCTAGCCTAATCATTTGATATGCAAATCAGGCATCTGATGTTTTTTGATTTTTTCTGAATGTTAGCTGAGACTTGGGCATCAATGTAGTCAGGTTAATTGCAGAAATCATCGTAGCGGAAAACTCGAGGTGCGGTAGGACTCGAGGTGCGGCGGTGGTCTGGCTGAAGAAGGGGCTTGCAACCGACAATGGGCCTCACAGCTCCTGACTTGGTCAGTTGCCGCTCCTTTCGCTCCCATATCATTGACCTCTTATGCTGCGCCACAAGATTAAGTTTATATTTCAATTAACCCCCTGATGAAACACCATTCGAGATACTGTATGGTTTATTCTTTTGCTTCAAGTGATGACTATTCTACCAAAGAAATTTATAGATTTATTTAGTAATAAGAAGTTTCATTTGTCCTACTTATTAATTACAACTATTTAGTGGTGATTGTAGAAGCCTTCACAACTTCTGAAATAAGTTACACATATTACTTTGTATTGCTTAGTATTCTACTCAAGTAACAATTTAGGGATACCTAAATACCATTACCATTTTCTTGACATGAGAATTGATATTACAACTTGCTTCACTTCTTTCGTAAAACATTTGGTCATTGCAGAAAGTATGAGTTCCCAGCATTTTGGCAAATACTATACATTCTATACTCAAAGATGATAGTTGAAATCTGTTTCGCCAGGCTACTGCACAAGGCCTTCTTCCACAAGGGAGGTGCTTTCAATGTCAATCCGTGAAGGTGATGCCATGATGAATGCAAATGTTAGTCTTCAGATTTTTTGTAGTATTTGAGCTGAATCTTCAGAAAGTGATCTTATAGGAAGGCATAGGAAACCACTTTAATAAGAATACTTAAAAAACATGGGTATGCTTGGGTTAGCTATTCTTGTGTACAAGTGCAATCTAATGTGACAGTTATGTTTTTCATTATGGCACTATGCCAAGCACCTCTTTTGAATACTATCACGCTACTCCATTTTTTATTGCTCTTGTTTCCTTCCTCATTCTCATTTCGTTGGTCCATGCGCTGGTGCTGCATCCAAAGGTTTCATATCTGTCGTTTGTGCCTCTGTATTCAGGTGTGTTTCATTTATTCGATGCATCCAAAGGTTGTTCATTCACTAATTGTCCTTACTTTGTTTCGGGTTACCTCTGTACGCTGTGTCTGTGTTTTTGAATTTCTCAGTATAATTTTTTTACTTCAGTACATATCACACACGGCTTACATGGTGAGGGAGGTAGTGGCAAGCTAAATTTACTATTTCCTTATGGATCCAGAACATCAACAGCGGAAAGGACATGGCCTAAGATGCAGATCAGGTCGAACATATCGGCGACGAAACTTCACCATGCTCCTAAGGACATTGACTGCCTTTTGATGTTACTACTACCCACTTATGTAGTTGAGGCCTGTTTTACCATCCAATGTAGATCAAATTATATGTATTAATTAGACTATAACTTTATGTGTCTTTTAAACTCTTCTGTAGAAGTTGTGGTTCAAGATGTCCATCAATGTATAACTTGCACTATGTTTATTATCTGGGGTTAATTGCTGTTGGATTATGTACTTTGGGCTTATGTACTATCCTGGTTCAGTCCATGCATCGGACAATGCCTTTCAAGGACAGTGGTGCTTACAGATTTATTTTGAGTCATTGTGCCTATTTTTTGTTTTCCTTTACACTGTATTTGCAGCAGCAATTTATCTCTGAACTTGCTTTTTTTCCGCCTCCGTGTATATAGGGGTCAAGAGATAAGAACCATTCTCTCAGGTGACCGAGCAGTTCAGTTTGACGCAAAAGCAGTTTGTGCTATGGGTGATAGAACCAGTCATTGCTATTTTCGAGAGAACATTGCCGAAGCTGACACTTGGTAATTTCTTTAGATGCCGTTTATTTACAGTCCACTACATCATTATTTCTCTGCTTCTGGTGGTACCTGTTTTTAATGGTACTATGCTGCAGAGTCTATTGCCTTGAGAAAAGAAGAGACTCTACATATATTGTGTACTTTTGTTATCATATTATCTACTTTTGAACCTCATGTCTTTTTATATCGGCCGGAGTGCTGACATGGGCTTTTCTGAACGGATTTGGTAATCTTATACTGTTATACTATACCAATCAGATTATTGACATGGTTTCCTGAATTACCAACCTGATCTTCTATTATTTTTATCCAGTCGTTGCAGATCTAGGAGGCAGCCACCATTTATTGGCATTATCTGTACGACTTCCTCCATGGAGACGGGGGACAGCATAATAAATTTATGTTTGGTGTTTACCAGAATGGGGACTTTCGCGAAATACGTGGTATTCATTCCAAGCAATTGTTGGCTGTAATTCCACCTGAAGTGTTTACCAGTCGGATGGATACCACGTATTTGTTTATTAGATTAGACTGTTATAGTTGCTTGGAATGAATTGGTATGTCCCGAAACAAGAAATTTATGTTTTACTTGGAATGGCAACAGTTTTCTCCGTTACTCTCTATTGTATTTCGCCAGATTTACAGCTAGGTTCCCTCATTGCAAACGGAAATATTAACTGGTGTTTCCGCTAACATAACAATGTTCCAGAATTGATTTGTCATGGTTTTCCCTGTTTGTTACAGTTAATAGTTAGTTAGGCTAATCACAGGCTTTCTAATTTTCCAACACGGTAATCTCATGAAGAGTTTACCATTCTTTTCATCTGGCAATAAATTTGGTCGTGACTCTGCCATTTGCGCGAATGGCACTAGGGTTCATCTATAAAAATAACACTACACGCAAAACAAGTGCAATGTAAACTGTCAAAAGAGACGTTGGTGAAGAAATCCCGACAGTCGGCACATGAAGAGGAACCACTAAAACCCTAACGAGCAACCTACATAGTTTCCGGAGAGACCAATGGTAGTGGCATAAGGTTAGCATAAATCTCAAACACAGACAATAATATACATCCAAGTGATCTATGTGAAGGAACATTATGCTTGGTCTACCTTAAATTATATTAAGTCGTAAAACAGTTGCAGTGTGCAGCCAAGATGATGCTCCTTCTGTATTTCAATGCAGTTATTTCAGAACCATGTATTCACAGCTATATTAAGTAATGATCTTTGGATTAAATATCTTATTTGATCCAAGTGATCTATGTGAAGGAACATTATGCTTGGTCTACCTTAAATTATATTAAGTCGTAAAACAGTTGCAGTGTGCAGCCAAGATGACGCTCCTTCTGTATTTCAATGCAGTTATTTCAGAACCATGTATTCACAGCTATATTAAGTAATGATCTTTGGATTAAATATCTTATTTGATATATTAGCTAAATTATTTTAACAACACCTTTCATAGCTATCAGTAGAGTCTATACTATTGCTCCCTGCTTCTATTTACCATTTACAATAGTTTTGCTCTTAGATAAGTTTACTGCTTCTGTAGTTTTCAATGTTTGATAATGTTTTTAAACTGTATGCTAAGGTTTATTATCAATGGTAGCCGCATGATGGCTTGAGAAATCTTAAACACGGACAACAATACACGCGAAGATATATAAAAATTAAGGCTACACTACATCTTATTTTCTGCATTCCCCCAATAGCTATGCTAAATGTGTTCCTAATTTTTATAATCGTTATATTTGGTTTGCATGACAATTCTCATAACATGCCTACCCATGCCATGTTTTAATGGGTACAGTGTGCAATCGGTGAACAATGTTCATTCTGAAATTATCCTCCTACCACGGTATCCGGTACTTCAAGATATTACTATTTGAGATTGCACAAAATATTTGTTGTTAAGTTTAAATCCACTATTGGTTCACAAATGATCAATAATACCGGCATGATGGCCATGACATCAGTATTCCCATACTATATATAAAACTTAAGTCTGCATTACAGTGTTGCTGATGCGGAAGAGTATCTTAGAATGACTTCTAAATCAAGCATTCTTAAATGAAACATTCAGCTGGAGACACCATATGCTTGTAGGCACAGTAGGTGCACTCTTGTATCTGTATCTTCTGGTTATGCTATGGAGGTACTGATCTTTAACTAACAAAATAGTGTATTGTTAAAATACAAAGATGCTGCTACATTCTGTGAAGATGAATCTTCCAAGATAACGTCGTTAGGAACTTTGATGGTAATCTCAGTTGATATCTCTGTTAGCGTTTCAGACTGAACAATTACATGTAAAAGCGGATGGATCTTCCATTGTCCTTATTTCTTGAATCGATATATTCCAAAATACAATTGGAGACACCACTTGTCAACTGGCTCCACAATGACATTTCTCCCATTTGTGAGGTGGCCAAAAGAGTATTCCAGTTGCACTGAAATGAAAATCGGCCTTCGGTTGCATGTTCTTGAATAAAATACCTGTGCTTGCACATGTTTTTGATGGTAAATGAATTCCTTATTATTTTTCAGTCGATATATTCAATTTCCACGAGAATTTCCATAACATGCATACATGCACCTTGTTTTTATGGGTACAGTGTGCAATCAGGGAACAAGGTTCATTCTGAAAATTAGCCCCTACCGTGCTGCATGGTACTTAAAGATAATATTGCTTGAGATGCACAAAATATTTGTTGTCAAGTTTAAATGCACTATTGGTTAAAAAATTATCGACGATGATACCTGCATGATGGCCACGACAACAATATACGCAAAATATATATAACTTAAGGTTACATTACAATCTTTCTTTCGGCACCTGTGCCAGTGGCGCAACCGGTCATTTGCCACCGCTTTGTACTTCAATGATTTGCCACAGCTGACTGAGCAAAAGAAAGAAACAACTTAAAATATGTTTAGACAGTGATATGCAGAATACATGCATAGATGACAACACCTATATTTTTTCAACAATAAGTTTAAGCTTCTTGTTGTGAGGCGGCTTTCAAGGTAGGTCTTCGTGTACTCACGGCTGAAATACTGCATATGTGTAATAAGATAATTAGATAAGTTCATATCCAATTCAATTTTCATTAAGACTAAGAGGAAGTACATATTTTTACCATCTGGCCTTTTCCATCGACAATGTGTGAATTCACAAATTGCATATGTAGAGTGGTGGCTTTGGTTGATTTTCAGCACAAATTTTTTTCTCACATGATCTTTGATATAACATGTAATTTGACTATTAATATTAAGTATTTGCATATAATCTACGCACACCTTCAATTAATTATACACTTTCGTGAACAACTGTGAAATTATGTAGCACACTTAATTTACGTTTCTATAATGATGGCCACTGGAATTTACCGCTTCGAAAACGATTGACCTAAATATATTTAACTTAATGCGACCCTACAGTTTTGCTTTCGGCACCTGCGCCAGTGGCGCAACGGGTCATCTAGTGGTAGTAAGTTGCAAAAGAAACACTATCACACCTTGGGTTTAGACCTGGGCCAGTGTCGTTTGCCACGCCACGCTGACAGACATGGGCAAAACGGTTTGTCAACCAAACTTTGGTGGTATGATATCATCTTTATTTTAGATAATGATAATAATAATAATAATAATAATAATAATAATAATAATAGTGAGGACAATCTAATCAAGATTTCAAGCACTAATCAACTACAAGATAGTCTCCCTGCCACAACTGAGTTCTTACGCTCATAAAACAGGGCGACTTAATGGTCGGATCAGCATTAGATATAGGAACTACGGAAGCTACATCAATGGTATAGCCGTACACAATAACTAAAAACATGAGGGATACCATGCACACCTATAGCTTCAACCATACATAGTGGTCCAGCCTGAGTATGTATGTAAGCGTAAGCAACAGATAGGGAGACTCCATTCTTAAACTTCTTACGTCATAAAAGGGATAGACTTTCAAGCATGGATCAACATTAGAGAGATAGGACCCACGGAAGCTACAGCGATGGTATAGCCATACAAAGAAACTAAAAACATGAAGCTTCAACCATACAATGTCCAAGATGAGTGTGTACGCAAGTACTCCCTCCGTATCACAAATAGATATAGTTCTGGACATGTCTTATTAGTAGAAAAGGGGGCAACGGTGCGCCTCCTTTAGTACCGGTTGTACAAAAACCGGTACTAAAGGGGGCATTAGCACCGGTTGTATTCGTGCGCCAGCCGGGGCCCCGCGGCGCCACCCTTTAGTACCGGTTGGTGTTAGCAACCGGTACTAAAGGCCACCCTTTAGTACCGGTTGTTCATACCAACCGGTACTAAAGGGTTGGAGGCCCCACCGGCACATGCGGCCGTGGTCGGTGGCCCCACGGCAGGACCTTTAGTACCGGTTGGTAACTACAACCGGTACTAAAGGTCCTGCCTACATGTGCTTCTTCCACCCTGAGCTAGCTCCATTTTGAAGCAACTCGACCCCAATTCCATTTTTCCTCTCTCCCAAGCTGTCCCAACCTCTAGTTCACCCCATTTTTCTCCAACATTTGTTAAGATTGGTGACACCCTATACAAGGGTTAGCAACTTCTTCATCTTCTCTTCCGGCATTTCAAGTTTAGCTCATTTTCGTGCAAGTTTAGCAAGTTTGATTTTGGTGGTGCTTGCAAGGTGTTTGATGAAATGGCTAAGTTAGGGATTTCATTTATTTTATATGCATTTTGAGCTCAAATTAAAGTATAATTTGTGGTTTTATATAGTGTCGTCCCGTCCTCTGATCCTCACCGCCGTCGATCGCCCGCGCCGCTCCGTCGCCGACACCACCTCGGTGAGCCTCTTTTTTATTTTTTATTTAAAAAACTGTTAGTTATATGATTTAAATGCATAATTATTTCTTGTATAATTTTCTTATGTTTATATATATATATATATATATATATATATATATATATATAGTGTCATGGTTTTGATATCCGTCCCCGTCGGCCCTCGTCCTGTCTATGATTCGGATGTGGTATATCTTTTTAACTATTTATTTTGTTTCGTGCTTATAACAATCATGCCGACCAACTATGTTAGTTACCTTGGTTGCGATTCTAATCGCATTTGTTGTTGGATTTAAATTCTTTAGATGGTTGTATGTTAGTTTCGATTGATGTATGTTTCGTGAGAACTATGTATTACATTTGAGCACTACTCTACTTTGATTTTAATGTGATGAACTTGTATTAATTAATTTGGTCACGTATCTCTATTCATTATTTAGCTGGTGTCATGGTTTTTGATCTATTTATGTAATGCAGATAAGCCGAGAATGGATGTACGGTGATCGACGCTGTCCCGAGTTCATTGATGGCATGCATCGTTTTCTCGATGTGGTTAAGTTGAACAAGCTGAAGAATGGTTTTATGATTTGTCCATGTGATGAATGTCGGAATACGAGTAATTACCCGAGCGTAAGAACCATACACTCCCACTTGTTGCGACAAGGCTTCATGCCCAATTATTTTTGTTGGACCAAGTATGGAGAAAGAGGGGTTATAATGGAAGACCCTGAAGAAGAGGATGATGACAACTATCATGTGTTCTCTGAACACGGTGATACTACAATGTGGGAAGACGAAGTTGAGCTCGAGGTCATTGTTGATCAGTCCGATGATGATGATCTTCGTCGGGTCATTCTTGATGAACAGATGAAATGCGGAAGTGAAAACGAGTGGTCGAAGTTGGAGCGCATGTTAGAGGATCACAAAAAATTGTTGTACCCAAATTGTGAAGATGGCCAGAAAAAGCTGGGTACCACCCTGGAATTGCTGCAGTGGAAGGCAAAGAATGAAATATCTGACAAGTCATTTCAGGAGTTGCTACAAATATTTAAGAAGAGTCTTCCAAGGAATAATGAATTGCCACATAGTACAAGCGCTCGAAAAAGTTGGATCAAAACACACGACTTCCCCGTCATACAGCCCAACGGTGGCTCATGAGTGCCCTGCATATCAAATGCACCGTTGGGCTGTATGACAGGAATCCGAATGATTTGTATTCGGTCGATGAACTGGAGTATTTTGTAGATAGAACAAAACACATGGTTTCCCCTGCATACAGCCCAACAGTGGCTCGTGAGTGCCCGCATATCAAATGCACTGTTGGACGTATGCAGGGAATCTGAATGCTTTGTATATCAAATGAGTGTCGAACATGCTCGAGAGGGGGGGGGTATATAGGGTCATGTGGCTGATCCAACACTGGTTTTGCCCTCAAAAGAAACACACCCCCTGATCCAACGGCTCACAAGTTTTTCAAAGAAACACACCCCTGATCCAACGGCTCACAAGTGCTTGAAAAAACACACGATCCGTGTGCTTCTTTACTTCCGGTTGGTGTTACCAACCGGGACTAAAGGCGGGCTTCGCGGTCACGACTCGTGTCAGACAAGTGTCCTACCCCAGCGCTGGGGAGGACACGTGTCCCCCTACGTATTGACGTCGTTGTTGTTATTATTATAAATTTTAATACAATTAAATTACATAGATATAAAATAAAACTAGAGAAAAAAACAAAACATAAACCAAATAGAAAAAACAATACAGAAACCAAATAGAAAAAACAAAACAGAAACTAAATCGAAAAAACAAAAAATAGAAAACAAATAAAAGGCCCATTAGTACCGGTTGTATATACAACCGGTACTAAAGGGTTGGGCTTCGCGCGCGAAATTTCGCCGCGGCCCAAATTTGACCTTTAGTACCGGTTGTACTCTACAACCGGTATTAAAGAAGACCCTTTAGTACCGGTTGTAGAGCACAACCGGTGCTAAAGGGGTGTTGGCGGCAGTTAAGTGCTCGATTCCCCAATTTCGCCCAAGTGCTGCTTCCTCGACGCCCGCGCGCTGTCACCTCCCGCGCGCGCCATCGCCGGCCCCCGCGTGCCGTCACCTCCCGCGCGCGCCATCGCCGGCCTCCACCTCCGCCATCGCCGGCCTCCACCTCCACCTCCGCCTCGGCCTCCATCGAGGAGTAAACGAAGTGAGTTTTTTTTTAATCTTATTTTTGGTTAGCTTATTTTTTTTAGGTTATTATTGTTTAGGTTATGTTGCACAATTTTTAGTGTAGTTTAATTTTTTAGTCTAGTTTTACTTATTACAAAACTCTGGCTTTTTTTAGTGTAGTTTTTAGGTGTATAGTTTAATTATTAGGTGTACTTTTAATTATTAGTTTTTAGGCTTTTTTAGTGTAGTTTTAATTTTTAGGTGTATAGTTTAACATTGTAAAGTTTGAAATATTGCTAAGTTTCAAATATTGCTAAGTTTGAAATATTGTTAAGTTAGAAATATTGCTAAGCTTGAAATATTGTAAAGTTAGAAATATTGTTAAGTTTGAAATATTGCTAAGTTTCAAATATTGCTAAGTTTCAAATATTGTTAAGTTAGAAAATTTTAGTAGCAATTTTTTTATTAGTGTATAAGAATATTAAAGTTGTTTGCTATGAATTACCAATTTGCAGTGACATTGAGCTATGGAGGATGATGCCCCCATCATCGACGCCCCCTTCATCAGAGATTTGGAGGAAGAAGACCGGATGCAACAAATAATATATAATAGGGCTACCGGACCCAATTCTGATGGAGAAGATTCCGATGGAGATTCCGACGAAGAAGACGCCGAAGAATTCAGCGCGAAATGTTTGAACGACTCCGGTGAGGGACTTGAGTTACAAAACTTCAGAGACGGCGACGACGACGAAGAAGAACTGTCGTTAGAAAACTCCGTACAAAACTCCGGATCACTAGCTAAGAACGACTCTGACAAGGTATATATTAAGTCTTGTTGATCACTATAGCTAGATGCATTAATTGATTTATATGCACACTTATTAACGAAACATTTTTCTTTCAGCCCTCTGGATCTAAGTCGTCAATCCCTAAACGAGCCCGGCCCAAGGGTTAAAGCTCCCGGATGGTGCAACGTTGTCGATCGACGAAGTTACCATAAAAGCAAACAGGAGAAACCCGATGGAATCTACACTAAATATGTAGCTCAATGCGGAGTTCTTGTAAGGGACATGGTCCCGATCACCGTGGCAGAATGGAATGAGCCGAAGAAAGCCAACATTGGCGCAAAATATCTCGAGCAAAGAATTAAAGATACCCTTTGGGACTCGATATTGGCTAAATTGAGCCTACCGGCAGATCTCCCACAGAGTAGGAAGGATAAAGTCAAGGAGTGGACTCTTAGCAAGATGGCCCAGCAATTCAACAACTGGAAGAACACATTGTGGAGAAAATATGGGAACAAAGATATAGTTTTCACTGGACATCTAGAGAAGCTAAAAGATGACTGGGCTGAATTTGCGGCTTATAAGAATTCGGCCGTCGCTGTGGCCCGATCGACCCAAAATAAGTTGAATGCGGCGAAGAAGAAATATTTCCATCGTTTGGGCTCAGGTGGCTACAAGACTGCCTTGCCTAAGTGGCTAGCCTATGAAAACGAGCTGCGTCAAAAAGGGATCACTCCACAGACAGATGACTGGCCCGACAGGTCCAAGTTCTGGTTGTTCGCGCATGGGGCAGTGTTGGACCCAGACACAGGGCTGATTGTTGCAAAGGGAAAATGGCGGAAAAGAATTAATAGAGTCGTCAAAAAAAAAGTAATAGTACTAGTCAAGGAGGGAAAATATGTTCCCGATAGAGAGGACGACGAGCTTTCACAAGCCCTCGGGAATAAAGAACACTGGGGACGATGTCGAGGCAGAGGAGGCGGGGTTGGTTTTTTGAAGGGTTTCCGGAGACGTTGCAACTTATAGAAAACATTGCAGAAGTAAGAAGAGGGAGGCGGAGAGGGTTACTGCATTAGAACGCATGGTGCAGGCTGTGCAGAAGCAACTGGCCTCAATTACCCAGCAAAGGGAATCTCAGCTGCGAGTAGAAGATCCTGCAGTCGATGCTACAAGGGAATCTCAGCGGAAAAGCAGCGTGGGTTCCACGCAGCTACAAGATCCTGCAGTTGATGAACCATCGGCGGCTCACTACCCCGTGGATGATATCACGGAGAAGACAAATTGTGAGTTACATGCGCCAATGAAGAACATTAGTTTCCGGTGGCGATTGGCTATGCTTTACCACATCAAGTTGGAGCAACCTTCCATTTTGGTGAGATTCCGGCTGGATTTGCTCGTGTCGGGTCACGAAAGTTATGTCGGGATTCAACTCAATAAATCTTGACATTCCTGGAGCTGAAGGCGAGAAGACATTGGGAGAAGTCGAGTTGGTATCGTTCTATGGAAGAAGAAATACATCAAGTTTCCAGACTCGGCGCCAAGGCCACCGACTCCTCCGGCTAGAAATTCACCACATCAAAGTCCACCCGCCTCCCCGTGGATTGGGAGCCCACCGCGAGTCCATCGCCCGCGCCGTCCCGTCAGCCGACTGATGCGCCCACTAGTAACTTGACAAAGCGGAAGCTGTTCACGTCGTCCCCTGTCAAGAAACGTGGAAAAAAACCCAAGGAAGTCAAGGCTCCTGAGAAGTTAGCTCCTGAGATGACTCAGGAGGAAATACATGTGAGCCTACGTGAAGAGTCGATCACCTTTTTTGAAGAAAAAAAGGAAAGACTGGAGGCAAAACTTGACCCCATAAAGGAACTTCTGAAGACTATACCAAATGAGGTAAAAGATCGCACCGTTGACAACCTATATGACCCTCCACCGCCGCCCATTTCAGACTATGAGCGAGGTATTGACAAGGTACTTTCCTCGCAGATGGAGCAAGAAAAAGTGTGCGGGAAAAGAGTTGCCCAACTCGGAGAACAAGAAGCACAATCGCTCGCCCCGCTCATTGTGCCTTCTGAAGCTCGGGAAATCGAGCATGGAGAAGTTGTCGTTGGCGACTCAGGTTACCCCATGGCGGAGGTTACCCCACGATATGATTTTGAACTCGGGCTGCCTCTGGTCGAAAATCCGAGTGCTCTAACAACACAGTTATATAAATTGCATACCTGGTACATGACCGCCGCAAAAGAAGGGAGAATCTATCTCATGGCGGCGGTTAAGGAACAACACTACTTCCGAGAATATGCTGTGCAGGTTGAGTTCGAAGAACTTTTTCAGATGTACAATCAACGTGCTCTCGACAAATCTATCATCAGCTGCTATTGTCTGTAAGTAATTTATTCGTGTAATTTAATTATTTATAGTTAAAGCTCTCGTTCATTGCTTGTAATTATCCTCACAACATTCTTTTGTACGCTATATTATGCAGAATGAAGATTCGTGAATGCAGACTGGGAGGAATCTGGGACATTGGGTTCATTGACCCGGATAAAGTTCATGTCAAGACCATAATGACCATCCTGAGGACACAGGACGTTCTGCTAACGCTTCTTAAGCGACAAAGTACAAAAAGGAAATACTTTTTCCTTACAACTTCGGGTGAGTGTTACCGTCTTGTACACATTCTATTTTGCTTTCCAGATATTAAGTGTAATTGATGAGTTCTGAATACCTGCGTATATAAATGTGCGCAGGTACCACTTCATTCTGCTAATCATTAGACTCGAGGATGGAGAAGTTGAAGTCTGGGACTCATTAAGGAAAGATCAAGATGAATACAAAAGCGTGCGTCTAATGCTCAAGAGGTAATTTCAATCGCACTATATCGGCCTCTTTCGTTCATTTCCGGATATCAAAAGTATAAGTAATAACTACTCAATTCATTTTTTTTCCGGACAGGGTTTACAGAAAGTTCAAAGCGGAAGAACGCGGTGAATGGCAGAAAAGCTGGAGTTCAAGTCTAACTTAGTAAGTACTACTATGTGTATCTTTCTAATACCATTATCATTCTCTTGATTATTATTTGATTAAATTATATTCTTGTATATAGTGGTGTCTGCGACAACCACAGGGGACGGAACTATGTGGATACTACGTTTGCGAGTACATTCACATGCTGGTCAATGAGAGAGTCAATAGTGTAAGAAATCGAGAGGTACGTAAACATCATACACAACTTTTATTTTGCCACCATCAATTGTGTTTAGTTTCGATCATAACTGATTTGATTTCCTTCTTTTAAAGATGTCAAAGAAGCGGAACCGACTCCTACCAATAAACCGCGTAAAAGCTATTGCGGAGGAATTGGCGGGATTCTTACTTACGCATGTCATAGATGAACTCGGTGAATTCCACTTTGTCGACAGACCCCCTCCACCCCCTCCATGCATGTAATAGCTAGCGGTGACCTCCATTGTAATTAGGAGTACTTTATATGTAACGAGAGTACTTTATATGTGTATAATGAGTACTTTATATGTGTAGTGAGTACTTTATACGTGATCTCCTCCGAAACCCTGAAAAACGAGCGAAAAGGAAAAAAACAGAAACCCTAAACCCCGAAAAATAATCGAAAAGAAAAAAACCAGAAACGAAAAAATAAGCAAAAAAGCAGGAACCTTTAACCAACCGGTACTAAAGGTCCTCCACTGTGCGCGCGGCTGTTCGCCCACGTGGAGACCCTTTAGTACCGGTTTTAGTTTTGTACCGGTACTAAAGGGGTACCCCTTTAGTGCCGACCCTTTAGTACCGGTTGCACAACCGGTACTAAAGGCCATCTAGGACCGGTATTAAAGGTGTGTTCTCTACTAGTGTCTTAAGTCAAACCTTTAAACTTTTTATATATAAAATGTTGCCTAAAGATTATTCACTGCTTTTCCAGGACAAAAATGAAGAACTGCTGTGAGAACCCAGTTTTTAACACTAGTCGTGTATATAACTGTAGGTCTGTTTGTGCATCATAAATGGCATACATTTCATGCATTCATATGAATTTAAATTTAAGTAACTTGAATAAAAATAAAATCTGAAACCAAAATTGGAGAAATATAAGTGAGTAAATAATGCTAGTTAGACTATCACTTCGTTTTTATGAGGTTCTGAAATTTTTAAGTCAATACAACAATATTTGGGAGAAAATCTATTTTCTGATCAAGGTTTCGTCGGTATAATTTGCTTAACTCGCAACTTAGTCGTGAGGGCAAATGGACCGGATGAGGAACCATAATAATCGGATTTGACGGAGCCTATAAAAGTAATTAATTTTCGTTGGACAATTCCTAGTAAAATTAATTTGCTACCAATACATATTTTAGTGGTGTGTTAAATATTTATAATCTGTCTAGTATTTTATTATCCTGCCATGTACGCATATGGCATCCATGAGAATACTAGTATCATTTACTTTTACCGGGCCAAGTAGCAATCCACACTGTGTTAGTTCTTTGAATCTTTACCAGAGTCTATCCCCACTGTCTCAACTAAATCCACATTGATCTGCTAACCAGAGTTTCTCCTTTACAGTGAGGAGATGGCGTGGGTTCCATTACCCCGCACTTTTCGCGTACGGGGGGCTGAATGGAATGAATTTAAAAATGTGTGGGCTGACACCTTGGTGACACTTTTGGGCTCCTTGGGAGTCCAGGAGCAGCCAAGACTGACTATTAAGAGTTACTATGAGGGAAAATTTCCCATGTATTACAAGGTCACTGTGATCGTGCCGGCTGCGGCACAAGTGCATCAGTTGACTTACAACTGCAAAAGCTGTGCGGATTTTGTTGCCGTTAAATTGGCAATGATGGATGCCGTGCTAGCTTTGCGTGAAGAGCGTGGTACTCACTTCAGTGACGCTTCATACATGGCGTTGCCGTCATGTGTGGATACACCGGAGGAGCGAGCTTATTTTGCATCTCTCCGTGATCGCAAGGGTGAGGCACTTCGATTCATCAAGCGCCATACGGAAGTGGTTGATGCCCTGTTAGCCACAATTGTCCAGCTCAAAGAGGATGCAAGAGCAGAGCTTCATAAGCGCTATGACCCTGTTATGTCTCGAAGAATTCATGAATATCTTACAACCACCACCGTCACCTCGGAGGTACCGAGCACCAGTTCCAGCAACATCTACTCCACAAGCTGAGGATGAAGAGGAGCCCATGGAGTACAGTGGTGGACCTGATCATCCAATTTCTGTACCCTCTGACTCTGACCATTCTACATGGTCTGATGGCAGTACCACTATCGATATAAATGCAGCTTGCTATAGAGGCGAATCTGATGCATCCACTTGCAAATCTGATGATGATTATCTACCACCAAACGCGGAGCTTCATTCAACGGCTCCTTCTAGTGCACCACGCAGGAGCAAGCGGCTTCGTGGCGAGGCTGCTGTGGGCAGCGAGTGAACCGGGCGAGAATTGAGAGATAACTGATATTTTGGGCAATGTAAATAGTTGCTAGACGGGGCAGTGGCTGTATGGTCTAGAATGCAGTGTGTACATATTAGGTGTGTCCCAAGCTGTAGTACGAACTAGTAAGTGATGGGATCGTAGCATAGAAAACAAAAAAATTCCTACAGCCAAGACTCCCAGATCTAATCTAGTGGATGTAAGCAACGGGTAAGCCTACCCTCAAAGACCGTAAGCGTTTCGAGATAATTCTCGTGGATGATGTAGTCGTTCACTCGCCGATCTAAAGATCGTGAAGATGTGCGCTGCAACGGGCAGCACCTCCGTACTCGGTCACACGTACGGCTTGATGACGACCTCCGTTCCGTCGATCCAGCGGGGCAGCAGAAGTAGTAGAACCACCGGAAACTCCAGCAGCACGATGGCGTGGTGTGGTGGAGAGACTAATCGGCCATGGCTTCGCCAAGCGGATGGCCGGAAGGTGGAGCATCGGGAGCAGGGAATGGGTGGCAAGTGTGTGTGAGGGAGAAGGAGCTCCACACCTCCATATATAGGAGTGAGAGGGCTACCACTAAAAGATGGTGCGCACCACCCATGTGGTGCCTCCACCTCTCCCCTCATCATGTGGGTGGACTCTCCACTCACATCCATTTTAAATTCCCACTCAAAGAAATTCCAAGGGTTTTCTTGATTAAATAAAACATTTCTATTTCCTTTTAATATTTGTTAATTCCATTAACAGACATTAACATTAAACACCTTGACATATTTGTTAATCTCATTAACAACCATTTGCAATTACCCCCTTGAACTATTTCAAAATTACACGAAACAATTTCGGTGCTGTCCAAACTTTTCTCCGATATTCCGTATCTACCCAAAAGCGTCGGCAAACCTTAAGTGTGTCACCCTACGGTTCGCGAATAATGCAGACATGATCGAGACACCTCTCCGATCAATAGTCAACAGCGGGACCTGGAGATCCGTAATGACTCCTACACATTCAACGATGAATCTTGCGATCGCGTGAACCAACAACGTTGTAACCAATTCCTTTTGTTCGGCGATATATTACTTGCCCGAGATCCGATCATCGGTATCAACCATACCTTGTTTGATCTCGTTTCCTGACAAGTTCTCTTTACTCGTTCCTTGATATGACATTCATGTGACCTAGTCACGTGCTTGCAAGCGGTGTCAATGTGATATCACCGAGAGGGTCCAGAGCATATCTATCCGTCATCTGGATGAACAAATTCCACTCTTGATCCATGAGCCTCAAGTAAAACTTTCAGTGTACCCAATGCCACCTTTATAATCACCCTTTCACGGTGTGACGTTTGATGTCATCAAAGTACTCATCCGGTGTTAGTTATTGACATGATCTCATGGTCTAAGGATTACAGTTACTTCGTATGTGAATGATATAACAACGTAAACTAAATGACTTGATCGCATTGCTATACTATCTTTGGGTGTGTTCATCACATCATTCTTCTAATGACGTGATCCTGTTATCAACAACATCCAATGTTCATGATCAGGAAACACTACACCACGGTAGGAACTTAGCGACACACTTCTGTCGGGAAAGATATACCTATACCTACAAAACATCTGTCGACGTATATCTGGACTTACGCCGACACATTATCTGTTGGTAGAGATGGAGATATGGCGACCTGCCCTCTGTCGGGGTAGACATAGCTACATAGCACCTGTCGGCATGTGTATAACAACTACTTAACTGTCAGCACAAGTTCATACAGGCAGAGAAGTGTCGGCGTATGTTTCCAGGTGGCATACAGCGAGCAGCCCTGGGTATCGCGGGAGGTCTGGGCGCGGACTTGGAAAATTTGGGCCAAAAACTACGGGACTTGGGCGCGCGATTGGTGATTTTGGGCACAAAACCTTATCCTCTTCCCGCCCCCAATCTCAAATCAGATTCCCTCCCCGTCGCTCAGCCGCCTACCACCACCGCGTAGCGGGGCCGCCGCCTCGCCATCTCCATCCATAGCCTTACTCATCTCCCCACCAACAGCCCCCTGATCCTCCACATCCTGGTCCATCTCGTCTTCTCTGCCGCCTGCCCCTAACCCTACCGCCGCCAACTCCCGTGCTCCGGCAGCCGCCTCCACATCGCCGACCGGCCACAGCAGCCACCTACTCCGTCCCCATCTGGCACCTACTCCCTACCAACGCGTCGACCAGGATCTAGGGACGGGACGCCGCCTGTACTCTCCGGGCCGCGACGCTACCTCCCCATCAATGGGACTCTGCCCCCTGTCGTCCCCGGAGAACACGGCTGACCGGCTGCCTCTCTGGTTACAACATGTCGCCCCCACTCCCTGGACCAGGCCTTTGCCTCCCAAGCAGAGGGATGTCGGCTCCTTGCGTCACAGCATGTAAGCATGCTGATGGTGAGTCATCCCCTTCCCTCACCCGTCCGCATCCTCAAAGAAAGGGTGCTTCTGTTTGATGCCCGTTAGTTTCGTGAAAGCTGTGATTATCCAGATCTGTTTTCTATATGGTAATATCTATTGCTACTATTGAAGGTCAATGGCAGATCCTGGTGTTTCAATCATCAATCTAGCACTAAAAGGCTACTCGTGAAGGTGATGTTTTGTGTGGCTTCGTTCTGCGAAAAAAGGTTCAGCTATAACTAAGTCCTTTTTTTTGGCATGCAACCAGAAAATAAGAAAAGGCACTTCTCCCCTCGCGTCGTCCTGTCCTGGGGCGACCCGAGGGTTCCCCATACTGCGCCGCCGGGAGCTCCACCACGCAGTCCTCTCCTTGCCGCCGCTGCCGCCGGCCATGCCGCGGTGGCGGCGGGCCCCTCACTGCCAAAAGGTTGTGCGGGGAGGCCCGGATCAACGACCTCGGCGTCGTCACAAGCGCGGTGCGGCGCGGCAAGCTAGGGCGGCGGCCCTGGGCTCTGGTGGTGGCCGGCAGGCCGAGGTGCGGCGAGGGTCGGGCATCCTGCAGCGTGGTGGCGCTTCTCTCGCGCCGGCGTTGAGGCCTCGGGACGGCGCAGGCGGGATGGGCCTGCGAGGCCGCATCTGGGCGCGAGCGGGCCTACGGGCAGGGTGCTGCGTGGGCAGTGTGGGGAGCTTGGAGGTGGCTCCGATGGTGGCGTGGCGAGGGTCAGGGGAAGGCGGCGCGGCGGCGCCGCAATGATGAGCTTGGTACTGCTTGTGCAGTACCGTCTGGGGCAGTGCGTGATGGAAGGTGGTCGCGCGTGACGACATCGAGCGGAGGCGAGGACGCGCGGAGGCAGGAGGCGGTGAGGCGCGAGGCAGTGCGGGCCGATGATGCTCTGCGTGGGCGGGCGGCAAGGCTGCCGTTTGCGGCGGTGCGGATGCCGGGGCGGCGGCCCCGGGTCATGAGTCCGACATGGTTGGTGCGGCCAGGGGCGCCGTGGCCGCCATGGCCGGAGCGGAGACAAGCTGCAGCGGCGGGATCGATGGGTCGGGGGAGGATGGAAGGCTCTGTGTGATGGCTGCGCCGCCGTTGCACATGATGTGTTTGTTTCAGTGGGTGTGCAGGCTGGCGGTGCCGCGGGTTTCCCCGCCTTGGCCCGTCTGCGTGGGATTGGAGAGTCTCGAGTGCTCCGGGCGAAAGCCTGGCGACACGACGTCCGTGGACGCCGTTCTCCCTCTTAGGGGGTCGTCTTGGAGCTCTTTGATTCTCCTCGGTCTTGGACCTCCTCTTCGGGTGAAGACCTGACCCTGTTCTGCAGGGTCGGACGATGGCGTCGATCTTCGTCGTCTCCCCTCTTGAGGGCGTCGTCTTGAAGATGAAGGTTCCTGTGTGCGCGCTCATGGGCTGTGCTCACACAACATCGTGGTTGGCAGCGGCTGACGATGTCTTGGGTGCTATGGTGGCGTTGCGAGCTGTGTGGCAACGATGACGGTGGTGAGCGGAGCTAGGTCACGGCATGTCCTTCGTCACCGATAGTCCGTGCTGTGTCCCGCTGTGAAGCTGTGAAGTCGAAGCTGCGTGTCTCGGGGCGGACAGGCTGGCAACGATGACACTTTTCTACAGTGGCCTCGCGGTTTCCGTCGATGCAAGGTGTGCGACTTTCTCCGGTGAAGGTCTCCGTCGAAGTCGGAGCTGCCTCCTCCTCGACGCTTTGGGTTGACTGTTTGGCATATGCCGACATGGTTTACGACGTCTGCTGCGGCGAGACTTCGTCGGTGGTCGTCCAAGGTGAAGTCGGAATCGCTTGCTCGGGGAGGAGTGACGAAGATGACGCTCGGTGTTGGCCTTGGCCTCGATGGTGTTTTTCTCCTCGGCGGCGTGTGTGTCTCGTGTGGGTAGCCAGGTTGGCCGGGTCTGCACATTGTGGTGTTTTCATGACTACATTGGTGCACTTGTAACGGTTTTCGGCCGGTTCCCCGTTAATGAACCGGTCAATTCCCCTCCTACTTTTTTAATAAAATGAGGCAATGTTGCCCGTTTTGTTCAAAACTAAGTCCTTTTTTTACGTGGTTGCAGATTAATTTTGGTGTTCAAATGGTGTGGGAAAATTCTTCAAGCAACAGACTAGGAGCGTCAGTCCGTATCCAACATGTTGTATAACTTGTTTTCCTAATCATTGTAACAAATCATAGTTGTATGCTACCTTTCAGTGGTGACTTGAGAAACATCCTCAAACAAACACCCTTTTAATTTTTTAAAGAATGTGTGTTGCATGTCTGAATATACTGCCTTCTATCCTGAATGATCATTTGTTTGTTTTATTCATGAGCCCTGTAAATGGCTCCATTTGTTGAGAGAGGGCTGAGATGGTTCACAATCAAGTTCAGCTTCCGTTCAGAAAAAAGGTTATATGACCATCTTTGCTTTGGTATACTTTAAGCAACCACTGCAAATCCCATTCTGATGTGGGAAACAGTTCCTTCAAACAAAAATGAATATAAAACTGCTATGATTAATCACTGATCTTCTAATTGTTTTGTGTTGCATTTACCATGTTGTGGGCATTTGCGAATCACAAACATACAATTATTTAGGAGGTTTAAAGGATCAAATCCTTTGCATATTGCCATGTATTTTACTCATATCACAAACATGTAATTATCTTTACATCTGTTTACATACACGAGATGTAGATACTCGTCCTACATTACAAGATTTTGTTAATCGTATATCTCTGATAGGTTTTGCAGGTACTTTTAATGCAATTGTGCAGCTTTCTACTTTCCGGTAATTATCTAACTGTGGCCAAATTTCGTTTGAAAGGCAGAATAAATACATTCTGGTTGATGTAAGATAACAATGTATAGATTCATTTGTAAAATATTTAATTAGATGTGTGGAGATGACTTGCAACACAACTGATCTTTGCAGGTGCTTAGAAATTTGAAGTTGCAAGCGCACCGGGTGAGCAAGACATACATGGCTTGTTCAAGTGGACACATGGACATGCAACTTCAACTGTAGCTTGACTTTTGTTTAATGCTTTATAACAGAACATTTGAACTGTGATGTAGAAGCTTAATATGTAGCTGAGATGAGTTTGGCTGAAATACTTGGTGTGCAACTGCTTGGACTATGGTACTTTGTGAATTGAATGCATTGTTGTCCTGGTATTATTGTCATAAGATGAGATATTTGGATGTGATGAGAAATGTTGGTACATAATATGCTTGATTGTGAATTGAATGCATTCTTGTCCTGGTAGTATTATGCTTGATTAGAGTAAAGCAACATTAACTTGTCCTAGTATGTTGGTCACCGACATGCTATCTGTCGGCGTAGGGGGTGAACAACAACACTTGATCTGTCGGCATAGGTATGCTGGTCACCGACATGCTATCTGTCGGCGTAGGTGTGCCAAACGGCGACATAAAGTATGTCGGCATGTTATTTATGTGTCGGCGAAACTTTCACCGACTGCTTTTGCCCCGACTCTTTATCTTCTGTCGGCATATCTCTTCCCAACTGATTATGTGTCGGCGTAGGGTGCCTTTGCCGACAGACAGATCTGTCGGCAAGTGTCTACAGTGGTGTAGTGAAACCTTGATCATCAGTTAATCAACGAGCTAGCTAAAAGAGAGGCTTTATTAGGAACCCTTTCTTGTTCATTAGTCACACATGTATTAACGTTTCCGATTAATACAGTTCCAGCATGAGAAATAAACAATTATCATAAACATGGAATAAACATAATAACCACTTTATTATTGCCTCTCGGGCATATTCCCTTCAGTCTCCCACTTGCACTAGGGGCAATAATCTAGATTACATTGTGATGACCCTAACACCCATGGAGTTCTGGTGTTGATCATGTTTTGCCTTGGGGAGCTGTTTAGTCAACGGGTCTGCCACATTCAGATCCGTATGTACTTTTCAAATCTTTATATCGCCATCCTTGACATGTTCACGGATGGAGTGAAAACGGCGCTTGATATGCTTGGAATTCTTGTGAGACCTTGGTTCTTTAGCATTGGCTATGGCACCATTGTTGTCACAATAGATAACCATTGGATCCAACGCACTAGCAACCACACCTACTTCAGTTATGAACTCCTTCATCCAAACTGCTTCCTGCGCTGCTTCAGATGCAGCAACATATTCCGCCTCTGTTGATGATCCTGCTACCACGGGCTGCTTGGAACTCCTCCAGCTTACTGCGCCTCCATTCATAACAAATACATACCCGGATTGAGACTTAGAGTCATCCAGATCGGTGTCAAAACTAGCATCGACGTAACACCTTGCGACGAGCTCTTCTTCACCGCCATACACGAGAAACATATCCTTAGTCCTTCTCAAGTACTTTAAGATATTCTTGACCGCCGTCCAGTGTTCCAAACCTGGATCAGACTAGTACCTGCTAGTCAAGCTAATAGCATGTGCCACATCCGGTCTTGTACATAGCATAGCATACATGATAGAGCCTATGGCTGAGGCATAGGGTATCTTGTCCATCTCTCTTCTATCTTCTATTGTAGCCGGACTCTGAGTCTTACTCAATGTCTAGCCTTGCAACATAGGTAAGAACTCTTTCTTACTTTCGCCCATTCTAAACTTCTTCAGAATCTTGTCAAGGTATGTACTTTGTGAAAGCCCAATCAAACGTGTTGATCTATCTTTATAGATTTTGATGCCTAATATATATCCTGCTTCACCGAGGTCCTTCATTGAAAAACTTTTGTTCAAATAACCTTTTACACTGTTTAAAAGTTCTATATCATTTTCAATCAACAATATGTCATCCAGATATAGTACTAGAAATGCTACAGAGTTCCCACTCACTTTCTTGTAGATACAAGCTTCTCCATAAGTTTGGACAAATCCAAACCCTTTGATCACCTCATCAAAACGGAGGTTCCAACTCCGGGATGCTTGCTTCAGTCCATAAATGGATCGCTGAAGTTTGCACACCTTCTTAGCATCCTTAGGATCGACAAAACCTTTGGGTTGCATCGTATACAACTCTTCCTCAATGTTACCATTAAGGAACGTGGTTTTCACATCCATCTGCCAAATTTCATAATCGAAAAATGCAGCAACTGCTAACATAATCCTAACAGACTTTAGCATCGTTACAGGAGAGAAAGTCTCCTCGTAGTCAACTCCTTGAATTTGTCGAAAACCCTTTGCGACAAAGTCGAGCTTTATAGACGGTCACATTACCATCAGCGTCGGTTTTCTTTTTGAAAATCCATTTGTTCTCAACAGCCTTGCGGCCATTCGGTAAGTCCACCAAAGTCCATACTTGGTTTTCGTACATGGATCCCATTTCGGATTTCATGGCTTCCAGCCATTTGTTGGAATCTAGGCTCATCACTGCTTCCTCATACGTCGCAGGGTCATTGCTTTCAACTATCATGAAATTCATGATCGGATCACCGTACAGTTCAGGAGTTGTACGTGTTCTTGTTGACCTGCGAAGTGGGGTAGTATTCTCTTCCAGAGTTTCATGATCTTGATCATTAGTTCCCTCTTCATTTGGTGAAGTCAACTCCAGAACAGTTTCTGGCGCTGCGCCACTCGCCATTCCAAGAAGAGAAGGTTCAATAACCTCGTCGAGTTCTACCTTCCTACTACTCACACCTTTCGAGAGAAACTCCTTCTCCAAAAAGGATCCATTCTTGGCAACGAAAATCTTGCCTTCGGATCTGTGATAGAAGGTGTACCCAATGGTTTCTTTAGGGTATCCTATGAAGACGCATTTTTCCGCTTTGGGTTCGAGTTTATCAGGTTGAAGCTTCTTCACATAAACATCGCATCCCCAAACTTTTAGAAACGATAATTTAGGCTTGTTGCCAAACCATAACTCATAAGGTGTCGTTTCAACGGATTTAGATGGAGCCCTATTTAAAGTGAATGCTGCTGTCTCTAGTGCGTAGCCCCAAAAAGATAGCGGTAAATCTGTAAGAGACATCATAGATCGAACCAAATCTAATAAAGTGCGATTACGACGTTCAGATACACCATTACGCTGTGGTGTTCCAGCAGGCATGAGTTGTGAAACTATTCCACATTGTTTCATATGTGTGCCAAACTCGTAACTTAAATATTCACCTCCACGATCAGATCACAAAAATTTAATCTTTCTGTTACGATGGTTTTCCACTTCACTCTGAAATTCCTTGAACTTTTCAAATGTTTCAGCCTTGTGTTTCATTAAGTAGATATACCCATATCTACTCAAATCATCCGTGAATGTAACGAAATAACGATATCCACCTCGCGCAGACACACTCATTGGTCCGCACACATCGGTATGTATGATTTCCAATAGATCTGTCGCCCGTTCCATTGATCCAGAAAACGGGGTTCTAGTCATCTTGCCCATAAGGCATGGTTCACATGTCTCAAATGATTCATAATCAAGTGATTCTAGGAGTCCATCAGAATGGAGCTTCTTCATGCGTTTGACACCAATATGACCTAAACGGCAATGCCACATGTATGTAGCAATATCATCATTCAACTTAATTCTTTTGGCATTTATATTATGAATGTGCGTATCAATACTATCAAGATCCAAAAGAAACAAACCATTCTTGAGAGGTGCATGACCATAAAAGATATCATTCATATAAATCGAACATCCATTGTTCTCAGACTTAAATGAATAACCGCTTCGCATCAAACAAGATCCAGATATGATGTTCATGCTCAACGCAGGCACCAAATAACAATTATTAAGGTTTATTACTAATCCCGATGGTAAACGAAGAGGCAGCGTCCCGACGGCGATCACATCAACCTTTGATCCATTGCCGACGCGCATCGTCACCTCATCCCTGGCTAGTTGTCGCTTGTTCTGCAGCTCCTGTTTCGAGTTACAAATGTTAGCAACCGAACCAGTATCAAATACCCAGGCGCTACTGCGAGTACTAGTAAGGTACACATCAATTACATGTATATCACATATACCTTTGTTCACTTTGTCGGCCTTCTTATCCGCCAGATATTTGGTGCAGTTCCGCTTCCAGTGCCCAGTGCCCTTGCAGTAAAAGCACTCAGTATCAGGCTTAGGACCTGCTTTAGTCTTCTTCTCAGGCCCGGCAACAGCTTTACCGCCCTTCTTGAAGTTACCCTTTGGCTTCCCTTTCTTGCCTTTCTTGAAACTAGTGGTTTTGTTGATCATCAACACTTGATGCTCCTTCTTGATCTCCACTTCAGTAGTCTTGAGCATAGATAAAATCTCAGGGAGAGTTTTCTCCATGCCTTGCATATTGTAGTTCATCACGAAGTTCTTGTAACTTAGTGGAAGTGATTGGAGAACACGATGAATTCCTAGCTTGTTGGGGATCGATATTCCCAGAGCTATGAGTTTATCAGCGTAACCAGACATTTTGAGTACATGCTCGCTAACGGAGCTGTTCTCTTCCATCATGCAGCTAAAGAACTTTTCTGAAGCATCATAACTTTCTACGGCAGCATGGGTATCGAAAATCAATTTCAATTCACTTGTATCAAAGGCGTTGTTGTTCTCGAAACGCTTTCGCAGCTCCGGCTCCAAACCATACAGAATGTCGCAGTGAACTACATTGTGGTCTTCCTTGCGAGTCAGATAAACATTTTTATCTTCATCGGAAGCATCATCAGCGGGTGGGGCACCCAGCGGTGCTTCAAGCACATAGAGTTTCTGACTAGCAGTGAGGAGAATCCTCAGGTTAAGTGCCCAGTTGGTAAAGTTGCTTCCATTGCTAGCTAGTTTCTCTTTCTCCATGAACATATTGAAATTGAAAGCAGGTGGTGCCATGATCTACAACATATTTGCAAAGACTATTTAGACTACGTTTATGACAAAATGAAGTTCAAATTAATTCAAAATTATTACGTGAACTCCCACTCAAAAACAACATCCCTCTAGTCGTTTCAGTGATTACACGAAACAAATTCACTACACCAAGACCGATCATCACGTGAAGTGTTGCAGCTGCAAAGGCGAACATCAATATGTTCATCATATCATCCATATGACTCATGCTTTACCTTTCGGTTACGTGTTCCGAGGCCATGTCTGTACATGCTAGGCTCGCCAAGTAGAACCGTAGTACTTGCGTGTGCTACGAGGCCATGTCTGTACATGCTAGGCTCGTCAACACCAGTCGTATGCGAACGTAGAGTCTATCACACCCGATCATCACGTGGTGCTTCGAAACGACGAACTTTCTTAACGGTGCATACTAAGGAAGAACACATTTCTATCTTGATATTAACAGTGAGGGATCATCTTATAATGCTACCGTCGCAATCTAAGCAAAATAAGATGCATAAAAGGATTAACATCACATGCATGCTAGTTCCTGTTTTCTGCTGTTTTTGGTTTCAGAAAAGTTGATCTGGAAATATTCTCGGAATTGGACGAAACAAAAGCCAAAGTCCCTATTTTCCTGACACGTACATGGAGTCCGAAGGAGAGACGAAGGGGGGCTGTGGGCCGCCCTCACCATATGACGGCGCGGTCCCACCTCCTCCGCGCCGCCACGTGGTGAGGAGGCCTCGGGCCTCCACCGACGCCACCCCTTCGCCTATAAATTGCTATTTTCGGGAAAACCCTAAAGACCCGAGTCAAAAACCACGAAAAGTTCCAGAGCCGCCGCCGTCATCAACCCTAACTCGGGAGGGTTCTGAAGCTCTTCCCGGCACCCTGCCGGAGAGGGGAATCATCACCGGAGGGCTCTACATCGCCATGCCTGCCTCCAGAGTGATGTGTGAGTAGTTCATCCTTGGACTATGGGTCCATAGCAGTAGCTAGATGGTTGTCTTCTCCTCTTGTGCCATCATGTTTAGATCTTGTGAGCTGCCTATCATGATCAAGATCATCTTAGTGTAATGCTACATGTTGTGTTTGCTGGGATCCGATGAATTTTGATACTATGTCAAGTTGAATACTGAATATTATGTCTATGTTATTTATGCTCTCCGTTACTTGTTGATACTCTGGCCAAGTGGATGCTTGTGACTCCAAGAGGGAGTATTTATGCTAGATAGTGGATTCAGTCTCCATTTAATCTGGGGGAGTGACAGCAACCCCTAAGGTTGTGGATGTGCTGTTGCCACTAGGGGTAACCTAATGATGCTTTGTCTAAGGATAAATATGTTGTTTACATTATGCACTTTACTTAATGCAATTGTTTGTTGCTTGCAACTTAATACTGGAAGGGGTACGTATGTTAACCTGAAGGTGGACTATTTAGGCACAGATACATGCTGGATAGCGGTCTGTGTACCTTGTCGTAATGCCCAAATGAATCTCATAGTAGACACCACAACTTGCACATGCATATTATGCACTTTTCAATATTGTCAATTGCCCAACTGTAATTTGTTTACCCAGCATGTTAGTTATTTATTATGGAGAGACACCACTAGTGAACTGTGGACCCCGGTCCATTCTTTTACATCTGAAATACAACCTACCGCAATTATTGTTTTCTTTCATTCTCAGCAAACAAACATCATTTTCCACACTATACGTCTAATCCTTTGTTTTCAGCAAGCCGGTGAGATTGACAACCTCACTGTTAAGTTGGGGCAAAGTATTTTGGTTGTGTTGTGTGCAGGTTCCAAGTCAACTGCCAGGACCTCCCCTACGACACCGCACTTTTTCTGGCACCATTGCTAGGAAGAGGAAGCACTCCACCAACACCACTTTTTCTGGCGCCGTTGACACCTTCAGAAGTGTCTTCATCTCCTACTGGTTCGATAACCTCGGTTTCATACTGAGGGAAAACTTGCTGCTGCACTCATCATACCTTCCTCTTGGGGTTCCCAACGAATGTGTGTCTTTCACGTCAGCAGTGCCCGCCCTTGTCCATCGCCACCACCGTCGCAAAGGAGCGCTGAAGTAGAGGGGGCGTCGAAGATCGGAAGAGCGTACGATGCGGGAGCGAGCGTGCCGCCACACCTCGTTATCTGTGGCTGGAAACCCTAAGTGAGGAAACACGCTCCCCTTCGGAACCCATAACCAGATATACTCACTCCCTTGGCTCGACCCACACGGAGTGGAGTTGAATGGGCCGCTCTTCTCCAACTGGGCCAAGGAGCCCGACCTCTCTACCGGCCCATCCACGAGGCCCACCCCTACCTCGGACGACAGATCTCACTTGAGGAGGAGAGGATGGGCTTAGCCTGCATCCTCGACCATCCCAACAAAGAGGCCCATCACCGAAGCGTCCACCTAGGGTCGCCACGCGTCCGCAGGTGTGGGATTAGGGTTAGGCGGCGCCCCGCCGGCGTCTCCCCCAGCCCTTGCGGTGTCCGCCGCCCACACGAGGCCAGCTGGGTATGAGGACGCATCGCCGCCGCGGTAGAGGAAGCGCATGGCTCAGAACTAGCCCGCCGAGGTCGAACCGCACGCCAGCCCCCACGACCACAGCCGCCGGCGTTGAGGCCCAACGAAAACCTCGAGGATTTACCACCGGGAACGAAAGCACGCTTTCGCTGGTGGCGGAGGGCGCCCCCAAGCTCCTCCGCCCGCAATGAACCCCCCTAGAGTTGCTTGCGCCAGCGGCCGCCGCGGGGACCCTGAGTCATCTGAACTCGCCTCCTCCCTCTCTCCCGTCTCCTCCCCAGAGAAGTTCGAGATGTCACCGTCCTCCGGCAGCTCAGCTAGGGCCCATAAGCGGCCCCTGCACATCCCCTCTCCTGGGGACGGCACCGAGCATAGACTGCCCCGATCACGTCGGCTGGCTGATGTCTGCGCCGGCAACGCGCAGTCGCCCTGCGAGTCGCAATTCAAATCGCTAGAGCCCGTCCATAAAGGCATACCGTTTAGTTCACCTGCCGCATCCATCTTCGACCGACGACCGATTCCCTACGAAAGTGGCTTGTTCAAGTAACTCCATGAAAGGACCTCCACAGATTGGTTTGATTGATTAGGACAAACGATCAACTATGGCGTCGACCCCAAATGACATATGTCTTGAGAATTCGTCCATACTTAGCGCCCACCATGGGGTTAGTGACTGCTAAATTTTAGTTCAAAAAGGGTGCACTTCATGCCTTATGATCTCATCTTCGGCACCTACCACTACTTCAACTACGTCCTGGACCCTTGCACCTGAATCAAGCCGGCGGCCGACCCAATGACCCACACGGCCATCATCCCATTTGAAGGCCACACCGCCATCGTAGGGGTCATCGCTCCTTCGAGGAAGGCGATGCCTACAACTGCAGCGACGATGCCATCTTCGTCAGCAATGACGTTGTCGGCTCGATCGACGCGGCCGGCTCGGTCGGCACCACAAACAACACCCTAGGTCAGCTACGCCCGCTGCGATCTACATGCACTAACGATGTGCCTATAGATCAGGATGTTGGTGGTGGTGCGGGCGGCCAGCAATAGGAACCACCCGCGAGTGATCTTCTCGCCAAACCGATGACTGCAACCAACGATGTTGAGAAGGTGCCAAAGCTGGATGAGCTTCGTGTCAAGATGGTGAAGCAGGCGAAATAGATCCATCAGAAGTGTGAGTGTACTAGCAATATATGAACCAACTTTCAATGTGGATGGGAAATGCAAACTCCCAAATCACCACATGAATTGACACGATTTCTGACAAGGGGGCCCCACCAGTCAGGGCTTACGTGGCAGAACATGTGGACTGTTTGCTGAGGTGGCACCATGGGCCCACCTGTCAGACAATACAAAAGATCTCCAAAAAACAAAACAACAAGTCCTAGCAATGCTGATGGCGGCAGTCGGCTACCCTCGCCTGGTCCGGAACACCTGCATCATGTCGCACGTCGACCACGGGAAGACCACGCTCGCTGACCACCTGGTGGCCTTTGGCAGCGACGATGGTATCCTCGCCCCCAAGTAGGCCTGCAAACTCGACTTCTTATCCAAGGTCTCCGCCGCCACGCGTCTCGTGGACCAGCGTTCATCCTCGTAGACGCCGTCGAAGGCGTCCACGTCCAGACCCACGTCGCGTTGCGCAAGGCCTTCGGCGGGGGGCCCTGGCAGTGGCGAGCTCGAGGAGGTAGCCAGGGAGGGCGGCTGCACACATGGCACGACAATGAGGAGGAAGGAGACGCACGAGCAGGGGCGGGCGTCGGCGCGGTGAGCATGGCGGCAGAGGTCGAGGTCACGGCGAGCAGGGGCTACTACAGGTGGCGGTGCGACGAGCGGCGAGCGGGGGGCGCGAAGGATGGGGCCGCAGAGGGCGAGGGCACGACAAGCGGCGGCGCGGCGTGAAGGGGCCACGACAGGCAGCGGCGTGGCGAGCAGGGATCGTGGCGGGCAGCGGTACGGCGAGCTGGGATTTGTTCCCGTGAAAGACGATGGTCTTTGATTGTTTTAAAGGTGGTCCCATGGTGCCACCTCAGCGAACAGTCCACATGTTTTACCACGTAAGCCCTGATTGGTGGCCCCCTTGTGAGAAATCGTGTCAATCGTATTCAATCAAGTTTTAGCGTGAATTTCAAAAAATCTCGCGAGTACCGGTGGGTACTGTGATGCAAATACAATGTGACGATTTTTTGAAATTTCACGACAATAGCGGTGATTATATGCTAGTAACTCTCCCAAACCATCGTTCGTTTCTAATGTATTGGACATACTTTTTCTAATCTTTGCTCACAAATCTCCAAACTCTAGTGCATTTTTCTCAATAACCACTACCCCTACCTAGTGATTGGATCCCAATCCTCTAGAGATTGTGTGAAGCTTGTGGTTTTACCCAATCCATTAGAGGATACCAATCACTTAAAATACACTTCAAACAAGGCCTGGTAGGGTTCGATGGGAGGAGGTCGGGAATGAAGTTCAGAGGCCGTTTTTTCTAGTGGCCCACGGGTTGGGCGCCCGGTCGCGGGAGGGACGATCGTAGAAGCGAGTAATGGTCCGCCAGGTCCAACCACCAACTCCAATTTAATAGTAAACATAGTTAAAAAAATTAATAGTAAAGATTTCACAATCTTTCAAAACAATTTGTACAAACAAGCTTTGAGGGCATTGTGCCCCATCAGCATAGGACCCAAGATCAGTGAAGCTTTTTCACCACTCCTTGCCGTGGATTGGGAATGGAAGTGAATTGGCGTGGAATCTAGTGGATTGAGTGTCACGGGCGTTTTCACCAAACACTGTGTGGAAACTACGGTTCTAACGCTTGGATTGGCGTTTACTTTTCCTCTCCGTAAAATACCGGTGGCTTCCCGCGTTAATTTACGGAGGCTTTTAGGTCCGTGAAATATTACCGGCCGATCGATTACAGGGGATCCAAGCGGGGCCTAAGGGAAGGACACTAATCCGCGTGCCAAACAAGGCCTCAAATGGCTGTGCCGCAAAACCCGCTTTTAGTGTATCTATTTTTTAGAAATCCCGCTTTTAGTGTATCTGACGGACCTGATTCGGGCTGAACTTGAGTTAATCAATAAAGCGCGATATATTCTCTTAAAGTAAGAAACTGGGCCAGCGGCGCTATTGAAGCGTCAAAAAGCCCACGCTGAAGCCCGTGTAGGTGAGAGGAGAGGAGCCGAGCGAGGATAGTTTTGTGTCGTCCCCCTCTTCCTCTTGGGCATCTTCCCCAGACCCGGCCGGCGGCGTGGTCGCGTTACCAGACGATGGGAGCGATCACCTCGGCGGAGCTCAACTTCCTCGTCTTCCGCTATCTCCAGGAGTCCGGTTCGCACCTCCCTTCATAAATACGTTTCGATTTGCTTAGGTCCAGACAATCTGCACGGATTTAGGGCTTCCTGCTGCATATGGTGAGGTTTGGTGGATTCGCGCGGTACATAAGAGAATAGGGATATGGTGATGAAGAAATCTCTTGCCATGTCTAGACCTTGGGTTTTGCTACTTTTAGATTGGGATTTCTGTTCGCAGTGTTGTTTCTCTTACGAATTTACCTCTAGCGTTTCCTTCCCTTTTCATGCAAGGGACTCTGCTCATGCTGAAACTTGACCCCTCTCAGTTTTAAGAAATTCCAGTTGCAAGTTGGGGATAAATTGGTGCTAATTTGTCGACCTCTGCCCCGGTAGTGATTGTACTGACCTCAAAAGCACAAGTTTATACACCTCATAAATCAAAACCATGAAAAAGTGCTACTGCTGTTTTTTTTAATAATTTTTGTTCTGCTGATGTTTGGTTCTGCTGATGTTTTCTTATAGCGTTTGTTACTGATGGGTGCGTTGAGGGAAGTGTGTTTCTTCAGGATCTCTAAACTCATCCTTGTCATGCTCTACCGTGCAGCTCTTTGTTACGAGTAGTATTCAGCATATTTTTTGTACCATCTGAATTTCTATTGGACGCATCTTGAATTGCTATCTGTAGTCATGTTTGAACGCATGGTTTTCAGTTTTCACTGATAACCGTGGCTCTTCCAACCAACATTTCCAGGTTTTGTTCATGCCGCATTCACTTTAGGGTATGAAGCAGGGATACATAAAGGTGTGATAGATGGAAATGTTGTCCCCCCTGGCGCTCTTATCACTATCATGCAGAAAGGCCTTCAGTACATAGAATTAGAAGCAAATACTGATGAAGTAAGCATGTTTATCTTTTACTTTTTGTGTGGTCGATGTGTGGTAAATCATGCAATTTTCTTGTTTCAGAATGATGAAGAAGCTGAGAAGGATTTTGCCCTTCTGGAACCTCTTGAAATCATCACAAAAGATGTTGAAGAGTTGCAACAAATTGTGAAGAAGAGAAAAAGAGAGAGGCTTCAAATTGACCGTGACAAAGACAAGGGAAAGGAGAAAGAATGCATCGAGGAACATGACCATCGTCTTGCACGTGAAAGGGAGAGAGAGCGCCATGACAAAGAAAAAGACCAAGAGAGGGAAAGTGACAAGCTGCAAGAGAAAGAGAAGGAAAGCGAAAAACAACACATAGAGGGTACTGATAAGTTTAAGCATGAAGAGGATTCCCTTGCTAGTGGAGGTAATTAATTATTACTCCCTCCGTTCCAATGAATAAGGCCTATTTTTTTTTTTAAAAAGTCAAGCTAAATAAACTTTGACCAAACGTTTTGAGACAATTATCAACAACTATAATATTATATGGATACCATGTGAAAATATATTTCATGATGCATCTAACCATGTTTCTTTTGTATTGTACATGTTCATAATTTTTTCAAAAAACTTGGTCAAACTTCACATAGTTTGACTTTTCAAAAATAATATAGGCCTTATTCATTGGAATGGAGGGAGTAGCTGTTTTATTCCCTTTTACCGCTCCTTTAATAGTAAGCATGATGAGGATTCCCTAGCCAGTAGAGGCAATTTAACATGTCTTTTTTCTGTGTAACAGTTTGTTGATTTTACTGTTCTTGGTTTAAAACATTGTGACACACCATGCAAATTAGTAATATATAAATATGGCCACAACATAAAAAAAATTATTAGGGTATCTGTCAGGCTTACATAACATATATTTGATGTCTTCCATGGCCGTATATCTGACTGGGAGAAACTATTTATCCATAGCAACTTATGTACTCACTTATGTGTCAATGTTTATTAGTACTAATGTCAATAGGTGATAGATTTGGACTTGTATGGTGTTTGTTGGATCATATCTATCAAGATGTAAAGTAGAGTTGAGTCGTGTGACCAGACCTGCTGGCTTGATGCCTATGGCTGGGCCAGTAGTGGCTCAGCTATTACCTGCTGATTGATCGAGATGAGGTTGCAGAGCAAGCAGAACATGGATCAGAGGAAAAAAGTGGAGAAGAAAAACGTGGTAGGGGAGAATGGAACTGCTGTTTGGATCTAAATCACATGAAAGAAATTATAGGAAGGGAAGGGGATACTTACCAGGGAGTTAAGAAGCCTAGCTGCTGTCGGCTGTAGCTTATCACCATCCTTCTTCCACATCTTATTCTTTGCTTACTTTTCCTCCTGCTTTGGCCACCTCTTTGCCATCATTACCCTGATATGTGGCCTTCCTCCAGCTCACTTTTGCGGCATCTCTCTGAGGGAAACTAACAACTCTTCCTTTTGAGAGCACACGATGGGCTTGGGCAAGCAAGGCAGGCCAAACATCCCAAGTTGCCTGCCATTGCTTAGCTCAGTCAGATGTTGGCCAAAATATTGTGACTTCACATCGCTGCTGCTTAGTCCTGCATTGTGCATTGACATCCATCTCTTGCCTCGAGGGTACGGGTACCTACCAGCACTCTCCTCTATCCCATCTTCCCCATGGTCTCTCTGCAACTTTGATGTGGCAAGCTGGATGCCCAACTCAAGTCACCTGGCCGGCAAATCTAGTCCAGAGTTGGTGGCCTCTAGTTTCATAAATATCTCCTCTATCTAAACTTCCTATTGAACTTCTCACCTGGTTTCATAAATATTTTTGGCGACGCATACAGTACTCCAGTGAAATGGTGTGCACTGCTATCCACCACGGCCTTCTTTCTGTACCAACTAAGTTCCTATTAGCGGTCTCCGCAAATCCAGTTATTTCTAACTGGTTTACTTTGTATTTGCTTAAATCATTAATAACATGCAATGCAATACAATTCCCTAATTAAAATGTGTAATTCGTTTTTGTTGTCTGCTTCTCTCTTCATTGCCCAGTTATGAAGATATTGAATTTGTACTAGGAGATCATGTATCATGACAACATATTGATGAAGTAGCCACAAGCCAGACTACAAGAACCAAAATATGAAAGGGAAATACCATTGAAAAAAGAGAGAGATGTTAAAATTAGGGATTGCTTGATCTGCTTATAGTTTAGATCTTGAATGTTCGTGCGTGATGTCTAAAGTCGGCAACAACAGTTAAACCTTATAGGGTAGAGGACAGTGTATGGACTCGTCTTGGGTAATACTTTGTCTTGTTATCAGCAATCCCAGGATGTGTCTTGCAGCAGCATCAGTGTCACTCATAGGCATAAGGTTGGTGCATTGTTTGTCTCCTTGCTCTCTTTTGCTCTGCTTCTTAGTGGTTTGTACTTAGTGGCTGACCTTTGCCTTGTGCAAAGGATGGTTTGTACTTTATATATGCATGTTGCTACAGGATGATATGGTTGATTGCCTAGCTGATAAGAAATTTGGAATAATGCCTGATGTTAGTACTTCTCTTAACTGATTAGTGCTCTGTTAGTGGGTGTGACTGGGAGGCTCTTCAACTAGCAATTTGAAGTTACGTATGTCTACCAAATAGCTGATGCGTTAGGAAAGGATGTGTCAAAGGCGTCGCCTCGGCTTATGCATTAGGCGCTTAAAAGATGAAAAGCTACCAGTGCGCATCAGCTTGCTTTATGGCCTTAAAAGTTAACTCAACATGAAGGAATTCACCGCGATTTTTTTCGCGACCTTGACTTGTTGTCCTTTGTTTGCAGGATCATGCTGTGCCTTTTAAAATTGAATATGACTTGGTGTCTGTGGTCTTTATGGCCGCATTGGATGGCAAAGTTACATGCATCTAATCTGAACCATACACTCCAATTTTGCTCCAAATTCCAAAGGATTAGATCTATATTTTCGTCCAATAGAAGTTTTAGCTATTTATACTCTCCTAGGATAAACGTGCAAGCTTGAAAGGAGCTTCGAGTTAGTATATCAAATTCCAAAGGAATAGATCTTTTTTTTCCAAGAGCCAAAGACGCCCGATGTTTTTGCATCCACCAGCATGACCATCGGCGACGACAACTCTGCTCACTTTGGACGGATCGCTGGATCAAGGGTCGAACCATCTCTGAGATTGCGCGCGAGGTCTAGAGCCTGATCAGCAAACGACTGCGCAAGTCCACAACGGTGTCGCAGGTCCTCCTCAACGACAATTGGGTGCTGCCGCTGCCTGGCAAATCGCATGGCGAGGCAATTATCCAGGTCCTATCGCTGTGGCCCAAGCTTGCACGACCGTCTGGTCTGTAGATGGACAGAGAATGGCATATACACGGCGAAGTCCTGCTACCTAGCATCCTTCCATGGGTAGCTTGGAAATCATGGGCACCCTAACGCTTCAAGTTCTTCTGGCTTGCGGATCTTGACATATGCTGGACAGCTGATCATCTAGCGCGATGTGGTTTGCCACATGAGCCACGCTGCGTGCTCTGCGATCAATGCGCCGAAAAAATTCAGCATCTCCTGGTCAATTGCCCCTTCGCGTTGACGTCCTATCTTGGATTCGAGCCACATGCCCTCCCCCATAGCGGGATCAGGATAGGCGACTGGTGGACTGGGATCAAGCCTGCGACCCCCAAACCAATGCGCAAGGGCCTCGCTTCGCTGACCTTGCTGACTGCCTGGATGGTATGGAAACAGCGAAAGGAATGCACCTTCGACGATGCCAGACTTAGCTGCAGCAACACCCTGAACCGCATCAAAGCCGAAGCCACACTCTGGGCACGCGCTGGGCCCTAGGCCTCCGTGTCCTCCTGCCGGAAACCCAAGGTTCTATTAAGTGCTAGGTGCTGACTCTGGGCGTTTTTGCCTCCGCTTTTCCTTTTTCTGAAGGATTAAGCGCGGAGGGCAAATAAGCGGACGTTTAAGCGCATTTAAGCGCTAGGCGTTTTGTCTCCGCTCAGCGCCTAAGCGAGCTTAATCACGCTTTTTATAATTTCCTAGGATGATGTGGAAGCGCAAAAGGAGCCTCCAGTTATTATGTCAAATTTGAAAGGAATAGATATGTTCTTTTCCATCCTAGAGAAGTTTTAGCTATTTATACTCTTCTAGCATAAATGTGGAAGCTCGAAAGGAGCCTCCGTTAGTATATATAGGATAAGATGGTGAAGGCTCTAAATGTCAGATTTAGCACCTGAAATAGCTGATATGGCTTACTCGTAGTGCCTGATATGTATCCATACAGTAATTTCGATATTATTGCTGTGATATGGACATTGGAGTTGACTCCCATTTTTCTTGACTTATGATCTATCTTAAGAATTTACTTTTCTTGGTATGTCAGTTTCTGTGTAAGCATTTGAGAAAGCTTTCCACTAAAACAATTTCACTATGTTTCAAATTTAGCATCGTAACTATTGTATTTGTGTATCACTTTACCTTCGTCATATTAGAGTCTACTGATATATTGTTACCACAGGTCCAACACCAATGGATGTAAGTACAACTCATGAAATATTTAGTGCCGATGTAACTGTTTTGGAAGGACATAGTTCAGAGGTTAGTAGGGTCTTGTGATACTTAGATGCTTTTCCCTATCACAGATTTCATGAACCCTCTTACAACTTACTGTTTCTCTTGCATTTGTTTGTTTGTAGGTGTTTGCTTGTGCATGGAGTCCAGCTGGCTCTCTTCTAGCTTCTGGGTGGGTTATCTGCTCTATTGTATAGAATAGTTGTATTTTGTATTGGTTCGTAGTGCACTTACAGTCCCCTCGTGCGGTCAGCTTTATCATGACATCCAGTTGCCACATTATTTATATGTGAAAACACTGTAGCGTCTGTTGTTTGATATTTTAATTTTTTTTCAAGTCTTTTTGAGATTTGTGCTGAGTTTCTGACTGGAACATGACCTGTCAAGATCAAATGAATGGAGATCTCCTTTCCTTATAATATCTGTATCTCAAATTCGAACTTTATATCTCAGATGTTCATTTGCAATTTTCATATAGTCAGTCTATTTCATTCCTCATTAAATTTTCCCTCTTTTATCGTATGTATCCTCGCTATTGAGCTCTACTGCTATCTGGTTCTTGCTAGGTCGGGAGACTCAACTGCTAGAATTTGGACAATTCCTGATGGTCCATGTGGCTCCATTCTACCATCTCCTGCAAGTGTTCATGTTTTAAAACATTTTAAGGGTAGGACTAACGAGAAGAGTAAGGATGTTACCACACTTGACTGGAATGTAAGTTCTTTGATGCTGTATAGTATCCTTTTCTGTTCATGATTCCTTTCTCATGAGTTGTTTGTGGTCAAATTAATTTGGAATGTCGTATTGAATATTGATAGCCATGTCTATTTTTAGCCAATTTGTTCATTTATTTGTTATGCCATGCTACCTTTCGCTTATCTTGTAAAATTTGGCCCGTCATCTACGCCAGGCGGAAGGAACACTATTAGCCACGGGCTCCTATGATGGCCAGGCGAGAATATGGAGTAGGGATGGTAAGCAGTCAATTTTCTCTTAGATTTGAACACATAGCTGATGATATAACTAGAATAGACCTTTTGTTCCATATCACGCAAGCGCATATCCTTTCTTTTTATGCTAATTCTGATCTTCCTCCACTAGTTATTTCGGTTTTCTTTTCAAGCTATAACCCCAGCTCTATTTATTGGTTTCTGTGTGTTGTGTGTGTTTATCCTTTGCCTTAAAGTCTGTTTAACACACAACTATGATGAATTATTTTCCCAAAGATGGTCTCCACCGATAGTTTCAACTTCTTCGAACAAGAATTGACAGAACTTAAAGCCTGCTGATATATCTGAATGAATATTGCAGGGGAGTTAAAGCAGACTTTGTTCAAACACAAAGGACCTATATTTTCTTTGAAATGGAATAGGAAAGGCGATTTTCTCCTAAGTGGCAGCGTAGACAAAACTGCTATTGTGTGGGATACAAAGACATGGGAATGCAAGCAGCAATTTGAATTTCATTCAGGTATACTTTACATGAACCAATGGTGTTACTTTTGACCTGACAAAATGTGTAGCACAAACTGTCTTTCATTCCGCTCGAAATTTAACTTGTTTTGGTTCTTCCTGTAGCTCCAACGCTAGATGTTGATTGGAGAAATAATAGTTCTTTTGCAACATGCTCCACTGATAACATGATCTACGTTTGCAAGATTGGGGACCCACGCCCAGTTAAAACATTCAGTGGCCATCAGGTTAGTTGACATGGTATTTTGTAATGTACTAGCAAAGTGCCTGCTAAAGAACACAATCAGTGGACACATAGAGGCATTGGTCGAACGAATTAACCTTTGGCTCACAACAGTTGCCGTTGTCTTTCTCCCACTTCCTCGCTCTCGTGACTACCCTGCACCCCTTTGGTCCTCTTCCCCCTAGCAGCAGTTCTCCTTTATACCGTAGTAGATAAAGCATGGGGTCGTAGAGGATGTTGACGGGTCGATGCCCATGGCGAGTGTGCTGCGGAGTGTACAGCATATTGGATGAAACCAACGATGGTCGAGATGACCTCTAAGGCCATGCTGGCCTGCTCAAAGACGATCTTGCAAAAAGAAGGTGCACGAGCAGGAGGCTGGAGCTGGAGAAAGTCAGACGACACCGCGGCAGAGATGGATGCAAGGAGGAGGAAGATGACAGGCGAGACAGGATTCAGGTTGTTTGCTTCAGTGCGCTTGGCTCTGATGTGATTTTGCGTTTGGTAGAGTTGTTCCAGTTTGTTGAGAAATTTACGAGATGCTGTGATAGATGCGTTTCCTAGCGCCGTAAGATGAGGCGGCAAACAACATAGTGTGCGAGGCTTGCAAATCCGGATATTGGAAGTTGGGGGCAACGTACCACGGACACCATCACCATCATTAAGTGCACCTTAATAAATATATGAAGGCTCAATCTAACAAGAAAATCAATGCAAAACTTTACAAGGCAAATCCTGATACAAAAAAATAACTCTGGGTACTTGTGTTAGCAAGAAGCTTCCTTCTCTACACTGACCAATAGCTTCTGGAATTATTTGTCATATCAAATGCTCTAATGATATTAAACATCTGAAAATTCCATAGCAAGCAAACATCTTATCTTAATTCATTCAACGTATGGAGTACTGAACTCTAAGAATGTTTGGTTTGCCTCTTTTTTATCCGTTGTCAGATTACAGAATTACCTGATTCCCTTAAATATGTTTGGTTCGATCAGCCCGCAAATTACAGCCCAACTCAAGTTCAATACCACCCAACCCCCACCCTGAACTGCCTGTTACCATACAGCTAACTAGCAAGCCTAGCGATGTCTCGAGCCACCCTTCGCCCCTGAACTCCTCTGGTTTCAGCCACCGGTCAACCACCGGCCTTCTCCGTGGCTCTGGCGATGGTGGCCATGGAGTTATTATTTCTAAATGTTTGTACTAAAAGAAGGAGTTATTATTTCTTGTGCATGAAAATATGTACTCCCTCCGTTCTAAATTAGATTACTTCCATTTGTCTAAATGTGGATGTACCTAGACATGTTATAAGTATAGATACATCCACTTTTGTCTAAATGGAAGTCATCTAATTTGGAACGGAGTACTTATTAATGGAGTTACTTTTTTTCTGTAAAGTGTTGCCGTAGCAGCCAGTGTATTCTCCTGACTGTAAGTACACATGTGTCCAGAGTGAAGTTAATGCTATCAAGTGGGATCCAACTGGTTCTTTGCTGGCGTCTTGTTCTGATGATTGGACTGCAAAGGTATTATCATGCTTTCTGTATAGTTAGTAGTCTCCCAAGTTTTTGCACCATTGTTACGAACTAATCATTCAGACTCCCTGTTGGCGATTTTTTGCGAATGTATACATAACAAAGCTTAAACAGAGAACGATGCAAGATACTTGCAAAGTCACTCCACCAACCTTTTGCAACAAAAATGTGAATTGACTAGTAGTCTACCAAGTAAATCCTATATGCCTTTTTCCGTTGGCTGGTACTAGGATTACTCTAATATTATCTTTTATTTTCGTATTTCATAGATATGCATGCGCAGAAGTATAAATATCTTTAAATGTCTAGTTTATGTTTTAATTTGATGACCTGATTTTGTTTTATGATCTTTACCGTGTAAACCTATGCATTTTTATCAATATATACATGACATCACTTATACAATGTATCTAGTGAAAATCACAATTTGATTCACCAGTACATAATATTTTGTCAGTTAACCTGAATAATCCTGAATTTTTGTTGCATATGTACTTCTTAAATTACTCGATTTACTTGAAAAAAAAGAAGTTCTAGTTCACTCCACAGTGACAAGCGATAAATGAGAAACTTACTTCGAGTCTGAAGTTCAAAATATAGGCCATCCTGACAGGCGACAGAACGTCAGATTACATTCACACAACAGTAAAGCATTCTACCCAACTAAAAAGTTTGTATTTTGCATCAAGTTAGTGTTTATGTCTCCCATACTTCAATGTACATTATTCACTGTAAAACTATAGTAGTTTGTGTAACCGTAGGGGTTCACAGTAGCCACTGGTGTGGACATGCTTTTGTGGGTTCATGTAACTATATGGGTTTATTCTTTCTTTCTTTCTCAATGAACCGTTCGTTCTTCTTTTCCCGTCGTCAGATATGGAGTGTGAAGCAGGACAAATGTGTATATGATTTTAAAGAGCATACTAAGGTTTGCCAAATCTTCCTTCTACTTGCATAATCGTCGATTTTTCTAAGTATCTCTAATCTGCTCAACTGCCTTTATGCAGGAAATATACACTATTAGATGGAGCCCAACAGGTCCAGGGACGAATAATCCCAATCAACAGCTGCTTTTGGCAAGGTATAATTTGGGCAAAACTTCACACCCGCCATACTATAGTTTATGTTGGTCCTCCATACCCGTATGTTGTTTGCAGTGTTTATTGAGCAATGTTAACCAGTCAATCCTGTATGAGTATGCAAGTGAATAGTAATAATAAAATTAATATGCTGAAGATATCTTTAATGAAATATTAGCATTGCAATTTCTATCTGACAAATTCAAAGAAGCTTATAATGCAAAGTGCTTAATGTTTATGTTGGTCTGCCATACTGGAGTCATAAGTGTTTCAGTATTGACCATACTCGTGCATTTGGAATGTTATGAATCAGTTCTTATAATGTAGTGGGTTCTTAGTCATTCTCAGCGTTTACTGCAATCCAGTATAGTGCTTCCTTTGCATGGTACTCCCTCTGTCTCATAACACAAGATGGATATACTTCCTATTTTGGTTGTAATAACATCTTATATTATGGGATGGAGGGAGTACATTTTTGCCTCGGTTCAATGAGAATATACCACCATCATGAGAATAGCCAGCAGTAACAAATTAGCTCATGCCAAATCATGATGTGTACTGATTATGTTAATAATCCAAGAAGATGTTTGTTCAGCATCAAATGTGTTCTATGTCAGTTTGGGATCAACATATATTTTGGCATAACACCTAGAAGTAGGTACATAAATACTCATTGGTTGTAGTTTCTGTTTGATAGCTTTTTTATTTCCTCGTTTACAAGATAAAGTACATACATAACCAGCATAATTAGGTATCTGCACTATGTTTCTTGCTTCTTAGGACGAATTTGGGTCTTCTCGTGTTTATCAGCAACGATGAACTATTTTGTTTTATATGCAGCGCATCGTTTGATTCGTCTATCAAGCTATGGGAAGTTGAGCAAGGACACCTTCTTTACAGCTTGGCTGGCCACAGGTACTGATACTGAGAAGAAAATGATCGCAACTTCTCTTGTCACACACATGCAATGCTGAACTCTTGTTAATTTACGGATGATTACAGGCAGCCAGTTTATTCTGTGGCCTTCAGCCCCAATGGCGAGTACCTGGCTAGTGGGTCCCTGGATCAAAGTCTCCATATATGGTCCGTTAAAGAAGGCAAGATCTTAAAGACTTTTAGAGGGAGCGGTGGTATTTTTGAAGTGTGCTGGAACAAAGAAGGCAGCAAGATAGCAGCCTGCTTCTCCAACAACACCGTCTGCGTCATGGATTTCAGAATGTAGTTTCACTGGAAGATAAAGTAGGAAAGGCTTGGTAAAACATGAATTTCAGGTTGTAGTTTCACTGAAATGTATCAAGCTGTAAGGCTAGATTGCTAGAATATCTATTATTCCATTGGTGGGGAATTGTTAGCACATTCTAGGTTTCAGACGACTTCAGATTTCCAGTTGATATACAGAAGGAATTGATCATAGTATGTTGTAGGGCACAAGCCTCTCAGTCGCAAAGCAGTATGTACGGTGTGTGACATGATGTCTTCAGTACTTATCATCTCACGAAGCTGATCTAGCAACATAGCTTAAGATTACAACCTAATAATTGAAAACATATGGACATTAATATTGTTTTTGTAGCGTTTATTTTACATGAACAATGGTAGGAACCTGATCGTAGGCACGGCTAGATAGAATATGCTTTTAAATCGTGTCGTTATTGCTCTTGTTACACATAGGAAAAAAAAACAGTTATACACTATCTGATCGAATACGATGAGGGATTAATTATCGATTATAGCAACTTCGAGGATATAAATAAAATGGTGTAATTTTTCTGACATATAATTTATATTTTGTTGACCAAATTTAGCGGTCAAATTTTTCTTAAACTGTGTGTGCCGTGTAAATTGTGACAGAGCGAGTAATTGAGGTCGTGTCGTGCGCCACCATGCCAGTTTCTGACACAAGTAATGACGTGTTTATGGCATGACCACTGCTACCACGTCAATGATAGTTTGTAGTAATATCATGCTAATCTTACGCCACTAGTACAAACGTGTCACACCACTATCTAAAGATTACATTCATGATAGGGCCGGGAGGCTCCTCAGCGATTTGGCATTCTGGCCGTAGATAAGGATTTACCAGCGATCCTGCCCGTCCATTTCTAGAGATCCCTGTTTGGCCTACGATTTTCTACACGCTGGACGTCCCTTCGAGTCGCTGCGAGTGGACCCAGGTATTTCTGGCCCCGCATGGCAGCGTGTGGGGTGGATCCTTTCTTCGTGCCTATTCTCAACTCTTGAGGGGGAGAAAAGCCGTCGGCGTTGTTATGTGATAGTCCGGCGCATTTTTACCCAGCTGGACACGCTTTGTGTGTCCACTGGGGCCTTCCTTTTGCGGTCCCACTGGTCAGCGAGATGAGTCGTCTCATCGGGCAGGTAGGGTGTTGGGCGTCCGTATAAAAGTTGCCTCCTCCTGTGGAAACCCTAGCCGCCTCCACCCAATCCCCTCGCGCGCCTCTCCTCCTCCAATCCCCTTCTCCATGGCCGCCACCGCCACCAGCACTGTCCTTCTCCTCCACCTTCCGGCCCTCTGTAGCCGATGTCGCACCAGCCTCAACTCAGGTCGAGCTCCCATGCACACAGGAGGCAAAGGGACGGAGGAGGAGGCAGTCGTCCTCGCCTCTCAACGACCGGTCCGCAAGTGGAGCCTTTCATGATTGCGCCGTCGTCCTCGCCCTCAGCTTGCCGAGCTCCACCATCTCCAGCCCTGGCTCCTCTTCGTCAAGTGTGGCGGCGGCAAAAGGAGGGTGGCGACGGTGGCAGGCGGTTCTCTGAGCACATCCAACATCAGCCCATGCCCCGAGGTCCCTCCTCCACCTCGACTCTCTGTTTCTCCAGTCTCACCTCCGGAAGGCGGCGCACGCAGAGCTCGGGCTCCATATGCATCTCGAATTCAAGGCAATTGGCAGTGGCGCCTGGTGGTTGCCCGGGGTCCCTGGCTGCATGTTGTAGGTTCCCGTCTCAATCAAGGTGATGTGCATTCTCACTTCTGTTTTGTGTGTCGGTATGAAAATAGCAGCTTATTAGGTGTTGTGCTATGCCTGAAGAATAGGGGTAAATTTAACTATTGCATTACCCAATTTGTTGTGGAATCGGGTATGTTCATATCTTGCCAATTGATCAATTGGTGTTGGATTGTCATTCATCTCCGTTTTTTGTTTCAGGTGTGTTATGGAAGAAGGTGATTTTTGCATACAAGGTGTTCGATGAAAAGGCAAGCTGTAGTGGAAGACTAATCTATGTGATATTCATTCTACTAGATAGCTCCCTTTTCCCCTGAAGTTTAGCATGCCGTCAAAGACTTTCCTTTACATTATGTTACCTCCCGGTTGTCACTTACTAACACTTCCATTACTAGATCCAAAATACCAGTGATGATTGTGTGTGAGAGAGAGAGTGAAAGAATGGGATCCAAAATTTGGGATTATTTTTCTATCCATGTATTGTGTGTGTCTCTCAGCCATTCCCCTCCATTTGTATGGCATGTGGCCTATCACAACAAGCCACTAGTACCATGAATACAGTGACGTGGAATAGTTTCAGCAGAGCCCGCATCAATTTACTAGCGGCATGCCCAGTTCGTGACACTCCACTAGTAGGCAAATACCAGTGGTGCGGCACTATTGTGGCCCGCCAATTGTGTATGGCCACCTAAAAAAAATTAGTAGTGTGAGGATTGTCCCCTCACGTGGCATCATCATGTGTCTTGTGGTTCTGTCGTGAGCTTGATCGATGCTCGGAAAGTTTGTCAACGTCAGCCCTGAGCTTGGTGAAGCGATAACTCATCACTGCATCGGAGAGGCAAAATGAGCTACACATTGACTTCTACTCATTCGCTGTTGTGCCCCCGTGGCGACTGGCGACATGCCGATCCCCTCCCCCTGATACCTCCCTTCCGATTCCTCCTAAAATCTCTATTTTTCTCCTGATTCTACTCCTTACTCATCTCTTTATCCCCTTGATTTGTGCTCAATCCAAAAATCCCCACAACTTTTAACCTCCGAATCATCTAGAAGCAAGAGGAGAACCCTGCTACGTAACCTTGCTGATGCCCGGCTGCTCTTCCTCTTGCCCATCGATCTCACCTTGCTGTTGCTGAACATCCCCCACCCATCCCACCGGATCCAAACTTGTGTAGATGTGGTGCTGTTCAGATTTTTGGGTCGGGAGAGAAGAAGAAACAGAGAAGTTGATACACCGCGGGTGCTGTAGATCATACGCCGCAGCGGTCGCCATGAAGGCTCTGGGTTGGAACTGTCAAGGTATGGGGAAAGATCTTTATAGTCCAAAAATGTGTCACCTTGAAGTTTCTGAAATTAAATCTTTCAAAGTAAAACCATCTGATCTTATTGCTAGATTTAGCATGTGCGATAGCATTGTAGTTCCTTCTCGACGACGCTCCGGTGGCCTTTGGCTCATGTGGACTGATGACCTTCAAGTTTCTATTTATGGTGTTGGGTTCCATATGATCTTAGCTATCTGTGTTAATAAAACTAGTAATATTAAGTTTGGGCTTGTTTGTATTTATGGTGATCCCTATCACCGTCAGACTAATCAGATCTAGGGACAAGTTGCCTCTTTTGCTTATAATAACTCTAACCTACCTATACTCTGTATCGGAGATATAAACGAGCTTTTGTACGAGACGGACAAGAATTTCCCTAGTGTAAATCGATCCCGCATAAATTCTTTCCGCTCCTTAGTTAAACAATGTGGGTTCTTTGACCTTGGATTTAGTGGTCTGGCTTTCACTTGGACTAACAAACGCTTTTCTTCAAAACCTACCTTTGAAAGGCTAGATAGATGCTTGGTCAACGCTGAATGGTGTGCTGCTTATCCTGTTTCCAATGTATATAATATGCCTATCATTCATAGTCTTAGTGATCATGCTGCAATTTTACTTTCCACCGATGGTGTCGTTCGCAGAGTAAAGCGCACTTTTAAATTTGAAAATTGGTGGCTCAAAGAACAGGACTTCCAATCCCATGCTCAGGCCGCTTGGTCTACAAGTTCGGGACGATCTTTTTCTGCTAGAACTAATCACCTTGCAGGTGCCCTAAGAATTTGGTGTAGAAAGAAGAAGCCGTTGCAGCAAGAGCTTAACACACTTGAAGATCGGATCAAACAAGTGCAAATGCAGCCGATACACTTGCAGGACCATAGCCTTGAAGCCACACTGGTCAACAAATATGAGCACAACATGACCAAGCTAACAGATTATTATATGTAGAGAGCTAAAAAGCAATGGATCAAGGATGGCGACAGGAACACATCTTATTTTCACAATGCAATCATGAAGCGCAGGAGAAGAAACACGATTGTTTCAGTTAAAGATGAAAATAATGTTCTTCAGTTCATGCCTGACAAAATTAGTAATACTTTTGTCAATTACATTCGTCATATCTTTGCTTCTCCGAATGTTAATTTTGGCAGGCCATTTTTAGGATCTCAGCTTCCTCCAGCTAGCCAGGATTATACCTACGCAGTACCTGACAAGCAAGAGCTCCTGGAGACACTCAATGAGATGAAAAGAAACGCCTCGCTGGGGCCTGATGGTTTCAACGTCGAATTTTATTTAGCCACTTGGAGCTGGATTGGAGATGATGTCACGATGCTGGTAAGATCTTTCTTTGAATCTGGTATCCTTCCTTCTCACATAAATGACACTCACATTGCTTTAATTCCTAAGAAGTTGGTTCCTCTTGTTCCGGCCGACTATAGACCAATCAGCCTCTGCAATGTTATTTATAAACTTATTGCGAAATCCTTAGCTAATAGACTCAAACCTCACCTTCCGGGTTATATTCACCCCTCGCAGCAGGCTTTCATCGAGGGTCGTCGTATTAGCAATAACATCATCATAGCCCAGGAAATTACACACTCTTTTGCTCTCAAATCTGGAAATATGAAGCTTTCATGCTCAAAATTGATCTTGCAAAAGCTTTTGATCGTCTTGAATGGAACTTTATTGTTGCAGCTCTCTCACGTATAGGGCTACATGGTCATTTTATTAATCTGGTACATGCTTGCATATCCTCGCCAACATTCTCTGTTGTCATTAATGGCCAACCATTTGAGAGGTTCCGCAGCGATAGAGGAATAAGGCAAGGTTGTCCCCTTTCTCCGTATCTTTTTGTGCTCGCGATAAATGAGCTTTCACTGGCATTGCAAGATGCAATGTCTCACAACTCTCTTGTGGGTATCACTTTAGGACCAAACTGCCCCTCGATTCACTCGCTCTTGTTTGCTGACGATCTTCTCATATGCGGCAGAGCTAATCTTCAGGAAGCCTCGGCTATGAGAGATATTCTTCTCTCCTTCTGCACGCCTCCGGTCAAACACCCAACTGGTCCAAGTCGGGTATTATATTCAGCAAACATGTTCACCCAAATATAGCCTTGGCCATTAAGCAAATATTTCCAGTACCCGACATCGATGCCTCTTTCTCTCATTTAGGACACCCACTTATTCTTCCCGGGAAGAATAGGACAGCAGCATATAACTTTGTTCTTGATAAATTTAAAACCAAATTGAGCACTTACAAGGCTGACAAGCTCTCTCATGCTGCTAGACTCACTCTCATCCAATCTGTTTTTCCTCCATCCCGGTGTATTATATGTCCAATATTTTGTTCACCAAAAAAATTATTTCCAAACTCACTACAATAATCCGCACTTTTTGGTGGACGGGGGTGAGAGAAGAGTCCTCTAGCCGTGCTGTTTGCTTAAGAGCATGGAAAGACATTGCTGCTCCAAAAAGGGAAGGTGGTCTAGGCATTCGAAACTTTCAAGCGGTAAATCAAGGCCTAATTCTCATGGCAGCGTGGCGCATTGCTGAAAACCCGCATGACCTACTCCATCGGGTCCTCAAGGCAAAATACTTTCATGACAGTTCCATTTGGCGGCCTAAGCCCAATGTCCCAAAATCTGCGTTTTGGGCCTCCATACTCAAAGTACTACCCATTCTGCATGCACACTCCTTCTTCCAGGTCACGCAGGGTAACCTATCTATCTGGAGCTCACCATGGTGCCAAGATTGGGAATTTTTTTATGATGATTTAAACATCCAGCACCATAATTTTGTGTATCCGACTCTGGTCAAAGATCTTTGGCTCCCTAACCAGCGTATTTGGAATGATCAGCTTATCGACAATTTATTTCAACAACCTACTGCCCAGGCTATCAAACAACACCTATTATTGATGCCGACGAACAAGACATTCTCTGTTGGAAACTCACTCCAAATGGTAAGTGCAATTCCAAAAGTGCCTATCTTGCTTGTTTGCAGAAATTGCAGGATTTAGGGGAGCCAACTCCAGCCCATCTGCCAGCAGCTACAATCGAGCTCCTTAATCAGGTATGGAAGAATAAGAACATAATCCCAAGAGTTCAGACTTTTGCATGGCGCTTCCTGCGCAGGGCCATTCCAACAGGAACTCGAGCCGGCAAGTACTCAAATCATATAAGCAAATTTTGTTGCAGGTGTGGAATGGAGGAAGACAATGTTCATTTGTTCTTCACTTGCCATTTTGTTAGAATTGCGTGGTTTAGCACTCCTTGGTTTATCCGTACTGATGTTATTTGTCAAAACTGCACCTCGTTAACTCAAATTATTTTGAACCTGCTAAACATGAATCATCCGCATGCTTCTCTTCAAAATATTTTAACTTTCATGTGGTGCATTTGGAAATCGAGAAACGACTGTCTTTTTAACAGGAAAAATGGAGCACCTCACCAGATCTATATTAATATACATGCTCTCTCTAATAATCTTGAAGTGCAGGTTCCTCCAAATATTAACTTTCAGGTGCAACTCCAGGATCAAGCCCCCATTACCAACCCTATTCACCCACCAGGGAGCACAATCAGAATGGACCAAACAATTGCAGGGCCCAAGGTTTACTCAGATGCGGCATGGAAGAAGGCAAAAACACCAGGACCAGATGGAAGCACGAGAACAGGAATAGGCATTTTCTGCCACTTTTAGAAGGACGGGCACACAATAAAGGTTTTCATTAAAGCGTCCACATCGTTGGTACCATCTCCGTTGCAAGCAGAAGCTTCAGCGCTGCTCCTTGCGGTCACGTTTTTAACAGACAATCTTCCTCTGGCTAGAGCTGCTGCGGCAAGCTCAGCAACTGATCCTCAAGCTCTCTGGGAAATCCGCAATCTAGTCTCTAGCTTCAAACAGGTTTCTCAGGTGCTACAGTCGACAGTTTATCACATCAGCAGAGATTTGAATGAGAACGCTCACAACTGCTCACAACAGGCCATCAGAAGCTCTCCGTCTGGGCCTATCTTCAGTTGTATTTCTTCAGCTCACAGGAACAGGCTTTGCCCTATAGTGCTAGCTCTCCAGAACTTAAATTGTCAGGGTTTTGTACTACATGATGTATGTTGCCTCTGAGCTGAAATGAAATTGGCGCCTCTGGCGCCTCTTCTTGTTCAAAAAAAAAATCACTGCATCGAGTCTCGTGAAGCCGTCATGGATGTGGCTCATGGTGTAGTCTCCATTGGTAGCTTTGTTCTCCGTAGACATGCTCGCTTACAATACAACTAATATATGTGGAGGGGAAAGAAAAATAGTACATAACCTCTCATCTCGTAGATAGTATTCAACATCATGGACGACCAAGGGAACCAGTACACAAAGTACGGTGGCTTGTGTTCAACTAGCAAAAACAAAACTCTGAAACACATACCTTATGAGTGACTTGGTATGGACTGTGAAAGCCAATGAAAACAACCAAGATAGTGGACCACCCCTTGGAGCTTTTTTAGACGGAAGGCTCGAGCAGAGCCCAGCTTTAAATTAATAAAGCCAACCGGCCAAAAATCCACATACAAGAAATCCTCCGCACTCAGCGGTACATCAATAGGTCCACGGTACCACGCATGCTACAGTACAAGGGTGAAGAAGAGCACCCTGACACAACGAGCTAAAGCGAAAATAGAAGTGAGAGCCTAAGGTAAGGGCAGCGCGTCCGGTCTATCACGGACGGAGTGGTGAAGCGAGCGAATCCTGCCAATCGCTTGCCCCAGTGCTTCCCGATCCTGCCTCCTAGCCACTGGCCTCCACACCTGCAAGTAAATCGCCATTTTGAATAGCCCGTCAGACGGTTGAAAAGGAAACACCCCCTCAATCGAATATTTATTCCTAATGTTCCACAAAGACCAAAGGAGGGCCGCACATCATGTCCAAAGAACACGTTTGTGTTGCCCAGACTCTAAGGAAACCAGCCTAAAAACATCTGTGAAACAAGAAGGATTCCAGGTGCAGTGCAACAGTTCCCTAACTGCGCTCCACATAAACTTTGCAAGTGGACACAAAAAGATGTGGTTCGTGTCCTCCACCTCCTCGCACAGGGCGCACCTGCCCGTCGAGGGACCCCTTCTCCTAGCAATGTTATCATTTAAAGGTAAGAGCTTCCTAGCCAGTTGCCAGAGGAACAGTTGAATCTTCAGGGGAATAGCTTTTCCCGAGATCTCGCTGTAATGCTTCCTAGAGGTGTCGTCGCAAAGTTTATTATACAGAGACCGAACCGAGAACTTCCCTGTTGGTTCCAGGGCCCAGGTAAGGACATCCTGGTCTAGAGAGGGAATGAACTCCGGGAGCTCCCTTCGGAGGTCAATCCATTCCGCGGTCTCTGCCGGACCGAGAGTCCGGCGCAGAGGAATAACCCATTCCCCCTTCCGGTTGGCTTGCGCCACCGAGGTTTCTAGTATCGATGTAATGGCGAATATGGCCGGGAAGCGATCCCTGAGGGGACATGTCCCCGTCCACCAGTCGATCCAAAATCTCGTCGATCTACCGTTCCTCACAGAGTGTTTTGCCCCCAAGCAAATCAGGTTCTTAACCTTCTGGATAGCCATCCAGAATTGTGACCCTCCTCCGTGCGAGTCCACCAGGATATCTTTAGACCTCATATATTTGAGCCTGAGGATGTCAACCCATAGGCCTGACTCCCCCGATAAGATCTTCCAAACCCACTTAGCCATAAGGCATTGGTTCATGAGTTTGGTATCCATAATCCCTAAGCCCCCCAAGGCCGTGGGTTTACACACTTCATCCCATCAGACCTAGTGGTATTTGCGTTTCTTCCTGTTTCCTTCCCAAAATAAATGGGAGCGATTACCATCCATCGAACGGTGCACCTCATCGCCCAACAGGCATACCGCCATGGCGTGTAATGCAAGGCTGGATACACAACCGTTGGTGAGTGTAAGCCTCGCCGCCGATGACATCAGCTTTCCCATCCATGGGTCCGCTCGTTTGGCCACCTTGCCCACGAGGGGATCCCATGCACCTGCCCGCAGAGCTCTATCGCTGACGGGGAGACCGAGGTAGGTGAATGGGAAGGAGCCCTGCTTACAGTTGAGCATATGGGCCACTCTCAGCTGCTCCTCCGGACTAGCCCCCAGTACCACAACCTCACTCTTGTGAAAGTTGATCCTAAGACCCGACATGTTCTCAAAACATAGCAGGATAAACTTCAGGTTGGTAATGACACGATCATCATGCTGAATCATAATGATCGTGTCATTTGCATATTGTAGATGCGACACCCCCTCTGGGATAAGATGGGGCACAACACCCTTGATGTGTCCCGTCCTCTTGGCAGCATCAAGGATGGCTGCCAATGCCTTAACTACATAGTCGAAGAGAAGGGGAGATAGGGTATCCCCCTGTCGAACCCCTCTACCATTGCGTAAGAAATTCCCCATTTCCCCGTTAATGGTGATAGCAGTATGGCCACCCCAGACTGAGGGCCCTATGGACCCAGCCAGGATCGAAGCCAACTCTCAGGAGGACCTCCTCCAAGAAGCTCTAGTTGACTCGATCGTAGGCTTTCTCAAAGTCAAGTTTCAAGGAGGACCTCCCCCGAGTTTCTTGGAACAGGACGCGCCCCTTGATGAACGTGGATTTTGTACAACTAATAGTGCGGTGTGCAATAGTGCTCAGACTGAGCGCAAACGCTTTGGCTACAAACTTGAAAATGACATTAATGAGCGTGATCGGTCTGAATTGACGGATATCTTCGGCGCCTTGAACTTTTGGGATCAGGGTTAGCACCCCAAAGTTCAGCCTCGCAATGTCCACTCTCCCTAGAGCGAAATCATTGGTGATGGACAGAACAACCGGGCGAAGAATATTCCAGAACCGCTTAAAGAAGCATACTGGCAGACCATCCGTACCCGGAGCCGTGTCCACCTTCATGCTAGCAAGGACCCCGTCCATCTCCTTCTCAGTGAAGGTTAGCATGAAGCCATCATTCTCCTCCTCTGTGACGCGTGGTTGCGCGTCCCAGAGGGATGGTGAGAGGTGAAAAGCGGAAGGATCTCCAGCGGTCCCCATCTGATACCTGATGACGTAGTTACCTGCGTGAAAAGTAAATGGGTTAGGTTGAGACTCCAAGTGCAGAGTGTGTAGTAAGTGGCAGACGTGTTTTCCGCATGAGGGGTGACTCGAGGGTATAATATCGAACTATCGGGGAATCAGTAGTGAAAGATTTATCTTCCTATCCTTCTTTTGGTTACCTACAAAACAAAGTAAATGTTTTGGTCCTCAACCTCACCTGTGGTTGTCAAGCACAAGGTGTAAGAATGATATCAAGATAATATGCAATGCAAACAAGAAATAAATATGCAATGATGGTAAATAAATATGCAAGGATGGTGATAACAATGATAAATGATATTTTTGGTTTTTATATGATGTATGCAAGATGTAAAAGTGTTTTTGTATTTTTAAATGGCATAAAATGTAAAAGTGGTAAAAGTGGTTGGAAATGTGTTTCTTATGATTAAAAATGGACCGGGGTTCATGGTTTCACAAATGTACTCTCTTTTTAATAAAGTGGTAGACAATGGAACACTAGAGTTAACATATGAGATTGCAACACAAAAGTTTAGTGACAAGTTACTAATTATATGGGCATCACGTCCTAACATTGAGACCTTTTGTTGATTATTCTCACTTATACTCCACCAAGATGTGAACTAAATCATAACACCTCAGTAATTAAGATGACTCAGAGTATAGCTTTAAGTTTCATGACATGAAGTTAAAATAAGAACATGCTAGATCTAGTCACGGAGAAGTGGCATGGTCACCCACAACCCATGTAGCAAGGTATTTTTCTTTATCCCTAGTGACGCGACAAAGTAAGGTAAACATACCCAAGTGGATCGCGGAACTATCTCTCACGTTCACCGCACTAGCCACCCCCCGTTACTCCAACTAATGCACACATCACCCCACACACCCTCTCATAAACATGCTTGATCAAAACAAGTAAATAGGAACGGGGTACATAATATGCATCTATATTCATAACTGAAACAAAACATTTGCAATCTCAACACATATATTAACTCATAAAAAGATCCACCACATATGTATTACATAGATGACCATAATCATGTTCAGCAGCTCATACGGTACTAATTAGTGAAGCTCAAAGAGAGGAGAGATACATAAGTTACTTCCACAAACCCATAGTCCAGGAGTGGACTACTCCCTCTTCATCATGGAGACGGTGGAGAAGTCGTTGGAGAAGATGGAGACCACGCTGATGCATGTAAAATGCATACATGAACTTTGCACTATATTACTTATATTCCAATCATATTTGCATCATATAAGGGGTTATATCAATGTTTTATAATGATTTTTGGGAATATTATATTTATTTCCTATTTTTATGGAATTAACCCTGCGCAGACAGAAAACTCTATTTCTTTATTTCAATGTTTCAGGGACCCAAACGACGTCCAAATGACCTGCAAATTTACGAGCGTCAATTTTTGGAAGGAACAAAACTTGGGAGCGAAAGAAGTAAACAAGCGGAGACCCGAGGGCCAAATTAGGTGGGCCCACGCGGCCCATGTACCTGGCCACGTGGGACCCCTCCTTTTGGGTCTCGGAGCTGCGTTGTCGTTGATCTTTTCTCCACCGACCTAGTCGTGACCTAAAACTGACTATAAAAATAGTCCCCCGACGTTCTCTGGAAGGAGCGCCGCCGAAACACAGAAACACCAAAACAGAGACCTGGAGCTGCAGATTGGAGGGGGAAAACTCCGGCGGGTCGCTGCCGGGGTGGTCTCCATCTTCTCCAACGACTTCTCTACCGTCTCCATGATGAAGGGATAGTAGCCCACCCCTGGACTTGGGTTTGTGGTGGTAACTTATGTATCTCTCCTCTCTTTGAGCTTCACTAATTAGTACCGTATGAGCTGCTGAACATGATTACGGTCATCTATGTAATTCCTATGGTGGATATTGTGGTATGAGATGATATTTGTTATGTATTTACTGTTGTGTTGGAACTTTTATGACTTGTCATACTTTGGAGATATTCTATGATGCATGTGATGGTTTGATTTATTCATAATGCCTTGTTTATCCTTGTCATGAGGTGACTGACAACACCAAGTGTAGATAGATAAGAGAGATGTGGTCACACACACGAAATATGAATCATTGCACCAGTGTTTAGAATATTGTCCATTAAGAAGTATGATGTATGTAGGTACGGGATGGCCGATGTGACACGGCATAGGTATTGAGTGACACAGTACCGCCCAACATCCTTTATCTAGGGGTAAAAAGGAAGAGTATGATGTGGGAGTGACAACAATCACGCTAGCCTTACGAGGGTGACCTAGCAACACAAATGAGTACTTCATTCAACTATGTGTTTTAGGACATATAGCCAGCTACCACTAAAACATGACAATTATGTGTACTTTATCTATAACATGATAATCACCATAGATGAGAGAGAGAGAGTATTAAGTGAACCCATGAACCCATGTCCGTTGTTCCTATAAGAGAAAACCTTTGTCTTGTCCTCTTGCATTTAAGAGGATTGGGACACTTTTACATTCTTGTTTTGATACATTAAACTTGCATCCATTAAATCAACTACCTTGTTATTTAAACTTGTTTAGTGCATAATTAACTAAAACTTGTGACACTTTAGTTGTAGGGAATAGATAACTTTTCCTTCTTGCTCCTGCGGATCGATACCTTACTTCCACATTGAGAGGTGCTACACTGCTCTTGGGGGTAATCAAGTACTTTTCTGGCGCCGTTGCCGAGGAGCGCAGCGCTTAAGTTTCTATTCTTGTGTGCACTAGACTTTAGATTTATTTTATCTTGTTTTATATATTGCAATCATCTAAACTTGGGGAGGTTCCTTTAAACTTGTTTGGTTTTGAGTTTCTCATTAGTTTTACTTTCAGTTTTATATATCAAAAACCCAAAAAAATAGAAAATGGAAAACAACAAAAAAATTACAGAGCTTTACGAAATTTATCTTGAGTTAGGACATGATGTGTTTGAGCAGAAAATTAAAAAATCTATGGAAAATTATTTGCATGATGGTAGCAATGTTATTACTATAAATTCTTTGCACGCTATTGCTAATGCTATGGAAAGTCTAAGCTTGGGGAAGTTAGTTTTATGCGAATGCTCCTTGTAGTTCCCCAGCTTTGGAGGAGAAATTTTGCTTTGATAATACTTTGTCTCCTATATGTGATAATTCTAATGATGCTTGTGATATTCTAAATCCACCTACTGAAAGTATTCCTTTTGAAATACCTATGGAAATTGTTGAAATGGTTATGGATGAACGTTATGCAGGGGATGGAACAATCCGTCCAAGTGATCACTGCTGAAACTTAAAGAACTTTGTGAGTTGTTTAAGGTTGTAGGTTTATCAAGAGAAAATGCCATGAAGAAATTGTTTCCATTGTCACTTAAGGACAAAGCAGAGGAGTGGTATGAGCTACTGGATGATCCTCGTCATTTGGAGTGGAAGGATCTTGAATCACTCTTTTACTCTAAATTTTATCCCCTTATGAAGTGTATTTAGATAGGAGTTACATTTTTAATTTTTGTCCTCGTGATAGAGAAATCATTGCTTAAGCTTGGGGAAGGCTGAAAAATTATTACTCAAATGTCCTAACCATGAGCTTCCTGAGAAAATAATTGTTACTAATTTTTATGCAAGGCTTTCAGGTCATTACAAGGATTATCTAGATTCATGTTCAGGAGGTTCTTTCACAAGTAAGAAGGTTGAAGCTAAATGGGATCTTCTTGAAACAATTCAACGCAATATTATAGATTGGGATAACGACAAAGGTAAAGAATCAGGTATAAACTATAAGTATGATTGCATTAAGTCTTTCAGTGAAACTGCTAGTTTTCATGAGCTTAGTGCTAAATTTGGTCTTGATTCTCAAATTATGTTGATTGTTGTAGAACCTTTGCCTCTCATATTAATGTTCCTAAAGAAAATGAGGACAAGTATCACGAACCTTTTAAAGACACTTGCATGGAAAATGAAATTGTTATTAATGATTGCAATAAACATGCTCAAACCTCTGAAAATACTATTTCTTATAAGCATGTTAATTTTTGTGGAGCACTTAGACCCTGTGAAAAGAATCAAATCGAAGAAGAATATTGTATCCATCATAGGAATGAAAAAACTAGAATGTGGAGCAAGGCTCTATATGATCTTGGTGAAAAAGTGTTGCCATCTATCCTTTTATTTGTGAACTTTGCTATAAAGAGGGGCATTTCGAATTCCAATGCTCAGTTTCTAATAAGGATATTGCAGGAGACTTTTGTGGCAGCGCCCCGCCGGAGTTTCCCCCCTCCAATCTGCAGCTCCAGGTCTCTGTTTCGGTGTTTCTGTGTTTCGGCGGCGCTCCTTCCAGAGAATGTCGGGGGACTTTTTATATAGTCGTTTTTAGGTCAAGACGGAGTCGTGGCCGAAAAGATCAACGTCAACGGAGCTCCGAGGCCCAAAAGGAGGGGTCCCACGTAGCCCATGTACCTGGCCGCGTGGGCCCACCTATCTTGGCCCTCGGGTCTCCGCTTATTTGCTTCCTTCGCTCCCAAGTCTTCTTCCTTCCAAAAATTGACGCTCGTAAATTTGCAGGTCATTTGGACGTCGTTTGGGTCCCTGAAACATTAAAATATAGAAATAGGGTTTTCTGCCTACACAGGGTTAATTCCATAAAAATAGGAAATAAATATAATATTCCCAAAAATCATTATAAAACATTGATATAACCCTTATATGATGCAAATATGATTGGAATACAAGTAATATAGTGCAAAGTTCATGTATGCATTTTACATGCATCACCATCATAGCCCGGTAGAACTCATAGATGTGTCCTTGGAGGGCAGGGGTGTCCACAGGCGACCTCTGGTCATCTATCAATCTAGTGATGGTGCACTTCCTCCTCCTACCATTGGCAATGGCGTGGAAATACACAGTGTTGGCATCCCCTTTAAGGGTCCACACTACAAGAAATTTAGTCACTAGAAGGTCATAGTTTTTCATCTATGACCTTTTTTTACCAAAATTGAAGGTCACATACCGAGCGTCTCAAACGGTCATATGTGACCTTTTTTTGAATTGGTCATAATCATTTATGACCAAATATGAAGGTCATAACTCTTATGACCAATTTATCTGGTCACGCGCCGTCTGGCGTAGCCACGTCAGATCCTACGTGGCAAGATTGTGACCAAATCAGAAGGTCATATAACAGATTCAGCCCAATCCACTTTGCTGTTTTAAGTGGGCCAAGTCCAACAATTCAGACTTTCTTATTGTTTATTTGTTATCATTTTCTTCCAGCTATATGGGCCGAGCCCAATATTAAAGCATTCTTTTTTGAACCGTGGCCTTTTTTACTTTTATCTTGTAAATGGGTCCCAACTCTCAGTGCCTGGTAAGTAGGGCCCAAATGTCAGGATCTGGCAAGTGGGCTCCAGATACAGGTTTTGGTTTGCGGGTCCCAGTTGTCAGGGTCACGTTCTTCAGATTTTAATGTACCAGTAAATAAACAATAAATATATTGAAACAGACATGAAACACACGTCATAATTTTAATATAACAACAAGATTCAATCTGTTACATCATATAACACACATATAATGGTGATCACACTCTAGCAAGCTCTACAAGCATAAAACCTGTCACATGAGCCAAGTTAACTTTTCCATCACAATAGAATGTCTATCACAGCATAACACACATAATGCTTCAGTTTGATCCTCTTCTCTGTCACATGAAATCTAAGAAGCGCAAAACCTGGGAGTTGACAATTGTCCTTGTCGAGTCTCCATTGCCTTTAGGATTAGCATCAAGGGCTTCATTACTTTCAGGAGCAAAAGAGGATGTTCCAGAAATAACAAAACATGCTGCTCGCATAAGGTAATGGAGTCTTCCCAGCTCATTCTGGGCAATCTGCAAGACCACTCCGCCAAGCTCGTGCATGCAAATAACATTAGGTCAAATAATCTAAAAAATGGTAGATTCAGAGTGGAAGACAACCCTTTGAAGTTCTGTCATGATCATGTGTGGTCTCTAAGCATAATAGAGAACTTTAAGCAACCAAACAAACTAGGCATAGAAATAGTAACTGGCAGCTACCGGTAAATACTACTCCAATCGCTTTATAGTTGCTGGCAGCAAACATTATGAAACCAGTGAATACCACTGCCAGCAACCTGTAGTATATTAGAGAGAAACAAAATGGTTCAGGTTATAAATTACACAGTAGCCATGTTTTAGGAAACAATATCTACAAATATACGAGACAGGAAATGCAAGTGGTACCAATTTAGTGTGCACAAACTAAGCAAAGTATACTTGACTTCCGTGTTATAAGAGACAGGAAATGGTTTCCATATACAAGATCACTAAGAAAACACAAGGGTTTTATCCATCTTATTCGGTATGGCCAAAACATGAGACAACAGATGACAACATGTTATAAGTATTATCTGATTGTTTTTCATAAACATTAGCATCACATAGATGAACTACCACTGGGCTGCTATGCTAAACACATTACTTCATCTGCAAGGTTCAACCGAGTAGCAGCATTAATTACCTAACCACTACAACAATTAGATAAGCAACAATAAACCCAAAAAGGAGGAGGGAGGGGCATGCGGACAGGGCCTGAAGACCAGGGGAGTACGGGCAAACTTGTAGTCCTTGTAGATGAAGTAGCCGCCAACGACCGCCACGTCTGCCACCGTAGTCGACCAGGCCTCAATGTTCCCAAGCATGTTCTTGCGGCCACTGCACCACCCTTGCCCTAAAACACCAGTAAGACAACAAAACGGATCTTAATACAAATATGGATAATAGGAACACAAACAATCGCATGAACATTTAAAGCAGGAATATAGATATCAGTTTCTTGATCACTTGTACTAACAAACATGAAACCATACCTCATATATAACTACACTGTCAGAGTTTGCATCGTGCTGAAGGGTTGCTGTACAGACAGCTCCTGATGCTGACATGATGCAGACTTCCCTTTGGCCTTGTTGTGAACATTTTCAACAAACAGTCGGAGGCTTAGAAACAAATATCCCTAAGCAGTACATTGGAGTGTCATATTGCTAATAACAACAACAAAGGTTGAAGGAGTAAGCAACCATGACATATTGCAGTGAAATCAAAACACCACTACTCTTGCAGATTACAAATACTATGAGCAAAGCAAACCCAAGTATATTGCAAAATCTAATGATTTATAGCTAGGATCAATAAGCTAAGATCAAATGTCGTAATAATCTGTTCTAATCATTTTATTTCTTGCTGCAATCTAAAGAACATCACCACATAGATTATATCATCCATCATAAATAGCAAGATCTGTGCATAAATCCAAGCTTTAATACAAAATGAGCAGTTGCAATTCTAGCACCGGGCCAATACAGGATGTGCATCTACAATTCAAGATGTGGAACTGACAAAAAGCAAAGGCAGCAGAGCTAGGACATGGAGTCTCACCTGCAGCCACCGAAGAGGGGTAGACCTCACAGGAACGGCGACATAGGTGGAGGCGAAGGTCGGAAGGAGCCGGAGCCAACCACGCCGGCGCACAAGACGACGTCCCCTCCTTAGAAGATACGCGTGGGTGATGAAGCTCCTGGCAGCGTGTGGCAGACGACAAGCCGCGTAGACCTCCGTGTCTTGCGTCGGCGCCATCACGTCGTGGGGGCCGGTGCCCTGTCGCCATCGCAAACCCTAGGAGACGAAGGCGACGCGTACAGGCGAGCTCGATGGTGCACCGCGCATCGTGCGATGCACACGCGTGCCGGCAAGTAAGCCAGCCGAGACGCCGTAATCGTCGCCGGTAGGGAGCAGATGGCGGGGGGTCGCGCGCGTGCACACAGGAATCGGGGTACGGTCTTGCTCGGTAGAGACGGCGTGGTCCGACGGGCGGCGCAGGTGGTAGGGTTAGGGTTCGGGGTTGCGGCGCAGGTGGAAGAGATGGAAGGGTGGAGTGGAGATAAGTAAGGAGGGGGTTTGGGGTAGTTGGGCTAGGGGTGGGCGTTGGTGGCCGCCTGTGGCTGGCCGTTGGTCGGCCCAGTTCGGCTGCATAATTTTTTTTGCTGAAACCTTTTTCTTATTCTGTTTATTGCAATTTTCCAATAGGAGTATATCAGAACAACTTTACAACCAATTTTGGAAATGCATACTTTTCTTTGATTTTAAATAAAATGAAGTCTACTTTTTGGATTAAATGTATCGGTGCCATTTTGGACTACACTCTTGGTAGCCGCTTCACTTAAAATCCTTACTTTTAGCACTTAAAAATGAAAAGGTGACTTTTTTGTGAAACATGTCAGAATCTTTGTTCGGCGACATTGTTTGCCATCCCAAAGTGCATGCATGTGCCAATTTTTGGCACATTTCAACAAACTATGTCATGAATGTGGCCAAAATATTGCATTTTTGTGTTGAAAACTATGAATGTTCGATCATGATAACAAGTTTCTAAGAGCACTTTTCCAATAAAAAATCCACGTTGCAAGTTTATATTTTTTCTATGACAACAAGGTGACATATCATGACGCCACGTGATGGTTTTCCATTTATTTGATTTTTTTAATTTTGTATGCTCGTTTGAAAATCTAGTCGAAGTCGTGGGTGTGACCGTTCGTGCCTAGTGATTTAATCATTCAAAGATTTTGTTGTGTCTCTGATGAAATTCCTAGTTGTGAACATAGAAATTAAATTTAAGAAAAATAACGGGCAAGATATAGAGCACTTGGAGTTCAAATTACAGCGATTTCTAGTTGAATCGGCAGGGAACCATTTAAATGGTCGGAAATAGGTAAAGAGCTCGGAAATCCATAATTTTCTTTGAATGTAAATAAAATGATGTCTACTTTTTGAATTAAATGTATCGGTGCCATTTTGGACTACACTCTCGGTAGTGGCTTCACAAAAATCCTTACTTTTAGTACTTAAAAAAAATATGAAAAAGTGACTTTTTTGTGAAACATGCCAGGATCTTTGTTCGGCGACATTGTTTGTCATCCCAAAGTGCATGCATGTGCCAATTTTCAGCACATTTCGACAAACTATGTCATGAATGTGGCCAAAACATTGCATGTTTGTCTTGAAAGCTATGAATGTTCGATCATGATAACAAGTTTCTGAGAAGACTTTTCCAATAAACACATCAACATTGCAAGTTTATACTTTTTTATGACAACGAGGTGACATATCATGAGGCCACGTGATGGTTTTCCATTTATTTGATTTTTTTTGAATTTTGTATGCTTGTTTGAAAATCTAGTCGAAGTCATGGGCGTGACAGTTCGTGCCTAGTGATTGAATCATTCAAATATTCTGGTGTGTTTCTGATGAAATTCCTAGTTGTGAAAATAGAAATGAAATTTATGAAAAGTAACGGGCAAGATATAGAGCACTTGCAGTTCAAATTTCAGTGAATTCCAGCTGAATCGGCAGAGAACCGTTTAAATGTTCGGAAATAGGTAAAGAGTTCGGAAATCCATACTTTTCTTTGATTGCAAATAAAATGAAGTCTACTTTTTGGATTAAATGTACCGGTGCCATTTTGGACTACACTCTCGGTAGCCGCTTCACAAAAATCCTTACTTTTAGCACTTAAAAATGAAAAAGTGACTTTTTTGTGAAACATGCCAGAAACTTTGTTCAGCGACATTGTTTGCCATCCCACTGTGCATGCATGTGCCAATTTTTGGCACATTTCGACAAACTATGTCATGATTGTGGCCAAAACATTACATGTTTGTCTTGAAAGCTATGAATGTTCAATCATGATAACAAGTTTCTGAGAAGACTTTTCCAATAAACACATCAACATTGCAAGTTTATATTTTTTTATGACAACAAGGTGACATATCATGAAGCCACGTGATGGTTTTCGATTTATTTGATTTATTTGAATTTTGTATGCTCGTTTGAAAATCTAGTCGAAGTCGTGGGCGTGACCGTTCGTGCCTAGTGATTGAATCATTCAAAGATTTTGTTGTGTCTCTGATGAAATTCGTAGTTGTGAACATAGAAATTAAATTAAAGAAAAATAACGGGCAAGATATAGAGCACTTGGAGTTCAAATTACAGCGATTTCTAGTTGAATCGGCAGGGAACCATTTAAATGGTCGAAAACAGGTAAAGAGCTCGGAAATCCATAATTTTCTTTGAATGTAAATAAAATGATGTCTACTTTTTGAATTAAATGTATCGGTGCCATTTTGGACTACACTCTCGGTAGCGGCTTCACAAAAATCCTTACTTTTAGCACTTAAAAATATGAAAAAGTGACTTTTTTGTGAAACATGCCAGGATCTTTGTTCGGCGACATTGTTTGTCATCCCAAAGTGCATGCATGTGCCATTTTTCAGCACATTTCGACAAACTATGTCATGAATGTGGCCAAAACATTGCATGTTTGTCTTGAAAGCTATGAATGTTCGATCATGATAACAAGTTTCTGAGAAGACTTTTCCAATAAACACATCAACATTGCAAGTTTATACTTTTTTATGACAACGAGGTGACATATCATGAGGCCACGTGATGGTTTTCCATTTATTTGATTTTTTTTGAATTTTGGTATGCTTGTTTGAAAATCTAGTCAAAGTCATGGGCGTGACAGTTCGTGCCTAGTGATTGAATCATTCAAATATTCTGGTGTGTTTCTGATGAAATTCCTAGTTGTGAAAATAGAAATGAAATTTATGAAAAGTAACGGGCAAGATATAGAGCACTTGCAGTTCAAATTTCAGTGAATTCCAGCTGAATCGGCAGGGAACCGTTTAAATGTTCGGAAATAGGTAAAGAGCTCGGAAATCCATACTTTTCTTTGATTGCAAATAAAATGAAGTCTACTTTTTGGATTAAATGTACCGGTGCCATTTTGGACTACACTCTCGGTAGCCGCTTCACAAAAATCCTTACTTTTAGCACTTAAAAATGAAAAAGTGACTTTTTTGTGAAACATGCCAGAATCTTTGTTCGGCGACATTGTTTGCCATCCCACTGTGCATGCATGTGCCAATTTTTGGCACATTTCGACAAACTATGTCATGATTGTGGCCAAAACATTGCATGTTTGTTTTGAAAGCTATGAATGTTCGATCATGATAACAAGTTTCTGAGAAGACTTTTCCAATAAACACATCAACATTGCAAGTTTATATTTTTTTATGACAACAAGGTGACATATCATGACGCCACGTGATGGTTTTCCATTTATTTGATTTTTTTATTTTGTATGCTCGTTTGAAAATCTAGTCGAAGTCGTGGGCGTGACCGTTCGTGCCTAGTGATTGAATCATTGAAAGATTTTGTTGTGTCTCTGATGAAATGCCTTGTTGTGAACATTGAAATTAAATTTAAGAAAACTAACGGGCAAGATATAGAGCACTTGGAGTTCAAATTACAGCGATTTCTAGTTGAATCGGCAGGGAACCATTAAAATGTTCGAAAATAGGCAAAGAGCTCAGAAATCCATAATTTTCTTTGAATGTAAATAAAATGATGTCTACTTTTTGAATTAAATGTATCGGTGCCATTTTGGACTACACTCTCGGTAGCGGCTTCACAAAAATCCTTACTTTTGGCACTTAAAAAATATGAAAAAGTGACTTTTTTGTGAAACATGCCAGGATCTTTGTTCGGCGACATTGTTTGTCATCCCAAAGTGCATGCATGTGCCAATTTTCAGCACATTTCGACAAACTATGTCATGAATGTGGCCAAAACATTGCATGTTTGTCTTGAAAGCTATGAATGTTCGATCATGATAACAAGTTTCTGAGAAGACTTTTCCAATAAACACATCAACATTGCAAGTTTATACTTTTTTATGACAACGAGGTGACATATCATGAGGCCACGTGATGGTTTTCCATTTATTTGATTTTTTTTGAATTTTGTATGCTTGTTTGAAAATCTAGTCGAAGTCATGGGCGTGACAGTTCGTGCCTAGTGATTGAATCATTCAAATATTCTGGTGTGTTTCTGATGAAATTCCTAGTTGTGAAAATAGAAATGAAATTTATGAAAAGTAACGGGCAAGATATAGAGCACTTGCAGTTCAAATTTCAGTGAATTCCAGCTGAATCGGCAGAGAACCGTTTAAATGTTCGGAAATAGGTAAAGAGTTCGGAAATCCATACTTTTCTTTGATTGCAAATAAAATGAAGTCTACTTTTTGGATTAAATGTACCGGTGCCATTTTGGACTACACTCTCGGTAGCCGCTTCACAAAAATCCTTACTTTTAGCACTTAAAAATGAAAAAGTGACTTTTTTGTGAAACATGCCAGAAACTTTGTTCAGCGACATTGTTTGCCATCCCACTGTGCATGCATGTGCCAATTTTTGGCACATTTCGACAAACTATGTCATGATTGTGGCCAAAACATTACATGTTTGTCTTGAAAGCTATGAATGTTCAATCATGATAACAAGTTTCTGAGAAGACTTTTCCAATAAACACATCAACATTGCAAGTTTATATTTTTTTATGACAACAAGGTGACATATCATGAAGCCACGTGATGGTTTTCGATTTATTTGATTTATTTGAATTTTGTATGCTCGTTTGAAAATCTAGTCGAAGTCGTGGGCGTGACCGTTCGTGCCTAGTGATTGAATCATTCAAAGATTTTGTTGTGTCTCTGATGAAATTCGTAGTTGTGAACATAGAAATTAAATTAAAGAAAAATAACGGGCAAGATATAGAGCACTTGGAGTTCAAATTACAGCGATTTCTAGTTGAATCGGCAGGGAACCATTTAAATGGTCGAAAACAGGTAAAGAGCTCGGAAATCCATAATTTTCTTTGAATGTAAATAAAATGATGTCTACTTTTTGAATTAAATGTATCGGTGCCATTTTGGACTACACTCTCGGTAGCGGCTTCACAAAAATCCTTACTTTTAGCACTTAAAAATATGAAAAAGTGACTTTTTTGTGAAACATGCCAGGATCTTTGTTCGGCGACATTGTTTGTCATCCCAAAGTGCATGCATGTGCCATTTTTCAGCACATTTCGACAAACTATGTCATGAATGTGGCCAAAACATTGCATGTTTGTCTTGAAAGCTATGAATGTTCGATCATGATAACAAGTTTCTGAGAAGACTTTTCCAATAAACACATCAACATTGCAAGTTTATACTTTTTTATGACAACGAGGTGACATATCATGAGGCCACGTGATGGTTTTCCATTTATTTGATTTTTTTTGAATTTTGGTATGCTTGTTTGAAAATCTAGTCAAAGTCATGGGCGTGACAGTTCGTGCCTAGTGATTGAATCATTCAAATATTCTGGTGTGTTTCTGATGAAATTCCTAGTTGTGAAAATAGAAATGAAATTTATGAAAAGTAACGGGCAAGATATAGAGCACTTGCAGTTCAAATTTCAGTGAATTCCAGCTGAATCGGCAGGGAACCGTTTAAATGTTCGGAAATAGGTAAAGAGCTCGGAAATCCATACTTTTCTTTGATTGCAAATAAAATGAAGTCTACTTTTTGGATTAAATGTACCGGTGCCATTTTGGACTACACTCTCGGTAGCCGCTTCACAAAAATCCTTACTTTTAGCACTTAAAAATGAAAAAGTGACTTTTTTGTGAAACATGCCAGAATCTTTGTTCGGCGACATTGTTTGCCATCCCACTGTGCATGCATGTGCCAATTTTTGGCACATTTCGACAAACTATGTCATGATTGTGGCCAAAACATTGCATGTTTGTTTTGAAAGCTATGAATGTTCGATCATGATAACAAGTTTCTGAGAAGACTTTTCCAATAAACACATCAACATTGCAAGTTTATATTTTTTTATGACAACAAGGTGACATATCATGACGCCACGTGATGGTTTTCCATTTATTTGATTTTTTTTATTTTGTATGCTCGTTTGAAAATCTAGTCGAAGTCGTGGGCGTGACCGTTCGTGCCTAGTGATTGAATCATTGAAAGATTTTGTTGTGTCTCTGATGAAATGCCTTGTTGTGAACATTGAAATTAAATTTAAGAAAACTAACGGGCAAGATATAGAGCACTTGGAGTTCAAATTACAGCGATTTCTAGTTGAATCGGCAGGGAACCATTAAAATGTTCGAAAATAGGCAAAGAGCTCAGAAATCCATAATTTTCTTTGAATGTAAATAAAATGATGTCTACTTTTTGAATTAAATGTATCGGTGCCATTTTGGACTACACTCTCGGTAGCGGCTTCACAAAAATCCTTACTTTTGGCACTTAAAAAATATGAAAAAGTGACTTTTTTGTGAAACATGCCAGGATCTTTGTTCGGCGACATTGTTTGTCATCCCAAAGTGCATGCATGTGCCAATTTTCAGCACATTTCGACAAACTATGTCATGAATGTGGCCAAAACATTGCATGTTTGTCTTGAAAGCTATGAATGTTCGATCATGATAACAAGTTTCTGAGAAGACTTTTCCAATAAACACATCAACATTGCAAGTTTATACTTTTTTATGACAGCGAGGTGACATATCATGAGGCCACGTGATGGTTTTCCATTTATTTGATTTTTTTGAATTTTGTATGCTTGTTTGAAAATCTAGTCGAAGTCATGGGCGTGACAGTTCGTGCCTAGTGATTGAATCATTCAAATATTCTGGTGTGTTTCTGATGAAATTCCTAGTTGTGAAAATAGAAATGAAATTTATGAAAAGTAACGGGCAAGATATAGAGCACTTGCAGTTCAAATTTCAGTGAATTCCAGCTGAATCGGTAGGGAACTGTTTAAATGTTCAGAAATAGGTAAAGAGCTCGGAAATCCATACTTTTCTTTGATTGCAAATAAAATGAAGTCTACTTTTTGGATTAAATGTACTGGTGCCATTTTGGACTACACTCTCGGTAGCCGCTTCACAAAAATCCTTACTTTTAGCACTTAAAAATGAAAAAGTGACTTTTTTGTGAAACATGCCAGAATCTTTGTTCGGCGACATTGTTTGCCATCCCACTGTGCATGCATGTGCCAATTTTTGGCACATTTCGACAAACTATGTCATGATTGTGACCAAAACATTGCATGTTTGTCTTGAAAGTTATGAATGTTCGATCATGATAACAAGTTTCTGAGAAGACTTTTCCAATAAACACATCAACATTGCAAGTTTATATTTTTTTTTATGACAACAAGGTGACATATCATGACGCCACGTGATGGTTTTCCATTTATTTGATTTTTTTGAATTTTGTATGCTCGTTTGAAAATCTAGTCGAAGTCGTGGGCGTGACCGTTCGTGCCTAGTGATTGAATCATTCAAAGATTCTGTTGTCTCTCTGATGAAATGCCTAGTTGTGAACATAGAAATGAAATTTATGAAAAATAACGGGCAAGATATAGAGCACTTGGAGTTCAAATTTCAGCGATTTCTAGTTGAATCGGCAGGGAACCATTTAAATGTTCGGAAATAGGTAAAGAGCTCGGAAATCCATAATTTTCTTTAAATGTAAATAAAATGATGTCTACTTTTTGAATTAAATGTATCGGTGTCATTTAGGACTACACTCTCGGTAGCGGCTTCACAAAAATCCTTACTTTTAGCACTTAAAAAAAATGAAAAAGTGACTTTTTTGTGAAACATGTCAGAATCTTTGTTCGGCGACATTGTTTGCCATCCCAAAGTGCATGCATGTGCCAATTTTTGGCACATTTCTACAAACTATGTCATGAATGTGGCCAAAATATTGCATGAATGTCTTGAAAGCTATGAATGTTCGATCATGATAACAAATTTCAGAGAACATTTTTCCAATAAAACATTCAGATTGCAAGTATATTATTTTTATGACAATGAGGTCACATATCATGAAGCTACGCCATGGTTTTCCATTTATTTGATTTTTTTTGAATTTTCTATGCTCCTTTGAAAATCTACTCGAAGTCGTGGGCGTGACCGTTCGTGGCTAGTGATTAAATCATGCAAAGATTTTGGTGTGTCTCTGATGAAATGCCTAGTTGTCAACATAGAAATTAAATTTAAGAAAAATAACGGACAAGATATAGAGCACAAGCAGTTCAAATTTTAGCGATTTCCACCTGCAGAACCGTTTAAATGGTCGGAAATAAGTAAAGAGCTCGGCAATGCATACTTTTCTTTGATTATAAATATATAATGTCTACTTTTTGAATTAAATGTATCGTTGCCATTTTGTAATACACTCTCGATAGTCGCTTCACAAAAATCCTTACTTTTTAAATTTCGCATTGCAATTTGAAAGAATAATCTCAAAATTTCATTTCAGATTTCACAAAAGCCTATATAAAACAATTGATAAGCTTAGGGATATTTTATATTTTATTTTGACTAAAAACATTCCCTAGTGTTATATAAGTACAGGTGACACATCTATTTTCAAAAATTGTTTGGTTGCAATTGGAGTTCAAAATCAAAAGATATTAAATAAAACAGAAGAATAAATCCAAATGGGCCAAATAGATATGAGTGTAGAATACGAGGGAATCCTGCCTTATTCTTGCATGGGTCAAGGCCCACTGTGCACACGAAAAATGGGCCTAATTTTGCCTAAGCCCAACTCCAGTCAGTTGGATATATTAAGTAGGCCTGAAGTGCTCGTAGATCACAAATATTGTGGTAGCAGAGTGGTTAGCTCCGCTCAACTTTTCGGGAGGACCTGAGTTCGAGGTTCGACGCCCAGGCTATTTTTGCTTAGAATTATTTGCGAATTTATCTTTGTGTGATCTGGACCAATGTGTCAGGTGGGCCGTGTCGGGACCCACATGTCATGCAGCGTGGGGCGGCTCCCACTTGTCATGGTAGGGTGGGATCTGGACTCACATGTCGGGCGGGTCGGGTCCCGCATGTCATGCTGCCATCTGTCAGGTTTGTCAACCGTCAACAAGTCCCACATGACACGTAAGCACAAATGACAGGTGGGCAGTGACATGTTGACATGTAGGCGAGATCGCTGAGGTGTTAGTCCAGTCATACCAGTACATTCTGTTAATGGGTCTCATCTGTTAGTGAGTCCACCATGATAGAATATGGACACGTAAGCGACATATGGCTGCTACATGTGCATGATTGATGACGTGGTTGTTCTATTAATGGGTCCCATCTGTTAGTCAGTCCACCATGACTGAATATGGACACGTAAGCGACATATGGCTGCCACATGGGCATGACTGATGATGTGGCTGTCTAGTCGTTCCTCATGAAAAATCAGAATGGTCCTAAATAAAGTCGTAAGCAATTGTTGCCTACATTATGACTGATTTTGCGTAAATAGATTATGACTTTATTGACCAAATTGGTCGTGAGTTTTTTGGATTAGGACCCTACAAACCAGCTCATGACCAAGTGAGTTAAAATGGTCAGACCCAGTCTTTCCCCACCAAAACCAGCTTCTTCCTCTGCTTCTCGTTTCTGTAGCTTTGAGAGTCATCTTCTGAATCGCCGGGCCGATCTGGCCGCTCTGCCGGAATAGCTGGTCGGAGGTGGTGCTAGTGAGGTGCCGGAGCTCTATACATAGTAGATCTAGGCTAGGGTTAGTGTCTGCCTCCATGGCGTGTGGCTTTATGCCGGAGTGGAGCTCGCTGCCGACGCTTCCGAGCTGTGCTCGGTGGCCTACGGCGAGGAAACCTCCAGTGGTGGCCGCATGGTGCGGCGGAAAGCTGGGAGTAGCAGCGCCGGAGCCTCCGTCAAATAAGCTCGCTTCTCGTCCTCGTCTCCGAGCTGGCCGTCGCGGTGGCGGCGCGAGGAGTCTTTTTGCTGGATCTGGTGCCAGATGCAGATTCCCCTCTGCTTGGTTCTTTGCGAGCTTTGGCATCGGCCTCCAATGGCTGATCTGGCTCGATATCCTGCGTGGGTCGGGGTGTGCCCCCCGCCGATGCTCCTTCATCGACGCCGAGGTCTCGCCGCGTGCGGCGAGCGGCAGGTGCGGCGACTTCAACGGGACCTTCGTTCCTAATAGGCTTGTGCAGGTGAATCAGCAGCCGTTCTTCTCCTTCTCATGCTCCTCTGGATTTTCGGCGGTGCGACGGCGAGGAATCCGACGGCGGCGGAGATTGAGCAGCAGAAGCTCTCTGAGTTGCGTGCGTTATTTTCTTTTTACTCAGGGTTGTTTTTGTAAAAGGGGTCTGGATAATTCCAGTGTACTGCAGATGTATTTCGTTTAATATTAATCCAGGTGCAGTTTAAAAAAAAAAGAGTTAAAATGGTCATAGATCTATAACCAATATTTTGGAAGTCACTATCAAAAGGTCACTAGTTGACATATTTCTTGTAGTACCAGTCAAGCCTGCTGCGCTGCCTCCGGTATTCCTCCTCTACCCTGGCCAGGTGGCACAGCTGGCTCTCGAGATGGCAACGGAGGGCCCAACCCTCATCATCAAGGACGGAGGAGTCTGCGCGGGCGTCCAGGGCCCGGATCTGGGTAAGGATGTCCTCCTTCAAATCTCTCTCGGCTCGGCCAAGATTGGCACCCCAGCCTTTGTGGAATTGTCGCAACCCCCCTGAGAGGCGCTGCCAGGAGAAGATCGAGTCAAGTGGCCCTCCCTAAAGAGCCGCAAGCTCACTCCACTTGGAGTCGACCAAGTCCCCAAACTCTGGTCTGTCCAGCCAGCTCTTTTCAAAAAAGAAGCGAGAGCTCCTCTTCCTAAAGTCCTCGCCGTAGCTGAGGATGAGAGTTGTGTGGTCTGAGCTAATAATAGGCTCGGCCACCAACGTGCAAACAGGAAAAAGAGCTTCCCAATCTGCAGACATAAGGACACGGTCCAAGACACACCGGACTGGATTCAACTGTCTGTTGGTCCATGTGTACCGGCCCCCACTCCTACGGATCTCTCGCAACGCAAGGTGAACAATGCAATCATTAAACCTATGGACACGTGGCCAGTTTATGTTATCATTGCTCTTGTCCGCCAACCCTCGAATTAGATTGAAGTCGCCTCCAATCACAAGGGGGAAGGTGCAGGCCGTCACTGCCGACGACAACTCCGCCAGGAACACCGTGGAGCGGCGGTGGTCGACAGGCCCGTAAACCACAAAGATGGACCAGGTCTGGGTGGAGTCCAACTGGAAAACATCCACCCGAATGAAGGAGCCGCTACCCCAGGCTTTCACCTCGAACCTGTCCCCATTGACCCCCAGCAGCATTCCACCCGAATGTCCGGCCGCTGCGGTAGAGTGCCAAGCAAATCGCCCTTGCGGGTCGATGCTGCGGAGCTCTGCTGGAGTAAAAGAGGCCTTAATGGTCTCCTAAAGCCCAACAAAGTCCAACTGCTCTCGGGAAATCAACTCTCGAATCTGAGTTCGCCGACCCGGACGGCCAAACTCTCGGATGTTGTAGAAGCCGCCGCGCATCTAGGCGACCTTCTTCCTCCGTCCACGACGGGCTCCCTAGGCAGTACCTCCGCCTCGAAGACGAGACGAGGAGGTAGCATGGGTCTTCGCACCCGTGAGGGGTGCGAAGCTCTCCTCCCCTCGGCCGCTGTGGGAGCCGCAGCCGTCGTCTAGGGAGGGGGTATGCTCGCTGCCAACTCAGCAGACTGCTCCTTTCAGAACGCTGCTAGGGCGAGCGAGGCTTGGGCCTTCTTCTTGGCACGAACCAAGGAGAGAATCTCCGAGGGCGGACCCGCCTCAAGGGAAAACGCTAAACCGACGTCGTGAATCACCTCGACTAGGTGCTCATCAGGTACATCATCAAGAATAGCAAAGGGATTGGATTTGTAGGTACCTGTAGTGTCGAGGTTCTTGACTGCCGCCCGCATCTCCGCACGCTCCGCGATGGGCACGGACGCCTCCGTACCCAGCAGCCGTGCTTTCTTGCCCCGAGGTCCCTCCGGTAACGCCTTGGCCCAGCGCTGCCTAGGTGCCGTCACCCCCACATCCACCACCATATCTTCTGTCTCCAAGTCTGTGTCCAGGTCGGTGTTGTGGATCTCGATGTCGTCGAGGATGACCCTAGGGGTCTCGGCTAGGGTCCCCGACTCGCGGTCCGAGCTCGTCAACTGCAGTGTCGAGGACTCAGCCGGAGGGGAGGGCGGTGCAATCGGCCCAGGGGGGCCGGCTGCACCACCTGCTCCAGCAGAAGCGCCTCTGCCGCCCTCCTCTTCTCCAGAGTCGCAAGAGAGGGTGGCAGGAGCTCCTAGTGGCTTTGCGGGTGCTCTTGTAATTGGACCAATTGCAACTTTATTGAGTTTAACTCGAGCAACAACATTATCATTAGAAAAAAGTAGTAAATGACCAAATATGTCCTCATCAATATTGGTTTGACCACTGTCGTATCACGGAACAAGGGGTTCCCCGAGATCTCTCCTGCAAGAACAATGTGGCCAGTGTGGTATCCCCTTGACATATATGTCAAGGAGGACCATGCCAAGGAAAAAGGCTATCGGAAAGCAAGCTAGGTAGATCAGAGAGAGAATCTCCTAGTCCTAGCGAGAGAGTACCTGAGAACACTTGTAACCCGGATATGCTTATGACCACCATATATCCAGACATGCAGGAGTAGGGTGTTACGCTTCCGAGCGGCCTGAACCTGGGTAAACCGCCCGTGTACTCTATTTTCTGCACTTCCCGTTCGCTCGCCTAGATCCTCCTAGCGCCCCTCACCGAATCTCTAAAAGGGGGTCTCGCGACCTCCGGTGTTCGTGACTTCGGGCACGACAACCACTAATATTATTGTGCTTTTCACTTAGTAGTGTCATAGTTCCAAGTATGGAGTATTTGTAGTACGTAATCAGCTGCCAAAATTTTCATGATATCCTCCTTACCATGTCATTTGCAGATCTCATGATATCCTCCTTACCATGTCATTTGCAGATCTACATCACCATTCGGGGAGCATCATCCTGAACTATCTGTTGATCTAACTATCCCTTATGTTCTGTTTCTCGGCCTTTATCAAATAATTTACACCATGACATCAAGACCAATTGTGTGATTGCATCTCCACTAACTGAAATGCTGTATTTGAACCAAAACAAAATATAATTTGTTCTTTCACGAGTTATTTTTAATATGCAGCAGCGTGAGAACAATGGTGTCTCACTGTTAATTTCTACTTTTTCTGTACCTTCTTTTTATTTATTTTTTAGAAAAAAAAACTTCTTTTTATTTTGTACTTCTGTGAAATTCTATCGTCAATGTTTCACGACATGGACTGCATACTAAGTAGTCTGTATAATAACATAAGCACAAGGGCAACCTCGTTGCACTGTCTGAAGTACGCCACCACTATACCAACTTTTGTTTACGTTTCATACCCTATATTAAACTATTGTGAGGACGATATTACAAATACCACGATGGCTCACCAACTACTGGGGAGAAGATACACCTTGACCCAAAATATAACATGCCTTTTCGATTCCCCCTCCTAAGTAAACATAATTACAATTATATACGATCTTACAAATGGTACGTTGAGAAAAATGTGGTGAAGACTGTCATATCTGCCCAGCTTGGGAAGAGGCTCTTCAGTTCCTTCGTACTATCAACAAGAAACTGGTCAAGTACAGCTACATCTATTCTCAATGGTTCAGAAGAGTTGGCCTGCAATTATTTCAAAAATATGCTTAGCGCTTCAAGTAAATGAGTTCCAAATCTCTACTTATCGATGGTGCCAAGACCTTCTGTTTGTTTTGCTATGTCATGATCGTTAGGAAAGGTTGTTTCACGATACCTCTATCCATGATTAAGACTGCAGTTACTAAGGTCAGTTGGACAGATTAAGTGAAATGGAGGGTTAGTCGACAGGTAAAGTGAAGTGGAGGAAGCACATCGTAATAGCTCAGTTAACAAGAGAATATCTTAGTAGTTAAATGACCAAGTATGCTAGATTTTATAGCTTACATAATTCAAATACAGAACCAGCAGACCATGAGTTTGGTAACGAGACTTGTCTTACCTCCAACCAGAAAGACCAATTCTCATTACTTTGTCCAGTAAGTCGACAGATATATGATGGTGGGCCACCACTCACAGTTTGAGGAGCTGACGAGGGTAACCAAAATAAAGTATTAGCCTCTTGATAGCTAAAGAGAGAGAAAATGAATGGTAGAGATTAATTTATAAGCACCTGGAAGTGTGTTATCAGCAAAGGACCAATTTGATAATGGTCCAGTAATATTGAGCGAAGTGGTCCAAATCTCCGATAATGAACTGAAACACATATAACAGATAAAAAATATAAAAGTCTGCTTGTAATCTGCCTCCTAAGAGTGTAAAACCAACGCCACCTTTTCAATGAAATGAAATGCAAGCCTTTTGCATTTTCTCGGAAAAAAATAGAAAAGTAACGCGACAACATGGTTTAAATCTTGCTTTCTAGTTTTACTTTTTGAACCTATCGTAGTAAAAATCTTACCCAAGTGAGAGCTCTAGATGCACCCTTCGATTCCAACTGTTACTCAATGTCTTCTGAACAACTAGCCTGGGAAAATGCTGGTAGTGCTTTCTAATCTCTTGAGTTTGTGCAGGAAATTTCAAACTCCCAGAGAACAAGAAAGGGACAGGATATAATGCCTGCAAAATATGACAAACGCAAGCAAATCTAAGAACAAAGGATGGCAGGAATCTTTGATGTATATAACTCTATGAACAATTATCAATCTCCTACTCCAAAGGTCATTCTGTTTGTGACAAGTAATCACACTGCCCTGTTTATCACGATTTCTCTATACTAACTAGGGATCTCTATTATCCACATGCAGGTAAAGATATGAGCTACAACTAAAGGCACGGAAGACCTTTACCAACCAACTTTTAGATTTATGCGGTAACTAGATTGCTGTAATAAATGGCACTTGCAAGTATTTGCCTGAATATTACATTATCTATGTTTTTGAGCAATTTTACTTACCACCCACGAATTTCTATCAGACCAATATTTTTCTTCCAAGGATAACTCCGAGTTATCTTCTAACCATTTTGCTGCCTCAGGTGCGTTGTTGAAAACAAACTCCAACGAATTAGCATCAACCACAGAGAAACCATAGTTTGACTCCACAATGTTATTAGAATCTGAAAAAGTCATTGAACGTGCATTTCATCAAGGATAACCATAAGCTGAGGCAATTCTTCTTGCGTCCATGTTAAAGCATCAGAATGCAGATGTGCAAAATCTGGAGATTCTTGCTATGATCAAATAAAGTATCAAAACAGAAAAACAAAGGGTTTGGTAGCGGATATCATAAACAGGAGATAGAGTTATCCTGACAACACAATTCGCATGGAAGTTCGAAAAGACAGTTCAGTCATTTAATCACTAGATTTATTCAAAAGTAAATCTATTTCAGTTCCTGATTGAGATTGAGAACATATTCTTAGTCAGAAGTATAGCAGCTTCAGCTAAATTTAGTTTTAGAAGACCAAATGTATATCCAAACATTGCTTAGTAGCTCAAAATACAGAAATGTCTCCGGAAAAGAAATAAATGTTCCTTTTCCAGTGAATCACAAATTGCTGATGATTATTTTCTGATAATTCCAGCAGACTACAATGAAACAAACCTGTAACAAAGGTGTGTTGAAGCACAATTCTTTTTGGTGCTCCAGTGCTGTAGGGAAATAGTTGGGATGAAATAGCCATAGCAACCACAGTAATTTGCAAAAAGCCCTGGAGAATGGATGTTTTGGCTAACCAACGGCTAGCAATAGGTATTAATGGACCAAAACACCAACCCACCACTAATCCAACCATCGCTGCAACAATAATATCAGGCACAAAATACCCTGCAGAAGACCAAAAAAAGACTAAATATCCCTAATAATAGTAACTGATCTCCAATGGCTAGAATTTACAATCATGCAGCATAGAAAAAGTTACAATAATTTTTCAAGCTTTTGACATCGGATAAAGTTTCCCTTGTATCCCAGTTGGCATGCTACCATCAATGGAAACACATTTTTTAACTGTTCCCATCAAACTTTGTGAATAACACTGTAAGATGAAGAAATTCTAAACTGAAATCAGAAGAACCATAAATTACTAACCAAATGGTTTTGGAAGAGATCCCATCATTCCCATCTTTTCAATCAAAAACTGGATAAGGAACCCACCATAGTAAACACAATACAGAAGACATGGGATCATTGGTATCACATATCCAAACAAAGACCTGCACATTATTTTCAATATTATAAACACAAACAGATCTGGAAGCGAATGCACTGTTATGTTTAGAAGTGGGCTTATAAAGATTCTGTTAGAGAAACTACATGGACCAGGCATATAAAACAATAATATCATGGAGATCCACATTTTAGTTAGCAAACATAGAATTCACATAAAGATAACTATTTCTGTGTAAACAACATACATTTAACAAGAATAAAAATGTAAACATTCACGTGTAGACTACTAGATGAATATGAGGTGACTGCAATTGGGCAGAGTGGTGATTGTCACCATTCACTATATCTAAGATCTGGGTTTCATTTTTCAGCCTGATCAAGCTTCATCATGATATACGAGTATGACCATGTCACAGTTCATACAACTTCCACTTTTATCTCTACAAATTTGGACATCCAGAAGACCATAGTTCTAAAATTCAGTAGGTAGTAGTACTACTTTGCAATCAAATGAATAGGTTTCACATTTTCTTGACTGTGAGAAGCATATGCATAGAAAAGAGACTTCTCCCGCAGTCACTAGTCCAACCAATGATATAACCAGTACTTCCAGACCAACTCCAAATATAAGTCACAGTGGACACTGGAACAATCTCTACAGTACTATTTTTTCTACTCCCTCCTATCCATAATAATTGTCAGCAGATTTATATACTAATCTGCGACAATTAATATGGGTTACAATATGTTGTTACAACTTTCATGTCTCAAAATTCTGTACTATTCCCTCCGTCCCGAATTAGTTGGCACAGATTTTTCCAAATACTGATATATCTACACACTAAAGTACATCCGTATTTAGACAAGTCTGCGTAAGTAATTCAGGACGGATGGAATACGGTTTACATTTTTGATGAATCTAGTAACACCAACTTCATGTGGGATGGATACTTTTCTATGAAGCCGTCGGTCATTAGAAATGTTTAACTTTACGTATTTTGCCCACTTAATTTGGAATAAGAAAGCAGCATCATTCATTTGCACCTTTTATCGAGTTATCTTTGCCGAGTTTTAATTTATCATGTTCTTAGTCAGGCATGAACATCAAACATTAGGACTTTGTGATAACCAAGGTGCTTGTTACACATAATATTTTGTTACATTTACATGTGCATGAAACAAATTGCTGACACCATTCATGTGCTATAGATAATAATTAAATAAGAGCAAAATAGTATATAAGATAGTGTCAATACCTGGGTGATTGCTGGCTCAACTGCTTCCTGCTGATACTAGTGATAAATCTCCCAAGAAGAAGCGACATGGAAATGAAAAATGTTAGAAAACCTCCACTCAGCCCAGCTAGCATGTAAGCCTGCACGCAAATGATATAGGCACAGCACAAAACAGGTGTTACCAAAGAAAATATTTCGTCTACAATAATATGTTCGAAATACAAACAAGTTTGGAACCATATAAAGATTAAACTAAGCAAAATCTTCTGTAGATGAAAATTTGTGGTCTTATTTACTACGTGCATGTTCGTAGTTTGTATCTGTGTACATGAAGAATTTTGAGGAATGTAATCCTTTGGTATTTTTCGTACGAGGTTGTTTGATTCATAGGGCCAAATTCTACAGGATCTTTTCTTAAGGATTGCTTTGTACTACATTTCGTAGGAAATTATGCATCCACTCCAACCTCTTGGAAAAATTCCTTATTTTTCCTGTGTACCATCAAACAAACCTAGATCCTGTAGGAATTGAATGGGCAGGACATCATAATCCTGCATTTTTCCTATTCCTGCGTTTCTATAATTCTTTATCAAACAATCCTGTTCAGCAGAGCATCATGAGATTGTTAGATTCTTTATCAAAGAGAAACTTGATTCTGGGATTATCAGGATAGAACATGTGAGTTCAGGACAGCATCTTGCAGATTGCTTAACAAACAGATTGGGAGCCCAAGGAATGCAATTTGGCTTGTGACAAGATGGGAATGATAAATATCTATCATCCATCTTGAGGGGAGTGTTGTATAGTGGTCTGGGCTTGTTGGCTCATCTGTTGTTGGCCATCTGGCCCACTCCCTCTCCAGCCATATATAAGGAAGCTGTGGAGGGGGAGTTGCCCTAGCCGCCACAACCATTCAGGTTAGACATGTCTCTAAGTCTTTAGAATATCTACTCTAGGCTCTGAAAGGCTTCTTTACACTGGTCTCCTTACCAGGATAAAATCACCATTCTTGTCACTAAATCACATCTTATATGTCACTCTGCCAGTGCATATGCAACTGTTCACCTATAAACAGTTATTTCAATCATGAATGTATAAAACCCTTCCATTGGAACCTAAGCCTCTCAACTATCAAAAGGGCCATGAAAATGAACGGGGTCGTTCTGGGTGATGCGTGGACCCAAATCATTATGTCAGTCTGTCCGGCAATAGATCACCGACCTGAACGAGCCTCATGTTCACTAAACCTGCTCAGTACTGTAAGCATTAGTTTACAAGAATAGCTTTCAACTTGATAGTAAAGTTCATGAGACAACTCAGATAACATATGTTGAATACTAGCCCATGTCTTCTGGCCTAGCAGGCCCAGGCCCATATATGTGAGAGCTGACCTAGTTCAGGGGGAGCAGGACGTTGGAGAGAGTTGAGCCGCCACACTCCAGGTTTCTTTTCTTCTCAAAAATACCACATGGTATCAGAGCCACGTCGGGCACTGGGGACGGCAGCGACGGTGGTGTAGTTGCCGGCCAACGGCAGGGTCCGGCGCGGAGAAGGCGGCGAATCCGGGCGTGGCTGTGCGCGGGAGTGCGGCACAGCGGGGCTGCACGAGAGAGAGAGAGGAGGCGGCAGCAGCAGAGGCAGGAGAGCTTTGAGGAGCTGCAGCAGCAGCTTTGAGGCATATGGGCTGCGAGAGAGAGGGGGCTGCAGGGGCAGCAGCTGCTCGCGCTGGAGATCAGTCGACGGCGCCGGCCGGCGTGAGCGCGAGCGCGACGGCGTGTCGAGGAGCAGTTTTGATGGCGCCTGTGGAGGAGGCTGCGCCAGCGACTGGAGGCTACTGGAGCACAATACGGGAGTGTGAGGGCGACGGCGTGCGCTCAGCTGGAGATTGCTGGAGCAGGGGACAGAATGGGTGTTCTCTGTCCCGTGAGGCTGGGGTCAAGGTGGACAGACTAAATGGTGCACCAGGTCTTCACGAATTAAAGGATGATGTGGCCAAGATGTTGGAGAAGCTTGCCAAGATGAAAACGAGGTCTGCAGCTGGTAGTTCATTTATAGGAGTGTTCCAGAAACTCAAGTTGGTGCTGAATGAAATCGAGATGGGAGGTGTTGCAAATTTCGTCTACACAAATGAAGGTACTGAAAAAGCTACTCTAGCTACCCATAAGATTGATCCAGAGTGGATTCTTGACTCAGGTGCATCCAAACATGTTGCTGGTGACTTTAGAGAGTTTGAATCATATGATCAACGCACTTCCTCAAATGCAACCATTTATACTGCTGATGGTACATCGCAGCCGATTAAGGGCATTGGGATGGTACAATGTACTCCTGCTATCAAGCTGTTATCAGTTTTACATGTACCGGCTTTTCCTGTCAATCTCGTGTCGCTGAGTGCGTTGATTGACCAGTTGGATTGTCAAATAACTCTTGACAAACAAATGTGTGTGATCCGAGATAGGTTGTCTGGTAAAAGAATTGGGGCTAGAATTAGGCGGGGAGGACTATGGTATATGGATCGTAAGGGGTTTGGGCAAGTGAGAAACTCAATATTTGCAGCAGTTGTTGAAGGAAAGGAGTCTATGGCCATGAGGCATCACTGCAGAATGGGACATGTATCCTTTGATAAGATGTACAAAGTGTTTCCTGATGTAATGAATGGGGTAGACAAGAGCAAATTGTTATGTGATGCTTGTGAGTTTGCAAAGCACACGAGGACATCGTATGTGAGTAGAGGACTCAGAAATATTTCTCCGTTCATGCTTATTCACTCAGATGTATGGACATGTCCGTGGTGTCTGTTAGTGGTGCTAAGTACTTTGTGACCTTCATTGATTGCCACTCACGTATGACATGGGTTTATCTGATGCGGCATAAAGATGAAGTGTTTGACTGTTTTAAGAATTTCTATGCTCTTGTCAAGACTCAATTCAGTGTGCAGGTGCAGGCAATGAGAACTGACAATGGAACTGAATATGTGAATAACAAGTTTGGGGCTTTCTTGTCTGAGCATGGCATTCTTCACCAGACTTCATGTCCAGACACTCCACCGCAGAATGGTGTCGCCGAGAGGAAGAACAGACACATTCTGGAAGTTGCTAGGTCTCTTATGTTCACCATGAATGTTCCAAAGTTCTTGTGGAGTGAAGCCGTGATGACCGCAACTTATCTGATTAATAGAACTCCTTCAAGGATATTGGGTATGAAGTCCCCATGTGAGCTGTTGTTAGGAGAAAATAAATTTGTGGTTCCCCCAAAATTATTTGGTTGCACATGTTTTGTTAGGGATCATAGACGGAGCGTGGGAAAATTGGATCGAAAGGCCATGAAGTGTATCTTCATTGGGTACTCTTCCGGACAGCGAGGTTATAAATGTTGGAGTCCTTCTGAACGAAGAACTTTGTTAGTATGGATGTCACATTTCGGGAATCTGAACCCTTCTATGGTGACCAGACTGATCTAAGTGTGCTATTCAAAGACCTTGACCATTTGTCGTGCCCGTCGGACGGCCACGAGGGGGAGAGTATGGGTGATGGGGCTGTTTCGGTGCAGCAGCCAATTGTGGGTGTCATTCCGGTACAGGAGACTGAGCAGCACCAACAGGAGCCGAACTTGCAGCAAGACATGTGGGGCAAGATAAATAAAGAACAAAATCCTCAAGTTTATGCTAGGAGACAGATTCAGAGGGAGGTGCCTGGCTGTGTGCCGAGGTGGACAACAGAGCAAGAGGAGCAACTCAAAGTGTATTCAAGGAAGCGTGGTAATGGTGTTGCACATCAGGGGGAGCAACTAGATCAGCCACCAACGGAACAACAGGGTAGTGTTGATGTGATTTCCATCTCCTCTGATGGAAATGAGACTGAAGGGTCAATTGATGGGGAAATTGTTTTGAGGAGAACTACTCGAGCAACAGCAGGGATACCGCCGGAACGATATGGGTTCAATGTCAATGACATTGGAAACTATGTCTCCTATGAAGCATTATCTCCAGCCTACAAAGCATTTGTTGCTTCTCTTCAATCTGTGTCAGTTCCAACAGATTGGAAGAAGGCAAAGGAGGACTCAAAATGGCGTATGGCCATGGTGGAGGAGCTAGAGGCTCTGTGTAAGAACAAGACATGGGTTCTAACACCTCTTCCAGCGGGAAAGAAGGCGGTTAGCTGCAAGTGGGTATACACTGTGAAGCAGAATGAAGAAGGAAAGATTGAAAGGTATAAAGCAAGGCTTGTGGCGAGGGGGTACAGCCAGACCTACGGCATTGACTATGATGAGACCTTTGCTCCAGTAGCAAAGATGAATACTGTGAGAATTCTGATCTCATGTGCAGCGAACTTCGGGTGGTCTTTACATCAATTTGATGTGAAGAATGCTTTCTTGCATGGGGACTTGCAGGAGGAGGTCTACATGGAGATCCCACCTGGTTTCTCGACTTCTGAGACTACTGGCAAGGTATGCAGGTTAAAGAAAGCCCTTTACGGACTTAAGCAGTCTCCAAGAGCTTGGTTTGACAAATTCAGACGTGCTGTATGTAATATGGGGTATGGACAGTGTAATGGTGATCATACACTGTTCTACAAACATGAAAAGGGGAAAGTCACTATACTTGCTGTATATGTGGATGATATTATTATCACAGGGGATGACAAAGAAGAAATTGCAAGACTGAAAGAGCGTTTAGGTAAGGCGTTTGAAGTCAAAGATCTGGGCCGACTCAAATATTTCCTGGGCATAGAAGTGGCCAGGTCTACAAAAGGGATTGCATTATCTCAGAGGAAGTATACTTTAGATCTCCTGAGTGATGTAGGAATGCTAGGATGTCGGGCAGCCTCAACCCCAATTGATCAAAACCACAAAGTGACAGCTCAGTCAGGAGAGACAGTAGATAAAGAGAGATATCAAAGACTTGTTGGGAGGTTGTTGTACTTATGTCATACGCGCCCTGACATTGCCTTTGCAGTAAGTGTGGTAAGCAGATACATGCATGAACCTAGAAGTGATCATCTTGAAGCCGTACATAGAATTCTGAGGTACTTGAAGGGAACTCCAGGAAGGGGACTGTTATTTGAGAGTAACAAACATCTCGTGATAGATGGGTATTGTGATGCGGATTGGGCAAGTTGCCTAGATGATCGTAGATCAACATCTGGTTTTTGTGTCTTTGTTGGTGGGAACTTGGTGTCATGGAGAAGTAAGAAGCAAGCTGTTGTGTCTAGGTCAACTGCCGAGGCAGAATATAGAGCTATGGCTCAAGGGCTGAGTGAGATGTTGTGGACAAGAAATTTACTTGAAGAACTGAAGATATTAAAGACCAGTTGTGTGAATGTGTGGTGTGATAACAAATCCGCAATCAGCATAGCAAACAATCCAGTGCAACATGATAGAACCAAGCATGTGGAAATAGACAGATTCTTCATCAAAGAGAAACTAGATGTTGGGATAATCAAGATAGAGCATGTGAGTTCAGGGCAGCAGATTGCAGACTGTTTGACTAAAGGATTGGGACCTAAAGAATGCAGTCTTGCCTGTGACAAGATGGGAATGATAGATATCTATCACCCCTCTTGAGGGGGAGTGTTGAATACTAGCCCATGTCTTCTGGCCTAGCAGGCCCAGGCCCATATATGTGAGAGCTGACCTAGTTCAGGGGGAGCAGGACGTTGGAGAGAGTTGAGCCGCCACACTCCAGGTTTCTTTTCTCTCAAAAATACCACAACATATATCAAGTAACAACCATACTCAGGGCCATAGCTCGCTAAGAATCATCTTCAGAAAATAAGGCTGGAGTCGAGTATCTAAGCAACATGGATAGATGGAAATGAAAGGTTTTGGCGATAGATTGTTAAGAATCATCTTCGGAAAATAAGACAAAAGTTGAGAATTTAAGCAACAGAGATGTGTAGATGAAAATGAAAGGTGCTACAAAACTTACCATGGTTACTAGAGAATAGAGACCAAAAGCACCCCAAAAGTGTGATTGCTCCGATAATCCCTAGAATATAGAAAACAAATATTTTTTAATTAAGAGGTATAAACTTGTACCGACATGGCTATGTCACTAGGCGGAAACCAAGAGAACTGAACAGAAGAAAATATCAGGTCTAACTTCTATGTACTAAATTGTCCAATTCAATGTCATACGTAAATTTACAAATTCTGTTAATGAAACAGATTAAGCAAATTTATCAATGTTTTAAGACATTATGTCTGAAATAAACTGATCTGCCTCGGAACTAAAACTAGAATTATTCAATGAAACCCAAATTGTCTAAAAAATAGTACATGCACCATTTTAAAGGAGGAGAACACAGACTTCACAAACATTCTATATGACAGAAGCAATTAACTAATCTCCTGACTGATACATTTTATATGGATACCAGTAACACAGCCGATAAAGTAATTGTGTGGAAGTTTTCAATCCGAACAGTAAAGTTTGTCTTCTGTTCTCACACTGTTTGTTTGTTCATGGCAGTGACATACCAGCAATATGGAGTACGTGTGGCATTCACGGCACCACCTAAGAGCGAGATGTGAACTGTTTGAATAGTTCGATGTTGCAATTCAGGAGGTTTTTATAGTACGGAGTTACAAAGTGAACTTTCGGCAGAGTTTAGGGTTGTAAAGTGACATTCAATTACTAGCATGGTTTAAAAAAGCTGTACCGCCTAAGCGTGATATGTGCAGACAGATGCTACACAGAGGCAAAAGTAGGTAATTTATGCCTAGCACTTTTTTGAAGCTTGTGACTAACACAATACACAAACAATATTGGTGTTTTCGCCATGAAGCCAAACTGACACGATATACAAGCATCCATAGTGCAAACAAATGAAAGGGTAAAAGCATAATACAAATTAACATGTTATGACTAAGAAAAATACCCATATAAACCTTGGCAGCAATAAACCGACCAATGATGCCGGGACAAACATAAGAAATGCCAAATAAGGGTGAGCAAACCTGCATCGACAAAGTGATGAACAAATATAAACATGTAAATTTAGATTGGAAATAAACTGAACAAAATAAATGAAGAGAAAATGTTCACTTAGAAGGATTTTAGAAAATAGTAAATAAAAAAAGGAGTTTTAGGACCCATGCATAAGTGCAAAGGTGGTCAAATAAAATTATAGTGAAGATACACCTATGTCTAAGGTTGACACGAAAGATTAGTGTTGCGGTTGCAACAAGAATAAATTGGGCTCATCTCCTTGAGCGGAGGTGAGACAACACCATAAAGGAAAGATGTTGCAATACGGAAGACCAGTGGAAGATAATGAGATATAGGACAAGGTACACGAAGTAGCCCATGTGAACCAGTGAACACATGCTCCCCGTCTTATCCTAACTTATACCCCCTCCGTCCCATAATATAAGATGTTATACGACCGGTATACTTATCTGGTTGTAATAACATCTTTCAAATGGGACGGAGGGAGTAAAAGAAGAAAATGCATAGATCATGTTGCCCAATAATCAGGAGGGGATAACAAAAAATGAACAGACATCACAGTACATCCAACAAGATCTTATGTACCAATTCATTGCATTCTTTGTGAACAACAATCTGAGACCTGCAGCCATAGCAGGAATGACTATTGCAAGGATGACACCAAATGCATGAAGCAACATTCCTGTGAATACATGTGAGATACAGTTACTGTTAGCCTGCATAGCTCAGAAAGTATAGAACAAAATTATTACAAATAACCGTACAATCTTTCTCAGTTTATTTTTCAACTAAACATGGTAATTGTTTGTCTATTAGCATGGGGAACCAGATTAGCTATTTGATTATATTGTGCTCTGAACTAAATCATCTACACTCTACAAAATAGTCAGTGCTATGATTGCAAAAATGGACCAAGCTAAGCTTCATGCCAAGCCAAAAACAAAGGAATTCATAAATCTCTACAGATGTGGAATTGGACTTCTCAATCTTGGAACGGGGATGATGCTTGGAATTTGTTGTTGCTTTCTTAGTGGTGGCAGAGCATATAAATGGCCGATCTCTTGTTATATCATTATGATATTGTGTATAACATGCATAGTATACATTACCATTTTCTGAATACATTTTCATCACATACCTCTTGCTAAATCCAGAACTGTCCGAAACATTGACATCATGGTTATATTTGGGAAGTTCAGGAACAATGGTGTAAGAAGGAAAACAGCCCCAGGAAGACTGTGAAGAATCAGAGAGACGTCACGTGGATAAAATATCTGGATAAAATAATAAAGATGTTATTTAGACAAAAGAAAATGAATGGAACACATGCTACATTCTCCTCTAACGATCTACATGGTAGCTACATTTTCAATGTAGAGAAAATAAGAAAGGAAATTGTTCAGAAGATGACACCATAATATTGTTGTGCTGCCAATTTACAAACATAGTCAACATACCATGAACCAAGTCATGTAATCAAAGAACGTAGCTCTCAGATTGTCTATGCCATCATGAACGGCTTTATTGTATCTCTCACTCTCATTTAGTAGCATGGAAGAATTTGTGAAGGCCTTTACTAGGTTGAATAAATTTTCACCACGCGCTTGAATACTTCCGGGACTGAAACAGAAAATATAATTATGTAATAGTTACAGCATTTCATATTAAATATTAGATATTTTATCAGGACAATTGTTAACACATACAGCAGGTTTTCCAGTGTATCATAAGAAGTATGATAAAAATAACCACCAAGAACAAAGATAATATCAAGTCCTGGAATGTTTGCAACGTCTTCAGCAAATATCCTATAATCTGTATCACCTGGAATTATTCCGAACATATCCTGCATATATGAAGTCCATTCTGTTACAGAACTGTTATAGAGTATATCCAACACACAACAGAATGGTAGGAAGTTTTTATTACAAAAGACAGGAAATGCAACAAGGTGCATTAACAGTTAACATAGCCAATATTTGAAGACATCCATACTGAATTAGTCCTTGTTGCTCTAGTTGATAACTTTCCCTTCCGGAAAGGCATAAAACTCAATACCCGAACCCGAAAATCCTGTCGGGCACCTGCCGCCAGCAATGCCGTGTGCGGTCTTCAAGGCGACGCCCCAAAAGAGAAAAGCGATGTGACAATGACGCCCGTCGCCCAACCCAACAGGGTAAAGGCTTTCACCTGAATTGCTTAATCCGAATGTAGAAGAGGTCGAAGACGACTCCTCAGCAATGCCTCCAAGGAGAAGAGAGAAGCAAAGGAGTCGCCGCTAGTAGTCGCAATACCCTGGCAAGCTATCGCTTGAAGCTTCTAGACCACCATCCCCATGCAACCAGTCTGTGCCTCCAATGATCCTCACACCCCCGGGGTAGTGACCAAGTGATCACCTCGCCGAGACCACCACCTACCTCGCTGCCGGCAACACGACTAGTCCAAACTGACCAGATCCGACACCCAGCATGTGCCATGCCGCACAGCTAGACGAGGTCACACAGATTGAGCAGCCTTCACCTAAGCCTCGAGGGGATGTCGTCACCCACCGCATCTCCTAGAAAGCAGGAGCCAGCCGAAGCCCTGGCGAAACGCCGGGTGCCGGAGCATTCGTCCATGAGAGCCCGTCGGAATAGAAGCTCCAACACGCCACAGGGTCGTCGTTGCCGTCGAATCGTCACCGCAAGCGGAGCCACGAGGACTGAACCTTTACCACCAGGCTCGGCTTTTGGCTCATGATGTGCCAGTGAACTGCAGCGATGGGGCCTCTTTCCTCGCGCAGGAGACATTATGAACTAATACTTTTAAGCGAGACAGATTATGATGTCATGATGTGCCCATTCCTATCGCCATTCTTTTAATACTTTTGTCTCTCGGTAGCAGTTTTAATATTGCACGCTTTACTTTGATTATTAAATAAATATGGACTCTCATTTTTCGAGGGTAAAAGCGAATCTAATCCTGGTTCATTGGAACCATATAAGCCCATAGCCAAAACTCCGATTAAGAAAAAGATGGAACCGCCTGCAGTATACAAAATAAACTTGTAGCTGAGGAACACCGCCTCCCCCCATTCCACACACACACGCGCGCACACGCAAACACACATGGATAAAAGTAAGTGAACCCAATGCAAAATTGTTAAGCGCGTCATCAGATCGATCAAGTTAAATTAGATTTTTGATATTTTGGAGTATCAACTATTTTTTTTATGCGAATTTCTATGTGCATTATGATTACAGGTTCACGTCGAGGAAAAAATCGGAGGGACGTGTTCACCATATGGGGGTCATATTTCTTGCAACAAAGTCATAACAGTAGGCGACCCATACAGACCCAGTTACAAACTTACAATGATAATTTGATCAATTTTTTTCTGCATAAGTTTGTTGTTATGTGGCAACGCAAGGGAATTCAACTAGTAATTATAAATGTGCCATTGGTTTTCTGGTAAGTAAGGTGGAATGCACTGATGGCATTGCCAGTTCATTTTCCTTAGTTGCTTACACAAACTGAAACAAAAGAAGACCAGAAAAAAATAAGTAAACCATTTAGACGCTTGTAGAGAATGAAAAATCAAGAAAGTTCATAAACAAGAACCTGAGCAACACTATTTGCCATTGGATACTTTGCGGTCTGAGAATAAACACGAGAAGGCCAAGATCCCGGTCCAGATTGACAAACTAAATCTGGTGAAGCACGGAAAATCAACATATATACATCACATTTCATTGTCAAATCAACATAAAACAGGAGAGTTCCTGCATTCTAAAGTTGACAAAACACATTAGGAGGCTTAATGTTCAAAGTTCCAAGATAATGCCCCATTTGCACAGGAAATCTCTACAGAAGCAACATGATGACAACAACTCAAAATGCAATAGCAACTCCTATGAGAGCAGAACTATATCTAAGAGAGGCAACAAAACTATAAGTTGTCAATGAAGGACTGTGCAACAATACTGAACTTCATTCATGCAGAAACAGATTAGGGCATGGCAACCTCAACATCTACTCAAGCAGAAAATGCTACTATTCTGAGAGTAAATCCACTAAAGCTAATCTTTAATTCGAATTACCGCCTAAGTTAATGAAGCATACCGCAATAACAACAGTCTCTTGGTAAGCAATCAATTAGATCAGACAATTAATACAATACATGTATATCATTTCCATAAGGAGGGATCAATAAAGCTTGTCTCCAGCTCTTGATTTGACTTGACTTTCAAAATGTACAAAATTTCAAACTACTAAATAAGAGATGAGTGTGAAATAATACCAGCACCACCACTCCCAGAAGCTTCAATGTTGATGAAAGCACCAATTGTGTTGCTCCATTTATGTGTCTTTATAAAACCATGTGAACCCTGGTTTAAAAGCATTAAGGATAAGCTAAATTCACAGTCAACATATATGAACATGACATGCGTATTCTTTTCCTTCTTTTATCCCGACTTAATGTTTTTACCATTTCCTAACGGATAAGAAGAAATTAATATCTGGACCAGCCTCGTATGTTACAACCCCTCTATGAGGGAAAAAAATACAGAGCTTGCCAGTGCCCCAAAATTAGCTTCGTATGGTCCAGTTCCCATTCCGCTCAGCTGAGTCAGCACAAGATATTTTTGTCGAAGCAACAAAACTACCTATCACTTAATGCAGTATGTACGTGTATGTTTAACAACATACCAGAAGAAAAAGTTCTTCAGCACCATTGAAAAGGAAAATCACTGGCCGAGGAGGCACCCACCTAGACTCAAGGATGAGTCTTGTTAGCTCAAGCATAGATGCTGGACAAGAAAAGTTCCAAACACATTATGCAACGATGAAAGTTTGTATAACATTGTTTCAGAAAAATAAGAAATTGTACTTACCAACACAGGAACCACAGTCTGCTGCGCCAGGAGATCCAAGTGGACTATCAAAATGTCCATTCACCAAAAGGGATGGTTCATCCTCTACTGAAACATTTGATGAAATCCTGTAATTAATTGTTATATCTTAGAAATAATTTGTTTTAAATTATTCTTAACAAGAAAACATATAGCCAAAATAAACAAAGGTTGAATTGTCAGTTGGCACTTTCTAAGAGTATCTCCAGTAGGGCTACTAAACACAGGCCTCATACAGTTTTAATGGCTGTGGGCAAAAAATGCCCTCCGGCAGGGCCCTTAAATGGGCCCTTGAAATAGGGAGGCCCCGAATTACCCCCTGCTGCCCGTTCTACTTTGGGTGGAGTAAGGGCCTCCCTAGGCGGTTATCAACTTGGCGCACAAGAGTTTTCCCTCCTGCCCTCCTTGCTCTCGCTCTTTCCTGCCGGCCGCCTCCGTCTAGTCCCCTCCTTGGCCGACCCCCTCCTGTCCTCCACCGAGCTGCCACTTTGTCCCACCCTCCTGCGCCGATATGCCGTTCGCCTATGCGCTTGCTCCCTCCCTGAGATCGCCGCCGCCTCCCTCCCCAACCTCGCCTTGGGATACTATCTAGCAAATGGCATCTACCCTTCTTGGGATACTTTTGTGAAGACAATTTCCAACCCACAAGGCAGAAAAAGATGTCATTTTGCACAGATGTACAAAGGTGTGAGAAAACATGTCGAGAGAGCATTTGGTGGACTAAAAGCTCGCTTTTCAATGGTGAGGTATCTAGGAAAAAGGTGAGACAAAGAGACTTTGTGGTACATCATGACAACTAGTCTGATTCTGCAAGCATGATCGGTGAGGATGAGAGAGGCGAAGATGAGGGCTTCGATTACGAGAAGGAGGACACCAAGATGCTCTCGAAGGAGGACTACGAGCACCGATAACAAGCACATACACGAGAAACCCAGAGAAAATCATGTCGAACATTTGCGAGTGCTTCATAGTGGTCGATAATTTGTGATAAACGATCTGTGATGATTGTATCATAATTGCTATCATTATTTTCAATTATTAAGGGTTGAGATTTAAGGTCTACTACTGGAGTTGAACATTATTTTTATGGGAGAGGAATTGGCGCCCGGCCTTTAAAAGCAGTTTAGGGGGCTTGTTTAAGGGCTAACACCAGACGAAAGTAGAAGTGGCTCATGTGTTTTCATGGTGGCTCAATCCCACAATTGGACGTTTCAGACAAGTTTGGACAAGAAACCCATGGGCAGCAATACATACAATTGGATTTCTAAGTTTTGTTTGATACTGACTCTCTATGGCTATTCCACAATATCCCCTCTACCAAAATACCTGGTTAAACTTTACAAGGTTTTACTTCGACCAAATTAATATGCACTACATGTTGTCATAGAGGGAGTAATATAATAGTTTATCGGGAATAGTTGTTTGATATCTCAGAATACAAGCATCTTAATGAGGATAAAAGTGTTTGTTCGTTGAGATACATCATGAACAGGGTTAAGCATGATACATCTCCACCAACAATTACTTCAAATTTAGGCCCATTGCACTGTGGGCACAAGGATACATGGAGTAGTTATACAAATGTGGAAAGTAGGTAAAAGTTGAAAGGGAACCAGCCTACTGAGGCGTTCAGCACTTTGACCTTAACCATCAAGTTACAAATTAAAGGGGGGTTGGTGATGGTGGCAAAGGTAGCGACATGCGACTAATCTACTAGGTCTAAAAAACATTTAAAAAAGGGGGGCTCAATCCCAATAACCAGTGTTTCCCTTCTCTTTGTCACCAAAGGAATCATCTCCCTTCATGTACCCTCAAAGTCCGAAACGGATCTCCCTATTCTCCATGGCGCAGGATTCCCTTGCCTACCGGTGCGATATTTCTTTCCCATCTTCGTGTCCTCCCATTTTAGATCTTACTGATTTTGAGATATATTGTGCATATTCAATAATAATAGGTTCCAAAAAAATACAACAATTCGAGGAGACGGGCATGGCACAATGATTATTGCATATCACTGAAGTGTGAGTACGACACTTGACGTCGCTATGACAGCCCTTCATACAGTTGTTCACGAAATAGAAGATGCATTCGACAATGCTTTGGCATGAGTATATTAGTGAAGCCGGTAACAATGCCCAGGGCATTTAGCTAGTCAAATTACAAATTGGATTGGTGGCTTGAGTTCTCAAGAGAGATGGCGATACCCCTAACACATCCACAATTAAATATTATTTTCCGTTTATTTCTTTAATAACCGATTAAGTGAATCAGACTAGACCTAGCTCTAGTTCCAGTTGTTTCCTGTCAAATCATTGCTATTGTCCAGTTTAATTAGTATGCTTTACGTAAAAGAAAAATAAATAAATAAGATCAAACATAGATGAAAATTAGGCCCGTGTGAATAGAAATATTAAGAGAAAGTGTATTTGATAGTCTTATGTTGTATCAGATTCATATCCACCTAATCAAGATTGTGAATGACTTTGATGATGAAGACGAAGCAGAATCATAGAATAACTTGAAAAAAAATCCAGGTGATGTTATATGGAGTACCTCATCACAATATTCTTATGATTTCTGTAGCCTAGAGTTACTCTGTGACGCAAAAACATCATGCTGAAAGAGCCACTAACTTGTGTTTCTTCAACCTCTATTCTGCAAGAGAGGAAAATTACGTCAATAATTGATCATAAATGAAAAAAAATCATTCTTACAGATGAATAAATCATGCACCAGATTTCTCTTGTTTTCGAAAGATTCATAGTAGGGACAAGTGTAACAATTATATAGGGAGCTACAACATGAATATGCAAAATTAGAAGTAAGGTATTTGATTAGGGGTGTGTGCAGGTGAATTTCTTACAATCCAAGGTGCTCGTAGCCAAGCATCTACAAAAGAACCATCTACTTTAATACAGTCATCTATTTAGGTGTTAGACCGCTTCTTTACCTACTCCCTCCGTTCGAAAAAAGATGTCATAAAAATGAGAACTATAGATAGACCATTTTTGTGACATCCTTTTCCGAACTGAGGGAGATAGTTTGGAGCAAATAATTATGTGACTAAATGTTAAACATTGGTGTCTCATAAAGCAACAATTTCAAAATAATGAAACATCTAAAGTACATGCAAAACAATATGAAGTTCTTGTGTTAAGTACCTCTAGTCAACCTTGCACTAAAACATGTCTAGATACATGTGTGTGGAAAGTTGGTGGAAAGTCTTATATTTTGATATGGAGGGAGTATAACTAAATTTCTAGTCGGCCTTGGCTAAAGCATAATTCCAAATTCGGGCATAGAATAACCAATATTTTGGTCTTGATGGCTAGTTGTGCTATGATGGGTCTTCTGATATCTACCACCGCCACAAGCTCACTAGGGAACACTCCTGGCAAAGGCCTGCTTGACCAGATGCCTCAGCTGATCAAGCGACCATCTTCCTCTTCAAGGTCTTTGTGCTATGTCATTCTTCTTTCATGGCAAGTGCTGCCGCAAACAGAAGTACACAGAGGAGTAATTCCATAGTGGGTACCTCTTGGCGACTCAGGCCATTTTCCCTGGTTTATCGCAAAGGTGGCTCACCTCCTGGCCCAATTGAGTTTAACTTTACTTTAAGCTAACTCAGTCAGTAGGGCTCACAAGCCAAACTAACTCCTGGTCCAACATAGCAATACAGTGCTAAGAAGATGGTAGAAGCTGCCTTTGTTCCAAGGATTGGGCAATCAGAGGGCTTCAAGTGGTAATTTGAGGACATAATGAATCTGGTCCCACTCAATTGTCTTGCTTGGACCAGATCTTTACGTAGTACTAGTACTTCATTTGAGGCGGGGACTAATAAATGAAGTCCAGACATCAGGAACCATAGCAAATCCTAGGAAACGGACAGCTTGTCCCTCCAGAGTCCAGACTTGAATTGATCTCAAGTTCTCAATCAATGCGTGGTTGAGGAAGCCAGGATACCAAAATCCTGTCCCCCTATGCAAAAGCCCACGGACCCACATCCGAGACTAGCAACATGGGCTCCCTTCCAGGTTGAGAGCGGGCATTCCAACAAACACAACATGAATGATTCCTTCAATCGACCCCAACAACATTGAGAAAAAAAAGGAAATAAGAAGGAAGGTTTACGACGACTGACCTGTATTCCGGCCCAGCATGCGCAGCCAGCCCCTGGAGCTGCCCCTTGATGTACTGCGCCGCGGCCTCCAACCCCGGTCTCCCCTCCTGCAAAAGAAAAAACTCAATTGTCGTCACATCTTACGACTGACCGAGATGGCCGGGAACTGAGACTAGTAACGCGAGGCAGAGGCGTACCTGGCGGCCAGGGATATCGACGGCGAGGCGGCGGATGTGCTGTAGCACCCGGCCCTCGGAGAATTCGCCCGGCGGCGCGTCCGGGCCGAGCGGGAAGACGTGGCGCATATGGATGACGCGGTAGGCTAGGAGGGACATGGTGCCGTAGAGCAAGGCCAGGGCGAGCAGCACGCGTGTGGCGTCCGCAGCGGCGCCGGCGTCTCCGACAGGCCGCCGGCGCGACGCGGGTGTGGCCATCGGCGGTCAGCCTCGGCGGCGGCTGTCGTGAGTCGTGACGTCCTCGTCTGGCGTGTACGTACGGGAGTTGGCGGATTTTCTGTTGCTGCTATGAACGATGTGATCCGGCCCCTGGTGAAAGTGGGCGAGTGGGTGGGGGTGGTTTTGGAGTTGGTGGCGTTTTTATGTAGGTCCCGTTTGCGTGCGGCTACCAAATTTTGGCTAGGGAGGGGAGGCCGGCCGGCTGGCCGTCCAGGCGGCTACCGTGTTTGAACGCGACGCACAAAGTCCACGAATCTCTACTATAAAAGAACGGAGTGTCCTGTCTCCTGCTCGTCCGTCGTGGTCAGTTTACATTTCAGTCCCTCCGAAAGTTGGAAATCAACCCGCAATCCCTCTCTACCGGTTCGCATCTTCTTTTGACCGCAGGAAGAAAATATCTCGATACATCTTCCCATCCGGCGCCCGCCGAGGCACTTGCCATGGGACATGGGCAGCACCGATGTCGGCGCTCCCGTTCTTCCGCAGCGCGATCCCGGTGGCGATTGGAGGGAAGCAGGCGGCGTGGCGTCTGGAATCCGGTAATTTTTTCTTGGGCGGAGGCGAGGTCGGGGAGGAGAGCGCGATCTCGGTGGCGGCTGGAGGGGAGCGGGCGGCGTGGCGGCTGAAATCAATGGTGGGCATGGTGATGCGTCCATGGTCGGTCGTGCACTCCATGGTACGTAACGGCGACCAACCCCGACGTGGGATCTTCTCGCCGGACCGCTCAAACCGGCCCCATCCATGCTCAGCGCCGTCCGCCCCAGTAAGTCCCTGGTCGCCGGCGAGCTCAGCCCCGATTCGTCCCTCGCCGGAATGCTCCGCCCCGATCCGACCCTTGAAGGCCATTGTGCGCGAGCGGCGGAAGCAGAAGAGGAACAACGCCCTGCTTGCAGATTGGAGACTCTGTCCTCAATCGCACTTTGCCGCGTACGTCCACCAGGTGTTCGACCTTGTGGCTCTACCTGGGACTTCAACCTCATGCTGCTACCCGTCCGCTGCTGCAACGAGCGCAACGCCGGGTACGCTGTGACGTCACCTTAACCGTCGGCCGCCTCAACGTCCTCAACGCCAACATCACCGGTGGACACCAACCGGTCCATGATTGATCTTTCCGTTTAGCACTGATACCTTGACTTAATTTTGTCAAAGAGTGATTTGAGGCTTTACCTTGTAGCTTGGTTGCAGTATTGTCAGATTTGCGGCTTTACCTTGTAGCCTGTCTTGCGTTTTATTTATCAGATTGACATTGTTTGTAGTATGGTTAGCCTATGATCGGGACATTCCCGTCGGGCAATTTCAGTGGTGCATTGCACCGACAAGGCAATGGTGAGGGGCTCACCCTCCGGTGGCTGGACGAGCTGTGACGGCTTCGGCGCCGATGGGTGACGGCCTAAGAAGCAGCATGACGGTGTCCGCGTCCTCCACAGCGCGTCACATTCTCTGCAGAGCCGTGAAGAAGTAAGAACTGATCTTTTTCGTTGGTTCATTTGCTGACAAGGATTCATTCAATTTGTCTATAATACAGACTTACCATTCGTGTGTACATTCTCGTTCGTCACGCTGATAGGAGAAGAAAGATCCAATTGTTATTAGCTATATGTGATTCTTTATTCTTTTTGCTGTAATGTAGAATTCTGGACGCCGAGCAAGGTGACGGCGAGGGGGAGTGAGGCGTCGTCCAGCAGCGTCACAGGTACATCGGAGTCTCTTTCTCCCTGCAGGCAATCGTGGTGGAGCTTATTGTCCTCTTAGCAAGAACCAAGCACAACCGTTGTTGTTTTTAGAAGGAGAATTGCAGTGTATATGTGTGCATTATTTTGTATGGTTCAGTCATCATAGCTGCCAATGCTTTTTTCCCTGTTTTTACTTTTTCTCTCAAATACTCATATGTACAGCAGAAAACTCCTTTGAGTATCGTTACATTGAATTCTAAGCGTATTTCTTAGTATTTTGTTACTTGTAGGCAGAAACATGAGTGTGCGTGTCTGGGTGTTAGCAAGAAGGCATTAATTGAATGATTGATGCTGACAATGCAGTGACCCTCTTATATATATTGCTGCTCAGTGCCAGAAACTAAATAAACGACACCTCTATTTTTCTGCTCGCTGGTTGATGCTAAATAGATGACATGTTCTGGAGTATTATATTCACTTTTTCAATTGTTTTTATTCTTTAAGCTGCAAAGTCACCGATCTGTTTGAATTAGTCTTTTGATCCCAAATAGAAGCCCCTATGTACAGATAGGAAAATTTGGTTGTGAAACCACACTTTGCTTCTATGTACATCTATGCATGTGTGCATTCGACTTTCTTTGTTGAAGTTACAATATACATGCAGTTTGCTGTCAATTATGTTGAAAGAACTTGTTCTAAATTTTTAGTTCCTTGCCGCTGCCAGGCCAGTATAGTTTCCTATGGATTAGGTACCTTGAAGCTGAACATGCCAACTAGCTCTGCATCAAGATATCGTTAAAAGTATGAGTACAGCTTACTGCCAAACAGGGAAAGAAAGGAAGTTGCTGAGTCATTAGATAATCTGACATACATGTCCTCTCTTCTTTGTACTGAATAATTACTTACAGAAAACTCATAAGAGGATAAATGAATGTCTTCTATCTTACAGGTAATTCTCTTTGCTGAAGCATGCTTGTTCTTGTTCTGTGGCAGAACAAGCATTGCAAAAATTATACTTGAACATAAAGTACCCACTGTCCCAGTGCCAATTCGATTATTTGAAGTAAACATTTATTTATCCTTCCAGTTACTCTTATTCCGATCTTGGGTTCATATTTTATTGTTATCCATAGTGCCACTGTTCTGAAATTTCGAGAACTGTTTCACATCTCTTCCCAGTTATTTTAATTTTGTGTTATATCTCTTTCATTTACTTTTCAGAAAAAACTCACCTCAAATCTATGTGAATCCATTAAATTCCATTGAGTTTGTTGTGGAGGTGAGTTGTATTTCTTGTTAATTTGGTGGATCAGTCATCAGTGGATGTACTGTTGTGGTAATGGAGACTTGCCTAACTAGATCTTGTTTTCCCTGTAATGTGTGGTTAAAAGTTCCTACAGCATATGCTTCAGCAAGTCTAAGAGAAGTTTCACAAGGTGCATTCGATGAGAAACACATAAGCAAAATGAGCAGTGGTGCAGCGGTTGCAAGCTATTCTAGAACGACAACGATGACAATGTTCCTTGGGCCAGGAACAAGGCATGGCCTCAGGTGAACAGAACAAGCTCTTCTTTCAATGCCAAACCTGTTCCTTTTTGGAGTTGCAGGATTTTCACTTTTATCAACCGACTGGTCTCATGATGTAGTACAGTAGGTTTGGATGCATCGTGTACTCATGATGATATTAGCAAGCTTTGGAGAAGTGCAAATCCTGCAACTATTCAGCAACTATGTTGCATAATACTTAAGTTTGTTTCGAACTTCATATACAAGCTTACAAATATGTCAACTGTTATACTTGGAAGTTATAAGAATGTTATTTTCCAACAAGGTCTACAATGTAGTTTGGGAAGTCACTCAACTTTTGTGCCTTCCGAAATTCTTTCTTTTTTGCAAATTCTGATTATTTGGGCTAAAAATTATTTATACGGATTAATATTTGATTGATTTCTTTTCACTTTATTTGGTTGATATTTGGACGAGGTATTTAGAACAATTTATAACAGACTAATAACGTGTATGTGTGTTTCCAGTTCCATCAAGGTCTTATCTCCATGCATTGGGAATTAGTATGTTCTTCTGAATTTGTTTGCACGGAACCGCAACGACAAAAGGCAATTATGTTATCTCAATTATGAGTAAATGGTTCAGCAACAAAAAAAATGATAACATGCAATTAGAGAGATGTGATGTTTGTCCCTCTAATGTATTTTGTGTCTTTCACTATAGGCCTCCCACAAACCACACGCTGCATAATTAGCTTAGGTGGTGGCCACAACATCCCCCTCTCCCTTGTCTCTCCCACAACCTTATTCCCTTTTCTTTCCACGAACCTCACCACCACGAGAGATGAGGGCGGAGAGAAGAGGACATTGAGACGGAGGTCGTCCAAAGATGAGGCTGATGGTCAGATAGGGCGATGAAGGATGTGCTTGATGTAGGACGGGGCGGCTAGGCGGCAAGTGAGCGGGCCGGCCACGGGCGTCAGGGGACATGTGGTTAGGCGAGTAGTTATGGGGCAGCAAAGTCCCCAATGGCGGGGAATATGAGGTGAGTTTTTGGGGGTGACACTGATTTTGTAATTATGTGGCGGGAAAACAACCGCGTAGTTGCTTCCTAAGTGGGTGACAGATTATTAGCCTCCCTGTCCAAACATAAGGGAACCCGTGTCATAGAATTCGCAACACCTACACATTCGATAGACCATAAGAGCCAACATGGTAAGGAGCGGTATGCCCATACAGGTAAACATAAGGAAAACTAACGAAATAACAACACGGTGATTCGTTTACTCACTTCACCCGTAGCAACGCACGGGCATTTAACTAGTGAATCTAGAAAATGATGATATCGAATATATTGCTTACTGATAGTATTAATAACTAGGCCTCCTTGATTGGAACGAGTTTCAAAAGGAACTTTGTCTAGTTGTTTCAGAGTTTTTTCTCAATTTCTTTTCAGTTACTCCTTTGCCTTCGGGTTGTAAATCGGAATTCGCAAAAAAAAAAAGATACTATTGAAAATCGGAAGCCAGCAATTGCCGGAACTTAAAAAAAAGGAACTTTGTAAAATTCTAATCCATATGAGTTTTTCTAGGGAATCCATTAGATTCAAGGAAATTGTTAAATATAGTAGTAATTTAGCATATGATTTAATCCACAGAGATAATAGAAAAAATCATCACTGAAAAAAACGAGTATTAAACAAATAATGTAATTTACTAGTAGGGTAGACAAATAGAAAATTTACAACAAGTGTTAGGAAACTATAGTGATGAAGCCTAAGCCTTTAGGGTGGCCCGATCTTCACAGATATGGACGAACGAGTGGACGAACACGAAGACGCGATGAATACAAGGAAAACAGAAAACACGAGGGGAATTGAGAACAAAACATGGGCATAACTAGAAGACCCTGCAAGAAATCCCACCCAACAACAACCCTCAAATAGAGAAGCTTTTGGAATTAAAGAAACCAAACCAACTCAACTCTTGATGAAATAGACAAGCACTGGAAATGATATTCAATAAAAACCGTCCAATAAGCTAGGGTCGGGCATGTCCAAAGAACCGCTTCCTTTTACCGGTCGGTCCACCGATCCAATACACACAAGCGAAAGATTGGCAAGTCTACAAGAAGAGGTCTTAATACATCTCCATGCAACGAGGGCTTGGTATCCACAAGAGGATCTTCTCCATGAGGAGGCCATCTCCGCATTGTGAGGGATAAGCTCTTACTCAAGTCTATCTCATATTCAACTCTAACCCTAGCACTGAGCATGGGGTCCTATAGGAAAAGGAATACAAGGGTTTCAGTTGTATCGGTGCAGCGGTAACCGCACCTCGCAAGGTAGCAGTAGTACCGCTGGCATCTGGCGGTAATACTTGTGTACACGCACTAATATAATGAAGCTCTTATCAAGCGGTAGTACTAGGTCAGTACCGGCCAAGTGCCGGAGGGAATCCAGTAGCGATTTGGATGTTGCGCGGTAGCGGTAGCGGTACTTGGAGATGTTGGCTCATCTTCCGCTTCCTCTTCCAAGCCACCGCCTTGTCGGGCTTCATTCCCCGTGCACCTTGGTCATTCTTCCATGTACATGTATTTCTCATAACTAGAAGTGCAAAGGGACGATGGTCAAGTAATATATGATCCCAAGGTGACCTACAGAGGCTCAAGTAGAGGAAGGAGTTAATCTTTGAGTTGATGGCATGCATCACATCATGTGTTGGAGTGCTAGAATGGTGATGGCCGTGGGCTTATGGCTACATAATGTAGCATGACCACAAAGGTAAAAATCACGTACAACGCAGCCACAGCGGATGGGTCTACAAATAAACATGTACACACAAGATAGGTACAAGGGGTAAAAATCATGATATCCAAGAGGAAGTCATAAATACACCAATAAGATCTTTGCTCAAAAGCATAGCACAAAGCCCAATTTTATCATAAAGGAATATAGATAAACTCCCAACACACACTCATCATAGCATCAAAAATATCCACAAGGGATAAAGGTTAACGAACGGATGCTCCGAGTAAGATAACAAGTATCCAAAAGGCAAATGATTTTGAAAATTCATCAATGTTGCACATGAGAGACTTTAAGTAGAAAGTGCTAGATTGACATAATTGGGATCGATGAATCATAGAAATGAATATATAGTCCCCTTATATGTAATCATCCCGGCTTACTCACATTTGCAATAAAGACGTTTTGCAAGAACCAAATTAATTGCAACAAAAAGATTCATGCCAAGATACAACCTACACAAGGTTGAAAGCTAGAAATGTATGCATGAGGTAGATACTTGTTACCGAGATAGCATTGGTGATGTAGAAGATAAGAGTTAACGATCATCCAAACTTGGCTCCAATGAACACATGGTGACACCACCTTCCTTGTAAATGAGACAAGCTTCCAATGCATCTCCAATGTACCTAAAACAAATTCAAGTACAACATGGTACCCAAACTCATTGGGTCCAAAGTAGTTAGAGCAACTACAATACATAGGACAAACTCCACATAAATATGTGCATATTAATGTGAAATTGAATTTCATGCACATCTTAGCCATATAGGATTTGATGGAGTTTATCCTATATATTGGATCAACGAAAGTAAGCATGCCAAAGAAATACATATAGTAAATATGCATGCACAAGACTTTCAAGAACCAAAAGAGATACAATTTGGATAAAACACCAATTAAAACAAGAGAGCACACATTAGTGTGACACGAAAAGAATTTGTCCAAATTATATCAAATACCCAAATCAACACATGATTGAAGATACCAAAAAGAAAAGATACCAAATGAAAATATGGTCAAGGAATAACCAAACCCTCTACATTTTTCATGATGGCACAAAGTACCAAGACGAAAAATGCTTGTCTTCAAAGAGACATATCATCGGGATCTAAAACCAATTAAAGACAAATAGTGTTCAAAAACATATAGGATAGCTCCCCCAATATGTGTGCATTATTTATGATTTTGCATTTGAATACAAATGCACACCAATGGGATCATCACACACCATATATTTATACAAACACTAGTCAAATTCAAGAAGAACAATAAGATCCATAGGATACAAGGAAGACAAAAAGAGTTTGATAAAACACGTTTTGGCAACAAAATAAGGCAATTCAAAGCAATGGCCAAAGTGAAGATGGTCTACAAATTCACCACAAAATGAGTATCACTTGTCATGGACAAGTAGTATGGAGATATTTCTCGGTGGTAGAATGATATTCAAGGCCAACTTCACAACAAATAAGCATATGTCAAAGGATAGGAATTGAACACATGCTTAGATAGAGATTCTTGACGGCTTCAATTTGATCAACGATCATGCAAAGCACCAAGAAACTTTCTCACACACAAGATCCAAAAGATGAGAAATAAAAGACATTTAAGCAAATATGGAACTTGTTTGAGAAACATGCCACATAGGAACAAGATAATTGACAATATCAATTCTAGGTGGCAAAACCTCACATGTTCACATTTTCTAGGCTTGTAATATGCACATAGCTTATTACTCCCCCATAATGTGATAATCCATTTATTTGAAAACAAGAGGCAAACAAAACCAACTCAAGAAATTAATGGACATTATAGAATTTGAATTTCTCATGAGCATGACATACCACATAGAGAATAGATAATATTGAATATCAACACTAAGTGGTATTCCTCATGTACACACATTTTAGGATTGTGAAGTGCACGAAGCATATCACTCTCCAAAAATGGATAGTCCATTAATCTCTCAAAGAGAGCCAACAAGATAAGATAGCATATAAAGCAATAAGGCTCAAAACAAGTAAATGGTGTGCAAACCAAAATACACATACTTGATTTCTCAAGATAAGTAAGTAGAGAGCACAACACATACAAACACTAGCAAGGTACAAAACCTAACACATGCAAGGGTGCAAGCAACTTTCAATGAATATATGGTATAAGCACAAGTTACCGCAAGGAGGAACATTGGATAAGAGATAGAACAATGTAACCCAAATGACTTGGCTTGAGAGAATATAATTGATGAAGATCCCTTAATTCTTCATGATGTAGCCAAGTCTCCAATGTCCTCCAACAACACCTATTGATCAAGTTTTAGCTTGTTGGTCCCCAACCAAGTTGGGTCCTAAGAGGTTAGTCACAATAGGTTTGGTAACCCAAATGGTTCTTTTCTTGACACCACTTTGAGTACCAACATATTTGGCAAACACATTGCCAACCTTATCCTTCCGAAGAGAATAAACATCATCAACTATAATGGGGTTGGATAAGGTACCATTTGTGCATGAAGAAGCAAGGTGACCCTTCTCACGGCATAGGTAGCAACATCGACTTCCTCCTTCTTCTTAGTTGGAATCTCGACTTGAGGAGGAGTAGCTTGATTCTTCTTGGGAAGAGGCCGTTCTTCAACTTGAGGAACTTGAGTTTGAACTTGAGGCTTCTTCCCTTGTTGCTTCTCACTAAGACACTTCTTCTTCAAAGGGCAAGATCTAACATGGTGCCCTTCAACTTTGCACTTGAAGCAAACAATCTTGGCCGAATCTTTGACTTGTTCTTGGCCCTTTTTCTTCTTGTTGATCTTGGACTTGTTCTTGTTATTGGAGTTGAATCCAAGTCCACTCTTGTCATTGGGGCGTCTTTGAACACTCAACATATTGTCAAGTGTGGACTTCCCAACATGACGCTTTTCCAAGTCTTTCTTCAAAGAAGTGACTTGGGCCTTGAGCTCTTTTAATTCCTCTACATGGTTAGTATCAACACAAATACTAGAGGAAGTAGAAGCTTCATTGTTAGAGCAACAAGGTATGGAAAGTAATTCATCACAAGATGTAGCAACATTGTGAGTGGATGAATCACAAGGACTAGCACAAGACATATAGCATTAAGAGAAGAAGTTGTGCCATTGTCCACATGAGGCTCACAAGATGTTACCTTTGACATAATAGCCTCATGAGCTAACTTTAGCTTAGCATGGGATGCTAGAAGATCGTCATTAGAGCTAGAGAGCTTTCATGACTTTCTTCCAATTTCCCATACTTGCTAGTTAGCAACTCAAGTTGGGCCCTTAGCTCAACATTCTCCTTCAAAATAGATGCTTCACAAGAAGTGGAGTTAGTAGCACAAGCATCATTATATTAGAAATGGAAGAAGACAATTGGCAAGCTTATCATTCTTAGATAGTTGAGTTTGGAGTTGATCATGAGACTTGATAAGGAGAGAGTGTTCACTTTCTAAAGCCTTGTGAGCTTTGTCAAGTTTCTCTATGTCCTCACTTAGTCTAGCATTGCCAACACCAAATTCAACTTTTTCCTTTTAAGCACTTTATATTTAGCAATAGCATGATCTCTTTCCTCAATGATTTTAGCAATGATAAGATCATTTGATTCATCAAGAGATTCAAGTTTCTCCTCAAGAGACACTCGAAGCTCTTGCTCTTCCTCAAGGGCATTCTCTAAGGATGCTTTTTCATTAGCATCTTCTCTCTCAATTTTACATTTTTCCTCAAATTGAGTATCCAAATCCTCAATGATTTCTATACATTTAATACCATGAGCAACGATTTCACATAGAGAAGAGATAGCTTCACTACCTTTGGGAAGAGCACCAAGAACAATCTCACCCTTCTTGGTTAAGGTTTCAATGTCAAAATCTTCTCCATGAGGATCCTCAACCACATCATCACATATCTCGGGATTCGAGGTAGAAGTTACCTTGGAATCCTTAGCCATGAGGCAAACATGATTAATGGGTGAGGAGGATGAAGAATTACTTGAAGCACCATTGAGGTCCATGTCTTGTTCCAACAAATGTTGGGATTCCTCTACATTGTTAGTCATGCAAGTACTAGAGGATATGGAAGCATTATTTTCATGACAACAAGACATAGAGAGCATATCATCATTAGATTTAGTTAAGCAACTATTACATGATATGCAAGGACCATCAACTCTAGCATGTATGACATTTGGAGTGCTAGAAGAGTTTAAGTCCAAAGATAGAACATTGCAATGTGATAGAGAAGAAGTATAATCAATAGTAAGTTCACCATCACCAATGCAATTTCTATCACCACTCACCATATCATTACCTTGTGACAAATCACATGTTGGTGAAGTGGAAGAAGTTGTGAACTCATCACGGCCGGAGGTGGAGGGAGAACAATCATCCTCAATAATTTTGGACACTTCATATATATCTTGAAGCTTGGTCCAAAGCTCATGTGCATTTCGAAAAGGCATGATTGAAGCAAGAACTACATCGGTCAAAGCACATATAAGACCATTAGTAACTTGAGTCTCGAGATGAGAGTTTATCTCATCCTCTAAAGATAATTCTTGGGAATCCTTTGGAGGAGATAAACTCACATCTACAATCCTCTTAATATAATTTGGACCCATGGCCCTAAAAAGATTAAGCATGCGAATTTTCAAACATCATAATTTGTGCCATCGAATATGAAAGTGGGATCGTGCACTAATATATTATATATTAAAAGTAGATGATAGGTCAACCAGAAATTAGAGAATTATCTAGAAAATCCCACAAAAATCAGAAACATCTGGCCATCGGATAAATAAACGAGTAAATCACAACCATTAATTAAATCAGAGTTGATAATAATTACCCTCCAATGCCATTACTTATGTTCTCACGTACCTCTTCAATCTCAATATACCATAGTGCATAGGCTGAAGTACAACAAAAACCATCAACGCTGCCGGATTCCAATCTCACGCCGCCGGATACCTAAATCACCGAAGGAAGTAGATTGATTGCTGGAGACTTGCGTGATACCATCAGCGAGCACAAACGTGCCATATTGCCGCCGCCGCCGCCGTATACTAGGCTCTCGTCGATCACGTAAGCACGCTGCCGCGGGGAGGTCGTGTTTCCGATCGCCGCGGCCACCAAGTTCCTGGATGCAATCGGCCAGTTGACGTAGATTCAACGCAACTGATTTTTCAATCCCATGCAGGCATGCATGCATGCAAGCAGATAGGATGGATCGATGGAATTGAGATTTGCATGGTGCACGCACAGCCGAACAGCTTAATGTAACGTAATTATACGTGAGATTTAAACGCAACTGATTTTTCAATCCCATGCATACACCATGCAGGCATGCATGCAAGCAGATAGGATGGATCGATCGAATTGAGATTTGCATGGTGCACGCACAGCCGAACAGCCCAATGCAAGCTAAATATACGTGAAATTTAATTTCCTTTCAGTGATTTATCTACTTCTTTGCAATATACATCATATACTGTCTTGAAATTTGTCAGCGCATACATGATAGATCGATGAGTTAAATTAACACTTTCTTCGCGCACACACAGCTAGACAGTTCAAAGCCAGGTACCTACACGAGATCTTTAATTCACTTTGAGTGCTGCATCTACTTCTTTATAATATACTTCAGCATATACGTACTGTCTAGAAATTTTTCACCTCGCTGTCCCGAATATAGAACGAAATATTTAATTTCCTTTGAGTGATCCATCTATTTAATGGGTCAACCAGAAATTAGAGAATTATCTAGAAAATCCCACAAAAATCAGAAACATCTGGCCATCGGATAAATAAACGAGTAAATCACAACCATTAATTAAATCAGAGTTGATAATAATTACCCACCAATGCCATTACTTATGTTCTCACGTACCTCTTCAATCTCAATATACCATAGTGCATAGCCTGAAGTACAACAAAAACCATCAACGCTGCCGGATTCCAATCTCACGCCGCCGGATACCTAAATCACCGAAGGAAGTAGATTGATTGCTGGAGACTTGCGTGATACCATCAGCGAGCACAAACGTGCCATATTGCCGCCGCCGCCGCCGTATACTAGGCTCTCGTCGATCACATACGCACGCTGCCGCGGGGAGGTCGTGTTTCCGATCGCCGCGGCCGCCAAGTTCCTGGATGCAATCGGCCAGTTGACGTAGATTCAACGCAACTGATTTTTCAATCCCATGCAGGCATGCATGCATGCAAGCAGATAGGATGGATCGATGGAATTGAGATTTGCATGGTGCACACACAGCCGAACAGCTTAATGTAACGTAATTATACGTGAGATTTAAACGCAACTGATTTTTCAATCCCATGCATACACCATGCAGGCATGCATGCAAGCAGATAGGATGGATCGATCGAATTGAGATTTGCATGGTGCACGCACAGCCGAACAGCCCAATGCAAGCTAAATATACGTGAAATTTAATTTCCTTTCAGTGATTTATCTACTTCTTTGCAATATACATCATATACTGTCTTGAAATTTGTCAGCGCATACATGATAGATCGATGAGTTAAATTAACACTTTCTTCGCGCACACACAGCTAGACAGTTCAAAGCCAGGTACCTACACGAGATCTTTAATTCACTTTGAGTGCTGCATCTACTTCTTTATAATATACTTCAGCATATACGTACTGTCTAGAAATTTTTCACCTCGCTATCCCGAATATAGAACGAAATATTTAATTTCCTTTGAGTGATCCATCTATTTATGTACAATATACTCCAGCATATACGTGCTGTCTAGAAATTTGTCAGCTCGCTATCCGCAATATAGAACAAACGTGCGCATACATATCTATCAATATGAAAGAAAAATATTACGGCACAAACAACTCAGCTGTGAAGTTTCAGTAAATTTGAAGCATATAAAATTGAATTGTACGGACATATTCTGAATCAAATTTGGCCAAGCTGAAAGGAGAAAATCATCTGGCATACCGGAATATAACAATAAATCAACGGTATACTGAAACTTGACATGATTATATTGTCTGTAAACAAGATTACTTTATGTCTCTTACAAATGCTATTTTTAATATTTGTGGTGCTCAATTTATAGGTCAGCTTTGTGACCCTGAAGGAAGCGGATGGTAATTCTGCATTATTCTAATCTAAAAGGAGTTCCTGATTTTTTTAATAGGTTCAAAAGACGCTAGCATGATGCAGAATGCATGCATGCATTGCCTCCAGTTCCTAGCTGCCTTTCTCGATCTGGAGAGCACACGACTTCACCGAGTAAGGATAAGATATGAAGTGACGCCACACTGGCAGCTGCAAGCAGAAAAACCATATTGGTCAGGAGTTTTCTTTATTTGCCTAGCTTCTACATCAATGTTGTTGTTATTCGGACCTTTCTGCTATCAGCCTGCTTCTTCGCGGTGCCCATCATTGAGATTTGAACGAGGAACAAAATAAATCTTTAAGTGTGGAGATTCAGAGCCAGATGGTAAGAAACCTTAGTTTCTTTTTGACAATCTACAATATCTCTAATGATCTTTTATATCTTACGAGCACATTAATCTGAGTTTTTTTTCTGCCCTTCAATTCATATCCGATTTTGTACAGTTAATTGACAATGTGATTAGAGTTAATGGGCTGGTAATTCCCTCTGTGACATGTTTAGAAGTAGCATGATTTCTAGGCAAGAATAATTGTTTGCACTTGCTGTAAGGTAATGCGAGACTTTCCCATAATATTATTTCTTGGGAGTTTTTGCCAACTAGCCTTCACTATACTTTGTTAGCCAGATGACTTCAAGGACGAAGTTGTCATTGATGTGTTTTCATTTGCTGATAGCTACTACCACCCCTCTCAACAGTAAACATCCATAATGGTATGGTACCGTATGCACACCCTATGTTTGGAAATATTATGAACATTAGGATCTCTGAATTTCAGATACAGGAACGAATGGCACATTGGGGTATGAGTTGGGATCTGGAAAGATCGTGAACATCGCACTATGCCGCTTCAAGACATTTTGAGCATATAATGACAGATTATTAATGAAATTCTTCTTTCATTTATTTGCATCTCTAGCTTATATGAAATTTTACAACAGTCTGACATTTTGTCAAATTATATAGTCCAAATTTCTACGTGAACACGGCTTAGCGAACACATTCCATTCATATACTTATATACATACTTAAGTGAATCAGAAGTGGTTGTGCTTTACCATGTATAATCCTTCACACGAGAATCCACGTTTGCATACTGAGATATGTTAGACATATTGGGCATCATCGATGCTTATGGATCATTGGTTTTACATCAACATTTGAATTTATGCGACATTGCGCTACAATAATGATTTCTTATACACATACTGAGCCTAGAAAGAACTATTGCATAATAGCCAACACATAATCGTTTATCAATTTATATCAAAGAAAGATAAATAATGACAAGTAAGACCTTACCCGCGCACGTGCTCAATTTATAGGTCAGCTTCGTGACCCCGAAGGAAGCGGATGGTAGTTCTGCATTGTTCTAATCTAAAAGGAGTTCCTGAATTTTTTTAATAGGTTCAAAAGAAGCTAGCATGATGCAGAATGCATGCATGCATTGCCTCCAGTTCCTAGCTGCCTTTCTCGATCTAGAGAGCACACGACTTCACCGAATAAGGATAAGATATGAAGTGACGCCACACTGGCAGCTGCAAGGAGAAAAACCATATTGGTCAGGAGTTTTCTTTATTTGCCTAGCTTCTACATCAATGTTGTTGTTATTTGGACCTTTCTGCTATCTGCCTGCTTCTTCCCGGTGCCCATCATCGAGATTTGAACGAGGAACAAAATAAATCTTTAAGTGTGGAGATTTAGAGCCAGATGGTAAGAAACCTTAGTTTCTTTTTGACGATCTACAATATCTCTAATGATCTTTTATATCTTACGAGCACATTAATCTGAGTTTTTTCTCCCCTTCAATTCATATCTGATTTTGTACAGTTAATTGACGATGTGATTAGAGTTAATGGGATGGTAATTCTATCTCTGACATGTTTAGAAGTAGCATGATTTCTAAGCAAGAATAATTGTTTGCACTTGCCGTAAAGTAATGCGAGACTTTCCCATAATATTATTTCTTGGGAGTTTTTGCCAACAAGCCTTCACTATACTTTGTTAGCCAGATGACTTTAAGGATGAAGTTGTCATTGATGTGTTTTCATTTGCTGATAGCTACTACCACCCCTCTCAACAGTAAACATCCATAATGGTATGGTACCGTATGCATACCCTATGTTTGGAAATATTATGAACATTAGGATCTCTGAATTTCAGATACAGAAACGAATGGCACATTGGGGTATGAGTTGGGATCTGGAAAGATCGCGAACATCACACTATGCTGCTTCAAGACATTTTGAGCATATAATGACAGATTATTAATGAAATTCTTCTTTCATTTATTTGCATCTCTAGCTTATATGAAATTTTACAACAGTCTGACATTTTGTCAAATTATATAGTCCAAATTTCTACGTGAACACGGCTTAGCGAACTCATTCCATTCATATACTTATATACATACTTAAGTGAATTAGAAGTGGTCGTGCTTTACCATGTATAATCCTTCACACGAGAATCCACGTTTGCATACTGAGATATGTTAGACATATTGGGCATCATCGATGCTTATGGATCATTGGTTTTACATCAACATTTGAATTTATGCGACATTGTGCCAGAATAATGATTCCTATACACATACTGAGCCTAGAAAGAACTATTGCATAATAGCCAACACATAACGTTTATCAATTTATAATGACAGGTAAGACCTTGCCCGCACATGTGCGCGGGCCACCTTGCTAGTGCTCTAAACGACATCTTTTACTCTCTAGGCGGTAAAGACCAAAAAGAGAGCCGAGGCTCCGATACCAATTGAAAGGACAATGATGTCGCCTAGAGGGGAGTGAATAGGCGATTAAAACTTTTTCGGTTTATGCTTGCTAATTGCGGAATAAAACTAGGTGTTTAAATTAACAAGCCGACAACTTAAATAAACTAGGCTCACCTATATGCACCAACAACTTATGCTAAGCAAGACAAACAACAAGGTGATAGCAATAGAATACTTCAAGCACAAAGGCTATCACAATGTAATATGCATAAGTAAATAGCTCGGGTATAGAAATAACCGAGGCACGCGGAGACGAGGATGTATTCCCGAGTTCCTCCTTGTTAAGGGAGTACGTCTCGTTGGAGAGGTGTGAGGCACCACAAAGGTCGATCTCGACGCCACAAAGGCTCACCCTATTCTCCGATGAACCGCACCACAAAGGTTTGGTTCACCTTCCACTATCGGAATCCTTCGAGGCGGAATCCGAAGCCTTTCAACAACAATCCGGGGCACAACCCACAACGGGATTTGGGGCTCCCGAACGGCTTTACAAGTGACCACAAAGGTCTCAACCACCACACGGGCGTCTAGGGTCCAAAGACCCAAGAGTAACAAGCTTACAAACTTTCAACTTCCACGAATCCTCGTGGAGAGCACAAACCTATGCACAAAGCAATGGCAAGAACACAAGTGCTCAAATACTTCACTCTCAAATCCCACCAAAAACAACTAATGCTTATGGGGGAGAAGAGAGGAAGAACAAAGAAGAACTCAACAAATGAAACTCCAAGATCTAGATCCAAAGGGTTCCCCTCACTCAGAGAGATGGATTGGTGGAAATGTAGATCTAGATCTCCTCTTACTTTTCCGTCAAAGATATGCAAGAATCATGGGAGGGATTGAGAGGGGACAAGCTTTTCCAAGGTCAAACAATGGAGGAGAGAGAGGAAAAAATGAGCTACTCAAGGTTCTTATAGCCCCTCCCACGAAAATAACCGTTGCAGGCTCACTTAGGCCGGAACTTCCTGTCCTGGGGCCGGAACTTCCGGACCCCCAGAAAAGCGACTAAAAAACGGTTCTGCATTTGGCCAGAACTTTTGCCGGAACTTTGGCCGGAACTTCCGGATGGCCGGAATTTCTGGCCAAAATCCGGAACTTCCGCCCCTCAGAAAACTGCAGAAATACTGAACACAAAAACAAAGATATCTTGATCATCCGGACTCCTTTTTCGATGTTCTCGGCCTCGTTGGAATCACAAGGAAGAGCTTTACAAGATCATGCAGAGAAACATCCTAGTCCAATAATGGAAGATAAAACCAAATGGATATAGGTAAAACCTTTCTAAAAAGGAATAACCGGCAAACCTCCAAAACCAAAAACGCAACAAGTTTTCCATACGAAATCCGTTTTCGAAGAACTTGGCTTGTCATGAAGATCACGACAAGAACCAAAAACCAACAAGGAGAAAAGCCATATAAGAACCAAGAAGGATGGAATGCCAATAATGCAAAGGTTTGAGCTCTCCAAAAAGATGCGATCACGTTACTCACTTGAGAGCCCCTCTTGATAGTACGCCGTCTATCCTAAAACCCGTTCTCCCACTAACACCATGAGACCGGTAAAATATAAAACCTATCAAGATCATACCTTTGTTGCGCAATCCACTTGAGCTCGATGATGACGATCTTGACTCTCTCAAGTTGGAACACCTTTCTTGATTGTGCTTGCTAGCACATGCTTGATGAAGACTTCTCCAAATGCTCCCCCATACTCTATTTTGGGAGGGCCTCGCTAAGCTCCGTCTTCATGTCTCCTTTGCAAGCTTCAATCAAATGATCTCTTCCGAGATGCATCATATTGAACTTGCACTTCAACTTCTTCTCTTGATATGTATGATGGCTTGGAGGTAAACATGATCACTCAATCTTCTTTTCCAAGCCACACTTGCAATAAGCTCAACTCTACACATGACCATTCTTCATATAAACCCTTGAATAGAGCATTGGTCATCATGTCATCTTCAAGAGTCCAACACATGAACTCCTATCTTTTCCCATGGACATGATCTATAAGAATATCTCAATGTAAACATTAGTCCATAAGGATTGTTATTAATTACCAAAACCACGCATGGGGGCAAGCATGCACTTTCAATCCCCCCATTTTGGTAATTGATGACAATCCCTTTTACGAGGGTTTATATAATGAATTTAAGCAACCATGCAACACGAAGAGCAAGAATGCAAGAGAACCACAAGAGAACAAAACCAAATTTCCTTAAACCCTCTAAATGGGTGAAAAGCAAGAGGGCCAATATAATAAGAGCTCCCCATAAAGTGTGCATTTCTCATAATGTGAGTGAAATCAAATGCACATATCCAATGAAGAATAGATGTAGGGAGATCAAACTATATTGAGGATCCGAAGATTGCAAAAGAATATCAACTAGATAGATACTTCAACAAAAGAAGCAAGCAAACAAAAAGATCCAAAAATGTTCTAAATATCAAGAGGGAACTCCCCAAGGTACGTGCACAAATAGGATTTGAATTTCAATATAGTGTGCACAAGATGAAATCCTCACTCCCTCCTAGATAAATTTGAACATACGCATATGCAAGAGAATATTAATGAGAAAAGAGGCAAAACAAACTTGCAACAAATAAAATGTTTTGCAATATGAGTAAGGAGCGGCAAATAAAAGGATGGGTGTGAGGTACAAAGATATTTTAGGAGACTAATACAAGGATGACCCAAAGAATCAACATAGTCTTTCAAAAAGAGTTGCACATAGTGCATATCATGTCTTTCCCATACCCACACACCAACAGTGATATAGCAAATAGCTCCACAAGTTTAGTAAAAGCAAAAAACATAACACGAGAAAAATAAAGCTTGTGCCTTTTAGAAACCACCAAAGAATCAAAAGCAAAAAGAGGTGGTCACTAAAGTATTGGAATATCAATTAAAGGTGCAACTATTCTCATGTGTATAAGTTTCTAATTAGACACGAATCACTAAGATATGGGTCTACAAATAAACATGTACACACAAGATAGGTACAAGGGGTAAAGATCATGATATCCAAGTGGAAGTCATAAATACACCAATAAGATCTTTGCTCAAAAGCATAGCACAAAGCCCAATTTTATCATAAAGGAATATAGATGAACTCCCAACACACACTCATCATAGCATCAAAAAATATCCACAAGGGATAATGGTTAACGAACGGATGCTCCGAGTATGATAACAAGTATCCAAAAGGCAAATGATTTTGAAAATTCATCAATATTGCACATGAGAGACTTTAAGTAGAAAGTGCTAGATTGACATAATTGGGATCGATGACTCATAGAAATGAATATATAGTCCCCTTATATGTAATCATCCCGGCTTACTCACATTTGCAATAAAGACGTTTTGCAAGAACCAAATTAAGTGCAACAAAAAGATTCATGCCAAGATACAACCTACACAAGGTTGAAAGCTCAAAATGTATGCATGAGGTAGATACTTGTTACCGAGATAACATTGGTGATGTAGAAGATAAGAGTTAACCATCATCCAAACTTGGCTCCAATGAACACATGGTGACACCACCTTCCTTGTAAATGAGACAAGCTTCCAATGCATCTCCAATGTACCTAAAACAAATTCAAGTACACCATGGTACCCAAACTCATTGGGTCCAAAGTACTTAGAGCAACTACAATACATAGGACAAACTCCACATAAGTATGTGCATATTAATGTGAAATTGAGTTTCATGCACATCTTAGCCAAATAGGATTTGATGGAGTTTATCCTATATATTGGATCAACGAAAGTAAGCATGCCAAAGAAATACATAGAGTAAATATGTATGCACAAGACTTTCAAGAACCAAAAGAGACACAATTTGGATAAAACACCAATTAAAACAAGAGAGCACACATTAGTGTGACACGAAAACAATTTGTCCAAATTATATCAAATACCCAAATCAACACATGATTGAAGATACCAAAAAAAGAAAAGATACCAAATGAAAATATGGTCAAGGAATAACCAAACCCTCTACATTTTTCATGATGGCACAAAGTACCAAGACGAAAAATGCTTGTCTTCGAAGAGACATATCATCGGGATCTAAAACCAATTAAAGACAAATAGTGTTCAAAAACATATAGGATAGCTCCCCCAATATGTGTGCATGATTTATGATTTTGCATTTGAATACAAATGCACACCAATGGGATCATCACACACCATATATATTATACAAACACTAGTCAATTTCAAGGAGAACAATAAGATCCATAGGATACAAGGAAGACATAAAGAGTTTGATAAAACACGTTTTGGAAACAAAATAAGGAAATTCAAAGCAATGGCCAAAGTGAAGATGGTCTACAAATTTCACCACAAAAAAGGGTATCACTTGTCATGGACACGTAGTATGGAGATATTTCTCAGTGGTAGCGATGATATTCAAGGCCAACTTCACAACAAATAAGCATATGTCAAAGGATAAGAATTGAACACATACTTAGATACAGATTCTTGACGGCTTCAATTTGATCAACGATCATGCAAAGTACCAAGAAATATTTCTCACCCACAAGATCCAAAAGATGAGAAATAAATGACATTTAAGCAAATATGAAACTTGTTTGAGAAAAATGCCACATAGGAACAACATAATTGACAATATCAATTCTATGTGGCAAAACCTCACATGTTCAAATTTTCTAGGCTTGTAATATGCACATAGCTTATTACTCCCCCTGTCGTGTCACGAAGGATGGACAGCGGGGATGAAGGACACCCCCTTTGTAGATTCGGTAGGGACACGAAGGAGGCTGGAAGACGTCTCCCGGAGAAGTACCACCAGCGAGCTCTTCGTCTCTCTCTCTCTCTCTCTCTCTCTCTCTCTCTGCGTGGATGGCAAGCAAGCAAGGGACACGATGATCTACCCAGGTTCAGGCCGCCCGAAGGCTAATAGCCCTACTCCTGCATGTCTGGATAGATGGGAGCATCATGGTGTGGCTACAACGAAGTCTCCGGCGAGGTACCCCAGAAAGGGTTTTGGCCAGAGGAAGGAGACAGGGCAGATCCTAGCCCTGAGGAGATCACCTCCCTTCTCTTCTCTGCCCTAGCTACGTCTTGCTATGCTCTTGCTTAGGTCTTGCCTTGGATTCGTCCTCCTCTCCTCGCCATGACTCGGTCCTCCTTTTATAGACAAGGGGATGCCACAGAGGTCACGCGAGGAGCGTGAGGGGGTCTTGGCGGGAAGTTCCCCTCTCCGTGGTTGAGGTGGAGACGTGGCGCCTCCTCCTCCAAGTATCTTCCGCCCGTTTGGTGAGATCCCAGCCTTTTAGGGGAAAGCGAGGTGGGAAAAGGGCCGGCACACCGCAGGTGGTGTCCCCTGTCGGCGCCTTGCTTCCCAAGTCTTCTGGGTCCTTCTACTATCTTCTGGAGGGTGGTGGAAACCCTAGCTTCGCCTGGTACAACTTGATACTAGAGAGGGAGTCCGGCCCTGCCGGGGCCTCAGGCTCTCGGGGTCCTTTCTCTCTTCCGGGGTGCGATGGACCCCGGGGTCCTTCGTACCCGGCAGACTTGGATGGCGCGCAAAGTGCCCGCCAGCCTTGCATCGTGTCTTGGCCTTGTCCATCTTTGCGCAGGGCCCACAGGCGGTGGACCCACTTTGGCAGCACTAGTGGAACTCCGTGTTCCACTACTGCGACAGTAGCCCCCGGGCATGGTCCCGACAGCTTTGCTTCAGCGGCTGTCGGGGCCATGACCAAAAAGAGGTCAAAGTGGGTCCCGGCGCCTGGTCTTCTTCTTGGAGTTACTCCGCTTGGAGGAATAACTGCTCTGGCCTCCTCGATTCCTCCAGAGCCACTGTAGATAATGGCGCCGGTGAAGAGAGGCAGGGGGCGTCCTCGAGCTTCCTCGGCCGCGGCGGAAGACGGACCTCCTGTCCGTGGTCGCGGCGCGTCCCGGAGTCGAGGGAGAGGGGGCCACGGCGGTCGTGGAGGCCACGACCGTGGTTCTGCTTCTTCTCCTCTGAGGAGCTCGGTCCACACGAGCTTCACGCCGTTCGAGTTCTTGGTGGATCTATTCTGTCGGCCTCGCAGCCGCCTGTTCCTCCCCGACTCCTTCGCGATGGCGCTGCCAGAGGACAAGCCGGCTGGCTTCTGGCTGCGGGTTGAAGGTTGCCCCAACGGACCCTCCTGGGTCTGGGCTGAGTACAACGTCGACGACTCCATGCTTCTGGGCCATGGATGGAAGTCGTTCGCTCGCTCCCAGAAGTTAACCCGAGGGCAGAGCGTGATGTTCCAATTCGATGGAGACGCAACGCTCCTCATGAGGATGTCCCGTGCTGCCGGAGGACGCGCGGAGTGCTGCAGAGAGAGCAGCAGCAGCGGCGACAGCTCCAACTCCTTAGACGAGGATGAAGATGAGGAAAACTCATCTGGCATCAAGGCGGAGGAGAACTCTTCTCCTTGAAGATGCTGGAGGGCCGGAAGGAGACGCTGAAGATCTCCTTGGCCTTCTTTTTGGCGGCCCGATGGTGCAGGCGCGCGGGCAGGAGACACCAAAGATGCCCTTCACCTCCTTCTTGGCCGCCTCGTCCACGTACTTCTGGAAGTAGCGCCTTCCATTGTACGGTAGCGCTCCTGGTTCCCCGGGAGCAGAACCTTTTGTTGTAAAAAAGTAGGGCCTCGATGTAGTCCTTGTATTTGTCAAAGAAGAACTTGTCCTTGTTCCATGCCCTTCGCCTTATGCTTCGTATGAATGAAAACGGGCTTCTCGCGAAACGCATCCCCATTACTGCGGTACTCAGAACGCCAAGCGGTAGGTGGGGAGTGAGAGGCCTATAAGAGCTCCCCAGCCCCCAGTCTCTCTGTGTACTGTTCTCTTCATTCGACTTCCCTCCCCTAGCAAAGCTTGAGCTTGCAGACGATGTCCGGAGGCGCAGAGTCGATGCCCGAAGATGCAGGGGTGGCTTCAGATGTGTCTACGGCAGAATCTGCCTTCCGAGGCAGAGTAGATCTTGCCCTCCGCCCCAGACAAACCCTTGTATTCCCCGCGGTGGGGGACATAGCGGGACCTATGGCCATGGATGCGTCGGTGGCTGTGGCGACCCGAAAAGACGTCATCGTCACGAAGCTATTGAGAGAGGCTGCGCACAACCCGAGGCTACTCGAGCTTCTTCGAGATCTCGACGAAGTTTTCGAGGTGAGGCCTTACTCGATCTTGCCTGGCTCCGCTAACAAGGACAAGCTTCTCGCCTCTGATCTTTTTCTCCTTTTTGTCCCAGGAGGAGGAAAACATCATGGACAAGTTCCTGGACCGCGTCCATGCCCTCTGCAAACGGCTTGTTTTGGGGTTCGCCCGGGGACCTCCGGATCCTCGAAACCCCTGAAGATTTTACACGAGTGTCCCCTTTTTCCTCCAGGCGTCCCCGGAGGAGAAGAGTTTACCAGTCAAACAAACAAAGACAAGCAGATCTGCGCAGCCAGGGCGCCTGGACTGGCCTTAGTAGCATAGGCTAGATATGCTCATAGGCTGCTTCTTATGAATGTAACGCATGAATGTAGCTTCGAATGTTAAATATGAATGCAATCCTAATCTCTACTCCCAGAGTCATTTCAAATCTTCCCTTGCACTAACGCGCCGTATAGTTTATGAGGAGATTTCCCAGTTTGCCAAGTATCCTGTTGTCTGCTGCAACAGTAATACCCCCAGGAGCACTATACCTTCCGGGGACTCACTCCACTGCCTCAGTTACTAGGCCAGAGGGAAACGGACCGTTCACCGGGGATGACACCTCATCCCCCGCCAAGGTTCTCATAGACTGTCAAGCATGCTCAGGTTGAAAGTATGTTGACTCCGAGCAAGATGGTATGCCTAATATGCAGATGCAAGGACTTAGCTGTTTTCTGCGGCTCCTGATCTGCTAGGCCTTTCCGGGTATCCAGCTCCACATACATCCATCCTTTTGCGAGTTTCTGCCCCGGGAAGGCGCTGCACACAACAAACTTTCAGTAGGAAAAGAAAGGACCCTCTCTTCGTGTCGTGAAAATGTTTACCCGAAGCAAACTGCAAGCAAGGTTGACTGTGCATTTCTGTGCTTACGTGCTTTAAAGCACAGCACTGCCCAAATCTCCCTCTTTGCGACAGTACGGCATGATCGGGAGGCAGCTCCTACTGGTAGGCGTGCTCGCGTTCACCCCGTCAGCCACCGGCACATATCTGCCCCCTGCTTGGGGGTTGCTAAGGGTAATCAATTTTATGACAGAAATTGAGGCTCACGGGATTGAAAACTTATCTTTTATTCCTTGGCGACGATTCTTACACCTTATTACAGAACACTACAGAATACTAGCCCCTCAGGCGTGCTTAGTCGATACAACTATCTGTGATTCATGTTCGTAATCAAGGGAAGAATTTGCGGAGATTCTCGAGGGAATGCGTCACCCGACACGGGCCTTCCCACTTGGATGACATGCCGTCAAGCTTTTGCTTAACCCGGAGGACCAGGTCTTCTGGCTCCAATGCTCGTGCTCGCACATGGCGGCCATGATATCGCCTAAGCGCTTGTTGGTATCGAGCAGGTAGCAGGGATGCTCGACATCTTGCTTTTTCCGGGAAATTGATGTCATCAATTCTCCTTTCCACTTGAGCCTCTTCATCGTAGGCGAGTACCCGTGGGGTTCCGTGCTTGAGTTCTGTAGGCAGGACTGCTTCTGCTCCATAGACAAGGAAGAATGGCGTTTCTCCTATGGCTCTGCTAGGCGTAGTTCTGAGTGACCAAAGGACACTTGGCAGATGCTCGATCTAGTTCTTGCCCCGGTTCTCCAGTTTGTCGAAAGCCTTGGTTTTCAGACCCTTGAGGACCTCCGCATTAGCTCGCTCAACTTGACCATTGCACCTTGGATAGGACACCGAGGCAAAACACACCTTGATGCCCATGTCTTCGCAGAAGTTGAGGAAGGCCCGACTGGTGAATTGGGTGCCATTATCCATGATGATCCTATTGGGCACTCCGAAACGGAACACGATCCCCTCGATGAACTTGATGGCGGCTTGAGCAGTCTACCTTGGCACTGGCATTACCTCCACCCACTTAGTGAACTTGTCAATTGCCACGAAAAGATACTCATGTCCCTCGACAGACTTCGGGATCTTGCCTACTATGTCTAGCCCCCAGACTGCGAACGGCCAAGAGATTGGAATTGGCTGCAGGGCTTGCACTGGCTGATGAATATCCTTCGTGTAGTGCTGGCAAGCTTCACACGTCTTGACGATTTGCTCGGCGTCATGGAGAATAGTTGGCCAGTAGAATCCGTGCCGAAAAACCTTCCCCGCCAGAGACCTTGATGCTACATGACTAGAGCATGTACCTTCGTGGATGTCCTTCAGCAGCGCCTGACCTTGCTCCTGCGGGATGCAGCGGAGTTTGACTCCATTATCACGCCGCCTGTAGAGTTCGCCGTCGATCAGGACGTAGAGCTTGGCTTGGCGAGACACCCGCTCAGTGTCATGGTCGTCATCCGGGAGGGTGTGCTCAGTCATGTACTTGACGATGTCCAAGGACCACGGCGGGCAGCTCTTCTCCACTGGAAGCACCATTTGACAAGAGGGAAGCAAAGCCTCCTCCGTCGCAGATACCTCCAGGTCTTGAACTTCCGGGCTGGCTTCCTGAGTTGCCGGGGTAGACAGGACACCAGCCCCGGCTCTGTGGCCAGCTTGGTCCTAATTTGTCGGAAGGCACCGACGGCCGCTTGAGCACTTCAATGTAGATCCCGGGGTGAACAGGCTCCCTCTGCGAAGCCAGTCGCGAGAGCTCATCCGCGACTGTGTTGTCCACCCGCGAGACGTACACGGCTCTGAAGTTGTCAAAGCGTCGTTGTAGCTTCCAAACTTCCTCAACATACGGTGCCATCTGGGGCACGCGTACTCCTTGTTGACTTGTTTGATGACTAGCTGTGAGTCACCCTTGACGATGATCTTCCTGATACCAAGGTTGACGGCCACCCGAAGCCCGGCAAGCAAGCCTTCGTATTCCATCGTGTTGTTGGAAATGCCTCCGAGAAAATGCATTTGGACAACGTATTTCAGGCGCTCGCTAGTTGGCGACGTCAGGACAACACCGGCTCCTCCTCGATTCTTTGAGAAAGAACCATCAAAGTGCATGGTCCAGGCACTGGGATCTTCTTGCCCGGGGAGGCAGGTCTCCTCTTCTGGGTCCTCGAACGCAGTCTCGGTCCATTCCGCTGTGAAGTCCGCCAGAGCCTGACTCTTGATGTTGTCTGTGTGCTCAAATCTGAGATGGAAAGCTTGAAGCTCCATCCCCAGGTCGCTTGCCCTTGGCTTTGTTTGTTTTTCTCGGAGGAGCGTCACGCTCTGCCACGAGCACTACGCTTACCACCTGATTGGTGGCGGCAATGTACAGCAGCAAATGCTCCTTCTCTGTCGGGGCCACCATTGCCTCCTTGTATAGCGGGAGCTTCCCCATTGTTAGTCGGGGCATCCGCCTGATTGTTCTGCTCACGCCCTCCTTGTTTGCCGCGCCTCCTCCTCGGCCTACGCGGCCACTGCCCCGATTCCAGCCACGGCCGCCCCCGCCTTGGCGACCCGTGGGACAATCTCGAGCGATGTGCCCGGCAAGGCCGCAGTTGTAGCAGCCGTTGTGCCCGACTCCGCCAGCTCGACGCTGCTCACGCTCGGCGAGGTACCGAAGTGCGTGGCAGTCCTTGAGTGCATGGTTGCCGTCCGGGTGGATATGTCACCATGGGTCGGCTTCTTCGTTCTCAGTTGCGACGGGCTTGACCTTCTTCGCGAGCGGCTCGGTGACGAAGAAGCGCTTGTCAGCACTAGCCTCACGCTTCTTATTCCTGGCAGTAGTGGCCTTGTCTTCTGGCTCATCTTCTCTCACACCTTCTTCTGCCCGTGCGCAGCGGTCCGCAAGATCCCAAAGCTTGCGGGTAGTTTCCACGCGATGAATGCTCAACTTCTCCTGCATCCGAGGGTTGCGGACATTGGCGCTGAAGCACTGGATGACCACCCCCGGAGGCTCGTATCCTCCTTGGAAAGCCCCCAGGAACTGCTCCTTCAGAGCTCGCCAGGATCGGATGGAGCTCTTGGGAAGGTTGAGGAGCCAGGTCTGGGCCTCTCCCTTCAGGGCCAGCGGGAACCAGTTGGCCATCATGATCTCGTCAGCCCCGGTGACCATCGGAGCCAGAGAGTAGATCTGCAGGAAGTCCCGAGGGTTGGTGGTGCCGTCGAAGCGAAGGACGTCAATCTTGAACTTCTTGGGCCAGTCAAAGCGGCGAATCTCGGGGGCGAGGGCGTTGCACCCTTCTGCGACGTCATCATCACGGTCTTCACGACGGTGACGTTCTCGGCGACATTCGATGCGGGTGCGCATGTCCTGGTGCCGGCGATTGTCGAGGTCGTCGCGAAGGTCATGATCATCCGAAGTTGAAGACCCAACGGAGATGGTCTTGTCTCGGCTGGTTGGCCATGGGTGGAGCGGCTCGTGGTAGCCTGTGTGGCTGCCGGCATCGGGCCGCCGTCGGCGTAGTCGAGGAGCTTCTCCACGCGAGCCCTCCACGACTGGTACACCTTGAGATCGGTGGTGCTTGGCGGGAACTGCATCAGAGCCTTGGCAGCCACCAGGGCGTCATGGCGAGCTTGAGCGTCTGGAGGCGTGTGTGTGGAGGACTTGCTCTTGGACGGCTGAGCAGCTCCAGCCGTCTGGTCCTTGGCAGCTCCGTTGCCGACGCTCTTCTCTCCAGAAGGAGGAGGCGGAGGCCGGATGGAAGCGCGCGGAAGCGAGGGCTCCTTGGATCCGCCACCATGTTTGTGGCTGGGTTCACCCGCGCCGCCTGGCACCGTCTTCTCTGCGAGCTGTACAGGTGGCGTACCTTCGCGGCGTGCGCTCGCAGCGCGGCGCTCAGCGGAGGCCCGGGTGCACGAGGGAGAGGCGACCTTGGAGGCCGCTGCCTCAGGCTTCTTCTTGGGTGGCATGCTTGATGAAGAGCTCGATGAAGATCTCCGAGATGAGGAAGACGAGATTAGTACTTGCGCCCCTACCTGGCGCGCCAGATGTTGTGTCACGAAGGACGGACACCGGGGATGAAGGACACCCCCTTTTTCGATTCTGTAGGGGCGCGAAGGAGGCTGAAAGACATCTCCCGGAGAAGTACCACCGGCGAGCTCTCCGTCTCTCTCTCTCTCTCTCTGCGTGGATGGCAAGCAAGCAAGGGACACGACGATCTACCCAGGTTTAGGCCGCCCGAAGGCTAACAGCCCTACTCCTGCATGTCTGGATAGATGGGAGCATCATGGTGTGGCTACAACGGAGTCTCCGGCGAGGTACCCCGGAAAGGGTTTTGGCCAGAGGAAGGAGACAGGGCAGATCCTAGCCCTGAGGAGATCACCTCCCTTCTCTTCTCTGCCCTAGCTACGTCTTGCTATGCTCTTGCTTAGGTCTTGCCTTGGATTCGTCCTCCTCTCCTCGCCATGACTCGGTCCTCCTTTTATAGACAAGGGGATGCCACAGAGGTCACGCGAGGAGCGTGAGGGGGTCTTGGCGGGAAGTTCCCCCTCTCCATGGTTGAGGTGGAGACGTGGCGCCTCCTCCTCCAAGTATCTTCCGCCCGTTTGGTGAGATCCCCGCCTTTTAGGGGAAAGCGAGGTGGGAAAAGGGCTGGCACAGCGCAGGTGGTGTCCCCTGCCCGCGCCTTGCTTCCCAAGTCTTCTGGGTCCTTCTACTATCTTCTGGAGGGTGGTGGAAACCCTAGCTTCGTCTGGTACAACTTGATACCCGAGAGGGAGCCCGGCCCTGCCGGGGCCTCAGGCTCTCGGGGTCCTTTCTCTTTTCCGAGGTGCGATGGACCCCGGGGTCCTTCGCACCCAACAGACTTGGATGGCGCGCAGAGTGCCCGCCAGCCTTGCGTCGTGTCTTGGCCTTGTCCATCTTCACGCAGGGCCCACATGCGGTGGACCCACTTTGGCAGCACTTGGGGAACCCCGTGTTCCACTGCTGCGACACCCCCATAATGTGATAATCCATTTATTTGAAAACAAGAGGCAAACAAAACCAACTCAAGAAATTAATGGACATTATAGAATTTGAATTTCTCATGAGCATGACATACCACATAGAGAATAGATAATATTGAAATATCAACACTAAGTGGTATTCCTCATGTACACACATTTTAGGATTGTGAAGTGCACGAAGCATATCACTCTCAAAAATGGATAGTCCATTAATCTCTCAAAGAGAGCCAACAAGATAAGATAGCATATAAAAGCAATAAGGCTCAAAAAAGTAAATGGTGTGCAAACCAAAATACACATACTTGATTTCTCAAGATAAGTAAGTAGAGAGCACAACACATACAAACACTAGCAAGGTACAAAACCTAACACATGCAAGGGTGCAAGCAACTTTCAATGAATATATGGTATAATCACAAGTTACCGCAAGGAGGAACATTGGATAAGAGATAGAACAATGTAACCCAAATGACTTGGCTTGAGAGAATATAATTGATGAAGATCCCTTAATTCTTCATGATGTAGCCAAGTCTCCAATGTCTCCAACAACACCTATTGATCAAGTTTTAGCTTGTTGGTCCCCAACCAAGTTGGGTCCTAAGAGGTTAGTCACAATAGGTTTGGTAACCCAAATGGTTCTTTTCTTGACACCACTTTGAGTACCAACATATTTGGCAAACACATTGCCAACCTTATCCTTCCGAAGAGAATAAACATCATCAACTATAATGGGGTTGGATAAGGTACCATTTGTGCATGAAGAAGCAAGGTGACCCTTCTCACGGCATAGGTAGCAACATCTTCCTCCTTCTTCTTAGTTGGAATCTTGACTTGAGGAGGAGTAGCTTGATTCTTCTTGGGAAGAGGCCGTTCTTCAACTTGAGGAACTTGAGTTTGAACTTGAGGCTTCTTCCCTTGTTGCTTCTCACTAAGACCTTCTTCTTCAAAGGGCAAGATCTAACATGGTGCCCTTCAACTTTGCACTTGAAGCAAACAATCTTGGCCGAATCTTTGACTTGTTCTTGGCCCTTTTTCTTCTTGATGATCTTGGACTTGTTCTTGTTATTGGAGTTGAATCCAAGTCCACTCTTGTCATTGGGGCGTCTTTGAACACTCAACATATTGTCAAGTGTGGACTTCCCAACATGACGCTTTTCCAAGTCTTTCTTCAAAGAAGTGACTTGGGCCTTGAGCTCTTTTAATTCCTCTACATGGTTAGTATCAACACAAATACTAGAGGAAGTAGAAGCTTCATTGTTAGAGCAACAAGGTATGAAAGTAATTCATCACAAGATGTAGCAACATTGTGAGTGGATGAATCACAAGGACTAGCACAAGACAATATAGCATTAAGAGAAGAAGTTGTGCCATTGTCCACATGAGGCTCACAAGATGTTACCTTTGACATAATAGCCTCATGAGCTAACTTTAGCTTAGCATGGGATGCTAGAAGATCTCATTAGAGCTAGAGAGCTTTTCATGACTTTCTTCCAATTTCCCATACTTGCTAGTTAGCAACTCAAGTTGGCCCTTAGCTCAACATTCTCCTTCAAAATAGATGCTTCACAAGAAGTGGAGTTAGTAGCACAAGCATCATTAATATTAGAAATGGAAGAAGACAATTGGCAAGCTTATCATTCTTAGATAGTTGAGTTTGGAGTTGATCATGAGACTTGATAAGGAGAGAGTGTTCACTTTCTAAAGCCTTGTGAGCTTTGTCAAGTTTCTCTATGTCCTCACTTAGTCTAGCATTGCCAACACCAAATTCAACTTTTTCCTTTTTAAGCACTTTATATTTAGCAATAGCATGATCTCTTTCCTTAATGATTTTAGCAATGATAAGATCATTTGATTCATCAAGAGATTCAAGTTTCTCCTCAAGAGACACTCGAAGCTCTTGCTCTTCCTCAAGGGCATTCTCTAAGGATGCTTTTTCATAGCATCTTCTCTCTCAATTTTACATTTTTCCTCAAATTGAGTATCCAAATCCTCAATGATTTCTATACATTTAATACCATGAGCAATGATTTCACATAGAGAAGAGATAGCTTCACTACCTTTGGGAAGAGCACCAAGAACAATCTCACCCTTCTTGGTTAAGGTTTCAATGTCAAAATCTTCTCCATGAGGATCCTCAACCACATCATCACATATCTCGGGATTCGAGGTAGAAGTTACCTTGGAATCCTTAGCCATGAGGCAAACATGATTAATGGGTGAGGAGGATGAAGAATTACTTGAAGCACCATTGAGGTCCATGTCTTGTTCCAACAAATGTTGGGATTCCTCTACATTGTTAGTCATGCAAGTACTAGAGGATATGGAAGCATTATTTTCATGACAACAAGACATAGAGAGCATATCATCATTAGATTTAGTTAAGCAACTATTACATGATATGCAAGGACATCAACTCTAGCATGTATGACATTTGGAGTGCTAGAAGAGTTTAAGTCCAAAGATAGAACATTGCAATGTGATAGAGAAGTATAATCAATAGTAAGTTCACCATCACAATGCAATTTCTATCACCACTCACCATATCATTACCTTGTGACAAATCACATGTTGGTGAAGTGGAAGAAGTTGTGAACTCATCACGGCCGGAGGTGGAGGGAGAACAATCATCCTCAATAATTTTGGACACTTCATATATATATCTTGAAGCTTGGTCCAAAGCTCATGTGCATTTCGAAAAGGCATGATTGAAGCAAGAACTACATCGTCAAAGCACATATAAGACCATTAGTAACTTGAGTCTCGAGATGAGAGTTTATCTCATCCTCTAAAGATAATTCTTGGGAATCCTTTGGAGGAGATAAACTCACATCTACAATCCTCTTAATATAATTTGGACCCATGGCCCTAAAAAGATTAAGCATGCGAATTTTCCAAACATCATAATTTGTGCCATCGAATATGAAAGTGGGATCGTGCACTAATTCTCTAAACGACATCTTTTACTCTCTAGGCGGTAAAGCCCAAAAAGAGAGCCGAGGCTCTGATACCAATTGAAAGGACAATGATGTCGCCTAGAGGGGGGTGAATAGGCGATTAAAACTTTTCCGGTTTAGGCTTGCTAATTGCGGAATAAAACTAGGTGTTTAAATTAACAAGCCAACAACTAAATAAACTAGGCTCACCTATGTGCACCAACAACTTATGCTAAGCAAGACAAACAACAAGGTGATAGCAATAGAATACTTCAAGCACGAAGGCTATCACAATGTAAATGCATAAGTAAAAGCTCGGGTATAGAAATAACCGAGGCACGCGGAGACGAGGATGTATTCCCGAGTTCCTCCTTGTTAAGGGAGTACGTCTCGTTGGAGAGGTGTGAGACACCAGAAATGTCGATCTCGACGCCACAAAGGCTCACCTTATTCTCCGATGAACCGCACCACAAAGATTTGGTTCACCTTGCACTATCGGAATCCTTCGAGGCGGAATCCGGAGCCTTTCAACAACAATCCGGGACACAACCTGTCGTGGGTTTGTCACGTCAGGTGTCATAGATGACTTCGTAGGTGTGGGATTACGCGAGTCAAGCATCTCCGAGTTTGGGATCGCAGGAACAAAGATCAACACAGATTTACCCAGGTTCGGCCCCCTCAATGTGAGGTAAAAGACCTACTTCCTGCCTACCTTAGATTGGTATCTATTATATAATTAAAATACAGGATAACCAATGGCCAAGATTAAACAACAATCAATGCACGGTTCAGATTGAAACAGAAAAGTAACGCGTGAAACTAACGCTAATTTTAATTTGGAAGGACACCGTAGAAGTTGGAGCAAAATAGGACACGTAGAGAAAAAGATGACGGATAGATATGCTTTGGGCCCTCTCGGTGATATCACATTGACACCACTTGCAAGCACGTGACTAGGTCACATGAATGTCATATCACGGAACGAGTAAAGAGAACTTGTCAGGAAACGAGATCAAACAAGGTATGGTTGATACCGATGATCAGATCTCGGGCAAGTAATATATCACCGAACAAAAGGAATTGGTTACAACGTTGTTGGTTCACGCGATCGCAAGATTCATCGTTGAATGTGTAGGAGTCATTACGGATCTCCAGGTCCCGCTGTTGACTATTGATCGGAGAGGTGTCTCGATCATGTCTGCATTATTCACGAACCGTAGGGTGACACATTTAAGGTTTGCCGACGCTTTTGGGTAGATACGGAATATCGGAGAAAAGTTTGGACAGCACCGAAATTGTTTCGTGTAATTTTGAAATAGTTCAATGGGGTAATTGCAAATGGTTGTTAATGAGATTAACAATATGTCAAGGTGTTTTATGTTAATGTTTGTTAATGGAATTAACAAATATTAAAAGGAAATAGAAATGTTTTATTTAATCAAGAAAACCCTTGGAATTTCTTTGAGTGGGAATTTAAAATGGATGTGAGTGGAGAGTCCACCCACATGATGAGGGGAGAGGTGGAGGCACCACATGGGTGGTGCGCACCATCTTTTGGTGGCAGCCCTCTCACTCCTATATATGGAGGTGTGGAGCTCCTTCTCCCTCACACACACTTGCCACCCATTCCCTCCTCACGCTGCTCCACCTTCCGACCATCCGTTTGGCGAAGCCATGGCCGATTAGTCTCTCCACCACACCACGCCGTCGTGCTGCTGGAGTTTCCGGTGGTTCTACTACTTCCGCTGCCCCGCTGGATCGAGGGAACGGAGGTTGTCATCAAGCTGTATGTGTGACCGAGTACGGAGGTGCTGCCCGTTGCAGCGCACATCTTCACGATCTTTAGATCGGCGAGTGAACAACTACATCATCCACGAGAATTATCTCGAAACGCTTATGGTCTTCGAGGGTAAGTTCTCTTGGAGGTTGGCTTACCCGTTGCTTACATCCACTAGATTAGATCTTGGAGTCTTGGCCGTAGGAATTTTTTTGTTTTCTATGCTACGATCCCATCAGTGGTATCAGAGCCGTGTCTATGCGTAAATGTTTTTGCACGGGTAGAACACATATGAGTATGTGGGCGTTGATGATCATGTTATTGCATCCATGTTGTATTTAGAATCTTAGTGGCATAGTGGGATGAAGCGGCCCGGACTAACCTTACATGTCCACGTACATGAGACCTGTTCCACGACTGACATGCAACTTGCTTTGCATAAGTGGCTTTGCGGGTGTCTGTCTCTCCCACTATAGTTAAGATTTTATCTACAAAGGGTTGTTTGATAATTTGTTTATCACTGTTGTGGTTTCATGTTCGTAGGTAAGATCGGTTCTATCTTCGAAAGCCCTAAGCCACGTAAAATATGCAAAATAAATTAGAGGACGTCTAACTTGTTTTTGCAGGGCATGCGATGTGATATGGTCATTGTTACAAATTTTGTTGTATGAAATGATACTCTTTGTAAAGTAAGACATACCGGCAGGAGCCAAATGGTTGTCATTTAAATTCATGGCCTGCGTGCTAAATATCATATCCATGTGATATGTTGTAATTTGGAGGACAATCGAGAAGGAGGCGCCATGGACCTTGGTGCCACGCTGGTGGAATGATGGAGATCATGCCAAGACGCACAAGATGGAGATCCTAGTGCAAGAAGGACCATATCATATCACAGTAGCACTGTGGCATCTTGTTAATAGGTTAGTCCCAGAAAATGCATAAAAATGATATAAAGTTTATATAAAACATGTAGCAATTGGTATAATATAAGCATGGAACATCAGAAATTATGGATACGTTGGAGACGTATCAAGCATCCCAAGCTTAGTTCTACTCGTCCTCGAGTAGGTAAAACAATAACAACAAAATAATTTCTGAGTAGACATGCTTTCACACAATCTTGATCAAATAATATTGCAAGGCTCATGTCATGAATGAAGTGACTCAAGGTAATGGTCTATAGTTTGCTAACAAATAGATAAAGAGTAAACAACTGAATCATATAAGCAAAAACTTTTCATGAATAGTACTTTCAAGACAAGCATCAAAAAGCTTTGCATAAGAGTTAACTCATAAAGCAATAGATTCTAAATAAAGGCATTGAAGCAACACAAAGGAAGATTTAAGTTTCAGCAATTGCTTTCAACTTTCAACATATATATCTCATGGATATTGTCAACACAAAGTAATATAACAAGTGCAATAAGTAAGCATATAAGAATTGATGCACACAAAGTTGACACAAGTGTTTGCTTCTGAGATAGAAAGAAGTAGGTAAACTGACTCAACATAAAGTAAAAGAAAGGCCCTTCGCAGAGGGAAGCAGGGATTAAATCATGTGCTAGAGCTTTTTAGGTTTTTGAAATCATATAGAGAGCATAAAGTAAGTTTTTGAGAGGTGTTTGTTGTTGTCAACGAATGGCAGTGGACACTCTATCCCCTTGTCACCCAGACTTTCAAGAGCGGCTCCCATGAAGGACGTTATTTCTACCCAAGGGTAGATCATCCTCTTCTCTTTTGTTTACACATGCATATTTATAAATTGGTATGACACTCCTCCCATCCTTTGCTTACACAAGCCATGGCTAACCGAATCCTCGGGTGCCTTCCAACAATCACATACCATGGAGGAGTGCCTATTTGATAGAGTTTAACATTTTGAAATTTACTTCTGATAAATCATTGGCAAACATGTGAAGAGAATCAAGTGGTTAAAGTTGTAATTAATTGGGAATGGGCACCCCATTTGCCAGCTCTTTTTGCAAAGTTATTGGATAAGCGGATGTATATGCCACTAGTCCATTGGTGAAAGTCTGTCATGAGTAAATGACAAGGTGATAGAGAATACGCCATGTATTTCCTCATGAGCTATAAAACATTGACACAAATAAGAAGTAATAAAGTTTTGAATAGTTTAAAGGTAGCACATGAAGTATTTACTTGGAATGGCAGAAAATACCACATAATAGGTAGTTATGGTGGACACAAATGGCATGGGTTTTGGCTCAAGGTTTGGGTGCACAAGAAGCATTCCCTCTCAGTACAGAGTTTAGGCTAACAAGGTTGTTTGAAGCAAACACAGTGTGACACACCTCCCTGGCACATATCACCAGAGAGGCAGTCGTCCCGTGCGCCATCACAAGATAACTGGCCGCACGTCACAACAGTGTAACATAATGGACATCATTACACAATCAGGCACATCAGTGCTACAAATGGTTTACAAGGCCATCAAGGAATGACGAAATGTCAATCCCAGCATGGCACGATACAGAGTTTTTAACTGGCAGCGGAAGACATATGAGAGGCTACGGCTTGGAGCGGCTCCACTCCACAGGTTCTGGCTGGGCTACTGATCTAGCACGCTCTTGCTTCAAATCCTTCCTAAGGTGGAAGATGAATCCTCGACAAAACCTGGCCACAATCACAAGGCCCGTGAGTACATTAATATGCACTCAGCAAGAATCGCCACTCACCACAAACAATCCAACAATCATGCAACATGATATACATTGGAAATAAAATACTACACATGGCAAGTGTGTACTCTATACAAACAAATATACAGTATAACATAAAAGTAGCATGGCATCACAAGCAAAACATGGCATAAGCAAACAAACGGGGTATCACCAGTACAGAGTCCAAGCCAGGTGGGGTTGGATCGAATACCGGCAATCAAACAAAGAGGTTACCTGTGACGAGTAGACGAGTGTATCAGTGGGTACCAAATCTTATAATTACTCCTGTCAACACAATCAGGCTTCCAAGCCTCTAGCCAACTCTGGCTATCACTCCAGCCAACTCTGACTATCAATCCAGCCAACTCTAGCTATCTCCTGGGCATGCACGGTTGATGTGGGCTCTGGCCTAACTATAGGCTTCCCAACGCATCACACCGCCATCCCTAATCATGGTTCACATCTCAAGTAACATTCCCTGCATCATTTTATTGTTCACTTAGTGAAATCAGGTTGTTCATCTTTCTTTCAAACAAGCCTTAGGTTTAACCTCCTGACACGACAAAGACACACAGTGTGACCGACACTGAACTGTTGTTCCATATCCCAGGAACGGGGCTAGCTTGCTAGGTTGAGTCTCTCGAGAGTTTGCTTTCCCACCTATCAGAATGCACCCTACTCAGCCGACGCTCCAGGTTTCTCACGCCCAAAGTCGTACTAAGCAAAATACACTCACATGACGGTCCACTTGCTAAGACACTCTCCTGCACCACCCTATGCGCGTGGCACAACGGGCAAGTAAATCCGGCACATCCCCCGACGCGACCGGGTATGCCTAGCTCCGGACTCCCTATCACAGTCGAACCCGTGCCTGTCGACCTCTACCCTCGGACAGCACAACCGAACGACTGCGCCCAACGGATGGCACAAAAGGGGCTCAACAACCTACTAGGTCACGGTCCTCCATAAGACGACGATGGTTCTGCGTTCAAAGTTTAGATTAGTGACACTATGGACTGACCCTATCGTTGTTTGGAGGGGTGTTTTATTTAATCAAGTTTCATCACCACAAGTCACAAAATAGAGGATTAGTCCAGCATAATAATCACGATATCAATATCATATACCATCAAACAACAAGGCATTAGCAACATACAGTAAGCACATAACAACAACATCACTTGAATAACCACAACACTTGCAGGTATAGATATTAACGTAACAATAATAACAATGCCCGGGTGACTGTGGCGGGAGACCCGACCGGTGTCACTCGGGGGTTAGTGTTCACAGAATAATAGCATAATGTTTCAAACGGATGACGGTGGCGGGAGACCCGGCCGGTGTCACCGTAAAAGAATGAACCGAAAAGCACTCATAAGAATGAGAGAGCATCCATTCCACTCGAGGGTTATCTCGACGTGGTGTCAGCAATCTTGGCAAAAAGAACCAAATGGAAAGTTAGCTCCCAAGCGTCGCAGTCCGGGCGGTCTATGCCAACCATATTTGACGGAGGGACAAGGCAAATAACTCTTTTGGCAAATGCCCCCAACTCCGAGGATCATAAGACGACATTCGTCCGCTCCTCACCTCGGCGAAGAAGAAAGAAGCAAACAAAGCCCCGCAAGCGCGAGACGCACAGTTGTAATATTTCCCCCACTCCTTTGACTGAGGCGGTTCCTCCGGCCATTGTCTCGGGAACGGGAGTGATGTGCATTCAAGCAATTATAAGGTAATGCAATAATTTAACATGCAACATGATATACATACAACAATACAAGGCTCATATAAAATATGGACAACATACAGACATGCAATGATAATAGCAGACATAACAATAGAACAGGAGACAGACATAAACACCCGGCATGGTATTAAGCAATCAAGCAAACAAGCATTGCGGGATGGCTCATAGCAAGGGTTAGCTTTCCTTCGAAGACGGGGATCCTCCGGGTTTGGAATGGTCGGGGTGATTCCGCGGCGTAGGGCAGCGATAGCCCCGTTCCGCGGGCTCCAGAATGTACGTACAAAGGGCACCCCATAGAACTATTTTGGAATGAGATGATATCAGTACCACCGGAAAGAGCTCGTCGAGACGAAGATTTAGAAATTTGAATCACCGAAAACGGACTTACGGTTCAAAAGTTGTGGGCGTTTGAAAATTGGTTCAGCAGGAAAAAGAAAAGAGTTTCGCGAAAAAAAACTGCACGGGCCGTAAATGGGCCACTGCGCGCCGCGCGCTGTGCGCTGCGCCTTGCTGGGCCGAGCTGGGCCGCAGCTGCTGCTACTGCTGGGCAGTGGCTAGCTGGGCTAGGCCAGAGGAAAACGGTTCGCACGAACTGGAAAAAAAAGAAAACGCAGACATGCATCGATCATCTTCTTCTTCCTCTGCTCTGCGTACTGGAACGAGTGACCACCGGCCGGGGCTGGCCATGGCGCTCGCCGGGAGGCCGGCCGGCGGTGGGAATGGACCCGGGGCAGCGTCCCAAGGCCATGGGAGGAGGAACCGGAGGCGGGGGTCGCCTCCCCCGAGCTTGCCCGAGCTCGCGGGTGCCCGAGCGGGTGCCCGACCATGGTGGCTAACTTTTTGTGGAGAAATTTGTGTGGCTCTTCCTCACTCTTGGAAACTGAATGGAGAGTGGATGAGGAGATGAGAGGATTGTGAATGGCTAGGGCTTGCTGGGCTGCTTGGAGGTGGCCATATATAGAGGGAGAGGAGGAGAGGTAGGTGGAAGGTAGTTTGGGTTTTAATGGAGCTTTGAGGTCATGGCTTACCTCACCTCTGTCTACAGGGGAGAAGAGGATGAGGATGAGGTGCTGGAAGAGTAGTAGGTCACAGGAGATCCACTGGAGCATAGAGGTTAGGGCTAGGTTAAGCAAAACAAGAGTTCTAAGCAAGTTTGAAAATCTGTCCGAAGGTGTTCGATGAAATGCCCGAATGAACTTTTCGATTTTACAAAATTCCAGAAAAATTCCACTGGCTAGGTTTGGATGCTAGGAGATGGTTTCTGGACTTTGAGGTCAAATGGTGCAACTTGGCTAGGGTTCTTGGAAGAATTCATCGCCGTTGGTGGTTTTGATCATGGGTTTTTGGTTCATGTTGAATACCTAGGCACCATGAGAGTGACCAGGAAAGAAAGTGGGGGTTTATCATCCTACATGGAGAAATATCTTGCACAAGAGGTAGGTTGGCATGGTTCCAAAAGTGGGTGAGAAATAATGGTGTGGTATTTAATTTTCACCAAAACAAGGATTATGTGGCCTCTTGGATAAAATATGTGGGCTGGCTGATATTATCCCATGTGATGAATTCACATGGCTCTTATCCAAACATGAAGATATTTATGGTCCTTGGGGTGTAGAAGGGAGTGGTGGATAGGTGGTTCACATGATCAGAGTTTTGGAGATCTTGCATTTGGTAAATATGCAATATTTTGCATGTGGAGGATAATTAAATGGATAAGGTGATCTTGGAACATGTGGAGAGTTTTCCAAGCGAGGAAAATAGGGTTCAGAAGGTAGATGGAATATTAGGATTTTCAGATCTCAATATTTAGGCCATGAGATTTTTAGGAAAAACCCTAGCGGAGGTTTTCGGAGTGGCAAAGAAATTACCGGAGATTCTCTGGAATTATTTTAGAGAAAAAGAACGCGAGGGCATCATCTAGCACCAGAGGACAAAATAATTTTGGGACACGAGGGAAAAGTTTTTCGGGTGTGAGAAAACACCACTGAAATTAGGGACGAAATTTTGGGGTGTTACACACAGGATATCAACTGGTACAGCAAGACTTACATAAAAACATATTGCAAGCATTATAAGACTCTACACTGTCTTCCTTGTTACTCAAACACTTTACCAGAAAATATCTAGACCTTAGAGATACCAAACATGCAAACCAAATTTCAACAAGCTCTACGGTAGTTCTCCACTAATAGGCTTTAACTACATGATGCAAGAGCTTAAACATGATCTACTTGAGAGCTCAAAACAATTGCAAAGCATCAAATTATCCAAGACAATGATCTACAAGAATGAGTATGTCTTTTCAATATACCATCTACCACATGTAGCATTTTCTGTTTCCAACCAAACACCAATCAACTTATTTCAACATAAAACTCTCCAAATAATACAACAATGAAACAAGAGAGTACTTCTCTACAAGAACTAACAGCTCTGAACAAGAGATGCATGAAAAACAGGAGCTAAAAGCATTGCAGTAGCTAGTCAAGAATACTCAACAAATATAAGTGAAGAATATGAGTATTCACATGAAAAAGCGGAGCGTGTCTCTCTCCCACACAAGAATGCTAGGATCCAATTTATTCAGAAAAAAAACAAAGCAAAAATAAAAGCACACAGACGCTCCAAGTAAAGCACATAAGATGTGAAAGAATTAAAATATAGTTTCACTAGAGATGACCTGATAAGTTGTTGATGAAGAAGGGGATGCCTTGGGCATCCCCAAGCTTAGACGCTTGAGTCTTCTTGAAATATGCTTGGGTGACCCACGGGGGCATCCCCAAGCTTAGGCTTTTCACTCTTCTTGATCATATCATATCATCCTCCTCTCTTGATCCTTGAAAACTTCCTTCACACCAAACTCAGAAGTAATTCTCATTAGAGGGTTAGTGCATAATCAAAAATTCACATATTCTGTAATGACACAATCATCTCCAACACTTCTGGACATTAGCTACAGCCACTGATGTTTTGTGGAGCAAAGAAATCCACTCAAACACAGTAAAAGAGAGAATGCAAAAAAAAGGCAGAATCTGTCAAAAACAGAACAGTCTGTAAAGACGAATTTTTTCGAGGCACTTAAGTTGCTCAGATGCGAAAAGTCAAAACTAATGAAAGTTGCGTACATATATGAGGATCACGCCTGAATTTTTCAGAATTTTTAATTTTTCTGGAGTGCGTACAGCTCAAAACGGTGGACAGCAAAAATCTGTCTCTGCGCAGAAATCCAAATCTAGCATCAACTTTCTATTAGAGGCTTTACTTGGCACAACAATGCAATAAAATAAAGATACAAAGGAGTTGTTACAGAAGTAAGCAAGCTCCAAGACTCAAAGAAAAAGAAAAAATGCAGAAATAAAAACATGGGTTGTCTCCCATAAGCGCTTTTCTTTAACGCCTTTCAGCTAGGCGCAGAAAGTGAAAATCAAGTGTTTCCAAGTGAAGAAGCATCCAAATCATAACTTGTTCTAATAATAGAATCAAAAGGTAACTTCATTCTCTTTCTAGGGAAGTGTTCCATACCTTTCTTGAGTGGGAATTGGTACCTAATTTCCTTCTTTCATATCAATAATGGCACCAACAGTTCTAAGAAAAGGTCTTCCCAAAACAATAGGACAAGATGCATTGCATTCATGTCCATAACAACAAAATCAACGGGGACAAGGTTATTGTTAACCATAATAAGAACATCATCAACTCTCCCCAAAGGTTTCTTCATAGCATTATCAGCAAGATAAACATCCAAATAACAATGTTCCAAAGGTGGCAAATCAAGCATATCATAGAGTTTCTTAGGCATAACAGAAATGCTAGCACCAAGATCACATAAAGCATTACAATCAAAATCATTCACCTTCATCTTAATGATGGGCTCCCAACCATCTTCTAACTTCCTAGGGATAGAAGCTTCATGTTTTAATTTCTCTTCCCTAGCTTGTATGAGAGCATTTGTAATATGTTTTGTGAAAGCCATATTAATAGCACTAGCATTAGGACTTCTAGCTAGCTTTTGCAAGAACATAATTACTTCAGAAATATTACAATCATCAAAATCAAAATCATTATGGTCAATGGTAAAGGAACCATTGTCTCCCATATTTCGAAAAATTTCAGCACTCTTATCAGGAACAGTTTCAGTGGTTTTAGGCAATTTTAAACGTTTTGCAGAGGTAGAAACATTGCCAACACCAATTATGTTACCATTGATAGTAGGAGGCTTACTAGCATGTGAAACATTAGCATTACTAGTGGTGGTAATAGTACAAACTCTAGCTATACTATTCTCTTTTCAATTTTATCCTCTCTTTCCCACCTAGCATGCAATTCAGCCAACATCCTAATATTGTTGTCAATTTTAACTTGGATAGCATTGGCAGTAGCAAAAGTCTTGTTCTCTTTAACATCATTAGGCATAACTTTTAGTTTCAAAAGATCAACATCAAGAGAAAGGCTATCAACTTAGAAGCAAGAACATCAATTTTACCAAGCTTTTCCTCAACATTTTATTAAAAGCAGTTTGTGTACTAATAAAATCCTTAAGCATGGCTTCAAGATCAGAGGACACACTTCTATTATTGCTGTAGGAATTACCATAGGAATTGACATAACCATTACCACTATTAGAAGGATAAGGCTTATAATTGTTGTTACCAAAATTATTCCTATAAGCATTGTTGTTGAAATTGTTGTTTTTAATGAAGTTCACATCAACATGCTCTTCTTGAGCAACCAATGAAGCTAAAGGAACATTATTTGGATCAACATGAGATTTACCATTCACAAGCATAGACATAATAACATCAATCTTATCACTCAAAGAAGAGGTTTCTTCAACAGAATTTACCTTCTTACCTTGGGAGTCCTTTCGGTGTGCCACTCAGAATAGTTAATCATCATATCATCAAGAAGCTTTGTTGCAGCACCCAAAGTGATGGACATAAAGGTACCTCCAGAGCCGAATCCAAAAGTTTCTTGAAGAAAAATTCAGTCCTGCATAAAAGGTTTGGATGATCATCCAAGCAGTCAGTCCATGGGTGGGACAATTCTTTACCAATGATTTCATTCTTTCCCATGCTTGGGCAACATGTTCATTATCAAATTGTTTGAAATTCATAATGCTACTTCTCAAGGATATAATCTTAGCAGGAGGATAATATTTTCCAATGAAAGCATCTTTGCATTTAGTCCATGAATCAATACTATTTCTAGGCAAAGATAGCAACCATTCTTTAGCTCTTCCTCTCAAAGAGAAAGGAAATAATTTCAGTTTAATAATATCCCCATCTATATCCTTATACTTTTGCATCTCACAAAGTTCAACAAAATTATTAAGATGGGCAGCAGCATCATCAGTACTAACACCAGAAAATTGCTCTTTCATAACAAGATTTAATAGAGCAGGTTTAATTTCATAAAAGTCTGCTTTAGAAGCAGGTGGAGCAATAGGAGTGCATATGAAATCATTATTATTTGTGCTAGTGAAGTCACACAACTTGGTGTTCTCAGGAGTACTCATTTTAGCAAAAACAAGACTAGGCCGAAATAACAAAATAAAACAAGTAACTAATTTTTTTGTGTTTTTGATAAAGAGAGCAAACAAGACAAAATAAAAATAAACTAAGCAAGACAATAACAAAGTAAAGAGATTGGAAGTGAGAGACTCCCTTAACAGAAGGCTTGACCTCCCCGGCAACGGCGCCAGAAAAAGTGCTTGATGACGTGAAAGCACACGTTCGTTGGGAACCCCAAGAGGAAGGTATGATGAGTGCAGCAGCAAGTTTTCCCTCAGTATGAAACCGAGATTATCGAACCAGTAGGAGATGAAGACACTTCTGAAGGTGTCAACGGCGCCAGAAAAAGTGGTGTTGGTGGAGTGCTTCCTCTTCCTAGCAATGGTGCCAGAAAAAGTCGGTGTCGTAGGGGAGGTCCTGGCGGTTGACTTGGAACCTGCACACAACACAACCAAAATACTTTGCCCCAACTTAACAGTGAGGTTATCAATCTCACCGGCTTGCTGAAAACAAAGGATTAGACGTATAGTGTGGAAAATGATGTTTGTTTGCAGAGAATGAAAGAAAACAATAATTGCGTAGGTTGTATTTCAGATGTAAAAGAATGGACCGGGTCCACAGTTCACTAGTGGTGTCTCTCCATAATAAATAACTAACATGCTGGGTAAACAAATTACAACTGGGCAATTGACAATATTGAAAATTGCATAATATGCATGTGCAAGTTGTGTCTACTATGAGATTCATTTGGGCATTACGACAAGGTACACAACCGCTATCCAGCATGCATCTGTGCCTAAATAGTCCACCTTCAGGTTAACATCCGTACCCCTTCCAGTATTAAGTTGCAAGCAACAAACAATTTCATTAAGTAAAGTGCATAATGTAAACAACACATTTATCCTTAGACAAAGCATCATTAGGTTACCCTAGTGGCAACAACACATCCACAACCTTAGGGGTTGCTGTCACTCCCCCAGATTAAATGGAGACTGAACCCACTATCTAGCATAAATACTCCCTCTTGGAGTCACAAGCATCCACTTGGCCAGAGTATCAACAAGTAACGGAGATCATAAATAACATAGACATAATATTCAGTATTCAACTTGACATAGTATCAAATTCATCGGATCCCCGCAAACACAACATGTAGCCTTACAATAAGATGATCTTGATCATGATAGGCAGCTCACAAGATCTAAACATGATGGCACAAGAGGAGAAGACAACCATCTAGCTACTGCTATGGGACCCATAGTCCGAGGATGAACTACTCACACATCACTCCGGAGGCAGGAATGGCGATGTAGAGCCCTCCGGTGATGATTCCCCTCTCCGGCAGGGTGCCTGGAAGAGCTTCAGAACTCTCCCAAGTTAGGGTTGACGACGGCGGCGGCTCTGGAACTTTTCGTGGTTTTTGACTCGGGTCTTTAGGGTTTTCCCGAAAATAGCAATTTATAGGCGAAGGGGCGGCGTCGGTGGAGGCCCGAGGCCTCCTCACAACGTGGCGGCGCGGCAGGAGGTGGGACCGTGCCGCCATATGGTGAGGGCGGCCCACGGCCCCCTTCGTCTCTCCTTCGAACTTTGTGTGCGTGTCAGAAAAATAGGGACTTTGGCTTTTGTTTCGTCCAATTCCGAGAATATTTCCAGAACAACTTTTCTGAAACCATAAACAGCAGAAAACAGGAACTGGCACTGTGGCATCTTTTTAATAGGTTAGTCCCAGAAAATGCATAAAAATGATATAAAGTGTATATAAAACATGTAGCAATTGGTATAATATAAGCATGGAACATCAGAAATTACGGATACGTTGGAGACGTATCAGGCACCGCGGTGGCGACATGCGCAACAAGAGCCGGTTCGAGGAGGGAGGCAGCAGTGGCAGCGGCGGGGGCAATGGTGGTAGCGAGGGCCGCAAGGATGGAGGTGGCAGACAACAGCAGTAGGAGACTCAGGCGCGTGATTCGTCTCAAACGTATCTATAACTAGATCATTTAGGCGTGCGTTGCCGCGCCCGTCCATTAGGAAAATAAATTGTTAGGACTGATAGAAATTATATTTATAATGTAAATTTGCGTGAAAAAGAATGAAGTGCTACCAACAATGCCAAGATGAAAAGAACAAAGAAAAAATAGATGTCGACTCAGAACACATTCATACAGTGATTGAAAAAAAAATACTACAATGTATAGACCATTTTACTCCTCATGTTTACATCTAAAGAAAATGAAATGTTGAAATATCTACATCTGCCCTATTTACCATACAAAACATAATCATCTTTAAGTTTGGCTCATACAGTGGAAAAGAAATTGCTTGGACAATTTTGCTTCGGTAAAATGACATTTCGTTTTGCCCATCTGCAAACAGAGTAAAGACTAAGTTAGGGTAAGAGGTTACTTTAAGCCAAAAGAATATATATAATAAGATTTATTAAATTAAAAACATATGTGAGTGGTTTATTCCAAAATCGCTGGTATGCAACCATCCGATATCTATGAAATAAAATGTCCGTCGAGACACCCATCTATTTGGGCGCGACAATGTTAGTTGGTAACAAAAGGCCTATACATATATATTGTATAGTAGTTTTACCATTGCATATGGCAAGGAAAGGGATATCTGTTCTGCCCCATAATGATTGAAACTGTTAGAAAGTTACAAACACCCATATCATTCATGCAAGCCCCTTTATCTTTGTTTTTTAGAAAGTTGCAATGCAATAACGGATCCAGTAGTTCCAGGTACTTCACGTTATATAGCACATAAAAAAGAAAAGGCTAGTAGGATTGTTTTCGTCGTTGTGTCGCAGTATTACTTGTTTCCTCACATTAGCTCATATGTAGGCAGATATTCAGTTGGAAGCTTTCTCATCATTACACAGCAGTTCAGTTGGAAGGCCCTCTGATCTGTAGGCAATTTTTACAATGTATTATATACTTCACAGATATGATACTAGTCCTTCACAAACAAAGATAATAATAATACAAGATCATATATCAAGCAGTAGCTTGCGCTTGTCCCATCGTACTGTTACAAACCTGAACATACTTTAAAGATCAAATATTAGTCATCATATTCCCAGAAATATGTGCTTATGGACAAATACTTTTTATTCCTATTCAACATTTGCATTCGTACTTTAGATCATTTCCGCTAGTACTGTACAGTTGGCAGCCGTGTGCAAAATCAGGCTTTTGTATTGATACATTGAAGTTTTTGCATACAGATAAGAAAACAAGAAGGCACCATATTCTTCCGGTGAAAGATCAACCCAAGAATCAACAATATAAGGATCTATAAGATAAAGAGGGGTTTCTATAGGGTTATAATAGTGTGATAAATTGGATGATATTGTCAGCCTGAAGTTTTCCTTATTTTGAGGACCAATTAGAATTGCATAGTACGCATAGCAGGAAGTAGGTCTTTATCTCCAATGGAGAGGCCGAACCTGGGTAAACCCTTTGTCCCCTCCGTGCTAAACAATCTCCCTGACACCAGTTTCGCCTGGCCCTCTACTCAAAGTTACCCTATGGTAACATATGCCGTGACAACCCCACAACATTTGGCGCCCACCGTGGGGCCTGCGGCCAATGGTGTCATCATCAAGGGGGAAGCTTTGGAAGGTATGAAGAACCTCGTTGTTGGCTGGATCATCATCAACATGGAAGGAGAACCAATCGTCGATGACTCTGGCTGGGGGCCGAAGTCAGATCTGCTGGAATCAGGTGATGTTATTCCAATTGGCAAGATTAATGTTTTTGTTGGCATGATACGTACTACCGGGTCTGCTTGTAATGAGGAATATGATTCTATGTCAGGAGCTGCCACCTTTGTCCAATTAGACGAGGAAGAGTCCATAGGAACAGCTGAATATGAGGCTCCAGCGGTCAGACACGAGGAACAGTCGGATCCCAGGTGATGCGCTGGGAAGCGAGGACGACACAGAATCGATCTTGGCCTTGTTGGATGGGAGGTATGGTTATGGCCCGGAAGAGGAAGATTAAGATGAGGAAGAGATGGAGTCTTACCCAAGCCTGGTTCGGAGGGTGGCGGTTTACACCGCACCTTTGATCAACATAGGGGCTACGGCATCCACAGTTGTTCCACCGCTAGAAATGAACGGTCAGCAGCAACCTAACCCAATACTCGAGCAAATTAGCTAGCCGCAGATGGCGAGCCGGCCTCGGTAACAGACAAAAGTGAAGGTATGGGTCAATTCAGGAATACTTTTGGTTTTCTCAATAACCGGGCCCAAGGAGAAGTTAGAGATAACCCGGCTAGCGCGCCGACTTTGTTCAACAATGGCTTGGTTTTGGATCCAACGACGCTTACAAGGATTATTACGCCCGAGAACGCGGCGGCCCGGGCTATGTAGTTGGACACCGCGCATGGCCCTGGAGCAGACCCGGTGGAACGCACTGGCTCAAGAACAACAAGTTGCAGCTAGGGCAAGAGAAATTGAAGAGAGGGAGAATCGTTTGCGGAAGAATGAGGAATTGTTACAGACCCGGCTCAATGATATGACAAGAGTACATCAGAGGAGGCACCAGAGCTGGTTGGCTCCAGGAGAGAATATCATCAATCCAGCGGTGCAATTTAGGACCCTAGTGGATCAACCCATAGGCAGCTCACAAGATCTAAACATGATGGCATAAAGTGGAGAGACAACCATCTAGCTACTGCTATGGACCCGTATGTTGAATATATGCCCTGAGAGACAATAAATATATCTGTTTCATGACTAATGTATTATATCTTTATGCTATAACTGCTAGGGTCTATAAATGTGAGATTTATAGGGAAACACATACGCACGTGTAAGGATATAATCAAACGATTTACCCTTTGTCATGTCTCTTGGACAAACTCGTTAATACTGGATGGTGATGTTTTCCAGCCATGGGCAAGTGCTCTTGCCATTATTAATGGGAGCATATTGTTAAGTTAACAATATGACTGGGAAGACCCAAAAGTATGATACTACGAGATCAAGTTTCGTATGAAATAGTATAGTCTAAGTTTGGTTGCTTGCTTATTCCTTAGACCATGAGAATATGTGGTTATGTATATTGGAGAGGAAACTTTGACATAGTCAAGTATTACGTCCGTAATAGGGTAATCAAAAAGGCTATCGTTGGTTAACCTCAAAGGTATATTATAACGTAGTTCAAGACTGGGAATCACACCTCTAAGTCATAGAGAGATACAACTGGATTCGCTCTAGTGTGGAAGTGTCCATTGACAAGTCTGCGCAGACAAAGTAATGATATGCAAATATCATGGGATACTTAAACATGAGTTAAAGAGCAATGGCATCATACCGGTAACAAGGATAAGGTGACATAGTAAATGAAAGTTATTATTTACGGTAATGTCATATATCTCGCCTTGGGTATTTGATGAGTATTGTGAAGGTTATAGGATGAACATGTTAATCAAGCAGGTTCAAAAGAGTGTCTTCGCATAACGGTAGCAGCTATACAGAACGTCCAGGTTCTGACACTGGCAAGTGATTGGATAGGCATTTCCAATTATAGTTACACGTTATCGAACCTGTAGGGGTCACATGCTTAAGACGTCAAGGTCTGCTGTATACGTAGTGGTTCGGAGTAGAGAGGCAGTATCACCTGGGATGGTTCCGGCGTGATAGAATTACATTCGGGGAATTAGATCATCAAGAAAGAAAGGTATATAAGAAAGGAAATAATTGTCCAAGTATATTCTGTCGGCAGACACTAGGTGTCTCGGATCATATAAATATGTTTGAATGATATGTAATTAATTAGACAAAATATTTATTGATTAAATATTAATTTATTTATTTAATAGGAAATTATTAAGGCCAATAAAAGGTGGCTGTCACGTGGGCCACATGGGCCCACATCGCAGCCGCACCACCATATGGTGGTGGGCCAAGTCGCCGGGAGGGGAGGCTCCCCCTCCAAGCCGAACCTGAAAGTGGGTGTCGCCCTCATGCGTGGTTTTGGTAATTAATGACAATTCTTATGGACTAATATTTACATTGAGATATTCTTATAGATCATGTCCATGGGAAAAGATAGAAGTTCATGTGTTGGACTCTTGAAGATGACATGATGACCAATGCTCTATTCAAGGGTTTATATGAAGAATGGTCATATGTAGAGTTGAGCTTATTGCAAGTATGGCTTGGAAAAGAAGATTGAGTGAACAATCATGTTTACCTCCAAGCCATCATACATATCAAGAGAAGAAGATGAAGTGCAAGTTCAATATGATGCATCTCGGAAGATATCATTTGATTTAAGATTGCAAAGGAGACATGAAGATGGAGCTTAGTGAGGCCCTCCCATAATGAGTATGGGAGAGCATTTGGAGGAGTCTTCATCAAGCATGTGCTAACAAGCATAATCAAGAAAGGCGTTCCAACTTGAGAGAGTCAAGATCGTCATCGTCGAGCACAAGTGGAATGCGCAATGCAAAGGTATGATCTTGATAGGTTTTCTATTTTACCGGTCTCATGGTGTTTAGTGGGAGACCGGGTTTTAGGATAGATGGCGTACTATCAAGAGGGGCTCTCAAGTGAGTAAGTTGATCGCATCTTTGAGGAGAGCTCAAACCTTTGCATACTTGGCATTTCATCTTTCTTGGTTATTACTTGGTTTTTCTCCTTTTTGGTTTTTGGTGCTTCTCGTGATCTTCATGACAAGCCCAAGTTCTTCGAAAACAGATTTCTTATGGAAAACTTGTTGTGTTTTCGGTTTTGGAGGTTTGCCGGTTATTCCTTTTTAGAGAGGTTTTACCTTTCTACATTTGATTTTATCTTCCATTGTTGGACTATGATGTTTCTCTACATGATCTTGTAAAGCTATTCGTTGATTCCAACGAGCCCGAGAACATCGAAAACGGAGTCCGGATGATCAAGATATGTTCATTTTCGTGTTGATGTTTCGGTAGTTTTGTGTAGGCCGGAGTCTCCGGTGTAAACACACCGGAGTCTCCGGCCCGGACAAGAAAACTCGCATTGGTTCAGCCCCTAGTCCAGGCCGGAGTCTCCGGCCATTGGTTCAAAGTCTCAGGTCACTTTGGCCGGAGTCTCCGGTCCGAGTTTTTCTGCAACGGCTCTTTGTCTTGGGGACCTATATAAGGCCCCCTTCTTCCCCAAAGGGTAAATCTTCTTCCCCCTTCTCTCTTCTCCATTGTTGACCTTGGGAAAGCTTGCCCCCTCTCTATTCATCCATGTTTCTTGCCTCAAATTAAAGGGAAAAGAGAGAGGAGATCTACATCTACATTTCCACCAATCCATCTCTCCTCTAAGTGAGGGGAACCTAGTAGATCTTGATCTTGGAGTTCTTGGTGTTTCTCCTCCTTTGTTCTTCCTATCTTATTCCCCCATAAGCATTTGTTGCTTTGTTGGAATTTGAGAGTGAAGGACTTGAGCACTTGTGCTCTTGCCATTGCTTTGTGCATCGGTTTGTGCTCTCCACGAGGATTCGTGGAAGTTGAAAGTTTGTGAGCTTGTTACTCTTGGGTCCTTGGACCCTAGACTCCCGTGTGGTGGTTGAGACCTTTTGTGGTCACTTGTAAGCCGTTCGGGAGCCCCCATTCCTGTTGTTGGTTGTGCCCCGGATTGTTGTTGAAAGGCTCCGGATTCCGCCTCGAAGGATTCTGATAGTGGAAGGTGAACCAGACCTTTGTGGTGCGGTTCATCGGAGAATAGGGTGAGCCTTTGTGGCGTTGAAATCGACCTTTGTGGTGCCTCACACCTCTCCAACGAGACGTATTCCCTTTACAAGGAGGAACTCGGGAATACATCCTCGTCTCCGCGTGCCTCGATTATTTTTATACCCAAGCTATTTACTTATGCACATTACTTTGTGATAGCCTTCGTGCTTGAAGTATTCCTTTGCTATCATCTTGTTGTTTGTCTTGCTTAGCATAAGTTGTTGGTGCACATAGGTGAGCCTAGTTTATTAGGTTGTCGGCTTGTTAATTTAAACACATAGTTTTATTCCGCAATTATCAAGCCTAAACCGGAAAAGTTTTAAAGCGCCTATTCACCCCCTCTAGGCGACATCATTGTACTTTCAATTGGTATCAGAGCCTCGGCTCTCTTTTTGGGCTTTACCGCCTAGAGAGTAAAGATGTCGTTTAGAGAATTAGTGCACAATCCCACTTTCATGTTCGATGGCACAAATTATGATGTTTAGAAAATTCGTATATTTAATCTTTTTAGGACCATGGGTCCAAATTATATTAAGAGGATTGTAGATGTGAGTTTATCTCCTCCAAAGGATTCCCAAGAATGATCTTTAGAGGATGAGAGAAACTCTCATCTCGAGACTCAAGTTACTAATGGTCTTAGATGTGTTTTGAGCGATGTAGTTCTTGCTTCAATCATGCCTTCTCGGAATGCTCATGAGATTTGGACCAAGCTTCAAGATATATATGCAGTGTCCAAAATTATTGAGGATGATTATTCTCCCTCCACCTCCGGCCGTGATGAGTTCACAACTTCTTCCACTTCACCAACATGTGATTTGTCACAAGGTAATGATATGGTGAGTGGTGATAGAAATTGATTTGTTGACGGTGAATATTCTATTGACTATACTTCATCTCTATTTCATTGCAATGTTCTATCTTTGGACTTAAACTCTTCTAGCACACCAAATGTCATACATGCTAGAGTTGATGGTCCTTGCATATCATGTAATAGTTGCTTAACTAAATCTCATGATGATATGCTCTCTATGTCTTGTTGTCATGAAAATAATGCTTCCATATCCTTTAGTACTTGCATGACTAACAATGTAGAGGAATCCCAACATTTGTTAGAACAAGACATGGACCTCAATGGTGCTTCAAGTAATTCTTCATCATCTTTGTCAACTACTCACTTTTGCCTTATGGCCAAGGGTTCCGAGGTATCTCCTACTTCAATCCCAATATATCTCATGATGATGATAATGATGGTGATGATGCTTCCTTCCATGAGATGGGTAAAATAGTTAATTTTGCGCTTTCAACAAATAAAATTGCTCGTGATAACTTCTTAGAAATCATGATTACCTTTGTCCACTGCAAGCTTTACATTAAGGATTTGGAAACACAATTTTATGATAAATGTAAAATTGAGAGAGAAGATGCTATTGAAAAAGCATCCTTAGAGAATGCCCTTGAGGAAGAGCAAGAGCTTCGAGTGTCTCTTGAGGAGAAACTTGAATCTCTTGATGAATCAAATGATCTTATCATTGCTAAAATCATTAAGGAAAGAGATCATGCTATTGCAAAATATAAAGTGCTTAAAAAGGAAAAGTTGAATTTGGAGTTGGCAATGCTAGACTAAGTGAGGATATAGAGAAACTTGACAAAGCCCATAATGCTTTGGAAAGTGAACACTCTCTCCTTACAAGTCTCATGATCAACTCCAAACTCAACTATCTAAAAATGATGAGCTTGTCAAGTTGTCTTCTTCTATTTCAAATGATAATGATGCTTGTGCTACTAACTCCACTTCTTGTGAAGCATCTATTTTGAAGGAGAATGTTGAGCTAAGGGCTCAACTTGAGTTGCTAACTAGCAAGTATGGAAATTGGAAGAAAGTCATGAAAAGCTCTCTAGCTCTAATGACGATCTTCTAGCATCCCATACTAAGCTAAAGTTAGCTCATGAGGCTATTATGTCAAAGGTAACATCTTATGAGCCTCATGTGGACAATGGCACAACTTCTACTCTTAATGCTATATTGTCTTGTGCTAGTCCTAGTGATTCATCCACTCACAATGTTGCTACATCTTGTGATGAATTACTTTCCATACCTTGTTGCTCTAACAATGAAGCTTCTACTTCCTCTAGTATTTGTGTTGATACTAACCATGTAGAGGAATTAAAAGAGCTCAAGGCCCAAGTCACTTCTTTGAAGAAAGACTTGGAAAAGCGTCATGTTGGGAAGTCCACACTTGACAATATGTTGAGTGTTCAAAGACGCCCCAATGACAAGAGTGGACTTGGATTCAACTCCAATAACAAGAACAAGTCCAAGTCATCAAGAAGAAAAGGGCCAAGAACAAGTCAAAGATTCGGCCAAGATTGTTTGCTTCAAGTGCAAAGTTGAAGGGCACCATGTTAGATCTTGCCCTTTGAAGAAGAAGCGTCTTAGTGAGAAGCAACAAGGGAAGAAGCCTCAAGTTCAAACTCAAGTTCCTCAAGTTGAAGAACGGCCTCTTCCCAAGAATCAAGCTACTCCTCTCAAGTCGAGATTCCAACCAAGAAGAGAAAGGAAGTCGATGTTGCTACCTATGTGTGAAAAGGGTCATTTGCTTCTTCATGCACAAATGGTACCTTATCCAACCCCATTATAGTTGATGATGTTTATTCTCTTCGGAAGGATAAGGTTGGCAATGTGTTTGCCAAATATGTTGGTACTCAAAGTGGTGTCAAGAAAAGAACCATTTGGGTTACCAAACCTATTGTGACTAACCTCTTAGGACCCAACTTGGTTGGGGACCAACAAGCAAAAACTTGATCAATAGGTGTTGTTGGAGGACATTGGAGACTTGGCTACATCATGAAGAATTAAGGGATCTTCATCAATTATATTCTCTCAAGCCAAGTCATTCGGGTTACATTGTTCTATCTCTTATCCAATGTTCCTCCTTGCGGTAACTTGTGCTTATACCATATATTCATTGAAAGTTGCTTGCACCCTTGCATGTGTTAGGTTTTGTACCTTGCTAGTGTTTTATGTGTTGTGCTCTCTACTTACTTATCTTGAGAAATCAAGTATGTGTATTTTGGTTTGCACACCATTTACTTGTTTTGAGCCTTATTGCTTTTATTGCTATCTTATCTTTTGGCTCTCTTTGAGAGATTAATGGACTATCCATTTTTGGAGAGTGATATGCTTCGTGCACTTCACAATCCTAAAATGTGTGTACATGAGGAATACCACTTAGTGTTGATATTTCAATATTATCTATTCTCTATGTGGTATGTCATGCTCATGAGAAATTCAAATTCTATAATGTCCATTAATTTCTTGAGTTGGTTTTGTTTGCCTCTTGTTTTCAAATAAATGGATTATCACATTATGGGGGAGTAATAAGCTATGTGCATATTACAAGCCTAGAAAATGTGAACATGTGAGGTTTTGCCACCTAGAATTGATATTGTCAATTATCTTGTTCCTATGTGGCATGTTTCTCAAACAAGTTCCATATTTGCTTAAATGCCTTTTATCTCTCATCTTTTGGATCTTGTGTGTGAGAGATTTCTTGGTGCTTTGCATGATCGTTGATCAAATTGAAGCCGTCAAGAATCTCTATCTAAGCATATGTTCAATTCCTATCCTTTGACATATGCTTATTTGTTGTGAAGTTGGCCTTGAATATCCTTCGTACCACCGAGAAATATCTCCATACTACTTGTCATGACAAGTGATACTCATATTTGTGGTGAAATTTGTAGACCATCTTCACTTTGGCTATTGCTTTGAATTGCCTTATTTTGTTGCCAAAACGTGTTTATCAAACTCTTTTTGTCTTCCTTGTATCCTATGGATCTTATTGCTCTTCTTGAATTTGACTAGTGTTTGTATAATATATATGGTGTGTGATGATCCCATTGGTGTGCATTTGTATTCAAATGCAAAATCATAAATAATGCACACATATTGGGGGAGCTATCCTATATGTTTTTGAACACTATTTGTCTTTAATTGGTTTTAGATCCCGATGATATGTCTCTTTGAAGACAAGCATTTTTCGTCTTGGTACTTTGTGCCATCATGAAAAATGTAGAGGGTTTGGTTATTCCTTGACCATATTTTCATTTGGTATCTTTTCATTTTGGTATCTTCAATCATGTGTTGATTTGGGTATTTGATATAATTTGGACAATTTCTTTTCGTGTCACACTAATGTGTGCTCTCTTGTTTTAATTGGTGTTTTATCCAAATTGTATCTCTTTTGGTTCTTGAAAGTCTTGTGCATGCATATTTACTATATGTATTTCTTTGGCATGCTTACTTTCGTTGATCCAATATATAGGATAAACTCCATCAAATCCTATAGGGCTAAGATGTGCATGAAATTCAATTTCACATTAATATGCACATATTTATGTGGAGTTTGTCCTATGTATTGTAGTTGCTCTAACTACTTTGGACCCAATGAGTTTGGGTACCATGTTGTACTTGAATTTGTTTTAGGTACATTGGAGATGCATTGGAAGCTTGTCTCATTTACAAGGAAGGTGGTGTCACCATGTGTTCATTGGAGCCAAGTTTGATGATGGCTAACTCTTATCTTCTACATTACCAATGCTATCTCGGTAACAAGTATCTACCTCATGCATACATTTCTAGCTTTCAACCTTGGTAGGTTGTATCTTGGCATGAATATTTTTGTTGCAATTAATTTGATTTTTGCAAAACGTCTTTATTGCAAATGTGAGTAAGCCGGGATGATTACATATAAGGGAACTATATATTCATTTGTATGATTCATCGATCCCAATTATGTCAATCTAGCACTTTCTACTTAAAGTCTCTCATGTGCAACATTGATGAATTTTCAAAATCATTTGCCTTTTGTGATACTTGTTATCTTACTCGGAGCATCCGTTCGTTAAACTTTATCCCTTGTGGATATTTTTTGATGCTATGATGAGTGTGTGTTGGAGTTCATTTATATTCCTTTAAGATATAATTGGGCTTTGTGCTGTGTTTTTAAGCAAAGTTCTTATTGGTGTATTTATGACTTCCTCTTGGATATCATGATCTTTACCCTTGTACCTATCTTGGTGTACATGTTTATTTGTAGACCCATATCTTAGAGATTCGTGTCTACTTAGAAACTTATACACAAGAAATAATTGTCCAAGTATATTCTGTCGGCAGACACTAGGTGTCTCGGATCATATAAATATGTTTGTATGATATGTAATTAATGCTGGGAATTAATTAGACAAAATATTTATTGATTAAATATTAATTTATTTATTTAATAGGAAATTATTAAGGCCAATAAAAGGTGGCTATCACGTGGGCCACATGGGCCCACATGGCAGCCGCACCACCACATGGTGGTGGGCCAAGTCGCCGGGAGGGGAGTCTCCCCCTCCAAGCCGAACCTGAAAGTGCATGTTGCCCTCATGCGTGGTTTTGGTAATTAATGACAGTCCTTATGGACTAATATTTACATTGAGATATTCTTATAGATCATGTCCATGGGAAAAGATAGGAGTTCATGTGTTGGACTCTTGAAGATGACATGATGACCAATGCTCTATTCAAGGGTTTATATGAAGAATGGTCATGTGTAGAGTTGTGCTCATTGCAAGTATGGCTTGGAAAAGAATATTGAGTGAACAATCATGTTTATCTCCAAGCCATCATACATATTAAGAGAAGAAGATGAAGTGCAAGTTCAATATGATGCATCTCGGAAGATATCATTTGATTTCAGCTTGCAAAGGAGACATGAAGACGGAGCCTAGCGAGGCCCTCCCATAATGAGTATGGGGGAGCATTTGGAGAAGTCTTCATCAAGCATGTGCTAAAAAGCACAATCAAGAAAGGCGTTCCAACTTGAGAGAGTCAAGATCGTCATCGTCGAGCACATGTGGAATGCGCAAGGCAAAGGTATGATCTTGATAGGTTTTCTATTTTACCGGTCTCATGGTGTTAGTGGGAGACCGGGTTTTAGGATAGATGGCGTACTATCAAGAGGGGCTCTCAAGCGAGTAATTTGATCGCATCTTTGTGGAGAGCTCAAACCTTTGCATACTTGGCATTTAATCTTTCTTGGTTCTTACTTGGTTTTTCTCCTTGTTGGTTTCTGGTGCTTGTCGTGATCTTCATGACAAGCCCAAGTTCTTCGAAAACGAATTTTGTATGGAAAACTTGTTGCGATTTTGGTTTCGGAGGTTTGCCGGTTATTTCTTTTTAGAGAGGTTTTACCTTTCGCCATTTCATTTTATCTTCCATTGTTGGACTATGATGTTTGTCTGCATGATCTTGTAAAGCTCTTGGTTGATTCCAACGAGCCTGAGAACATCGAAAACAGAGTCCGGATGATCAAGATATGTTCGTTTTCGTGTTGACGTTTCGGCAGTTTTGTGTAGGCGGAGTCTCCGGTGTAAACACACCGGAGACTCCAGCCCGGACTAGAAAACTCGCATTGGTTCAGCCCCTGGTCCAGGCCGGAGTCTTCGTCTATTGGTTCAAAGTCTCCGGTCACTTTGGCCGGAGTCTCTGGTCCGAGTTTTTCTGCAACAGCTATTGTCTTGGGGACCTATATAAGGCCCCCTTCTTCCCCAAAGGGTAAAGCTTCTTCCCCTTCTCTCTCCTCCATTGTTGACCTTGGGAAAGCTTGCCCCCTTCTCTATTCCTACATGTTTCGAGAAAAGAGAGAGGAGATCTAGATCTACATTTCTACCAATCTATCTCTCCTCTAAGTGAGGGGAACCTAGTAGATCTTGATCTTGGAGTTCTTCGTGTTTCTCCTCCTTTGTTCTTCCTCTCTTATTCCCCCATAAGAATTTTTTGCTTTGTTGGAATTTGAGAGTGAAGGACTAGAGCACTTGTGCTCTTGTCATTGCTTTGTGCATCAGTTTGTGCTCTCCACGAGGATTCGTGGAAGTTGAAAGTTTGTGATCTTGTTACTCTTGGGTCCTTGGACCCTAGACACCCGTGTGGTGGTTGAGACCTTTTGTGGTCACTTGTAAGCCGTTCGGGAGCCCCCAATCCCATTGTGGGTTGTGCCCCAGATTGTTGATGAAAGGCTCCGGATTCTGCCTCGAAGGATTCCGATAGTGGAAGGTGAACCAAACCTTTATGGTGCGGTTCATCGGAGAATAGGGTGAGCCTTTGTGGCGTTGAGATCAACCTTTGTGGTGCCTCAAACCTCTCCAACGAGACGTACTCCTTTTACAAGGAGGAACTCGGGAGTACATCCTCGTCTCCACGTGCCTCGGTTATTTCTATACCCGAGCTATTTACTTATGCACATTACTTTTTGTTAGCCTTCGTGCTTGAAGTATTCCTTTGCTATCATCTTGTTGTTTGTCTTGCTTAGCATAAGTTGTTGGTGCACATAGGTGAGCCTAGTTTATTTAGGTTGTCAGCTTGTTAATTTAAACACATAGTTTTATTCCGCAATTATCAAGCCTGAACCGGAAAAGTTTTAAACCGCCTATTCACCTCCCCTCTAGGCGACATCATTGTATTTTCAGAACCCTAGTGGGCTTCAGCCCATGGGGGCAAGGCGGCGGCGGGAGGCCGATGTCGTGTCTCGAAGGACGGACACCGGGGATGACAGGCACCCCCTTTGTAGATTCGGTAGGGGCGCGAAGGAGGCTGGAAAACATCACCCGTGGAAGGATCGCTGGCAACCTCTCACTCTCTCTCGATCTCGACGTGTAGAGCAAACAAGCAAGGGACACAACGATCTACCCAGGTTCAGGCCGCCCGAAGGCTAACAGCCCTACTCCTGCATGTCTAGATAGATGGAGGAAACATGGTGTGGCTACAAGGATGTCTCTGGCGAGGTACCCGGCAGGGGTTTTGGCTAGAGGAAGAGGAAGAACAGATCCTTGCCCGGAAGAGATCACCTTCCCTCTCTTCCCTGCCCTAGCCTAGCTCTGTGGTGTTCTTGCTCTGCTACTCTCCGTGGGCATCTTCTACCTTGGATTCATCCTTTTCCTCTCCATGCCTTGGTCCTCCTTTTATAGATAAGGGGATGCCACAGAGGTCATGCGAGGAGCGTGAGGGGGTCTTGGCGGGAAGAAACCCCTTTCCATGGTGGAGGAGGAGACGTGGCCTCTCCTCCTCCAAGTATCCTTCGCCGGTTTGGTGAGGTCTCCACCCTTTGGGGGAAAGCGAGGTGGGCAAAGGCTGGCACACCGCAGGTGGTCTCCCCTGCCGCGCCTTGCTTCCCAAGTCTTTTGGGTTCTTCTACCATCTTCTGGAGGGTGGTGGAAACCCTATCTTCTGCTCATACGGCTGGTACCCGAGAGGGAGCCCGGCCCTGCCGGGGTCTCGCGCTCTCGGGGCCTTCTACTTCTTCCGGGGTGCGGGGGACCCGGGGGTCCTTTGCACCCGGTGGTCTTCGCTGGCGCGCGGGGTGCCCGCCAGGTCTTGTGCCGTGTCTTGGTCATGTCCATCTTCGTGTTAGGCCCACAGGCGGTGGACCCACTTTGGCAGCACTAGGGGAACCCCATGTTCCACTGCTGCGACAGTAGCCCCCGGGCATGGTCCCAACGGCTTTTGCTTCTGCTGCTGCCGGGGCTATGACCTAAAAGAGGCTAAGTGGGTCCCGGTGCCTGGCCTTCTTTGAGTTATTCCGCTCGGGGGAATAACTAAGGTGGCCTCCTCGATTCCTGGTAACGGAAGAAACAAGGAGACCACCGCTGGGGAAGGAGCTCACGCCATAAAAGCGGGATGGGCTCCTTAGTTTCCTAGCTATCTTCCTTGCCTCCCCGCCTCCCAATCCACCCAGAAACACTGTTGCAATGGCGCCGGCGAAGAGGGGAAGAGGGCGTCCGCGTGCTTCTCCAGCTGTGGCGGAAGACGGACCGCCTGTCCGGTGTCATGGCGCGTCCCGAAGTCGAGGGAGAGGAGGCCGCGGCGGTCGCGGCGGCCGTGGTCGGGTGTCCCTTCCTCCAAGGAGCTCAGTCCATACGGGCTTTGCTCCATTCGAGTTCATGGTGGATCTGGACCGCCGGCTTTGCAGTCGTTTGCACCTTTCGGATTCCTTCGCGACGACTCTAGTGGAGGGTAAGCCCTCAGGCTTCTGGCTGTAGGTTGAAGGCTGCCCCAATGGCCCCTCCTGGGTCTGGGCGGAGTACACCGTCGACGACTCCATGCTCCTGGGCCATGGATGGAAGTCATTCTCTCGCTCCCGACGGTTAACCCGGGTCTGAGTGTGACATTCTGGTACGACAGAGACGCGACGCTCTCCGTGAAGATCTTCAGCGCTGCCGGAGGATGCGGAGAGTGCTGCAGGCAGAGCAGCAGCAGCGGCGGTAGCTCCAGCTCCTTCCACGAGGATGAAGATGAGGAAAGCTCATCTAGCATTAAGGCGGAGGAGAGATCGTCGCCCTGAAGACGCGGGAGGTCGGGAAGGAGACGCCGAAGATCTCCTTCACCTCCATCTTCGCGGCCTCGTCAACGTACTTCTAGAAGTAGCACCTTCCATTGTACGGCTACGCTCCCGGGTCCCCGGGAGTGAATCCTTTTGTTGTAAAAAAGTAGGACCCCGTTGTAGTCTTTGTACTTGTCGAAGAAGAGCTTGCCTCCATTCTGTGTCCTTCGCCTTGTACTCCGTGTGAATGAGAACATGTTTTTTGCAAAACGCGTTCCCATTACTGCGGCACTTGTAACGCCAGGCAGTAGGTGGCAGGTGGAGACCCTATAAAAGCTCCACAACCCCCAGCCTTCTCTGCACATTTCTCCCTTCTACTTCACTCGCCTCCACTTCTCCTTTTTGGGAAGCGCGAGTCGTTGACGATGTCCGACGGTGCGGAGTCGATGTCTGAGGGAGCGGCTTCCGATATCTCCACGGCGGAGTCGGCCTTCCAAGGCGCGGCAGACGTGCCCTGGGCTGCCAAGGCATGGGCTGCTGGACAGGGAGATGCTTCTCGCGCCTCTGCTGTCCAAGCCCTTGCCGATCTGGCGGCCATAACAGGCCCTGCTGCGTAGGAAGAGGCCTAGGTGAGGGCCATCAAGAAAGCTTTCCTGATGACCTACCTGAAGGAGAAGACTGCTGGGATTCCGGGACTAACCCAGTCTCTGGCCGAGCTCGAGGCCATTGATCAGGTAATGGCATCTCCTTTGATCTCTTTTCTGCTCATCTGTAGCCAATTTTGGCCCTGACTTGCCAGCAACTTTTTTCTCAGGCAGAAAGCCAGGCCGTCAGCGAGTTGGCGAGGGGCATCATTCGCTTGTTCGGACGTGGAGTTCCTGGACTCCCAGCAGGGCCTCCTGCTCCTCAAGATGCCTGAACATTCTGCACGGGAGTCCCTCTCTCCTCCAGGCGTCCCCGGAAGACAGAGGTTTACCCGACAGGCAAATAAACCAACAAAGACAGCTCTGCACAGCCAGGGCACCTGGACTGGCCTTAGTAGCATAGGCTAGATATGTGCACAAGCTGCCTCTATGAATGTAATGCAAGAATGTACAACAACAACAAAGCCTTTTGTTCCCAAACAAGTTGGGGTAGGCTAGAGTTGAAACCCATAAGATCTCGAAACCAAGTCATGGTTCTGGCACATGGATTGCTAACTTCCATGTAATGCAAGAATGTAATTTCAAAAATTAAATATGAATGCAGTCCTATGTTCAACTCCCGGGGTCATTTTCAAATCTTCCTTTGCACTAACGCGCCATCAAGTTTGTGAGGAGATCTCCTCAGGTGACAAGTATTCTAACTGTATGCTGTAGTAGTAATACCCCTGGGAGCACTATACCTTCCGGGGACTCACTCCACTGCCTCAGCTACTAGGCCAGAGGGAAACAGACCGTTCACCAGGGAGGACGCATTGCCCCCCGCAAAGGCTCTCATAGACCGTCAAGCATGCTCAGGTTGACAGTATATTGACTCCAAGCGAGATATCATGCCTACGATGCAAAATGCAGATGCTAAGACTTAGCTATTTTCTGCTGCTTTTTTTGGTCCGCTGGGCCTCTCCCGGGTATCCAGCTCCCTATCCGCCCTTCCTTCGCAGGTTTCTGTCCCGGGGAGGCGCTGCACATAGCAAACTTTCAGTAGGAAAAGAAAGGACCCTCTCTTCGTGTCGTGAAAATGTTTACCCGAGGCAAACCGCAAGCAAAGTTGATTGTGCATTTCTGTGCTTATGTGCTTTCAAACACATCACTGCCCAATTCCTCCTTTCTGCGGCAGCACGGCATGACTAGGTGGCAGCTCCTACTGATAGGCGTGCTCACGCTCGACCCGTCATCCACCGGCACATATCAGCCCCCTGCTTGTGGGTTGTTGCGGGTAACCAATTTTACGACAAAAATTGAGGCTCACGGAATTGAAAACTTATCTTTTATTCCTTGGCGACGATTCTTACACCCTATTACAGAACACTAGCCCCTGAGGCGTGCTTAGTCGATACAACTATCAGCGATTCGTGTTTGTAATAAGGGGTAGAATTTGCGGAGATTTTCGATGTTCCAGGCGTTGCCTTCCGTCCTGCCCTTCTCATCCTCCAGGTAGACTGCTCCAGGCCTCAGGGTATGCATCACCCGATATGAACCTTCCCACTTGGATGACATCTTGTTCATGCCATCAAGTTTCTGCTTTTTCCGGAGGACCAGGTCTCCTGGCTCCAGTGCCCGTGCTCGCACATGACGGTCATGATAGCGTCTAAGCGCTTGTTGGTAACGAGCGGATCGCAGGGATGCTCGACACCGCACTTCTTCCAGGAAAATGATGTCATCTATTCTTCTCTCCACTTGAGACTCTTCGTCATAGGCAAGTACCCGGGGGGATTGATGCTTGAGTTCTGTTGGCAGGACTGCTTCGGCTCCATAGATAAGGAAGAAAGATGTTTCTCCAGTGGCTCTGCTGGATGTGGTCCTGAGTGACCATAGGACGCTTGGTAGATGCTCGATCCAGTTCTTGCCCCGGTCTTCCAGCTTATCGAATGCCTTGGTTTTCAGACCCTTGAGGACCTCCGCGTTGGCTCGCTCCACTTGCCCATTGCATCTTGGATAGGACACCGAGGCAAAGCACACCTTGATGCCCATGTCTTCGCAGAAGTTGAGGAAAGCTCGACTGGTGAACTGGGAGCCATTGTCCGTGATGATCCTGTTGGGCACTCCGAACCGGAACACAATCCCCTCGATGAACTTGATGGCGAGTTGGGCCTTCTGTCTTGGCACCGGCATCACCTCCACCCACTTTGTGAACTTGTCAATAGCCACGAAAAGGTACTCATTTCCCCCGACAGACTTCAGGATCTTGCCCACTATGTCCAGGCCCCAGACCACGAACGGCCAAGAGATTGGAATGGGTTGTAGAGCTTGTGCTGGCTGATGAATATCCTTCGCGTAGTGTTGGCAAGCTTCACATGTCTTGACGATCTGCCTGGCGTCGTGGAGAACTGTTGGCCAGTAGAACCCATGTCGAAAGACCTTCCCCGCCAGAGACCTTGATGCTAAATGACTGGAGCATGTACCCTCGTGGATGTCCTTCAGCAGCGCCTGGCCTTGCTCCTGCGGAATGCAACGGAGCTTGACTCCGTTGTCACGCCGCCTGTAGAGCACGCCGTCGATCAGAACGTAGAGCTTGGCTTGGCGACACCCGCTCGACGTCATGGTCGTTACCGGAAGGGTATGTTCTTTCCATTGGAAGCACCAATTGATAGGAGGGAAGCAGAGCTTCCTCCGTCGCAGGCGCCACCAGGTCTTGAGCTTCCACGTTGGCTTCCTGAATTGCCGGGTAGACAGGTCACCAGCCCCCGGCGCCGTGGCCGATCTTGTCTTGACCTTGTCGGAGGGCACCGACGGCTGCTTGAGCACCTTAATGTAGATCCCGGGAGGAACAGGCTCCCGTTGTGAAGCCAGCCGCGAAAGCTCATCCGCGACCGAGTTCTCCACCCGCGAGACGTACACGGCTCTGAAGTTCTCGAAGCATCGCTGTAGCTTCCAAACCTCCTCGACATATGGTGCCATTTGAGGGCACGCGTATTCCTTGTTCACTTGTTTGATGACTAGCTGAGAGTAACCCTTGACGATGATTTTCTTGATGCCGAGGCTGATGGCTTCCCAAAGCCCCGCAAGCAGGCCCTCGTATTCCATCGTGTTGTTGGAAACGCCCCCGAGGAAGTGCATCTGGACGACGTACTTCAGGCGATCGCCTGTCGGTGACATCAGGACAACTCCAGCCCCTCCTCGATTCTTGGAGAAACAACCATCGAAATGCATGGTCCAGGCGCTAGGACCTTCTTTCCTGGGGAGGCAAGTTTCCTCTTCAGGGTCCTCGAACGCCGTCTCAGTCCACTCCGCGGTGAAGTCCGCCAGCGCCTGGCTCTTGATGTTGTCCGTGTGCTCGAATTTGAAACCGAAACCTGAAGCTCCATGGCCCACCATGATATGCGTCCTGTGGCGAGTGGGTTCTCTAGGGGGCTTCTCAAGTTGTACTTCGAGACCACAGTGATCGGGTGGCTTTCAAAGTACGGTCTCAGCTTGCGAGAGGCGATAAGGATCGCCAGAAGTAGCTTCTGCATCATGGGGGTAGCGTTCCCGCGCATCGCGTAGGACTGAGCTGACGAAGTACACCAGGTACTGCGCTTTGCGGGTGGCCTCTTCTTGATCATTCTCCGCCTCTTCTTCCATGATGTCGACATCCTGAGCTGGCGGCAGCTCAGCCCCAGCGCCTCAGTGTCGTCGACGCCCATGGAGATCGCCGGGGTGCCGAGGTCCTCGGACTCCGGCAGACCCGACACCTTCTTCTTGCTGGGCTGACCCGGGAGTGTATCCCCAAGTCGCTTGCCCTTGACCTTGCTTGGCTTTCTTGGAGGAGCATCGCGTTCTGCCACCAACACCGCGCTCACCACCTGGTTAGTGGCAGCGATGTACAGCAGTAGGGGTTCCTTCTCTGTTAGGGCCACCAAGATTGGCGGCGAGACGAGGTAGCTCTTGAGGGACTGAAGTGCTACCTCGGCCTCGGGGGTCCAGTCGACGGGGCCCTCTTTCTTGAGCTGTTTGAAGAACGGAAGAGCTCGTTCTCCAAGCCTTGAGATGAAACGTCCGAGTGCTGTGGTGCACCCGTTGAGGCACTACACGTCCTTGATCTGCCCGGGAGCTTCCATGCGATCGATCGCCTTGATCTTGTCCGGATTGGCCTCGATTCCCCGATGGGAAACCAATAAACCCAGCAGCTTGCCCGATGGCACCCCGAAAACACTCTTCTCGGGTTGAGTTCGAAGTTGACCCGGCGGAGGTTCTCGAATGTCTCATGTAGTTCATGGATGAGTGAATCCTGGTACCGCGTCTTGACCACGATGTCGTCGATGTATGCTTCAACGTTGCGACCCAGCTGTGGCCCAAGGCATGCCTGCATTGCACGCTGGAAGGTAGCGCCGACGTTCCGGAGGCCAAATGGCATTCGGGTGTTGCAGTAGCAGCCCTTGGGGGTGATGATGTGACGCCCCAAAATCGGTACCATGCGGATTCTAGCGATCCCGCCCAAATCCGCATAATAACGATCTCGGGACGCCCACCAGACATAACGTGCACGCCGAAACATGCGCGTTATGTGGGTGGAATTGTGATAACATTACAACAGTTCATGAAAGAATCCACAACAACAACAGAAAGAGATTTATATACAAGATCGACTCAAACGAGTCAAGATACAACTGATACATTACAAAGATTCAAATCACAGCGGAAGAAGAACTAGTGTCTGACTACAGACAAAATACAAATTGGACTAAGAGTCCGGAAGATAACGATGGCGTCCATATCCCTGCCCAGGCCGAACCGGCGGGATTCCAAGCTAATGTCGTCAGACTTCAAACCTGTTGACTGCACGACCGGGCAGCCCAATAAAAATGGGTCAGGTTGTGAACACTTGGAACCAATACAAAGGCTACCAAAGTATAAATGATTGTGGACTGAAGCAGCAGTACCTAAGCCATCTACAGAAGACACGCTACAACTTTCGTCTATAAGATAGGGATAAGAACGTGATCAATCCAAGGCACTCACACAACGCGGCAAGTTTAAGAGTTATCATTATTAGATGTACGGCTCCTAATCTTGTTAGCCAGCATCTTCACCAAGTTGTCCATAACCGCGGACGCGGCTTTTCAGAAAGATTTAACCCTGCAGGGGTGCACTATTGTTTAACCACACGCATCAAATTGCCATGGCGCGATTGACACAACCTTTTACTTCACTTCGGCCGAGTCCAGGGAACCACCTAGCTAGGATCTTACCCACGTCAAGTGTCCGGCCGGAGCTCCGACACAGACCCAGCCGTTGTGCGACACAACCTTCCCAGGCCTCCTCTAGGGTAGCTACCTGGTTTGGAAGCGTCCACCAACCTATAAATTGTACGCACATCAGTTAAGTACCAACATCATCATCAACAACATCTTCACCTGCATCAAAGGGTGATGTGTGTACGCCAAAAGAAAGCCCGAACTACTTTGCAGCGCCCTGGACAAGGCTTCAGATCGGTTCGCGGGTCGCGGGGATTCCCATAAGGTCCCACATGTGGACAGCGCGCTCAAACTTGGATCCACGGACAAGAACTACAACGACACCAGAAGGACCAAAAACCACTAAAGGGCCTCCTGCCGGTGCCTTATCTTAAGGTAACAATCGTCCCACAACAGAAAGTAAAACAGATAGCCACTTACCAGGGCTTCAAAGATACAAGTAACAACTTAGTATAAAGGTAACCACCTAAGCATGAGCTACGACTCGCAAGGCCAACAAGGTAAACAAACAACAGGGTGATAGGATGTGGAGGTGGGGCTATATCATGGCAGCAGGGTAAACATGGATAGGATCGCATAAGCATCGTAACATAAGGGTAGCAGAGATCAACGGTGAGGATGAAAGACAATGTATTGGGACCAAGAGAGAAATGCTTGCCTGCAATCCAGCATGGAAGCAGAACTTGTCGTTGTTCATCTCAACGTCTTCTCCGCGAAGAAGCAACAAACACTGGAAAGCGCAAAAGATGCAACACTTACTACTACGACAAAAGATCCAGCATGTTCAAGAGATGATGCATGACATGGCAAGATGCAACTTAAGCCAAATTAAGCGAAACCGGGATTCCGACAATTAATATTAAGATTCAAGTTATTTATCTAACCACCAAATTAAATGTTCATTAACATGTTTAAGCAAGGCATGGGTGATCTACTCAATTTAAATGGAATAGGGCACTAAATAATTAATTACCCCAACACATTCCATTTTAATTATTTAGGTGTTAATGCAAAAGACCACTAAGCGACAAACTATATGATGCAAACAGGAGCATGGATGGCAATTTAATATTCAGTGCATTTCTCTGATCAAAATAGATAAAAAGTTTGTATTATTTGCATTTATAAAACATGAAATATGATAAAAGAAAGATTAGACAGAGAAGAACTGGGCTATCGGCCGAAATGGGGGAGGATAGCTATCTGCCGCACGCCGGCGACGGACAGAAGGAGTGCTATTGGGTTGCAGCCCAACTGTGACGCCGGATCAACAAAATAGGAAAAGGGAGGAATTCCTTCGGGTGGAATTCGAACTCGAGACCTCCGGGTTGAAACAGAAGGAGCGCAGCCAGTGGGCTACGATGATGTTTCTGTTTGGATACAGCAACTACGCTAGATGAAACAAGCGGGTGACGGTAACTGAAATTTGACAGCAAAGGTTCAGACTTCCAGATCGGGAGGCGACGACGGACTGCAGCGGTTGCGCTCGACGGCGCGCACCCAGAGCAAGGGGAGAGGGAGGGAAGGAGTCCCAGAGGTGCGGCTCACCTCGAGGGGGTCGGAGTAGAAGATGGTGCTCGAGGATGAAGAGGAAGACGCCGGGAAGGAGATGGTCGCTGCAACGCTCCTCACGGACGGACGTAGACGACGACGAGGAAGACGATCTTGGCGGCTCCGGCTCCAGTTCCTTCGGCGATCTTGGCGCGGACGACGACGTGGTTCCATCCCCGACCTCAGGAGAGCTTCGCGGTGACCACGGCGGCGACTTGGTGAAGCTTTGAGCTCCGGCCATGGAGGCTCGGTTGGAGGTGGAGAGAACAGAGGGAGGGAGCTGGTGGCGGCGGCATGGAGGGAGGAGGATAGGGGGCGATCTAGGGTTGCAGGAGGGCGCAGCCGGGGCGGCTCTTTTGTACCAGGGTGAGGCGAGCTCCGACCGTCCCATCAGGCACAGTGTCGACGTGGAGTGCTTGGATGTGCTGCCGTACAAGAGGAAGGAGATGAACAGAGGTTGAACGAACAGGTATGGGCCAGAAGCGAAGATGGGCCAGAAGGTGCTCATTGGCCCAAAAGAGAATTCGGATTATCTCCAAAATTCAGGAAAGAAAAGAGAGGAAGAGAGGGAAAAGAAAAGAGAGGAACAAAGAGGGGCAAGGTTTTCACAAAGTAACATTTTGAGCAAAACATGCAAGGTGATAACATGATGCATGATGACATGAGGATGCAAAAAGAAAAACAAACAAAATCTAATTGGACAAAACTCCGGGACGTTACAGATGAAGGCCGTCTTCTCTTGATCTTCGACAGACATCAAGATCTGATGGTACCCGGAGAAGGCATCCAAGAAGCATAACAGCTCGCACCCCGCTGTGGAGTCCACGATTTGATCAATGCGTGGCAGGGGGATGGATCCTTCGGACATGCCTTATTCAAGTCGGTGAAGTCGATGCAGAGGCGCCACTTGAATGTCAGAGGTTTGGGAACCACCACCAGGTTCGCCACCCAAAAAGAGTGAGGAGCCAAGCGTATGATGCCAGCTTCTAGCAACTTGTCGACTTCGGGGACGATGAACTCCAACTTTTCCTTGCTCTGGTTTTGGAGAACTTGCTTCACAGGTCGCTCGTCCGCGCTGACCGCCAATTTGTGCTCTATCACCTCCCTTGGTACGCCGGGTAACTCCGATGCATGCCATGCGAAGACATCAGAGTTTTCCGGAAGGAAGACGACGAGCGCGCTTTCCTATTTGTCGGTAAGGCAGGCACCGATGGTAATGGAGCGAACTCCATCACTGGTCAGTGCCACTTTCTTGGTCAGCTGCGGGTCGCCATGGAACGGCGCCTTCTGGATGGAAGTTGATGTCGAGCCCCCGGAGTCAGTTCCTTCCCCGGAGTGCGCGTCGAGATCTTCCTCCATCACATCTTGAGGGACATCCGTTGTCGCCGCCACCGTCTGGTTCAGCTTCCGAACACAGAAAATGGCGTCGTCAGTGTCAGCCTTGATCTTGATCACTCCCAATGGTGCTGGGATCTTTAGCATGTTGTAGGCGAAGTGGGAGACGACCATGAACTTGGCCAGAGCGGGCCTGAGGCGGGAGAACAGAATTTGCAAGACGGACAACACCTTGGCCGTCAGCAGGTTGAGACTGGAGCCTCCGTCGATTAGCATCTTGGTGACCTTGTAGTTGTGGATGACCGGGGATACGATCAGAGGCAGGTCCCAACCCCAGCAGTGTTGGAAGGATGGTCTTCCGGGTCGAAGGTGATGACCAGGTTAGACCAGTCCAGGGGCTTCGACGGAGTTGAAGCCACCGCGTTGAGTTCCCGCACCAGCTTCTTGCCAGAGCTGTTGGATAGGGGCAGAGAAGACCCTCCATGAATGCAGCCGATGACCCCGGCAACCTCCTGGAATTGCCACCGTTGCCCCCTGGAACGACAGGAGCTTCCCTGTTGTTGCCTTGGGCAGCCGCCTGGTTGTTTTGTTCGCGCCCGCCTTGTCTGCCGCGCCCTCCTCCTCGGCCTTCGCGACCACCGCCACGATTCCAGCCACGGCCGCCTCTGTCTTGGCGACCCGTGGGGCAATCGCGAGCGATGTATCCGGCAAGTCTGCAGTTGTAGCAGTCGTCCTGACCGACCCCGTCAGCCCGACTTTGCTCTCGTAGAGCGAGGTTCTAGAGCGCGCGACAGTGCTTGAGCGGGTGATTGCCTTCGGGGTGTATGTGACACCATGGCTCACCCTCTTCCTTTTCAGTCACGGCGGGCTTGACTTTCTTCGCGAGTGGCTCGGCGACGAAGACGCGCTTGTCAGCCCCAGCATCCCGCCTCTTGTTCTTGGTGACGGTGGCCTTGTCTTCAGGTTCATCTTCCCTCACGCCTTCTTCCGCCCGCGCGCAGCGGTCCGCGAGCTCCCAAAGCTTGCGGGTTGTCTCCACGCGGTGGATGCTCAGCTTCCCTTGCATCCGGGGTTTGCGGACGTTGGCGCTGAAAGATTGGATCACCACTTCGTCCTTGATGCACGGGATGGTGTTCATCTTATGGGTGAAACGCTGGATGTACTTGCGGAGAGTTTCACCCGAAAGTTGCCTGAAGTCGTACAAGTCCCTTGGGGTACCCGGAGGCTCGTATCCTCCCTGGAAAGCTCCCAAGAACTGCTCCTTCAGTGCACGCCAGGACCGGCTGTAGCACTTTGGAAGGTTGAGGAGCCAGGTCTGAGCATCTCCCTTCAGGGCCAGTGGGAACCAGTTGGCCATCATGATCTCGTCAGCCCCGACAACCATTGCAGCAAGAGAGTAGATCTGTAGAAAGTCTCGGGGGTTGGTGGTGCCATCGAAGCGAAGGACGCCGATCTTGAACTTCTTGGGCCAATCAAAACGATGAATCTCGGGAGCGATGGCGTTGCAGCCTTTGGCGAGGTCGTCGTCGCGATCTTCCCGACGATTCGATGCGGGTGCGCATGCGCATATCCTCGCGTTGACGGTTGTTGAGGTCGTCGCGAAGATCATGCTCCTCCGAGGTTGAAGACCCAACAGAGATGGCCTTGCCTCGGTCTTGATGTGGCCGGTTGGCCATCGGCGGAGCAGCTCGAGGGGGCTCCGTCTCAGCGTGGCGCTCCCCACGGGGCTGAGCCCGCGGTTCGCGCGTCCTACCTGTCATAACTCCAGGATTGTCGACGGTGGTAGCCTGAGTGACTGCATGCGTCTGCCCGCCGTCGGCGTAGTCGAGGAGCTTCTCCACGCGAGCCCTCCATGCCTGGTATACCTTGAGGTCGACGATGCTTGGTGGGAACTGCATCAGAGCCTTGGCAGTCACCAGGGCGTCGTGGCGAGCTTGAGCGTCTAGAGGAGTGTGCGTGGAGGACTTGCTCTTGGATGGCTGAGGACATCCAGCGATCTGGTCCTTGGCCGCTCCGTTGCCGACACTCTTCTCTCTAGAGGGAGGAGGAGGAGGCTGGATGGAGACACGAGGAAGCGAGGCCTCCTTGGATGCACCGCCATGGTCGCGGTGGGGTCAATCTGGGCCGTCTGGCACCGTCTTCTCCGCAGGTTGTGGGGGTGTCATATCTTCTCGCCGTGCGCCTGCGGCACGACGTTCAGCAGAAACCTGAGTGCGCGAGGGAGAGACGGTCTTGGTGGCCGCAACCTCGGGCTTCTTCTTGGGTGGCATGCTTGACGGAGAACTTGACGATAATCTCCGAGTTGGTGAAGACGAGATCAGCGCTTGCGCCCCCTACTAGGCGCGCCAGATGTCTTGTCTCGAAGGACGAACACCGGGATGACAGGCACCCCCTTTGTAGATTCGGTAGGGGTGCGAAGGAGGCTGGAAAACGTCTCCCGTGGAAGGATCGCCGGCAAGCTCTCACTCTCTCTCGATCTCGACGTGTAGAGAAAACAAGCAAGGGACACAGCGATCTACCCAGGTTTAGGCCGCCCGAAGGCTAACAGCCCTACTCCTACATGTCTAGATAGATGGAGGAAACATGGTGTGGCTCTGTGGTGTTCTTGCTCTGCTAGTCTCCGTGGGCGTCTTCTACCTTGGATTCGTCCTTTTCCTCTTCATGCCTTGGTCCTCCTTTATAGATAAAGGGATGCCATAGAGGTCATGCGAAGAGCGTGAAGGGGTTTTGGCGGGAAGAAACCCCTCTCCATGGTGGAGGAGGAGACGTGGCCTCTCCTCCTCCAAGTATCCTTCGCCGGTTTAGTGAGATCTCCACCCTAGAGGCAGCTGACTAGGAAGCGCCCTAGTTCGCAAAGACGTCGTCGCAGTCCTCCTCTTCATAAGTGCACCTCGAAATCTGGCATTGCAACACTACCAGGGACGAAACCATTATGAGTATATTTGAATGTACTTCGCAAACTACCCCCGACATGAGCATGCAATAGCATCATTTTTATTTTTATAAAACCTTTGTTTTTAGAAAACATCTCTATATCTTTGTTGAAAAAGAAATGGATAGATTTTTGTTTAATAAAACTTTATTTTGAAATCTCTATATCTTTATTGAAAAGAATAGACTTTTGTTTAAGAAGGTAAGAAAATTTTTAGAAAATTTTCCAAAAAATCCATCATGTGTCACTACAAAAAATTTGGCCATCCGGGACGATTCCATAACGTGGTGATCATGCTCTAAAACGTCGGGATGTACAATCCTCGATGATTCACACGACGTTATAAAAAAGTCAGGGACCGCTAGTCATAGACGATTCTACGATGATCCGGTGAACCTCTGAACGTCGCGAGGGATCCACGACGTTTATATAATCATCTTGTGTGCCGGTCTGGCCCATCATGCGTCCCAACACGCCGCGACATTTTTTTATCGTCACCGAAGTGTTCCACGTGGCAGACGGCCGTCATCGCCGTTAGATGGCATCACGTATATTTCGACGAAATCGTAACGTCGAGACATATGATGACGTCAAGACTGATGCGACGTTTTTCGCGGTCGTCGTAGATGAGAATGAATGAGTGAGCGCCACACGAGATGTCCACAAAGTGACACGTGGATGTTCCGCAACAGTTTTATTTCGTCGTAGTACCGCGTTATGACGTCATCTATGGCTCGACGTTAATTATCCGTCGGCGTTGCCATGCAATCGGTAGTTGCCACGTGCGTTCAGCGTATTTGACCACGTGTCATTTGACGACGACGAAAGTTTTCATCTCACGTAGGACGTGACGTTAATGCGCGCGACGTTTCTTTTGGGACGAGGTTTGAACGATATTTTCGCGATCTGAAACGCATGTAAAATTCTTGCCCTAATAGTATTCCCAGCAGAGCAAACACAACACATGCAGAAAATACATAAATTCCGAATTATAGGTCTCAGCCTTGCTACCAGCATAGGCTACAAAGGCCACGTTCTACAGTTCACCAGAAAACATGTGGTTGACTAGCAGTGGCAACATACAGTTTTTGGCCTCTCAAAGGCCACCAGCAACATGCAGTTTGAGACTCACGAAGGGCACCAAAAAGCCTCAGACTTACCAAAAAGCCACGAGTTTGTAGAGGTTTTCAAGAAGCAGCTTGTTAAGCCAACATCCGCTTGATAAGTGCATTGCACGATTCTTGATCCTTGATCACACGGTTCAAGTCTTGTTCATACTTGATCTTGTCTGCGTCAGCATGTTCCTTCGCCTTCTTGTACTCATCAACGATAGACTCCAGTTCCTGCCTCCTTTTTTTCTCAGAAGCAAGCTGAAGCTGAAACTTTGGCACACTCTTATGGCTTGGTATCACAACACCTATGTTTTTTTTAGGAAATTAGCCTTTCGATTGCCCCTACACAGCACGACAGCGACAACTTCAGCAGCAGAAAGAGGTTCCTTGACAGTGCCATCCGCTGAAGTAGATGGTTCCATCCTAAATTCCATTTCAGCCTATAAAGCATGTACAAGCATAAGATGAAATAACAGCTGAACTAGCTTTAGCTTGTAAGGTACACTGATCTAAATACCAGATGATAAGCATTTAAGGAACATGGATGAAATATACTCCCTCCTTTCCAAATTGTAAGCCTTTCTAGCCATTTTCTGCACACATGTATATATATACATGCTTTAGTGCAAGATTCATGTGAACCTTGCACTAAAACATGTCTAGATACATGTGTGCAGAAAATGGCTAGAAAGGCTTACAATTTGGAAAGGAGAGAGTAGCAGACAACAAGCTTGTACAGAACATAGATTTTTCCTACGCATGTACATGACTAGCAGATGACAAGCGTAGTAGGAAACCATTATGAATGACAAGGGTACAGTGCAGATTTGAACAGACGTATCTGGTGATGCGAAATGACAAGGGATCTGCATGTACAATCATAGATGCAACAATAGCTAAACTAGGATAGATGACAGGCATGTATGGAACATAACTGAAAATAGCAGACGAGAAGCAAGTAAGGAACATAGCTGAAGATAGCAGATCACAAGGATATATGAACTAGCAAATGACAAGCAAGTAAGCACGCATGTACATGAACTATCAGATGACAAGCATAGGTGAAATGGCTGAGTTTGCAGCATAAGTCACAAAGGAATACCGGAAAAGGTACCTAATAGATTCTAATGAGGTTAATTGTAACTTCCAGAGATGTACATAATTATCAGGGACTTACAATTGCCATTTTCACAGGCGAACTGAATCCACGCCTGTTTTGTGCGTATCTTTGAACAATTCAAAAGCATCTTTCCCCCTGTCGCGGACAACCTCGTAGCTACGAGATCCTGTAGCATGAGGGAACAGGACTTTCTGTCTGCTACAGGTGGCTTTCTTACAGGCTATCTGCACAAAGAGTATGAACAGGTTAGGTTAAATCCAGAATATAGGATTGAATCAGTGGCAAGGTTCAGTGAACAAAGACACGACCTCATTCTCGGGTGTGGACCATTTCTCGACTAACTTGCCCCATTGTTCTTCTCATGTGACTTACTACATGAGGAGGTGTTCGTACAACCAAAGCCTTGTCTCCAACATGGTCAAAATATCTGCTCTTCAGGTAATGGCGTCTTTGTCTTGTACGGTTCCTGAGATTCATTAGAAGAGAGCCATGAATCGAGAAGTCGTCGAGGTCCAAATCAAATTTTACCTGAAACAAAAGAAAGAGTATTCTTCACTTTTATGAACAACAATGGAAAGAACTGGAAAGTTGGGTTACAAAACTTACGCTCACGTGTTTGACAAACCTAGAAAATATGTCAGGTCTTTCCTTGTAATCTTTCCAATGGGGGAAGATGGAGACAACATCACACAACTAATGAACAAGCTGTAGTATAGATGGAAGCAATCTTTGGTCCACTGGCCTTGTCCTTCCCGGAGGAATAACAAGTTTGAACTTCGTGCCCCTTTCCAGGCCTGGAATTTTGTCATGGGGAGGTGCCTGTTCGCATTGGGCGGCTGCCTCCTGGTGGTGGCCAGTTGTCTCCTTCTGTTGGGCAGCTTCCAGCTGGTCATGGGCAGCTGCCAGCAAGGCTTTGCAAGTTGCAGACCTTAATAGTCGTGGTGTAGCGGCTGCAGGTACAGCCGGAGGAGTCGGTTTGATCTTTCTCTTTACTACCGGAGTCTCAGATTTTGTGCCATCAACTATTTCTGCATTGACGCGCTTGCGATTGCGAACTTCACCAGGTTTTGTTTGTGGTTCTAACATGGATAAAGATCTCAAAGTTAGGTACAAAAATAACACTTGGTAAGAACATACTACAGCTACAAAGTACGCTACTCACTTCCGGGTTTCTTCCATGGGGTATAATTTATGTTCTAAAATATATGACTGGTATTGATTGTTCTTTAGTGTGATGATGTAACAGACGGATATGAGTAATCTATTATGTGGAACTAAGACTGATAGGATCGCAAAACTGATCTTAAGCGACATACATGCTAGAAAATAAGCAAACTTTGACCATAAGAACTCATTGTGGTTCTAACATGAATAGAGAGCTCAAAGTTGTTAGGTACAAACATAACACATGCTAAGAACCTACTACAGCTACAAAGTAAGCTACTCACTTCCGGGTGCTTCCATGTGGTGTATTTTCTGTTATAAAATATAGGACTGGTATTAATTGTTTTGTAGTACTGATGATTTAAAAGACTGATTTGAGTAATCTAATATGTGGACCTAATACTGAAAGGATCGCAAAACTGATCTTAAGCGACATACTAGCTGGAAAATAAACAAACTTTGACCATAGGAACTGATCAAACAGAAGCATCGAACAGGTAATTAAACAAACATGTACACGAAACAAGCATCAAACAGATGAAAATAATTATGTCAAGAATGCATCCAGGCTTTAGGTAACTTTGTCTTACGGCTGTTCTTGGCGGGAACCGTTACTCGTCGCGTGCGGGGAAGCATTGAAGACGATGGACAACCTGTGAGCTGGACGGCGAGGAGGCAGATCTTGAGGGCGAGGTTGACGGCGAGGAGGCAGATCTTGGCGGCAACCTCGAAGTCGAGGTGGCAGTTCTTGCCGGCGAGCTTGACGGCGAGGAGGTAGATCTTGGCGGCAACCTGGAAGTCGAGGTGGCAGATCTTGCTGGCGACCTTCAAGACGAGGAGGTAGATCTTGGTGGCAACCTGGTAGTCGAGGTGGCAGTTCTTGCCGGCGAGCTTGAAGACGAGGAGGTAGATCTTGGCGCCAACCTGGAAGTCGAGGTAGCAGATCTTGCCGGCGACCTTGAAGACGAGGAGGTAGATCTTGGTGGCAACCTGGAAGTCGAGGTAGCAGATCTTACCGGTGACCTTGACGGCGAGGTGGACAACCTAGATGGCGAGCTACACGGTGAGGTGGAAGACCGGGACAGCCAGCTACACGGCGAGCTAGGGTTTGGGTGGAAAGGATGGAAAATTTGGGACCCGGAGGGAGGGAGGGAGGGAGGGAGGGAGGAGGGGAATGCGGGCATTCGAGTAGGGGACGTCTTGGCGAGGGGGTATAGGCAGGGAATTTTGGTTCGAAATTTTGTGCGCGCAGAAGAAGGCGGCAAAGTTTCAACGATAATTTTGGGTGGGCGCGAGGTACGAAATTTGGTAGGTGGGCGCGCGGTGAGAAATATTTCTGGCCGTCGGACACATGATGGATGGCTTAAACAAATTGACCAATTAATGAAGTTAGTATTAAAGTACCATGCGAATAAGTCTATAAATTATTGACCTAAACTTTCGAGGAAAAAATATTCGCTAACTAGGAAAACCAAATATGAGACAACGTTAATTATCACAAAAATCCGACAAGTATACAACCGATAGGGTTCCCCGGTGATCTAATTACCTAATTAAGTGCATATAAGTGTGTGTATGAAGCGGGGGAGCTGGTTGGCAAATTCAACATCACATTACTCTTCTATATGTATTCTATCACTCATCTAACTTGGTCTTGTCAATGTCAAGATGTATTTCATGCATATTTGTTGACCCATTTCGGCCGAAATCCTTGACAGTTGACCCGGCCCGCTCAATTTGTATCTTCTACCGGCCCTTAAACGGCCTCAAGAGGGGTTAGACCAATTGACTTTTCAACTTGATTGTGTTATGGTAGGCCATATGACCATTTAAAACCAAAGTTGAGACCATGTTATCACATGATTCCATCTGGGTTGCCCCCGAAGTGGTAGATGTGTTAGTGCAAAATCTCCGTGTAGGTTAAGTGTTGTCTGTAAAAACCTAGGAGTTGGATCAATGTTGTCATTTCCAATGTACGATCACACACTCGTACCCATATATTACAGTCCTAGCTACCTAGGATTTGGTGGGATTCTGATGCTCTGGACCGCCATTCCCATCGAAACCCTAGGTCGTCTACTTGTTTGACCAGCCTCGGGAGGGCTATATATTGGAATTTTTCACTAGTTGTGTTAGGGCTGGTGATATGACCATTTAAAAACCAACTATGAGCCCATGTTATCACATGATACCATATGGTGCACCCGAACAAAGGGTTTTTGCCCTACCGGGGCACGAACTTCATGCATGATAAGTTTCGTATGTGAAGTGGGTCAGACCTTCTAGGAGTTTTATCTTGGATATTTACATATGGGCCCAAACTAGGATATGGTAGGATTCAGGCGGATCATGCGTGTGCCATTTCGGTCGAAATCCTTGGGAGGGACCCCTTTGCAGACTTTCCTTGAGAGCGGCTATAGACCAATGTAATTTGCCACCTGCTTGTTACGGGTGGGTCATATGAACATTTTAAAACCTAGTGTGAGCCATGTTATCACATGATTTCATATGGTTTTGCCCTAGCATTGCAGTATCTTCATGCGGGATAAGTTTCGTCGGCTAAATGGTCGGGTCGTCAGACCTATATATATATGTATGAGTTTTATATATCAGTAGGGCCCTACCAAGGATTTGGTGGATTATGACGCTGCAGTGCGCCAGTTCTGTTGAGACTCGCGGGTAGTTGACCCGGTGGTCAAACCCGTCAGCTACCCGTTTTATATATGTAATTTTTAACTCGGATGAGTCATGCAATGTATGTAGAATCATGTATAAGTATATGTACCACACGATTTGACAGATTTTTGGTCAAGTTGGATGCAAATGGTGCACTTAGGAGATCATTTTGCGGATTTCAGTCAAAATTACATCGAGGCCGAAAGGTGGATCAACCCTACATATATAAAGATGTGTGTTTTCATGTAGCGTATCACTGTTGAAGTAAAGGGTCATTATTGTGGGCTTTCTCTTTTGCATAGTAGTTGTAAGACCTAATGGGGTGAAACCTACATGGGTTCGGTCGACGTCGGCTTTCAAGTAGCTTATGGGCATATTTGAAGATAGGTGCACATAGGAGATCGAGATTGGACTCAAACTTTTTGTGGGTGGTGATGCAAACGATAGACAAGGTGGGCTTGCAGGTTCTGAGATTTTTCTGACAATTTTAAGTGTGCGTAAAAATTTCTTTGAACAAAAATGCCTGAAATTGAGATGAAGGCCAATTATTGGTCAAATTCATGGTCAGATCATTTTAAAATCAGATTAGTCATGCAATGTTTGTAGAATCATGTATAAATATATGTACCACATGATTTGACAGAGTTTTGGTCAAGTTGTATCATAATGGGGTCAAAACAACATTAGTTTGATGGAAACATCGAGGCTGAAAGCACATAACCAAAAGGAAGAAAATAGGAACTGCATATATACCAGCATAATTAGTCTTCCACAGCACAACAAAAGCAGCACTTTACATAGCTGCTTAGCTGGTCTTACTTGTTCATCGAAACCAAAATAAATATTTACAAAACACATGGACAGAGGATAAACTAATCTTCAGGAAGGCCTACTCCAGCCTACGGCTCTTGTGCTCCTCATCTGGATCTTCTTCATCTGATGAATCTTCAGAACATCGGTGCCTGAATCATCTGAATCTTCTTCATCTGATGAATCTTCAGGAACATCGGTGCCTGAATCATCAGAATCATCCTGAAACTTGAGTTCAACTGGCACTCCGGCCTCTTGCCTCTCCAGAATGACCCGGTATAGCTCAAAAGTCACAAAGGCATCAATGGCGGCGTAGTCTTTGTTGATCTTGTCAAGAGGTTTACACTGCCAATTATCGTGCGCCGTGAAGGGCAACTTCTTCTTCATTTCTGCGTACCAGGGATCAATCAGGTCTGCAGCCATGACAGTCATGCCAACCTTGTAGTATCCAGGGAGCCGGTACAGGTGCTGTAGGTCGACATAGAAGTTATCTGGAATGATGACTTCAGGCCAGGTTTGGTGAAAAACCACCTTGTCTATCGTATTTTCTACGGTCGCAAAGGTGATTCCTCTGTGGCGTAGAAAATCAGAAATGTATCATGAACACTTCCAATGGTCAGTACTGCAATAACAAAGAGAATGTGGATAGAGATTAGTTAAAAGATGTAATTTCATAGGTGACAAACAAGTATATGATCAACAAGTCCACCAAATGAGGTAAGTTTAGTTAAAAGAATTGAAATATGATCAACAAGTCCACCTAAAGATTAAGAAATACGATGAACATGAATTCACAGAAACATATATGCATTTTCATGTATACAACTATACAACAACCATCATATTTACCGAAGTTCATAGTCCTTCAAAATATATTGCTTATTTACATCCATGATTTCATTCTCTTACATGTTCAACAAGTCCACCAAATGAGGTAAGTTTAGTTAAAAGATTTGAAATATGATCAAGAAGTCCACCTAAAGATTAAGAAATACGATGAACATGAATTCACAGAAACATATATGCATTTTCATGTATACAACTATACAACAACAAGGAACACAAGAACAAGGAACACAATAATTTACATACTGTTTACAAGGTTTCACCTACCGGAACGTGCCACGGCACGTCCAGAGGACGTCCAGGGCACGTCCAGAGCACGCCCCCAAGGTGTTAGACATAGTGCTTACATGGCCATTTCACAAAAGAACTCCCACACACGCTCCCAGCGCTGGGCAAACACTGCCTGAAAGAGTTTCAGGCACCTAATAAAATTCACCAGACTTGCTATCTACAGAATGGAGCTCAATCTTCCCTCCGAATGGCATGGCTCTGTAGCTGATTCTTCTAGCTCGATTTCATCACGCAGAGAATTTTTGAGCACACCAATCGGTCCTCCGCCAGCCCGGCAACTAGACTGAAAGCCTTTAGGCTCAACGCTACTTCGAAGTCCAGGCTCGGGTTGAGCGTGCTGAGATGCTGCTCGATGAGCTCCCGGCCGAGCCGCTCTTGTCGCCCGCAGTAATGTTGCGCATCGAGGCAAACCTCTGTCTCGTCATCGGCAGCGAATGACCGCCGAGTGAAAAACCCTTGCCGCCGCAGCAGCCGTGACGCTGCCACGCCTGCTTCAACACCTGCTGGACTGAAATCCGATATGGCTTGCTGTGAAGGTATCCTTCGCCGCTGCACGAGTCACGAATCGGGCCGCCGGTCGCCTATTCGACCGTGTACCCGCACCACCCCATCCTCCACCGTCCCTCGACGCCCTTACCTGTGATTGCGACTGCAAGACTTGCGTCGCTGCCCGCTTGCTCGACTCCGATTGCCGCCGCTGAACTCGCGCCACCGCACGACTCGCTTGCTCCATTGTCGCCGCTCGAGTCGCACGCTCCATTGCCACCGCTGCTGCTGATCGACCGTGTACCCGCACCACCCCATCCTCCATCCTCCTTCGACGCGCCGCCGCTCGAGTCGCCCGCTCCATTGCTGCCACTCGACTCGCCAACGCCAGGATGATTTCCCGCCGCCCGGAGAAACCGAGACGACAGGACAGGAGTGAGGTGTGAGCTCCAGGCGACACCGGCGCGTGGCAGAGATGGTTTCCCCAAGAACAGAGGCAGGTTTCCCCACGAACGAAAATTTAAACTTAAGCCTGGATCGTATTTCCAACCCGAGTTCGATGGCGTAGTGGTGTGTGCGGCTTGTGAACACCCCACCGACCCGAGTTTGATCCGCAGGGATCGTATTTCCGGTTCCTCAATGCCTTCTTAAGGCAGGGCTTTCAGGCCTATTTTTTTTAAACTTAAGCCTGGATCCTTCTTAGCTACTCCAAAATGAATATTTGGTGAGGTTTTTGAATTTAAAATCTTGCAAATCCAAAACACCATCTCTTCACCCTTGACTTCATGCGCCGTAGTTTGAGATATATCATAATAGATATCATAATATTTGTTGTTTTGATGTTTTTGTTCAGTTGTCAGACTCTGTTCTATGATATCACACGCTCGGATAATCTATCAAAGGTCACTGGTCTTGATCTTGTTACTCGTCATCATCACCTGCTACATTATTCGGTCGTTCTAGAACTAAATCCATTACTACAATGCTACATTCAGTTCTAACACCTACTACACGATGCTACATTCAGTTCTAATACTGCTACACTGCTACATTCAGTTCTAACACTGCATATAGTGTTCACTTCTTCAGAAATAGAGTTACAAGCACAAGGCAACCAACTACAATCTTCAGAAGGAGATTTTCATGTTTCAATAACAGCAGAACCTCTTTAAGTATCTTTATCACCAGTTGATCTTGTCCAGGAACGGTAGCTTGACGTTCCGTCTCCCTTAGGAGCAGTTCTTACCTCCTCTCCTCTGCCCATGCAGTAGCTTGAAATGCATCATTTCCTGTCAGTTGGTTGTCCTGGATCAAGTAGAGCACATATTCGAGCTCCCAGTGGAAGAAGTTGCACGCACGCTATGAATTGAACAAAAAATGTACAGTTAAACACTAACCGGCGGACAGTGATAGAGACAAAATTAAGAAGAGAAGACCAAGAAATCACACCAAAAGCTTCATGTTTGAACACCTACCGCCGGCGGTTTAAGCCCATGCCTCTAGCACTTGTAGAAGACCCAGCCCTTGTGCTGATTAGTGCCAGAGGTCTTGACAACGACGGTTTGACCACAATCGGGGCAGGCAATGCATGGAATGAAGGGGCGACAGCGGCGTAGAACAGAGCGGGATGAGATTGCGGTCGACATGGCGCAGCAGATCTACGGCGGCGGCAGCTCAGCAAATGCGACGGCGACGAACCTACGGCAGCGATGGCGGGGCAGCTCTGGCTGGGGTTCCAAAGAAGGGAGGGGACGATGGCACAAACGGCTAGCTCAACGGATATGTCTGACGAGTTGTGCAGCGGGAGCGTTCGTGGCGGCCAGTCAGCGAAGGCCACGGCGAGGAACCTACGGTTAAAGTTACTTCTTCATAGGTGTATGGTTGCAGGTCATGGGAGGCGCCCGTTCACCGTGGCTATACGCACACGGACGTGGATCCCATAACAAAGGGAAGGCTACCACAGAGTCACTGACAGGGGGATCCCCGAAGATGCGGGACCTACATCTCATACAGTCTATGTTTATGTTTAGCAAGTCGAACATATCTAAGGAAGTTTATGTCTATATGTTTCGTAATTCTGCCGTGTTGATTCCTAATATGTAATGAGCTATATTTACGTCATCCAAACATTTTTCTGTGCTACCACAGAGTTTATTTCAGAATTTGAGCACTCTATTTTTCTGCGGCTGCACTTTTCGACGATTTGATTAATTTCTACCACTTTCTAAAAAAAAAGAGATTAATTTCTACCACAAATGTACACACAACCTTGTCAACCTAGTCAACCGCTATGACCAGCCTCCTCTTCGTTGTTCCCCATTGCTAAGCGTGAGAGCACGCGCCTCTCCCGGCGACGCGCTCTGTGCTCTGACTCCCTGGACGCCTGCTGCTCGGCTTGCTGTCTCGTCTTGTTTCAGCTCCTCGCGGGTCTCGCGGTGGATTTCTTGTAAGGAGGCTACCACGTCCTCCACCTGGGCGACCAGCAGCTGCTGCGCGACCGACGCCGCCTGTGCGTTCAGCTGCTGCTGCTGCTCGGCCCTCTGCCTCGCTGCGTTCAGCTCCTCGCGGATCTCACGGTGGACGACTTTTAAGGAGGCTACGGCGTTCTCCACCTTGGCGAACAGCTGCTGCTGCTCGGCGGCCACGATGGAGCGGGCATGCTCCTCCTCCGTCTCCACCACCTCCACATCGTCATCAGCACCGCACCGGCCCGCGTGCATGGCCTGGACCAATGGGGTGTCCAGGGGATCCAATCTTCGGAGACGCGTTTTCCCGGTGGTATAGCGACAGCGTGGGTGGTGTGGGCGACGACGAGTAGGAGTTGTGAAGTGGCGGCAACGCGGGGTCTTCTTTTTATAGCGGACCGGTTGCGAGGGAAACAGAGGCGGGAAGCGGTGGCGCTGGGTGGGAAACCGACGGGAATTAGTCATACAGTAAATGTTCATGTTTAGCAAGTCGAAAATATCTAAGGAAGTATATGTCTCTATGTTTCGTAATTCTGCTGTGTTGATCCCTAATTTCTACCACAAAGGGGAACTCAAACTAGTCAATCAGATCGCGTGGAACATGTGATAAGCTACCCAAACCAACAAAAGAAACTACTCAATCAGGACAGTATGTGTCGTGCGACGAAAACCCGGGACGTTTCATCGAACGAAACTGGTCTCCAACTGGGCTAGTGGGTCGGGGATGAATATCGACGACGTAAAATGCACGAAACGTCGTGCGCAGGCGGCCCATTAACAAACAATGCAAAACTTCCCAAGCAAAATCAACTTTTCGACCCACCTCGACGAAAACACATGACGTTATAGGAACGTCGCCGTAAAAACGTCACGGATCGACGGATTTTTGGTAGTGTGTATCTTTCCAAAAACTCCTCCTTTTTCCGACCAACGCCCTTCATGGTCAACAACACCGACCAGCTCATACAAATCCTTTAGTATAGCTGTCGTATAAACTCATTTGGTTTTCAAAACTCAACACTTTGCTCATAGATCTCGGTAGGGCCTCCCAACTGTCCATGACCGAGGACTCGGCTATTCGAATAGATTTACACTCTGCGGAGGTAGTACGCTTTTCCCACACCCATTCGGCAACCTACCATGTCAGCCATGTCCCGCCATACAAGGTGTATGCGAAGTTGGGTTACCGACCCTAGTCTTTCCTTTGCTCACGCTAGTATATGACCCTGCCACTACGACACATTCCATCGACACTTAGTCCAGCTGTGTGTCTCGAAGGACGGACACCGGGAGTGAAGGACACCCCCTTTGTAGATTCGGTAGGGCCCGAAGGAGGCTGGAAACGTCTCTCACGGAGGGGTATCCGACGAGCTCTCACTCTCTCTCTCTCTCTATCTCGGCGTGTATGGAAAACAAGCAAAGGACACAGCGATCTACCCAGGTTCAGGCCGCCCGAAGGCTAACAGCCCTACTCCTGCATGTCTGGATAGATGGTGGCAACATGGTGTGGCTACAAGGTTGTCTCTGGCAAGGAACCCGGTGATGCGTGTAAAGTCACACGTCCGTTGGGAACCCCAAGAGGAAGGTATGATGAGTGATGCAGCGGGTTTTCCCTCTGTATGAAACCAAGGTTATCGAACCAGTAGGAAGTCAGCGATGTTTTGAAGGTGTCAACGGCGTCAGAAAAAGGTGCTTGTAGAGGAAGGTCTGACTTGTTGACTTGGAACCTGCACACAACACAACCAAACTACTATGCCCCAACGATACAGTGAGGGTGTCAATCTCACCGGCTTGCTGAAAACAAAGGATTACACGTATAGTGTGGAAAATGATGTTTGCTTGCAGAGAATGAAAAAGAACACTGATTGCAGTAGGTTGTATTTCAGATGTAAAAGAATGGACCGGGGTCCACAGTTCACTAGTGGTGTCTCTCCATAATAAAATACTAACATGCTGGGTAAACAAATTACAGCTGGGCAATTGACAAAATAGAGAGGTGCATAACAATGCATATATAAGTCATGATGATCACTATGAGATTTACTTGGGCATTACGACAAAGTACACAGACCGCTATCCATCATGCATCTGTGCCTAAATAGTCCACCTTCAGGTTAGCATCCGCACCCCTTCCAGTATTAAGTTGCAAGCAACAACAATTGCATTAAGTATGGTGCATAATGTAAACAATACAAATATCCTTAGACAAAGCATTGTTGTTTTACCCCTAGTAGCATTAGCACATCCACAACCTTAGAACTTTCTGTCACTGTCCCAGATTAAATGGAGGCATGAACCCACTATCTAGCATAAATACTCCCTCTTGGAGTTACAAGCATAAACTTGGCCAAAGCCTACACTAATAACGGAGAGCATGCAAGATCATAAACAACATATATATGATAGACCAATAATCAACTTGACATAGTATTCAATATTCATCGGATCCCAGCAAACACAACATGTAGCATTACAATAAGATGATCTTGATCATGATAGGCAGCTCACAAGATCTAAACATGATGGCACAAGAAGAGAAGACAACCATCTAGCTACTGCTATGGACCCATAGTCCAAAGATGAACTACTCACACATCACTCCGGAGGCAGGCATGGCGATGTAGAGCCCTCCGTGATGATTCCCCTTTCCGGCAGGGTGCCGGGAAGAGCTTCAGAACCCTCCCGAGTTAGGGTTGATGGCGGTGGCAGCGGATGTTTTCTGGAAATATGGCTCGGGTATTTAGGGTTTTCGCCTCGGGGGAATAAATAGGCGAAGGGGCGATGTCGGTGGAGGCCCGAGGCTCGCTCCCCACCTAGCGGCGTGCCAGTGGGCCCACCCGCGCCATGGGGTGGGGACGGCGCCTCGGTGCCCCCTTCGTCTCTCCTTCGGACTTCGTGAACGTGTCGGGAAAATAGGAACGTGGCATTTTGTTTCGTCCAATTCCGAGATATTTGCAGAACAACTTTTCTGAAACCAAAAACAGCAGAAAACAGGAACTGGCACTGTGGCATCTTGTTAATAGGTTAGTCCCAGAAAATGCATAAAAATGCCATGAAGTGTGAATAAAACATGTAGCAATTGGTATAATACAAGCATGGAACATAAGAAATTATAGATACGTTGGAGACGTATCAAGCATCCCCAAGCTTAGTTCTACTCGTCCTCGAGTAGGTAAAACGATAACAACAAATAATTTCTTAGGTGACATGCTACCACATAATCTTGATCAAATAATATTGTAAAGCATATGTCATGAATGAAGTGACTCAAGGCAATGGTCTATAGTTTGCTAACAAATAGATAATGAGTAAACACTGAATCATATAAGCAAAAACTTTTCATAAATAGTACTTTCAAGACAAGCATCAAAAAGTTTTGCATAAGAGTTAACTCATAAAGCAATAGATTCTAAGTAAAAGGCATTGAAGCAACACAAAGGAAGATTAAGTTTCAGCAATTGCTTTCAACTTGTAACTTGTATATCTCATGGATAATTGTCAACACAAAGCAATATAATAAGTGCAATAAGTAAACATATAAGAATTGTTGCACACAAAGTTGACACAAGTGTTTGCTTCAGGGATAGAAAGGAGTAGGTAAACTGACTCAACAATAAAGTAAAAGATAGGCCCTTCGCAGAGGGAAGCAGGGATTAAATCATGTGCTAGAGCTTTTTAAGTTTTGAAATCATATAGAGAGCATAAAGTAAGTTTTGAGAGGTGTTTGTTGTTGTCAACGAATGGCAGTGGGCACTCTATCCCCCTTGTCACCCAAACTTTCAAGAGCGGCTCCCATGAAGGACGTTATTTCTACCCAAGGGTAGATCATCCCTCTTCTCTTTTGTTTACACATGCATATTTATAAATTGGTATGACACTCCTCCCAACCTTTGCTTACACAAGCCATGGCTAACCGAATCCTCGGGTGCCTTCCAACAATCACATACCATGGAGGAGTGCCTATTTGATAGTTTAACATTTTGAAAATTGCTTCTGATAAATCATTGGCAAACATGTGAAGAGAATCAAATGGTTAAAGTTATAATTAATTGGGACTGGGCACCCCATTTGCCAGCTCTTTTTGCAAGTTATTGGATAAGCGGATGTATATGCCACTAGTCCATTGGTGAAAGTCTGTCATGAGTAAATGACAAGGTGATAGAGTAAACGCCACATACTTCCTCATGAGCTATAAAACATTGACACAAATAAGGAGTAATAGCTTTTGAATAGTTTAAAGGTAGCACATGAAGTATTTACTTGGAATGGCAGAAAATACCACATAATAGGTAGATATGGTGGACACAAATGGCATGGGTTTTGGCTCAAGGTTTTGGATGCACGAGAAGTATTCCCTCTCAGTACAGAGTTTAGGCTAGCAAGGTTGTTTGAAGCAAACACAAGTATAAACCGGTACAGCAAGACTCACATGAAAACATATTGCAAGCATTATAAGACTCTACACTGTCTTTCCTTGTTGCTCAAACACTTTTACCAGAAAATATCTAGACCTTAGAGATACCAATCATGCAAACCAAATTTCAACAAGCTCTACGGTAGTTCTTTACTAATAGGCTTTTAACTACATGATGCAAGAGCTTAAACATGAAATACTTGAGAGCTCAAAACAATTGCAAAGTGTCAAATAAAACAAGACAAAACAGCCCTCAACTAGTACATGTACTAGTAGCTTTCTACAAGAATGAATATGTCTTTCAATATACCATCTACCACATGTTGCATTTTCTGTTTCCAACCAAACACCAATCAACTTATTTCAACAAAAACTCTCCAAGTAATTTACAAATGAAACAAGAGAGTACTACTCCACAAGAATTAACAGCTCTAAAAGAGATGCATGAAAAACAGGAGCTAAAAGCATAGCAGTAGCTAGATAAGAATACTCAAAAGATATAAGTGAAGAATATGAGTATTCACATGAAAAAGCGGAGCGTGTCTCTCTCCCACACAAGAATGCTAGGATCCAACTTATTCAGAAAAATAAAACAACAAAGCAAAAATAAAAGCACACAGACGCTCCAAGTAAAATACATAAGATGTGGAAGAATTAAAATATAGTTTCACTAGAGATGACCTGATAAGTTGTTGATGAAGAAGGGATGCCTTGGGCATCCCCAAGCTTAGACGCTTGAGTCTTCTTGAATATTGCTGGGTGACCCACGGGGGCATCCCCAAGCTTAGGCTTTTCACTCTTCTTGATCACATCATATCATCCTTCTCTCTTGCTCCTTGAAAACTTCCGCCACACCAAACTCAAAGTAATTCTCATTAGAGGGTTAGTGCATAATCAAAAATTCTCATATTCTGTAATGACACAATCATCACCAAAGCTTCTGGACATTAGCTACAGCCACTGATGTTTTATGGAGCAAAGAAATCCAATCAAACATAGTAAAAGAGGCAATGCAAAATAAAAGGCAGAATCTGTCAAAAACAGAACAGTCTGGAAAGACGAATTTTTTCGAGGCACTTAACTTGCTCAGATGCGAAAAATCAAAACTAATGAAAGTTGCGTACATATATAAGGATCATGCGTGAATTGTTTCAGAATTTTTAATTTTTGGAGTGAATACAGCTCAAAACGGTGGACAGCAAAAATCTGTACTACGCAGAAATCCAAATCTAGCATCAACTTTCAACTAGAGACTTTACTTGGCACAACAATGCAATAAAATAAAGATACAAAGGAGTTGTTACAGAAGTAAGCAACACCTTGACTCAAAATAAAATAAAATGACAGAAAATAAAAAGTGGGTTGTCTCCCATAAGCGCTTTTCTTTAACGCCTTTCAGCTAGGCGCAGAAAGTGAAAATCAAGTGTTCTCAAGAGATAAATCATCCAAATCATCAAAGGCTTCATCCAAAACACAACTTGTCACAATAGGTACCTTAGGTATTCCTGAAGATGTTTCATTATTTGAGTTACCATAGTTGTACTAAGAGTTTTATCAATTTTAAGCTCATAATGAGTCTTCGTTTTGGCATCTTAGGAACATACATGAACTTTTGCTCTTTTCCCACATAAGCCTTCTCCTTCTTAGACTTAAGAGAAGAAAAGGTTGAACTTAAGATTTCCATAGCCTCTTCTAATTCACCAATCCTATGGTTTTGATTATCAAGAGTATGTCTAGCCTCTAAAACAGTGATTCTTTTATTAATGCTTACTACTGATTCATCAATCTTGCTAGTATCAAGTAGTGTTGGAAAAAATTCTCCATAGAATCTAGTTTGTTTATATCATCCTCCAAAGTAATCTCAGTTTTAATATTGTTAGTAGGTGGTATTCCTACTAAACTTTCAATTAAATTACAAGCTTCCAAAGCAGAGTACCAAGGAAATTACCACCTATAAGCGTATCCAGAACATACCTATACCAACTAGTGACACCAACATAGAAATTCCTAAGAAGGATCATGGTAGAATGTTTTTAGTACATCTATGATGAGCATCACTAATTCTATACCAAGCATCTTTCAGACTTTCTCCCCCTTGTTGCCTAAAGGAACGAACCTCAACTTCAGGAGTACTCATTTTAGCAAAACAAGAACTAGGCCGAAATACAAAAATAAATGCAAGTAACTAATTTTTTTGTGTTTTTGATATAAATAAAGCAAACAAGACAAAATAAAAATAAAATAAGCAAGACAAAAACAAAGTAAAGAGATTGGAAGTGAGAGATCCCCTTGCAGAAGCAACTCGACTTCCCCGGCAACGGCGCCAGAAAAAGTGCTTGATGCGTGTGAAGTCACACATCCGTTGGGAACCCCAAGAGGAAGTATGATGAGTGCAACAGCAGGTTTTCCCTCAATATGAAACCAAGGTTATCGAACCAGTAGGAAGTCGGCGATGTTCTGAAGGTGTCAACGACGTCAGAAAAAAGGTGCTTGTAGAGGAAGGTCTGACTTGTTGACTTGGAACCTGCACACAACACAACCAAACTACTTTGCCCCAACGATACAGTGAGGTTGTCAATCTCACCGGCTTGCTGAAAACAAAGGATTAGACGTATAGTGTGGAAAATGATGTTTGCTTGCAGAGAATGAAAAAGAACAATGATTGCAGTAGGTTGTATTTCAGATGTAAAAGAATGGACCGGGGTCCACAGTTCACTAGTGGTGTCTCTCCATAATAAAATACTAACATGCTGGGTAAACAAATTACAGCTGGGCAATTGACAAAATAGAGAGGTGCATAACAATGCATACACAAGTCATGATGATCACTATGAGATTTACTTGGGCATTACGACAAAGTACACAGACCGCTATCCAGCATGCATCTGTGCCTAAATAGTCCACCTTCAGGTTAGCATCCGCACCCTTCCAGTATTAAGTTGCAAGCAACAGACAATTGCATTAAGTATGGTGCATAATGTAAACAATACAAATATCCTTAGACAAAGCATTGTTGTTTTACCCTAGTAGCAACAGCACATCCACAACCTTAGAACTTTCTGTCACTGTCCCAGATTAAATGGAGGCATGAACCCACTATCTAGCATAAATACTCCCTCTTGGAGTTACAAGCATAAACTTGGCCAAAGCCTACACTAATAACGGAGAGCATGCAAGATCATAAACAACATATATATAATAGATCAATAATCAACTTGACATAGTATTCAATATTCATCGGATCCCAGCAAACACAACATGTAGCATTACAATAAGATGATCTTGATCATGATAGGCAGCTCACAAGATCTAAACATGATGGCACAAGAGGAGAAGACAACCATCTAGCTACTGCTATGGACCCATAGTCCAAAGATGAACTACTCACACATCACTCCGGAGGCAGACATGGCGATGTAGAGCCCTCCGGTGATGATTCCCCTCTCCGGCAGGGTGCCGGGAAGAGCTTCAGAACCCTCACGAGTTAGGGTTGATGGCGGCGGCAGCGGATGTTTTCTGGAAATATGGCTCGGGGATTTAGGGTTTTCGCCTCGGGGGAATAAATAGGCGAGGGGCGATGTCGGTGTTGGCCCGAGGCTCGCTCCCCACCTGGCGGCGCGCCAGTAGGCCCACCCACACCATGGGGTGGGGATGGCGCCTCGGTACCCCCCTTCGTCTCTCCTTCAGACTTCGTGAACATGTCGGGAAAATAGGAATGTGGCAATTTGTTTCGTCCAATTCCGAGGATATTTGTAGAACAGCTTTTCTGAAACAAAAAACTGCTGAAAATAGGAACTGGCACTGTGGCATCTTGTTAATAGGTCAGTCCCAGAAAATGCATAAAAATGCCATGAAGTGTGAATAAAACATGTAGCAATTAGTATAATACAAGCATGGAACATAAGAAATTATAGATACGTTGGAGACGTATCAAGCATCCCCAAGCTTAGTTCTACTTGTCCTCGAGTAGGTAAAATGATAACAACAAATAATTTCTTAGGTGACATGCTACCACATAATCTTGATCAAATAATATTGTAAAGCATATGTCATGAATGAAGTGACTCAAGGCAATGGTCTATAGTTTGCTAACAAATAGATAATTAGTAAACACTGAATCATATAAGCAAAAACTTTTCATAAATAGTACTTTCAAGACAAGCATCAAAAAGTTTTGCATAAGAGTTAACTCATAAAGCAATAGATTCTAAGTAAAAGGCATTGAAGCAACACAAAAGAAGATTAAGTTTCAGCAATTGGTTTCAACTTGTAACTTGTATATCTCATGGATAATTGTCAACACGAAGCAATATAATAAGTGCAATAAGTAAACATATAAAAATTGTTGCACACAAAGTTGACACAAGTGTTTGCTTCAGGGATAGAAAGGAGTAGGTAAACTGACTCAACAATAAAGTAAAAGATAGGCCCTTCGCAGAGGGAAGCAGGGATTAAATCATGTGCTAGAGCTTTTAAGTTTTTGAAATCATATAGAGAGCATAAAGTAAGTGTTTGAGAGGTGTTTGTTGTTGTTAACGAATGGCAGTGGGCACTCTATCCCCCTTGTCACCCAAACTTTCAAGAGCGGCTCCCATGAAGGACGTTATTTCTACCCAAGGGTAGATCACCCCTCTTCTCTTTTGTTTACACATGCATATATATAAATTGGTATGACACTCCTCCCAACCTTTGCTTACACAAGCCATGGCTAACCGAATCCTCGGCTGCCTTCCAACAATCACATACCATGGAGGAGTGACTATTTGATAGTTTAACATTTTGAAAATTGCTTCTGATAAATCATTGGCAAACATGTGAAGAGAATAAAATGGTTAAAGTTATAATTAAACATGTGAAAATTGCCCGCACCTTGCTTCCCAATTCTTCTGGGTTCTACTACCATCTTCTGGAGGGTGGTGGAAACCCTATCTTCTGCTTGTACGACCGGGTACCCGAGACGGAGTCCGGCGCTGCCGGGGCCTCTGGCTCTCGGGGTCTTCATCTGCATCCGGGGTGCGGGGGATCCGGGGGTCCCTCGCACCCGTGGCCTTGTCTGGCGGGATGGGTACCCGCCAGGTCTTGCGTCGTGTCTTGGCCTTGTCCATCTTCGTGCTGGGCCCACAGGTGGTGGACCCACTTTGGCAGTGCTAGGGGAACCCCGTGTTCCACTGCTGCTGCAGTAGCCCCCGGGCATGGTCCCGGCGGCTTTGCTTCAGCGGCTGCCGGGGCCATGACCAAATAGATGGTCAAAGTGGTCCCTGGTGCCTGGTCTTCTTGGAGTGCTTGGTGGTGTCCGCCGTGCTGACGTAGAGGCGAGCCCTGATGTCTACGCACGCTTCTTGTAGACAGTGTTGGGCCTCCAAGTGCAGAGGTTTGTAGAACAGCAACAAGTTTCCCTTAAGTGGATCATGTCGGCCCAGTGAGAACCGGGGTGTGCTGGGCCTGTCCTCCACGGCCCTCGACACTCAATGGCCAATTTCCACTAAGGACCAAGCCTACGGCTTGGAGAGACTAGCAAGGCAAAACACCTCGCGGGGTCTCTAGAGGCAGCGGAGGCCTATGGAGGCCCTATCCACCGCTGCCCCCTCTTCAAGGAGATCTCCCCTGGAGGGAGGTCAACGCCGAGTCCTCCACAGGGCACCCTGGCCCTCGTGGGGATTGCTTCGCTGCAAAGCAACCTCTGCAGAGCGCACATGGGCTCTGCAGCAGCCGCAGAGTGACGCGCGCCTCTGCGCGCGGTGAGGACGACGCCGCAGTTGCCATTCTGGTGATTAAAGGAGTCAACAAAGCTGCGCCACGCGCACCGGACTACAAGAACTTCCTCTTTGGTGATAAGGGGACCGGCCGGCGCTACGCTCCAAGGCCGATGTAACCATGGGCGCCCCCACGTTCCTCTGCAGCCCCAGCTGGCCGTCCTGTATGGACGGTGATTTCTCTGCCACAGGCATCAGCTTTACGCCCATGGACCGCGTCCATGGACAGCTGGGCTGCGGTGCGCCGTGCTCCCCCTTCTGTCGCCATGTGGTAGCCCTTCCGCGGCGCAAGCGCAGGGAAGAGGCCCAGGGCGCCTATAAAAGGAGGAGGTGCACCGCCGTAGGAAAGGATCGCATTCTCATTCTAGCGTAGCTACTCACGCGCAAGGAGGAAGAACCACGGTTCCCCTCCCTTGTGCACACCACTGCCAAAAGAGAGCCCTCGGCAAGCTCATTGTACTGTAACCTCCATAAGCAGTGCAATATAGACAAGCAGGAGTAGCGGTGTTACCTCCACACGAGGGCCGTGAACCTGGGTACGGGCCGGTGTCCATATCTGCCGTGATGTCCCACCTCATGCTCGACGAGCACCGTCGCTGTGCAGGTTGAGGGTTGTTTGACTAGCGTGTTCAGCCCCTTACACGAACTCTCTTCGTGAGTTTGACTATCCTTGTTTTGTGGGAGTCATTCTCCCACAATTGGCGTGCCAGGTAGGGGGCTGAGGCGCGTCTTCAACCTTCACCGACCTCTGCACCATGGCGGACACTCGCGCAGCTCGCGCCACCCGCGGGCGTCAGGCAGGGCCACAACCGAGCCCGCTGCCAACGCCACCAACCCCCGCGGCCGTCCACGTGCCAGCCGCGCTTCGGGGGGCAACACCGCTGAGCCGCGTGTGGAGCACCCCGAGGACGATGACGGCCACCACGACGACCGCTTCGACGAAGACGTCGACCACGGGCACGGCGAGGACGCTGAGTCCTCGCATCCGTCCTAGCGCCATAGTGCCTCCACTCTTGGGCGTCCAGCGCCAGTCCAAACACCGCGCTGCTCATGGCCGCGGAGCTCTTCCGCTACCGCCCCACTGCCGAAGCGCATGACAACTGGCTCGGCCGTCTCCAGCACCTCGTCGACATCGCGGCTGTGACGCGCGCAGCTCCAGCGACGTCGCGCTCTCTGGTGCACCACAACTCCGGACGTGCAGGGACTGCCGCGCATGGCACACCTCCGCCGCCGCCTCCGCCAGGTCTGCCTCCAGCTGCGGCCAAACAAGGCTGCCTCCCACACGTCTTCGCCGTGCGATTGCCAAATCATGCAGCGGACTCCTCCAGACGCGAGGGTGGAAATGGAGCGCCAGAAGGACCTCCAGAAGCGCATCGTCGAGGAGATCGGCCAAGCGGGCGGCAGAACCGCCGAGCTCTTCAGGGCGGCATTGCCTCGTACGCCACAGGATGCGCGGCCTTCACCCGCAACCTGCGTCGCGTTGTCTGGCCGTAGAAGTTCAGGACTGACCTGCCCAAGGGCTACGATGGCACAAACAACCCCATCGAGTTCCTGCAGCTCTACACCACCTCCATCCAGGCTGCGGGGGAGACGACAAGGTCATGGCCAACTGGTTCTCCCATGCCCTCAAGGATTCTGCCTTGTCGTGGCTCTGAACCTCCCCGAGGATTCCATCGACTCGTGGGAGGAGCTCTGCCAGCAGTTCGTCGCAAACTTCAAGGGCACGTACGAGCGCCCTCATCTACAACGACCTGCGTGCGGTGTGCCAGAAGCCTGGCGAGACCCTCCGCAAGTACATCCAGCGCTTCAGCCAAGTCCGCAACAAGATTCCGAACATCCGGGACTCGCACGTCATCGCTGCCTTCAGAGAGGGCGTCACCAACCACAGGATGCTCGAGAAGCTCGGTATCCACGATACCCTCTCCTCCGTGGTGAAGCTCTTCGACATCGTAGACAAGTGTGCCAAGGCCGAGGAAGGGCTCCTCTTCGTCAAAGTGGCGTGACGAGACAAAGCGCAAGCCTACAGCTGTTCTGCTAGCCAAGCCCGACGCCAAGCAGCTACACGAGGACTCTCCCGAGGCCGCCGAGAAAAAGGTGGACAACCGCCCGTTCTGCATCTACCACAACAGGCGCGGCCATGCGACGGAGAACTGCTACGACCTCAAGCAGTTGAGCAAGAAGCGCGAGCAAGAAGAAGGCAGCGGTGGCCGCGGCAGGGGCCGTGGTTACCGCAAGGGCGGACGCAAAGGCAACTACCAGAAGCCACAGGGGACTCAGGCGAACGCCGCCGAGAAAAACAACAACCTCCCCGACGAAGAGCCCGGGGGCTACCAGGCCCCTAGGGGTGCCATGGCATGCATCCTCGGCGGATCCCAAGCGCCCAAGTCGAACAATCAGTTCTCGAGCTCAATGCAGCGCTTCCCGGGGTCGAGACGTCCCGCCCCCTCAAGTGGTCCCAGTACACCATCGCCTTCGACGCCAAAGATCACCCCAAGTCGACCAAGACTGTGGGCACCCTCCCGCTGGTTTGCACCCCCACCATCAACAACATCGATCACCCCAAGTCGACCAAGACTGTGGGCACCCTCCCGTGGTGCACCCCCACCATCAACAACATCGCCGTCGGCAAGACGCTCATTGATGGGGGTGCAGGCCTGAACGTCATCTCTGTCGAGACCTTCGAGACGCTTCAAGTGCCCTACGAGTGGCTCATGCCCTCCAGGCCCTTCACCGGGGTCACCAGCGGCTCAATCTCGCCTCTGGGGCAAGTGAGGCTCGCGGTCACCTTTGGCACGCAGGAGAACTACCGCACCGAGCTAATTGACTTCGACGTCGCGCACATTGGCCTGCCCTACAACGCCATCCTCGGCTACCCCGCCCTCGCGAAGTTCATGGCCGTCACGCACCACGCCTACAACATGGTCAAGATCCCTGGCAGCGGTGGCACCATCACCATACGTGGTCACGTACAGGACGCCACGCGCGCTGTCGAGATCGCCTACAAGGCCGCTGCCATGGCATTCCCCGCTGACGAGGACATGGAGCCTCTCGAGAGGCCCAAGAAGAAGAAGCAGTGTTCACTCAAGAGCAAGCATCTACAAAGAAGGTGTCGCTGAGCACCAGTGGCTCGGGGGCTGAGGGCTCGGGGGCTAGCGTCACCATAGGCGCTGGCTTGCCTCCCAAATAGGAAAGCGCGCTCGTCGCCTTCCTTCGGGCAAATTCTGACATGTTCGCATGGACTCCGTCAGAAATGTCCGGTGTACCAAGGGAGGTGATCGAGCACCACTTAGCCGTGTGTCCAACGCACGCCCTGTAAAGCAGAAAGCGCGGAAACAAGCCCCCGAGAAGCAAGCGTTCATCATCAAAGAAGTAGAGAAGCTGAAAGCAGCAGACATCATTCGAGAAGTTGCCCACCCCACTTGGCTCTCCAACGGTGTGGTTGTCCCAAAACCCAATGGAGGAGGCCGGCTCTGCATCGACTACACAGACGTAAACAAGGCCTGCCCCAAGGATCCATACCCCATGCCAAGGATAGACCAGATTGTGGACTCCACCGCCGGCTGTGATCTCCTCTGTTTCCTGGATGCCTTCTCAGGCTACCACCAGATCAAATGGCCAAGGAAGACGAGGAGAAAACAGCATTTCTCACCCCTTGTGGTGTGTATTGCTACACTTGCATGCCCTTTGGCCTGAAAATGCCGGCGCCACCTTCCAGAGGCTCATGAGGATCGCCTTGGGGGCTCAGATGGGAAGAAATGCAGAAGCTTATGTCGACGACATCGTGGTCAAGTCTCGCGAGGGAGACACTCTCTTGAAGGATCTCGAGGAAACCTTCGCCAGCCTGCGCAAGGTGAACATCAAGTTAAACCCCGCCAAGTGCGTCTTCGGGGTGCCTTCAGGCAAGCTCCTCGGGTTCCTCGTGTCCCACCGCGGCATAGAAGCAAACCCTGACAAGATCAAGGCTATAGAAGACATGCAGCCACCTCGCCGCCTCAAGGACATGCAGCGCCTAGCAGGATGCATGGCCAGCTTAGGCCGCTTCATCTCCAAGTTCGGCGAGAGAGCCTTGCCATTTTTCAAGATCATGAAGAAATCCGGCACCTTCAAGTGGACTCCAGAGGCACAAAGCATTTGAGGACTTGAAGAAATACTTGGCTAGCTCACCAGTCATGGTAGCCCCCAGGGCAGGCGAGCATCTGAAGCTGTACCTAGCAGCCACTCCACAAACTGCAAGCGCCGTCCTGGTGGTGGAAAGAGAAGAGCCAGTTCTCCCCAAGAAAAGCACTGCCACACCAAGTCCAGAACCTCCCGACGAGGAACAGTCTCTCCAGACCCAGTGCCAGACCCACAGCCTCAAGTCGAGCCCTACAAGCACCCCTGCCGAGGCTCCTCCACAGGCAAACCTCGCCAAAGGTCCTGAGGAGCCTCTCGAGGGAGCCGACGCTGCGCACCATCAACGACCCTCGTCGAGCATCCAGTCTACTTCGTCAGTACTGTACTGCGAGATGCTCGCGAGCGTACCCAGTGCAGCAGAAGCTCCTCCTCGCGCTCCTCATCGCCTCCAGGAAGCTGCGCCACTACTTCCAGGGCCACCCCATCACGGTGGTCACGTCCTTCCCCCTGGAGCAGATCCTGCGCAACCCCAACGCCACTGACCGTCGCAGGATGGAACATCGAGCTGCAACCATTCAACTTGCGCTTCGACACCACAAGAGTCATAAAAGGGAGAGCGCTGGCGGATTTCGTCGCCGAGTGGACAGACCCAACTCCTGAAGAGCCTCGCGAAGAAGAAACCGCGTCATCGGAGATACAATGCCAAGCCACTGGACCATGCACTTCGATGGAGCTTTCGCCTGCCGCAATGGTGGGGCTGGCGTTGTCTTAACCTCACCAAAAGGTGACAAGCTCTACTACGCCATCCAGTTGTGCTTCACAATAGACAAGATCTCCAACAACATCGCCGAGTATGAGGCCTCCTCGCCGGGCTCAGAGCCGCAATCGCCCTTGGCGTCAAGCACTTACTCATAAAGGGTGATTCCCAGCTCCTGGTTAACTTCTCCAACAAGAGCTACACGCCTAAAGACGACCACATGGCCGCCTACCTTGAAGAGGTCCGCAAGCTCGAGAAGCACTTCAGGGCATGGAGCTCATGCACATCCCGCGAAAGGAGAACCAGGAGGCAGATGACATCGCCAAGCGAGCATCACGAAGGCAGGCCCAGCCGGCCGGCGTCTTTGAAGAGAGACTCTCCAAGGCGTCCATAAAGCAGCCACAAGAAGCAGCAGCCACAAGCACAGACGAAGTACTCCCACCACCTCCTGTAGGTGGGGCACCCAACTGCGGTCCATCCTCAGGGGAGCGTCTGCTGCTGGCTATGGTGCATCAAGAGACAGGCTGGGTTGACGAACTCAAAGACTACTGCTGAAGGGAGTCCTCCCGAAGAAGACGCGGAGGCGGAACGAGTGGCTCGACAAGCCAAGTCATACTACATCCTCGAGGGAGACCTGTACCGCAAGCGCCCAAATGGAATTGCACTCAAGTGCGTCCCCCCCGGAAGGCCGCATGCTGATCAGAGACATTCACAGTGGAGAGTGTGGCCACCATTCCTCTGCACGCACCCTGGCAGGCAAGGTCTTCAGGAGCGGTTTCTACTGGCCCCAAGTGCTTCAAGATGCCACCACCATCGTCCAGTCTTGCGATGCGTGCCAGTTCCACGCCAAGCAAGTCCATCAGCCTGCACTGGGACTCCAAACCATCCCGCTCTCGTGGCCTTTCGCGGTCTGGGGGCTAGACATCTTGGGACCCTTCCCGAGATCGCAAGGGGGCTACCGTTCCTCTTCGTGGCAGTCGACAAGTTCACCAAGTGGGCAGAGGTTGAAGCAGTGCGCAGCATACCGGCCAGGCAGCAGTAAAATTCATCAGAGGCCTGGTCTGCCGTTTTGGTGTGCCTAATCGCATCATCACCGACAATGGCTCACAATTCACCAGCGGCATCTTCAGGGCCTACTGCGAGAGCCTCGGCACCAAGCTCTGCTTCGCCTCGGTGGCTCACCCACAGAGCAACGGCCAAGCCGAGCGAGCAAATGCTGAGGTCCTCAAGGGCCTCAAGACAAGAAGCTTCAATCGCCTGAAGGGCTACGGCAAGGGCTGGATAGACGAACTCCCGTCCGTGCTCTGGTCCATCCGCACGAACCCCACGAAGCCCACTGGTGAGACGCCATTTGCCCTCGTGTATGGAGCTGAAGCAGTCCTCCCCACAGAGATCAAGCATGGATCCGCACGGGTCCTTGCCTTCAACGAGGACGATCAAGCAGACCTCCACAGCGACGACCTGCTGCTCCTTGACGGGTTGCGCCGCCGTGCCGCCCTCAGGGCAGCCAAGTACCAGCAAGACCTGCGACGCTACCACAGCCGCCACATACGTCCACGCACTCTCGAGACAGGCGACCTCGTCCTCAGGAGAATCCTCTCCAGGGAAGGTCTCCACAAGCTCTCGCCATGTGGGAAGGCCCCTACAGGGTCTCACACATCGCCAGGCCTGGCGCGGTACGCCTCGAAACGGAGGACGGCATCCCGGTCAAGAATCCATGGAACATCGCGCATCTACGCAAGTTCTACCCGTGATCATAGTCACGCCAGACATTTTTTGTCTCTAGAGGGAAGCACACAACTTCACCTCCAAGCTTCACAAAAGCTTCTCCTCCCGAGGGCCAGCCCCTCTGAGCTCTCCTGATACGTGCCGCCGCAGGCCGTGAAGAGTCTCAGCCACTGAATGTGGTCCCCATGCCTCGACATGGAAAACTTTATCTTGGCAACCAAGTGTAATGAACCAATTCGTTTCTCAATGAAACATTGCGCTGAGGCGCCGCTATGTAATATTTTGGTGGTGAGTTTTACTTCATCATCTTAGTTCATTTGCGCTCATATTTTCCCCATGCGCACCTCGCGAGCGGGGGCTGAGTACGGTGACTGTGCCTCAAGAGCACCCCAGCAGCACCGCAAAATCCAAAGGATCCGAGCTCTAACACGTGAGCATGCTCTCACGCCTGTTACCTCACCAAAGAGCTCTGGCCCATGGGCTTGCTCCCAAACACGCCACCTCACCAAAGGACCTTGGTACTTACTCTCCTCGCGAGATACTCATGAGGAAACCTATAAGCGCATGATTTATTATCATGTGTATCGCTTTGGTTTGCCTCTCTAACCTACACAGGGAACAAGAGTCCCCCCAAGCTCGTGAAGCTACGCTCCGACCTCAAGAGGGAATCGCACCATCAGGGAAACCAACACCCTCCACGAGGCCAAAACCTCGCGAAGCTAAGTCTAGCACTCACGCTTCAAGCGTCTTTTCATCTCTCTCACGAGCGCCTGTGGCCCCTCGGGTGGATCTTTTCCCTCTCGCGCTTCATGGACTGCTTGTGTGTCAAAGGGGGGCCCTCGAGCACCGCGACTCGAGAGCCCTTACCTCTCTAAGCCTTAAACTCCCCCCGGCCTTGCTGAGTCATAGCTCCGGCATACCGCAGCGGCGGAGTCATAGCGCGAAGAGATGGGTCCAAACGACATAGAGTGAAAAAGACATGAAGCAGGAGCAAAAGGCCCTTCGAGGGACACACGCATAGTAGCACAGATTTAAAGTATATTACAAGCCATAATGAAAGGACACAAGTCTTTAAACAAAGATAAATGCGCCTCAGGCGCGTGTTGTCGCAGGAGCAGCTCAGGCAGAGAAGTCGCCATCATCATCCTCCACGTCAGCCTCTTCCCCCGGCGTTTCTTCCACCCTTTGGAAGCGGCTACAGTAGTCCTCGACCTCCTCGCGAACCAAGTTGGAAATATCCACGGCTGGTTCCCCTCGAGGGGCTAGGTCACGGTGCTATAGTAAAAGCCAGGATGGCGGCGCTGGAGGTTGGCGAAGACGCGATCAATCGCCACCGTCAAGAGCCCGCGACATTGTTCATCAACAACATCGCCCAGCTCCGCCACGGGGCCCTCAAGCGCGGTAAAGAGCCGGTCGAAGTAGGCGAGGTACGCGGCGGCATCGAGTTCCCCTGGACCGGGACAGCAGGCGCTTCCACACCAAGCTTCGCCGCGAGAGCGTTCCCCCGGTCACTAAGGACCGGAACATACGCTCTCGCTGCTGCGTCAAGACCCGCGCCGCCTGCACTTCTCCTCAGCCTCCACGGCGCGCTCCACGGCAGGGCCAACCTGCGCATTCATCTCCTCCATGTCAGCCACCAGTTTGGCAAGGTCTTGCTCCGCATCTTCGCGAGCCTTCTCCGTGCGGCGACACGCGTCCTTGGCGCGCCTCGCCTGGGAGTTCAGAGTAGCGTTCTGCTGCTCCAGATAGCGGATGCGAGCCCCGTCCTCGCCGCGCTTCTTCTTGAAGCGATCCTCCTGCTTCTTGAACTTCCCATCGTTCTCAGCGGAGACATCGGCGCGGTATTTCCTCTGCCTCTCGGCCAAGTCCTTCTCCAGCTCCTCCTTCCTCTCAGCAAACTTCTTGTTGAATCTCTCCACATGCTTGGCGTGACTGGCCATGTCCTCGCCATGCTTGCCGACGGCATCGGCCAAGTTGCCTTCCCGGCCTCAAGGTCCACGCGCTGCGTGGTCAGCTCTTGCTCGGCCTGCAGCAGCTGCTCTTCACGCTTGAGCACGTCCACCTCGCGCGTCGCCAGCGCCTGCTCGCGAGTGCCCAAAGCCGCGCGGTGCTGGTCCAAGGACAGCCACACTGCTTCAGAGTCGGAGATAATGTTCGCCTCGAGAGCGGCGAGCTCCTCGCTTCGGCTAGCCAGCGGCTTCAACGGCCACACGCTCTAGGGCCGCCGCTTGGCGCTCCGCCATGGCTGCCGTAAGGTATTCGGCAGCCGCTTGGCGCTCAGCTTGCAGCGGCTCCAAGAGCTCCTCGGCTTCGCGCACGGCGCCCTCGCGGACCTCCTTGGCGAAGCGCAGCGCCTCCTTTCGCTGCCCCTGCATGGCCTGGTCGCTCTGGCGGCGACGCTCCACGGTCTCGTAGAAGAGGGCCCGGGCTTGCGCGAGGTCTTCATACTTCTGGGCGAGCGCAGCCTCCTCAAGAACGAGGTGAGCTTCAAGCCCGTCCAGAGAGTCTCTCGCCAGGCGGAAAGCAGCGCCGCGGCGAGCGCTGCTCCAGTTCATGCCGCCCAAGATCAAAGCACGAGAACCCCCGCGAGGCGCTGAGGTCCCCACGTCTGCGTCACGTCCTAGGAAGGGGACCTCCGTGCTTGGTCCAGGGTCTGCCCTGACCTGGGGGCTCGAGGGCTGGCCATCACTGCCACCAGCGCCATGGGCACCAATATCTCCGCTCTCCGGCGGCGCCTCTTCATGGACTTCAGGGGCAAGGGGAGCCTGCCCCGTCAACGTCGTGTCCTCCGCTGTCGCGCCAGCGGTGGCCTCAGAAGAAGCCATTTCCCCTTCAGCCTTTGGCTTGGCGGGGACGGCGGAGGAGCGCCCTCCTCCATCCCAGCATCGGCGTTCCCTGTCACCGGGCTGTCGGCCTCGTCGCCTCCGCGTCGACCTCCTGCCGCTCCGGTGGAGTGGCAGGGCGTGGCGGTGTTGGCGCCCTCTCCTCCTCCTCAAGATGCTCCTCCACGATGGGGTGCGGAACAGTAGCCTCATGCTGAGGCTCGTTAACCACAGGCCTTGTGGCCTCCTCCGCCTCAGGCCTCGTGGCCTCCTCCTCTGCGGCCGTCGGGATGGCGCCCTTCCGCACTCTCGCGGCCTTGCGGAGCCTGCGGCGCTTCGCCGGCTCCAGGTCCCTGACGAGCATGCAGCAAAGGTTTTCAAGAGGGGAACAAGCAGATTCCCTTGAAAAGAAAAGACAAGTTAGGAATTCGGCACTTACCCGGATTTCTTGGCGCGGGTGTCCACCCACGCCGTACCTGATGACCACCACGGCCTTGACGGTGCGGCACCGGCGCCAGACCCCTCAAGAGCCGTCTCGGCTTTCCTCTTGATGGGGGTGCCCCCTGGACCTCCAGAGGGCTTGTCGTGGACCATCTTGGTCCGGGGCTCGCGTCGCCCCGTCCCGGCCTCTCGGCCGCTACTTTCTTCCTCCTCCGCGACAGAGCGCGAAGGAACCACCAAAAAATCGTCGTCCCCGTCGGATGAGATCTCCATAACCTCCCCTTCGGGAGCCGTGGGCTTCGAGGAGCTCGCTTCCCCCGCCAAGGGATTCGCCTCTCCAGCCGCTGCGCCTAGATCGGAGTCGGATGCAGCGGGAGACTCCGCGGCCCCGTCCTCTTCCACCAAGGGCGCCGCGGCCTCTTTCTTCTCCTCCCCCGCCAGGCCTAGCGGGGTGAACTCCGGCATCCGCTCCAGCACCACGAGGCGCTTCTTCATGGAAATCTGATGAAGAGGCCTCGTATCATCATTGAGCGGCACTGGGACGTCGGGGTTGATGAAGAGGACGCCCATGATGGTGGCGATGACCTCAGGGGCGTGGTCGTTGCAGTGGAGTCGCATCGGGTCCATGGGGCCAGAATACATCCACATCGGCTTCATGTGCTTCTGGAGAGGAGCGATGCGGCGCCTCACGAAGTCTTCGATAACCATCTGCCCCGTGAGGCCGGCATCGCGGACAAACCTCAAGCGCGCCACGAAGTCGGTAATCTTTGGGCTCTGGAAAACCGCCTTCGACCAACGAGAGTTCTTCAGCGGAGGCGCCACAGGAACGTCGAAGAAGGAGCTCTATGCCTTGGCGTCTATGACGAACCACCGCTGGCGGAAATCGTCCACCTTCTTCGTCACCCGAGTGATGGGCCTGTCGCCGTCCCAGGACATGGGGATGTAGATCCCCCCCCATGCCATCCGCGATGCGAAAGGACACGCACCTGGACCGCTCGGTTTGCGCCGAGGACCGGAGCGCGTAGAAGCTCCGAAAGAACGCCACTGACGGCTTCACCCCCAAATATGCCTCGCACAAGTACGCGAAGATGGCGAGGATCAAGATGGAGTTGGGGTGGAGATGAAGAAGCTGGATCTGATAGAAGTCCAAAATCTCCTCCAAGAAAGGGGAGAATGGCGGCACCAGACCGGCGAAGATAGTATGGAGGAATATCGGGTAAAAACCCGCTGCGCGGCTGCCGAGGCGCGTCGCCTGGAGGACACTGGCGCCGTGCTCATTGTTTTTGCCGGCGCCCAGATGCCGAATCTTGTCCAGCGCCGCGTCCGTGCTAATGCGGGTCCCCAGCAGTGCCGGCCCGCATTCTTCCTCCTCCTGCGCGTCGGCGGGCGGATTCGTCATCGGCGCCTTGTTCTTCTTCGGGCTCATGGTCGCAGAAGAGAAAACGGCGAAGAAGCTTGGTGGAGCAAGAAGGGCGCCGGAGACGAAGAATCTTAGGAGGCAAGAGCAAGAAGATGGGCGCGAGAATGGTGCAGTAACTGCTGCCCGAACCAGCGCCGAAGGCTTTATGTCCTCTCAGGGCAGTTATCGAGGCGTGGTGGGTCCCTCCACTACGCCCGTTATCACCGAGGAGAACGCGTCGCTTCGGATCCTTAACTCCCCAACACGTGTCACGGGCCGGCCGGACACTTTGGGCCCATGACGATTCGCCTGCGTCCACTGGACTACATCGTGCCCATCATGGGCCTGGGGGCTACTGTCGGCCCAGTGAGAACCGGGGTGTGCTGGGCCTGTCCTCCACGGCCCTCGACACTCGATGGCCAATTTCCACTAAGGACCAAGCCTACGGCTTGGAGAGACTCGCGAGGCAAAACACCTCGCGGGGTCTCTAGAGGCAGCGGAGGCCTATGGAGGCCTTATCCACCGCTGCCCCCTCTTCAAGGAGATCTCTCCTGGAGGGAGGTCAACGCCGAGTCCTCCACAGGGCACCCTGGCCCTCGTGGGTATTGCTTCGCTGCAAAGCAACCTCTGCAGAGCGCACATGGGCTCTGCAGCGGCCGCAGAGTGACGCGCGCCTCTGCGCGCGGTGATGACGACGCCGCAGTTGCCATTCTGGTGATTAAAGGAGTCAACAAAGCTGCGCCACGCGCACCGGACTACAAGAACTTCCTCTTTGGTGATAAGGGGACCGGCCGGCGCTGCGCTCCAAGGCCGACGTCACCGTGGGCACCCCCACGTTCCTCTGCAGCCCCAGCTGGCCGTCCTGTATGGACGGTGGTTTCTCTACCACAGGCATCAGCTTTACGCCCATGGACCGCGTCCATGGACAGCTGGGCTGCGGTGCACCGTGCTCCCCCTTCTGTCACCATGTGGTAGCCCTTCCGCGGCGCAAGCACAGGGAAGAGGCCCGGGGCGCCTATAAAAGGAGGAGGCGCACCGCCGTAGGAAAGGATCGCATTCTCATTCTAGCGTAGCTACTCACGCGCAAGGAGGAAGAACCACGGTTCCCCTCCCTTGTGCACACCACTGCCAAAAGAGAGCCCTCGGCAAGCTCATTGTACTGTAACCTCCATAAGCAGTGCAATACAGACAAGCAGGAGTAGCGGTGTTACCTCCACACGAGGGCCGTGAACTTGGGTACGGGCCGGTGTCCATCTCTGCCGTGATGTCCCACCTCATGCTCGACGAGCACCGTCGCCGTGCAGGTTGAGGGTTGTTTGACTAACGTGTTCAGCCCCTTACACGAACTCTCTTCGTGAGCTTGACCATCCCTGTTTCGTGGGAGTTATTCTCCGACAGATCACCCAAGGTTTATCGAACTCAGGGAGGTATAGGTCAAAGATATCCCTCTCAAGCAACCCTGCAATTAAGATACAAGAAGTCTCTTGTGTCCCCAACACACCTAATACACTTGTCAGATGTATAGGTGCACTAGCTCGGCGAAGAGATAGTGAAATGCAAGTAATATGGATGATTATGAGTGGTAATTGCAATCTGAAATAAAAATGGCAGCAAGAAAACTTGAGCCAAAATGAGAGCAAACGGTGTTTCAATGCTTGGAAATAAGGCCTAGGGATCATACTTTCACTAGTGGACACTCTCAACAAAAATAATATAATTAAATACATAGATATTTCCTCTTCACTATGCTACTCTGAACTATTCTCATGTTGGATAACAATTCATTGTGTAGGGCTACAAAAGCACACCTTAAAGTTGCATTCCACATCTAGGGGACCCCAATGTCACTAAGAGCACCCCAAAATAGTACTAGATAAACACCACAATTTCATAGAGACATCCAACACAAATAATAGCTCATGATAAGTATTCCTGTAAACTTTAGCCTAAGAGTCACGCACGGTGCGCACACTATCAACTTCGCACCATGGGACAAAGGTGACTCCGGAATTTACATTAATAAAACCACTCAAGTAGCATAATTCATAAGATAACGAAGAGTAACATCCATGGATCTAACTAGATTACAAAGCTCATGATCACATAAAGATCACACCATGGGAGAGAGAGATGAACCACATAGCTACCGGTAGAGCCCTCAGCCTCGATGGAAACTACTCACACATGGTCATGGTGAGCACACTTGATGGAGAGGTTGATGAAGATGGTGCTGGTCTTGACGGTGGTGTTGATGGAGACTCCAGAGGGGGGATGGAGGAGCCCTCTAGAGGTGATTCCGGCGGCGTTCCCCCCTCCGATCTTCTCCGGCGACACCTTCTGTCTCCTGTTTCTTGGTTTTCTGTTTTTTCCGCCTCGCGAAACTCCTCGGGGGGCTATTTTTATAGTCGGTTTAGGTCAAGACGAAGCCACGGAGACGAAAACGGACGGCATCGGAGCCACGAGGGGAAAAGAGGTGGGCCCACGCGGCCAGGTACAGTAGGCCGCGTGGGACCCCCTAATTCCCAGCCTGTTGGGCTTCTGGTCTTCAATTTAATCCCATCGCGTTCGTCTCGAAAATTCTGAACCGTGCTCTCTGACCTTGCCCTTTTTGGAGTCCCGAAGCTCCCGGAAAGTCCAAAACACTAAAAAAACGTTTTCTGACTGTGCAGGGTTAATTCCATAAAAATAGGAAACATACCAAATATTCCCAAAATCATTATAAAACATTGATATAACCCTTATATGATGCAAATATGATTGGAATATAAGTAATATAGTGCAAAGTTCATGTATGCATTTTACATGCATCAACATCCCCAAGCTTAACCTATACTCGTCCTCGAGTATGAAGGTGATAAAACTAACATGGACTTTGCAGTTTAATACTATCAATTGATATCAAAGATGATTACTATTGCTACATAGAGTCAAATGATTCATTCTTCAAAGGAGTAGCAATATGCAAATAGTTTATGAAGTGATATCAAGTATTCAAGCAAGGATGTTCAATGATAGTTCACAAAGTGTAACATAGAAGATAGTAATATGGACCACATGTATGCATAATGATAAGTAAGAACATCCTACATTGGTCATAGAGTGTAGATGAAAATCTGAATATAAAAGGTGGACACTTTGGAAAGATGTATATGTGAGTAGAGGTAAAGCATGCATAAGTTTCATCTAACTTCCAAACTCTTCTACTTAAGTTAATGATTGCAATGTGGAATTCTTGGTGTCAAGCTCTCATTACCCCTATCATAGCATCTTGAATGATTAAAGTTTAATGTGAAAGCAAATATGAGTAGTGTGCTTGATAAAGTAAAGGTTAGGTGTCTCATGCCCCTTGAATACAAGTACCTACACCATGAGTTACTCAACTTGGAAACAAAGCAAGTTCAAGTTATATATCATTGTAAGTAATAATAGTATCATCAAGAGCGTCAACTGGGTACCTCTTGTCCCAGGATATGGAACAAGCCCATATCAAAATGACAAGACAAACAAACAGATGAACAACCTCAACACCCTTTTTATTTACCATTGGAATAGCTTTTTATTATAATGTGCATCATAGACGGTTCACCATAGCATGTAAGTAAATTTCCACCATGAATGATGCATGGCTTAGATTAGCGGCCCAGGCGTCTCTCTAACCATTTATACAAACTCATTTAAACTACTTCATTTCCACCTCATTTCACCATGATAGGCATCCATAAACAAAAGTACATGATATCAACTAAATGAGATGAAGGAGCATGTTGAAAGCTTTGCATGTGACAGCACATATGGGCTAACTCCCAACCTCGGACATTTATCAAGCCACTAGCATCATATTTTAATCACAATGGGTCATGTTTTATTTATAAAAGTAAATTGTGCATCAAGTTCGTGAGAGCTATATAACCAACTTTTCCCATAACAATCAATAACATAAACATTTTCATTCAGAGGTATAGATAACACAAATATCATGATAAACATACTCGGAATAGCATAAAGCCATAGGTAGATATGGTGGACTCACTGGAATAACTTTGGTTGAAGGTGTTGGAAACAAGTTTTTACTTGTTGGAATTTTTGGGCTAGCAAGAGGGAGAAAGTTGACCATCTAGATGCATGCATGAGTGTCCATAGAACTAACTAATCCATGTTAAACAAAGTAAATAACTTTCAGCATCAAAACATGAATAAGTGATAGCTCTTGATAAAGCATTTGCAAATTATTACTCATAAACAAGCTCATGAATCATGCAACTATATGTATCATTAAAAATCAACTCAAACATCCCTTTTCCCAATACAATAAAAGCATCCAACATATTTCAACCCATATTTCCAGTAGCTCTTTCTCATATAAATGATAGTGTGGTGGTCTCACAAAATAACAATCAAACCAAAAACAAACAAAAAGACGCTCCAAGTTTATGCGATAAAGTGTTTCGATCGAAAAACAGAAGTTAGACGTGTGCAAACCGAGAGTGTGTAGGTCCAGTGGGGTTGTCTTCACATCCCCAAGCTTATGGTTTTCACCATCCTTGGATAGCTCTTGGTGCATCTCCTCCAATCCCTGTGAAAAAACTTCAAAACACCGTTTCTCCCATTTTCTTTTCTGTGGGGTGCATTAGTAGTGATAAACAAATAGGTTTCTTGCTGCATATAATCCTTAAAAAAATCATATAAGAATGTCCAGAAAGTATATAATGTTGTATGCCTACTTATAAACTCATTTGAATCAAAAAGATTCAAGATAAAAGTTCAAAACATGCATAAAACAAAATGGGACAGAATCTGTCCAGAAAAACAGCAGCAGCAAAACGTATTTTTTACCCTACCAAACTTTGTCGAAAAATTCCGAAAAATTCATGCATACAGAGGATGAAAAGTTGCAACTACAGTTCAAATATGAGCTCATTCGGAGTTACAAAATAAGAATTAAAAATCATACCGTGCACAGATTCGTGCAGGAATAAAATCTCCGAACGCTATAAGCAACTTTCTCAAACCAAAAAGGTAAAACTTGGCACTTTATTCAAAATTCCAGAAACTAAACTAAAAACAAACTCTCTTGTTACAGCAAGAGGACACAAAGAAAATCACACATAAAAATAACCGGGTTGCCTCCCGCAAAGCGCTTTCTTTATAGCCATATAGCTAGGCTTTGATAGTTTTAATGATGCTCACATCGGAAAGAGAGCATCAAGAGAAAAATATGAACACATTTAAGTCTAACCCACTTCCTATGCATTGGGATCTTGTAAGAAAATAAATCAATGAAGCACAAAGTGACTAGCATAGGAAGGCAAAGCAAGTGCAACTTCAAAATCTTCAACAAAAAGAGAGGAGACTTAATATTATTGAGATATATGAAACCGTGTCTCCCTCTCTCATAAGGACCAGTAGGTTTTAAAGTACCCAACAAATAAAAGAAAATCAAGAGAAAGGCAAAACCTTCATCATAAAGAGGATAAATTTAGTAACATGAAGATTTCTATAACCATACTTTCTCTCTCAAAATAATTTTCAGCGGCATCATGAATAAAATCAACAATATAGCTATCACATAAAGCATTATTATCATGATCCATAAGCATAACAGTACTATTACTCTCCACACAAGCATAAAAGTTTCATTAGTAATAGTGGGAGTAAAAATATCACATCCATCAATGTAATCATCATAAATAGGAGGCATAGAATAATCGAAATGATTTTTATCCTCAATAGTAGATGGACTGAAAATATCATATTCATCATTGTAAACATCATATATAGGAGGCATATCATAATCAACATAAACTATATCCTCAATAGTAGGTGGAGTGAAAATATCACAATCATTATAATCATCATATATTGGAGACAAAGTATCATCAAAGAAAATTTTCTCCTCAAAACTTGGGGGACTAAAAATATCACATTCATCAACAACGGCTTCCCCAAGCTTAAACTTTTCCAGAGCATTAGCAATAATGGTGTTCAAAGAATTTATAGTGATAACATTGCTACCATCATGCAAATAATTTTCCATATGTTTTTTAATTTTCTCTTCAAACACATCATGTCCTAACTCAAGATAAATTTCATATAGCTCTCTAATTTTGTTGTTTTCCATTAAGCCTAACTAGTGAAATAAAAACAAGAAACAAAAAGATATAATTGCAGAATCTAAAGAAGATACCTTCGAGCACACACACGCCGGCAACAGTGCTAATAGCTTAGTAGCCAGAAGATGTGAGTACCTTTTACCTTACCTCCCCGGCAACGGCGCCAGAAAATGTCTTGATGTCTACGCACGCTTCTATTCTTGTAGACAGTGTTGGGCCTCCAAGTGCAGAGGTTTGTAGAACAGCAGCAAGTTTCCCTTAAGTGAATCACCCAAGGTTTATCGAACTCAGGGAGGTATAGGTCAAAGATATCCCTCTCAAGCAACCCTGCAATTAAGATACAAGAAGTCTCTTGTGTCCCCAACACACCTAATACACTTGTCAGATGTATAGGTGCACTAGTTCGGCGAAGAGATAGTGAAATGCAAGTAATATGGATGATTATGAGTGGTAATTGCAATCTGAAATAAAAATGGCAGCAAGCAAACTTGAGCCAAAATGAGAGCAAACGGTGTTTCAATGCTTGAAAATAAGGCCTAGGGATCATACTTTCACTAGTGGACACTCTCAACAATAATAATATAATTGAATACATAGATATTTCCTCTTCACTATGCTACTCTGAACTATTCTCATGTTGGATAACAATTCATTGTGTAGGGCTACAAAATCACACCTTAAAGTTGCATTCCACATCTAGGGGACCCCAATGTCACTAAGAGCGCCCCAAAATAGTACTAGACAAACACCACAATTTCATAGAGACATCCAACACAAATAATAGCTCATGATAAATATTCCTGTAAACTTTAGCCTAAGAGTCACGCACGGTGCGCACACTGTCAACTTCGCACCATGGGACAAAGGTGACTCCGGAATTTACATTAATAAAACCACTCAAGTAGCATAATTCATAAGATAACGAAGAGTAAGATCCATGGATCCAACTAGATTACAAAGCTCATGATCACATAAAGATCACACCATGGGAGAGAGAGATGAACCACATAGCTACCGGTAGAGCCTCTCAGCCTCGATGGAAACTACTCACACATGGTCATGGTGAGCACACTTGATGGAGAGGTTGATGAAGATGGTGCTGGTCTTGACGGTGGTGTTGATGGAGACTCCGGAGGGGGGATGGAGGAGCCCTCCGGAGGTGATTCCGGCGGTGTTCCCCCTCCGATCTTCTCCGGCGGTAGCCTCTGTCTCCTGTTTCTTGGTTTTCTGTTTCTCCGCCGCCGCCTCGCGAAACTCCTCGGGGGCTATTTTTATAGTCGGTTTTAGGTCAAGACGAAGCCACGGAGCGAAAACGGACGGCACGGAGCCACGAGGGGGAAAAGAGGTGGGCCCACGCGGCCAGGTACAATAGGCCGCGTGGGACCCCCTAATTCCCAGCCTGTTGGGCTTCTGGTCTTCAATTTAAGCCCATCGCGTTCGTCTCGAAAATTCTGAACCGTGCTCTCTGACCTTGCCCTTTTTGGAGTCCCGAATCTCCCGGAAAGTCCAAAACACTAAAAAAGACGTTTTCTGACTGTGCAGGGTTAATTCCATAAAAATAGGAAACATACCAAATATTCCCAAAATCATTATAAAACATTGATATAACCCTTATATGATGCAAATATGATTGGAATATAAGTAATATATTGCAAAGTTCATGTATGCATTTTACATGCATCAAGCCCCCGAGCTATGTTGACTGGGCCACGTCGAACGTTGCGATTCGTGTGGGCCTTGGACTCCGTCGTGCATCCAACGGTTGGGAAGCGCCGAAGTCAGCACGTCTCCTTGATCCCCGCGCCCGTCGGAGTAATGGGGCCGCAACGTGATGCGTGGGGCTCTTCCTTAGAGCTTTAGTTGGGGCTGAGTTTCCGTTGTCGAAACATTCCACCAGAAATCCTTAGCTCCCCATCCTCTGCATCATCCTCTACCTCCGCGCCGCCGCCGCAATTCCGATGGCTCGCACCAAGCCCACCGGGCGGAAGAAGCCAGAGGGTGCCGCTACGATCATTCGGGGGCCGTCCTCCCCAAATCCAGGAAGAAGAACCGGAGATCGGAGTTGAAGAGGGAGCATGCGCTGCTTCACCGGAAGCGAGCCCTGTTTCCGAGCAAGTACGCTGATGGCGAGAGGAGGCGAGAAGCCTCTCACTTCGGGGTGGTGCAGTCCATCGCGACATGAGAAATCCCTGCCCGCGATGCGACAAAGTTCTTTGCTCCCACGGAGACATGGCCGTCTGACCAGATCCCAATCATTGACACCTTCATGTTGATGAGAGTCGTGCCGCCCTTCTCTGACTTCCTCTTGGAGATCTTGAAGGCTTACGGCCGAAAGCTCTTGCATCTGTCACCAGGGGCAATCCTTGACTTGGCGGTTTTCTCTCACTTCTGCGAAGCTTTCGTGGAGTGATGCCATCAGTTGCCTTGTTCCGCCACTTCCTGTATCCCCGCATCGGGCCAGATAAATGGATGGGAGGTGGCGTCACGTTCTGCTTTCGCCAGGGGATGAAGCTATCGTACCCCCTTATGAGGATCAAATCCAGATGGGAGGAATGGCAAATGCGGTGGTTCTTGGTGGGAATCCCCAAGGCCCTCCCGCAATGGGAGGAGCCGAAGGAAATCCCAAAGAAGCTGGAGTCCTGGGGCTACATCAACGGTCAAGACGACGACCTCACGGAGGTGGTGGAGCACTTCCGGCTGCTGAGAAGCCAAGGGGTGACGGGCGCCGCCGTCGCCGCTCACTTTCTCCACAATCGTATAGCCCCCTTGCAGAAGAGGCATCCTTCGTGGGAGTACCAAGGCCGCAGCGACCCATCCCGCCTGAGTAATGTGGACATGCCCAAGGGCACCATCCAGGACAACATAACCAAGTTATTCGTCCCGGGCCTTCAGTTCGACCTTCCTGTCGGGGTCCTTCCTCTGAGCGAGGATCCGCAGAAGGCCGCTATCTTGGAGCAGATGCCGGTGTTCACTCCCTTGGCCTAGAAGGTGGAGAGACTATGGTCCCGTGCCTCCGGTGAAGGGACGCAGGTCCAAAGCCCTTTCCGGCTCCGACGTGGAAGAGGAGAGCTCGGAGGCGCAGGAGGAGGGTGAGGATGAGCGCGCGGATGATTCCGCCGGCTCAGGCGAAGATGCCGGTGACGGCGAGCAAGGCGCCGAGCAGGGTGGCGATGAGGACGGCGAAGGCAATGATGATGACGACGATGATGATGACGATGATGATGACGCAGGGGATAGCGAGGCTCCCCTGCTCCCAGCTTCTGGTGCCCCCGCGGTCTCGGACCCGGTGGGCACTATGGCCTCAGGGCCCTCGGTGCCGGAGGGCGACGAAGGCGGTCCTTCGGATGTGGAGGTGAACGGCCTATAATGCTCTTTAGCCTCATGGATGGTGAGCTCCTCCGACTCTATTCCGCCGGCGTCCGTTCCAGGGGCGTCACAAGGGTCTTTCGGGGCATCGCATGACTTGCCCTCACGCATAGGCAGCAAACGGTCACGAGGGTAAGATCTCATCTTGCTCTCTTTTGAAAGTTTCGCGGCTCAATTACTTTTCTTCTGAATTGGGGCGAATGTCATTGGTGCTCTGCAGGGATGGCGCGTCGCCGGAGGGACGCAAGAGGCCCCGTGACTTCGCGGAGCTTGATACCGCCTCGAGCATCCAGAGGGGAGGAGGAGGAGAAATGCTTCCTCCTTCTTCGGCTGAAGTTGACGGATGCCGAGGAAGCGGAGTGGGGAGCGTTACTTCCCCATCCCGCCTCAAGAGGGCGTCTGGGGTTCCAGTCGTGGAACCAGCTGGTAAGCTCAAACAGCCACCAATTGCTCTTCTCCGGATGTTGATGCTCGAAGATCTTTACACCACTTCCTTGTCCTCAGATGCTTCCGTGGTGAACGCAAATCCAGCCGGTGGTGCCGAGGCTGCCGGGCAAGTCGGGACTCCATCCCTCAACTCTTCAGAGGATCGAGAGGTGTCCAAGAGCGCATCGACGCGCGTTGCTGGGGCGCAGACTGCCCCTCAGTTCCCCGACAATGAGTTGCCTGCCACCGGAGAGTACTAGATGGACGCGCCGTCCCCAGGCTCTCATCTTCTTGGCTCGGAGTTGATCGCATATACCGATCTTTCCACTCATTCCACTACCAGCTTGGAGATAGCAGAGCTGGAGAAGATCAGAGCAAGCTTGGCTTCCGGGGGCCACCAAGAGGACACCACTTCGGGGTCCACCTCATAGGTCACCATCAGCAGAGAAAATGCCATGGATGCCGTCTATCGCGGGTTAGCCCAGATGGGTGAGGACATCAATGCTCACCAGTCTGCCATCGAGAAGAAGATCGGGGAGGCGGTGAACCAGATGAAAAGCGGGAAGGACAAGTTGGATCGCATGTCCAGGAATGTCTACAAACTACAGATAAGGCTCTAGGAGAAGAAAGCCGAGAGGATTGCCGCAGAGAAGCAGCGCGAGGAGGAGCTGGCGACTAGAGAGCAAAAGCTGAGTACCCAGGAGGCTGCTTTCCAAGGGATCATGACTGTCCTGGGCGCCAAGAAGCGAGAGCAAGACCAAGAGAATGAACGCCTGAAAGGCATTGCTGGCGGGCTTCAGTAGGAGCTCAAGCTGGAGAAGCAAAATCTCCATTACCGTGAAACCCAGCTGATTGAAAAGATCAAGCCATCACCAGCCTCAAAGAGATGCTTGCTCAGGAGCAGGCTAAGTCTCTGGCCCAGCAGGAGAAAACTGAAGAGGATAGCCGCAAGACATCTGCGCTGGAAAGCTCCCTGGAGGCACTGGGACAGGAGATGTCGAAGATGAAGGAGAACAACCTGCAGCTGACTGACTCCCGCGACCAGGCTCTGGGAGAGGTGTCCTCTCTCCAATGCACGAACAAGGAAGGCCTTGCTCTGCTCGTAGAGGCCTGCGACGGGTTGTCTGCACGGTGGCTCAGCTGCGCAAAAGAGTCGCCCTGATGCTCTCGTGCCTAACCACCAAAGCTTGCGAATCTTGGCTGGCTTCATTAAGAAGAAGTCGGAGGAGGTGAACAGCGCCAAGAACGTCCTCGCCCTTCAGTTGAAGAGCGACAAGCACCGCGTGAGCAAGCGGACCGCGGCCTTCGTGATGGCTGCATTCGTGGAGGCCAACCCATCAGCGACCATGCCTAACTGGGCCAGCACGTCCCCATCTCCATAGTCCCACCGAGAGGTGGAGGCTCTGGCTGCCGTGTTGGCGGAGAAAGATTATCCCCACCCTCCTTCTCCTGGAAAAACGTCTGCGTGTCCTGCTGCCCATAAACAATGAACTTTGCACTAGTCCTTTGTGCTATAATTCGAACTTTTATTGTAACAGCCTAGAACTTAATGACTCTGCTGCTTTGATTTTACAAGTGCATTTTCCTTGTTTCTGCTTATCATTACTGTTCTCCACGTACTTGAGGGACCTTCCGGGTTGCAAGCGTACTCATGAGGCCCTGACTGATCAGGAATGCTCTCACAAGCCCTGCAGATCGCCGAAAAGCCGCTCACTCTAATGGCACGCACGTCCCCGGGTGGTATTAGGTCTTTCACACCGCTTTCTACCCCCGGGAGAGTCGATACCCTGTGAGTGCTCGCATGACGGTCGAGCCTTGCCTTTGCTTGCTACTAGTATGCGTTGTACTAGTTTCACCAGCAGGAAAAACATGATTCACATGAGATTAGCGGGCTTTCGGGATAACTTATCTTTTATTCATGATAGAAGTTCTTGAACGACAACTTGGTGCTTCAGGGTACATCTTGCAGCAACACAACTCTTTCCGGGTACATGGCTTCGCAATCCTCAGAGGACTTTGCACATCGGGAAGTCGGCGGCCTCCTCAGCGCAAGAGCACCGATCCGCAAGTGCCCATAGTTCATCCAGTGTTGCAATCCGCTGGGTGCACAGCTTCACACGCATTGTCACGCTGCGCACATTCATGTGGAAGATGAGGACGGTGCGAGGCTCTGGGAGATCATTGGCAGGTATCCTGTCCGCGACCTCCCGGAACCTCCAGACAAAGTGACGCAGCTTTTCCCCTTCCTTCTGCCTCACATGGTAGAGATCGAAGACCGACGACGGGAACGGGGTGCAGCAGGTCATGAGGTGTTGGCTGGTCTAGCCTTCCATGTCCTCGCGGGAGTGATGCCTGAGGTTGGAGCTTTGGCCAGCGTTCTCCTCAGGCTGCTCCATGGGCTGCTTGCCGCGAAGATCTTCAGGCTGCTCCTCTTCCGGGGGCCACGGGTCGGACTCGATGACGTTGACCTCAAGCCCAACAACGCCGATCTCTGCCTCGACTACGCCAGTGATGCTGGTGGAGGTAGAGCTGGCAGGGTCATGGCACTAGAAAGCGAAATTCAGCAGCCCCTCCAAGCTGGTGAACCAAGCTTTCATGCGAGGATCACTCTTGCAGAGGTCCGGTTAGTAGGAGAGGAGTGCTTTGACAGCCCCCAGAGCCTCCTTCAGCCCCCGACTCTGCTGAGCGAGCTGCTGAGCCTGCACAGGGATCTCGCCGGCTTCAGACATGGCGCCTACTCGATGATGAGGAAGACCTTTCTCTGGTTCGGGAGGGGGCTTCGCCTTGGTTGCCGACGCAGACTCGGACGTCGATCTTGTCACAGGCGAGGAGCTTGAAACAGATCTTGTATCGGAAGATCTTGAAGATGATGGCGCTTCCCATGAAGAAGTGCTTGATGTGGATCTTGAAGAAGATGAAGAAGAAGAACTCGTCGTGGCTTGAGATGCAGACGGATCCAGCGCTTGCGCCCCCTACCTGGCGCGCCAGATGTCGTGTCTCGAAGGACGGACACCGGGAGTGAAGGACACCCCTTTTGTAGATTCGGTAGGGCGCAAAGGAGGCTGGAAACGTCTCTCACGGAGGGGTCTCCGACGAGCTCTCACACTCTCTCTCTATCTCAGCGTGTATGGAAAACAAGCAAAGGACACAGCGATCTACCCAGGTTCAGGCCGCCCGAAGGCTAACAGCCCTACTCCTGCAAGTCTGGATAGATGGTGGCAACATGGTGCGGCTACAAGGTTGTCTCCGACGAGGAACCCGGCAAGGGTTTTGGCTTGAACAAGAAGAAGGACAGATCCTGGCCCGGAGGAGATCACCTTCCCTTTCTTCCCTGCCCTAGCCTAGCTCTGCGGTGTGCTTGCTATGCTTGCAGCCATATGTGTCTTCTTCCTTGGATTCGTCCTCCTCCTCGCCATGCCTTGGTCCTCTTTTTATAGATAAAGGGGATGCCACAAAGGTCATGCGAGGAGCGTGAGGGGTCTTGGCGGGAAGAAACCCCTCTCTGTGGGGGAGGAGACGTGGCCTCTCCTCCTCCAAGCATCCTTCCTCAGTTTGGTGAGATCCCCGCCCTTTGGGGGAAAGCGACGTGGGTAAAGGCTGGCACACCGCAGGTGGTGTCTCCTGCCCGCGCCTTGCTTACCAAGTCTTCTGGGTTCTTCTACCATCTTCTGGAGGGTGGTGGAAACCCTATCTTCTGCTTGTACGGCCGGGTACCCGAGATGGAGTCCGGCGCTGCCAGGGCCTCTGGCTCTCGGGGTCTTAATCTGCTTCCGGGGTGCGGGGGACCCGGGGGTCCTTCGCACCCGGTGGCCTTGGCTGGCAGGATCGGTACCCGCCAGGTCTTGCGTCGTGTCTTGGCCTTGTCCATCTTCGTGCTGGGCCCACAGGTGGTGGACCCACTTTGGCAGCGATAGGGGAACCCCGTGTTCCACTGTTGCGACACCAGCCCTTCGGAACCTAAATGTGAGGACTCGTAGTTCTGCCTAGGGACAGTATGGTGGCCGTTTTCATCCCCCAATCAAACATGTGAGGATCCAGGTCAGGGGGTAGGTCACCGGACCATCCCCTCATTGAACGGAGTCATCTCCGTTGTAGATGTACCCCACACTAAAATGAGCAAACTATAGGACTAAGCCCTGTCCCATATTTGAGGTAGGAGTGGTCGCACAAGTTAGGTTGGTCGACGTAAGTACCCAGACACAATGAGCTTTTAGAGAAAACCATCAATATCCACCTTCTCAACTTCCCGACACCTCGCATAACGGTATCCAACCAAGGATACCACAAAGGAGTTTTTGAAGAAAACACTTTCCCATCCTATAATTTGATGAGCACTATAGTGTGCTTACATATCTAAGTGGCAAATAGCTTTTCATATATTTTCAAAAACAAGTTGCTTTGTATAAAACAGGTAACTCAAAATATCGATGCATCATATATAAGGGTGCAAAGCTCAGAAAGTAGCTTGCCTGATTTTAGCATAATGTCCCTGGACTTCTCCTTGTTGATCAATATAAATGAATTCCCATACTTCTCAAATAAATCCTCTTCATCGGCCACTCGGTAGCGTTAATGTCTAGCGTCGCAAAATAAAAAGAACACAATCAATCATACAGCAAGGCACACTCAAGATATCAAGCAACTCCCGTAAAAAAAGATATCAAGCAACTACGACAAACAACAATCAATACACCAAACAAGACCACAAATGATACACAACCAAGTGACAAATCACAAGCTTAAAACTTAAGCATTCAAGCGACAACTAGGATGTACACTTACGATGGCGTTATACTAATCCATAATCTAACACTATACATGTGCTAGGAACATAGATCACAAAGCTATCTTATGCTAGGATGAACAGATAGCACCCTTTTATTTAAACAGGAAATACTTCAAACAAAAGTTAAGTTAACAATTATTTTCTATAACAAAGTATTTTATTGACAAGACACTTAGGCTAGTGCACAACTTGAAGACAGTCAAGTTTAACAAGCAAGGTAGACTTATTAATCATGCAAATATATCTAACCCATGCCACTAACAGTACTAACATAGGCTAGCAAGTCAAGCAACAGTAGCAATCATGTAACAACACCTCAACATGCAGCACATAACACAAACAACACTTTCATAATAAGGGATTTAAATCTTTTCTCTATATTGGTGGCAGATAACATCACTTTTACTACTTATTTTACCCAGGGAGTTCCGTTAACCAAACAATCAAGCAAAGTTGGATTTACGTTCACTATTAGTATTAGAAACTAACCCAATTGGATTTGGTTCAGTTTGAATTACCAAATTCCTCTCACAAATGGTTTAGTTCAGAAGCTTGTTCACTACCATAGAAAGGCCTTTCTGTGGCGCACCGTTTTTGGCATTCCGTGGCGCACCCCCCAGGTTTGCTGGGTGCGCCACAGAATTCTCGCCACAAAAATTATTTCTGTGGCGCATCCAGGGCGTGCGCCACAGAAAGTCCAACTTTTGTGGCGCACCCAGCATGGTGCGCCACAGAAATAGCTCGGCAGCACCCTATGCAGAGGAATTCTGTGGCGCACTGCTCCTTGGTGCGCCACAGAAAGTGGTGCGCCACAAAAAAAAAGGCCATGCGCCACAGAAATATGAAACAGAAATACAGGTATTTTTCCATTTTGCTGTACAAATACAGGTATATACAGGATTTATACAGATTTATACAGAAATATAGGTATATTTGATAGGTATATGAACAGACAAACACATTAATCACTATGTTATCACACATATTACATAGTGCCCGAGATACATACACATAGTCACAAAAGTGCCGAATGTTTACACAATTAGTCATGATACAAACAAAAGTTCATCATTTCACACTACACGCTACAAATCAAGTGTTCACCGCCTAACTATGATCAAATGTACTACACATCGGCGATGATGGTGAGCAAGAGCGCGCGGGAGCATGCATGATCATGGATTCCTCTTCTTGAGCGGCGTCGGGAACGGTAGAATGCCCTTTAACGTCCTCCACTCCCTGGTGTCATTCTGCACCTCTAGTCGTTCTTCGATCTCCCTCTGAGACAACGCTGAAGATGGATTGGGATATATATTGGTTAGTGATATACATAGAGTATAATTTATTCATCTAAGTAGAGAGGCAAGACGATCAATCAATTGGCATGGTTGGAAATCATATGGCTATCCTATTTGGGTTTCATAGCATAGCATATATATAATATATAACCCTACACATGCACTTCTACAAAAAAGTACACACTAGCTAGTAATGCTTAGCAAGGCTATCTTTTATAATACATCCTACCTCTGGGAAAGTGGAAGGACCCTGAGGCGTGAATGACATCCTCGAGGATGATCGTTGTTAACTACAGCCGGATGCGATGGAAGTCTTGTCTATAATCAGCATCGGTGAGCTCATCCGCGTTTTTGGAGTATTCTGTGAGATTAGATGGAATCTTCATTTTCTCGCAATCCCGGACAATCGCTTTAAGGTGATGGAGGGCGTAGTAGGCCTCCATCACACTGCCATCCAGTTGCTTGATGCAATGGAATTGGATCCCATGCAAGAACTTGTGTGTGTTGTCATCCTCCGTGAAAAATTCCGAGTTCTTATGGAAGGGGCCGCCCTTTTTGGCATAGGCCTCGAGAGCGTCATCGAGAACACCCTTTAATCTGTTGTATTGTCTCGGCTGGCCGGATTTATTCCCCGAGTCCAAATAAGTGGCAACGGACCACCTCGGGGATATGTATATGAGTGCGCAGTATTTGTCCCTGCTCAACACAATTGAAGCGGAATGTTGGACAAAGGATCAGCGATGGAAGAAATGTACAAGAAGGCAGAAGATAGGACGGTGGCGAGCGGATGTGTACTTACTCGAAAAAGTAAGGCAGAAGAAGACCCTTACGAGGTACTCCTTGGTCGTTTCCCGTGTCGTTGATCCTTCCACCAGATGGATGTCGCGCATGTAGTAGGGATCCACTATTGCAACGTACGGGGTATCATGTCTCCTGATCTTCCTCGCCGCATCGAGCGCATATAGGCGGACCATGTTATAGTCCAGCCGTTTGGAGTGAAACAGGTTGAAGATGTCCTCGTACGCTATGAAGAACACATCCGCGGGGTCTTCCTGGACGAAGTCTACCAACTCTTTTGGCACCTTGACCGCGAACGCCGGGTAACTCGGGTTCTCCTCTTTAAGAAGGGTCTCCTCTAGATACAAGACATAATTCTGCAAAGCAATCATGGGTCCTTCTGCAAGGCGGAGCAAGTCCCCAGACAAGATAGGTGTACCAGCTTCATGAACTCGGGGGAAGCCTCGTGGAATCGTGTCTTCAAGACCCCGGATCTTAGGATCTGGCTGGCTCGCAGAGGATGCTTTTCTCTTCCTTTGCTTCTTCTTTTTCTTCGTCTCTAGGGATTGTGGGGGTGCAGTGAGCCCCGCTTTAACAGTTGCTTGCAGTGTGTTAGGGCTCAAAATGTTACCCGGTTGAGCTTGATGATCGCCGACATCCGGAGGCGTGTCGGTGAAGGCCAGGCGCTGTGTGCATGAAGTGGGACGAGCAGGTTGACCGCGGTGGTCTCAAAAGGATTCTTCATCCACAAGAGGCATGTACATATCATCCCGGCAGGCGCCAGTGTTGATGTACTCATCGACGTTGACATCCTCCTCCTCATTGTCGTCGTTGCCACCAAGTTGAGGTGCAACGGCTTTGTCCTAAACATAAACAATAGCACATCCGTTAATCGGGAAAGTCGAAAAGTCGGGGAATTTGGAAAGTCAGAACTAACCTTGGATGGTTGCGGTAAAGACGTTCCCAACAACTGTTTGTGGCGGTTCGTTGAGGCGACGACCGGCGGTAGCTTCCGGCCGGTGGTGGTAGCAACCGGCGGTAGCTTCCGGCCGGTGGTGGCGGCGACCGGCGGTTCCTTCTGGGAGGTGGCGACAGCTGCTTGTGGCGCTGGTTCATCCGCAACAGCTTGTCGTGGCCTCCTCGACGGGGGCCAAACGACCTGGGGCCGGGGCCTCGAGGTGGCGCCGCTGGTGCGCCTGTACCCATGAAGAACATCCCCAAGACGAATCTGGGTCTTCGGCCATTCCAGCATCCACTTCCCTAATTCGCCAAGCTTCATGTGTTTCTCGGCTCCCTGAGGTTGCATGGGGGGGGTCGATGTCACGGAACTCAGGAAGTACCTCCCTCACATTGACTTTCATCACGTCCTCGCTCATTCGGGTGTTGTGCATATCGCGGGTCAAAGGTTGTATGATCTTGGCCGTTGCGACTTCCTTCAACTCGCCTCCGGCCCCTACCCTATGCAGGAGTATGCAAGGCATGTCCTGGGAGTCAACACATTTTGGGCACCATGCATGAGATATGGCAGTCATCAAAGGCATATATAGTCATAGGAGTTGTTGTGGACTAACTAATTAGTTACCTTGTCGATGGCATCGAGCTCGGCTAATGTCAAGACAAGGGCGCCGGTGCCGGCGGCCGGCCTATCATTCTCCGGCCGAGGGGGCACCGGTGGGGTCACCAGGACCGGCGACACGACAGGGGGCACCGGTGGGGTCACCAGGACCGGTGACACGTTATTGCTGGAGGTGCTGCCGGCGAAGCTGGGCACGTGTATCGGCCCCTGTTGACCTCCCGCATGCCAAGCAGCTATCCCCTCCATCAATGCAGGGGGTAACAAACTCCGGAGCTTCTCGTCCACCTTCTCGGCCACTAGCTTGTCCACCATGCTGGAGTCCACCTTTTTGTGCTCTAGTGTCTCCAGCTTCTTCCTTAGCTCGAGAACCTCGGCTTTATCTTTAGCCGGCCTCCTCTCCTTTTTCGTCTCGGTGTCCGTGCTGTAGTACTCGAGGAACTTCATCGCCGTACCAAAGCCGGTCACACGGCCAGCAGATGTCGGCGGCTTTGACTTGTCCCTCCCCTTGTAAACGTTCATTTCCCGGTTGAAAGTCGTGTCCCATGGGTCGGCCTGAGCCTCCTGGAACGACGGGCCGGCCTCAGCCTCAGCCTTCAACTGAGCCTCCTGCGGACAAAGGAAATAAACGTGAACCCATGTAGAAATCAACGCAAATGGACTTTGAGATATCCGCGGTAATTAAGTTCCTTACCAGCTTTTTCTCGAAATCCAACACATCTTTATAGTCAATAACGAATTACCCCATCCCCCGCTTCAGATAGTAGCGGGACCGAACAAAGTTCTTAACTTGCTCATTCGTGATTTTATGCCACGGGTTATCTTTCCGAAGTCTGGCAACCTCGGCATCCTCCTTGTCCCAAACAGGATTTTTTCCTGCGTAACCGCCGCTTCCCAAATGTTGGTTACCTAAGTTAAATGCCCGCATTTTCTTCGCCCACTCCGTCCATTTTTTAGCGGTCGGCACTGATCTCTTCCCAGCTAAGACCCTTTTCAATCTTCGCCTTCACCCGGCCTCTCCACCTGGTCAAGGCGGTGTTCATCTTCGTGATGGCGAAGCCATCCACCTTTTTGTTTCCATCCTCCGGGAAAATGTATCGTTCGTGAAGCTTCTTGAGGAGGTGTGTGCACAAAGCCTCATTCTCCGCGCTCCTGAGGTCATACGTGTTGATCGACACGGTTTCCCGGAGGATGCACCCTAGTTGCATGCCGTACCCTTTTGCGACGTCCCTAGGCTCCAGTGGTTGGCCACTTTTCGAGACCTTAGTGAACGTGTCGGTGACAGTGCCGACCGCTTGCGGTGTCCGGTTCTTCCTCTCCTTCTTAAGCTTCTTAGCGGTCGGGTTACCACCACCACCGCCATCCGTGTGGTCGCCACCCCCGGCATCTGTGTGGTCGCCGGCCTCGGTGGTGGTGGTTGCGTCCCCATCTCCATCGGCATCCTCTAACAGAAAGTCACCATCGCCGTCACGAGCCAGTTCGGCGGCCTCCGCATCCTCCATCTCTGGGTTCACTTCCCAGAACGACATGTTCTTTCTCTAGCTTGTTCTTCGACGCTCAAGTGCTTAGAAGGGCCGGCCTGGGAGGACATGTTTGCACTGCATTGAAAAAGAGGAAAAAAGTTAGTACAACAAATATAACAAAAGCATCACTTAAATTAGCACTAAGATACCCCGGCCCATGCATTAGACGCAATACCCCATATGTCCTGTTTTTAGCAAAGTCATGCTAAATTTCAAGATTTTTTTTGGCATGACCTTTGCTAAAAATAGGACATATGGAGTATCCGAATTTGCCGGAATGGAAGTTAATCGACGTTCCGGCAATCTCAAGGGCCTCACGGTACCTGCACAAGCATTTCACAAATAATGGCCGGCATCGCTGGCCGGCAACAGCATCACATCAACAACATTTCCCGCCGGCATAGCTGGCCGGCAACAGCATCACAAACAACCACGGCACGATGGTCGTGGTACCACAAAACACACGGTCACCGGAGGTTTTCGACGAAATGCTCACCAAAGGGGAACTTTAGTTTAGTAGTTGATGTAGTCGAAGCCGATGGTCTGCACAAGAAAAGCATAAGAATTAACACTTCTAGTACACCATAGCAATTAACATAGTGGCAGTACCAACTTTTTTACAAAAAAAGCATTAGCAACCATAGTGGCAGTAGCAAAAATAGTGGCAGCAAGCAAGTATGCACTAACCTAGCACTAGCAACTAGGTTATTTATCTCACCAGATATGTGGCAGCAAGCAAGCAACTATGCACTAACCTAGCACTAACAAAACATGTGGCAGCAAGCAAGCAACTATGCACTAAGCAAGCAAGCAACTATGCACTAAGCAAGCAACTAGCAAGCAAAAATAGTGGCAGCAAGCAACTATGCACTAACCTAGCAAGTATGCACTATTACTTCACATATTTTATCTATCTTCCCACAATTCTCATACTTCACATATTTTATCTATCTTCCCACAATTCTCATGGCAAAGTAACAAAATGCAAACATGCTGATCACATATTAGTGCTACCATTATGCAGGTCACATGCAAATGAACCTTATGTCCCTATACTAATATGCTATTACATTTAAGTTTCGAGGTCACATGCAAATGAACCTCAAGTACTTGCAGCAAGCAATCAACCAAAAAAAAGGATCATGTAACAAAAGCAGCTAGCAGCAAAAGCACCTATGCAGCAACTAAAAATGCATCTTCAAAGTAGTTAAAAAGTACCAACTTTGGAGGCTTACAAAATTATCAAATCTTGATACTATTTAAAATGTACCTTCATGTATCTCTTGTACTATGTTATTACTTCGTGATAAAGCTCAAAAATATTTTTTTTGAATACATCTAGAACCTTAATTGAAGGCATTTTTGTAGGCATGTTAAAACAGTGACCATATTTAACTTAGCAAAATTTCAATTTTTTTGTCTCCAAAATTTTCCTAACACCACTAGAACCAACTAGAAGCATTAGCAACTACTTGCAGCAAGCAATCAACAAAAAATCATACAAATTCTGTAAAAAAATTGGGTTTGGCATTTGACCAAACACATTGTGTGTAGAGAAGAGGAATGGCAGGAGAGGGGAGTGTATCGACCTCGGGGATCGGGGGAGGGGAGGTGAAGCCGGCGTCGAGGTCCTCCGCGGCATCGAGGACGGCCGATCGAGGGCACGGGCTTGGCGAGGCGAGCACGGGCGCGTCGAGGTCCTCCGCGGCGTCGAGGACGGGCGCGTCAAGGTTCTCCGCGGCAGCGAGCACGGGCACGGCGAGGCGGGTTTGGGTGGCGGGCACGGGCACGGCGAGGCACGGGCACGGTGGGGCAGCGGGCACGGGCACGGTGGTGCGGCGAGGGCCGACAGCGAGAGGTGCGGTTCGCGCGCGCGGTTTGGGGACTTAGCGAAATTTGGCGAAGAAACAAGCGGGCGCGTGGGCGGGGCCACATGTAAGTGGGGGCAAAAGAATTCTGTGGCGCATCCGAGCTGGCATGCACCACAGAAGTTTTGAATTCTGTGGCGCATCCCCAGCTGATGCGCCACAGAATTCTTTGATTCTGTTTTGCATCTGCTGAGGGATGCGCCACAGAATTGTGTGGCCTGAGGTGCTAAAACAAACTGCTAGCTGTTCTGTGCAAGCACACCAGTATAGCCCAATGGCTCACACACACGAAAAAAACTTGGGGCAGCCAGGTTCGAATCCCAGCAGTCTCACTTTTTTCTGAACTTTTTTCTTTAAAATATTTTTGGTTAAATTTGGTTCAAAAAATACACACAATATGTCTCATACATATTTAGTTCATTGAATACATAACTCTTGCATTGTCTCACACACAATGTCTCATACATATTCATTGAATACATATATATGCTTGCATTGTCTCACACACACACACACAAATTAAATACACCAAAAAAGTCTCTTCTTCGTCTCGGTTCCGAGCTAGCTCTTCTTTCCCTTCTTCGCGGTTGAAAACTTTAGGCCGGTGACCTTGAGATTTCTTCGCGTGAACGGACAACCTTTAGTAGGTAGGGAGGTCTTCCTTCTTTGTGTACTAGTAGTAGGCATGTCGAAGAACTTGTCGAATTCCTCCTCGATCTTTGGCTCGTTGTCCAAGTCTTGCTCGGTGGCGCCTCCTTCCATTCCGATGATGCTCCTCTTGCCCCTCCTCACGACAACACGGCTAGGCTTTGACGGGTCGGTAATGAAGAAGCATTGCTCAACTTGGCTAGCGAGTACCCATGGCTCATTTTTCGCGGAGGCGTTCTTCGATTTGGCATCGGGTATTACCATGGTGGTGAAATACCGGCCTTCTTTGACGACGTCCTTGGCCCATCTTACACGGAACATTGGCACCAACTCTCCACAGTAGTTGAGCTCCCATATGTCCTCAATCCTTCCGAAGTATCTTTCCTTGACAGTAGCCTCCTCATCGCCGTAGGATAGCATAGTTACTCCTGAGTTTTGATATTCCGACTTCTTGTCCTTTTCCTCGGTGTAGAATCTGTAGCCGTTGATGTCGTACGCCTGATAGGTCTTTACGTTGTGCGAGGGACCCCGTGATAAGGAGAATATGAGTCTTTCATCTTCCGTAGATGGTGCTTTGTTCTTTGCTAGCTCCAGTTGCTTTTGCTTGAACCAACGCGTGAAGCTGAGTTGTGCTCTCTGGTTACGTCTCCCTTCTTCCTCGGCCGGCCCAGTTTGATGTAATGTTGCTCGAGTAAGCATTTGTGCTGTTCCACCCAAGTTTCGATCAATTGTAAGTGTTGTAGCGCGACCCGGTGAGCCCTGTCGAAGTCGTCCTTTCGACCCTGCATGCTGACAAAGGTTGAGCTGGTGCCCTCTCGGTGACCATATCCATTGAGCCTGCCGAAGTGTTTCCTCGTGGGCAGACCAACATCCTGGTTCTCGGTGCTTAGATAATTCTGGCAGAAGGAGATGCACTCGTAGGTTAGAAAGCCCTTGGCCATGCTTGCGTCTGGATGGGACCTGTTGCGGACGTATCCTTTCATGACACCGTTCATCCTTTCGAACGGCATCATGTAGTGCATGAACGTTGGCCCGAGCTGCCTGATGTCATCAACGACATGGAGAAGGAGATGCACGCAGATATCAAAGAATGCTGGCGGGAAGTAAATCTCGAGCTCGCATAGTATCAGCACGATCTCTTCCTGTAGCCTGTCGAGCTGCTTCACGCCGATCGACTTCCTGTTGATGACGTCGAAAAAGTTGCAAAGGGCAAGCAGCGTATCACGGACGTGCTCGTCCATTATCCCTCGAATCGCAACGGGAAGTATCTGCGTCAACAGCACGTGACAGTCGTGAGACTTCATCCCGCTAAACCTCTTCTTCGTTCCGTCCAGATATCTGCTTATCTGCCCCGCGTAACCATGAGGAAATTTGACTCCTAGGAGACACATGTAGAATTGCTCGAGCTCCTCCGGACTCATAGTGAAGCACGTAGCGGGAAGCACCACAGTGTTCTTCTTTACCCTTTTGCGGCGACCTTGAGTCCCTTCCGTCTGATCATCATCATCGTCATCGCTATCGGGGCCTGAAGATCTTTCCTGACACCAAGCCATTTCAGATCGTATCTTGCTTTCGTCCCATCCTTGGTCTTTTCCGGCATGTTGGAAAGAGTGCCAAGCAGACTCTCGGTGACATTCTTCGTAATGTGCATCATATCGAGGCTATGTGGCGTCTTGAGGACCTTCCAGTACAAGTCGTGGAAAACAGACCTCGCTTTCCATACACCCAGCAGCGGATCTACCTTCGGTCGTTTCTTTCCCGGCGCGGGCACTCCTCCCAATTTTCAACAGCTCGTCGATTTCTGTGCCGCTCCTCGGGCTCGGGGTCCTTCGATCTCGTCCTTACCATTGAACAGGTCACCGCGTTTTCTCCACGGGTGATCCATGCGAAGCCACCTTCGAGCCCCTGGGTACACGGTTTTCGAAGACCCGGGATTCCTTGGTAGCTGGAGATGCGGGGTCTTATCCATGCACCTGACACATGCGCAGAATCCGTGGCCTACCTGGGCCGATACATATGAGCAACCAGGATAGTCCTGCACCGTCGTGAGCAACGCGGCTCTCATGGAAATAATCTCCAGTGTAGGCATCCCACGTACGGGCTGGCGTCTCCCACAACGTGGCTAACTCCTCTTTCAACAGCGCGAGATACGATGTATGTGGACACCTGCTTGTTTCGGCCCCTGAATGAGAATACTCATGTGTATATACCTTTGCTTCGTGCACAACCACGGGGGAAGGTTGTAAGGCCATACAAACACGGGCCAGGTGCTATGCGTGCTACTCTGGTTGCCGAACGGATTGAGTCCATCGGTGCTCATACCGAGCCTGACGTTCCTTGCGTCGCCTCCGAAATTTCCGACGGCGTCCAACTCTTGCCACTGGCTAGCGTCTGAAGGGTGTGTAAGGATCCTGCCCTTCTCCGGATCTTCTTCGGGCTTCTCCCTTTCCGCGTGCCATTGCATGAGCTTTGCTTCCTTAGGGTCCACGAAGTACCGCTGCAGACGGGGAGTGATAGGAAAGTACCATACCACTTTTCGAGGAACTTTCTTCCCACGGCTCTTGTACCGTCCTTGGCCGCACACCGGACATGTGGTTCTGTCCTCGTACTCGCCCCGATAAATTGCGCAATCATTGATGCAGGCGTGGTATTTAACGTGCGGTAGGTCAAGAGGGCACACGACTTTCTTGGCCTCCTCGATACTAGTTGGCAATGTGTTCCCCTCGGGAAGACGCTCGTGGAAGAATTGCATGTTCTTGTTGAAGCTCGCGTCGGTCCATTTGTTTCCCGACTTCATCTCCAGAGCATCAAGCGTTACTTGCAAGCGCGTATCCTGTGGCCGGCACCCAGGATACAACGGAGTCTTCCCGTCTATCTCCATTTGCGCCAGCTTGGCTTTCTCTCTAACGGTGCTCGCGTTCTTGAGGAGCAGTTCTTGAACATGAGACTCCATCAAGGCCGACATTAGCGAGCTCTGCGGCGTGTTCGCGTCTTCTCCACCACCATCATGACCATGTCCGTCGGCATCTCCTTCGTCACGATCATCTTGCCCGCCCTCGTCTTCAGGCGCAACATTTGCTGTCGGCGCTTGGTTGAAGCCTTCCATGAAACCGCGCCTGAGCAGGTGTTCCTCCAATTGTCCGGAATCAGGGTCGATCCATCTCACAAGTTTGCAACTTCTACACGGACATCGTATCTGGCGCCCGTTGCACCGAATCATTTCCGCCTTCGCTTCTTCCTTGTAGTTGTTGATTCGACTGGAGCTCATCTTGATGACCATGGTCGCCTACGCGGTATACATATAGAGTATGTGTTATTAATTAGAATTAATTAACCGCAACATGCACACACACACATACAAGCTTCTCATGCGGGAAGTCGGAAAGTCGGAAATGTTCGACGAAAAAATTCGGCATGACTTCCCCTAAAAGTAGGACATATGTGGTGCAAAAATTTACCGAAATGGAAATGAATCAACATTTCGGCAAACATCCATGCACCACGCCGCGCAACGCAACAACAAAAGGCAACAACATGCACAACACACACAAGCTTCATGTATAAACATCGATCGTCGTGCAAACGCCCGCCGACAAGTTTCTCATGCCTTTAACAAACATCCATACACATCGCCGGCCACACAAAACATGCATACACATATCCATCCAACAATACCCACCTAGTAGATCTAGATCCGTTGCCAAGACGTGACCGTGATCGATGAGAGAGAGTGTGTGGTGATGGAGAGAAAATAGTGGACAAAAAGAGAGGAGGAGAATATATATGGAGGCTCTCCCCAAGCCCTCACCAATTATATATCAAACAAAGTAGGTTTAACAACATATAATGGAGAATAGGATGGTCAAAATGGCATGGGAGAGAGGAGGAGCTCGAGCTAGATGGGAGGATGAAGAAGGTCACATGCATGGGGAAAGTGTGCTTCCACCTTTTTGAAGATCTGGTGGGCCAACATTCTGTGGCGCACGCAGCTCGGTGCACCACAGAAAGTGGACATTCTGTGGCGCACCGTGGCTGGTGCGCCACAGAAACTTTACTTTCTGTGGTGCATGCGATGCGCCACAGAAAGTTAAGTTTCTGTGGCGCACCAGCCACGGTGCGCCACAGAATGTCCCCAGATGGACCGTGGACCAATGATTGCACGTGGGACCCACTGGTTTTCTGTGGCGCATGGGTGGGCATGCGCCACAGAATTCTGACTTTCTGTGGCGCATGGGCCAAAGATGCGCCAAAGAAAGTCCAATATTTCTGTGGCGCACCAGCATCCATGTGCCACAGAAATAATTCTGTGGCGCACCAATTAAGGGTGCGCCACAGAATGACAACCTCCCTATAACCCTTTTCCTAGTAGTGGTTAAACATATTTTAGCTACTGGCCTAGTTCTGTTAATCCTAAAATTAAATCCTTTTAGGACAGCAAGTATTGATTATTTCTAGTCTAACACAATTGGATTTGACTCAAAAAGAGCTACTGTTTACCCTACACAATTATTCTAATCCAGAAGCTTACTAGTCAAGTTTTAGTGACTATTTTAGTTCTGTTGCTCATAAAATTACATCCTTTTAGTTGCGCACGGAACTAGTTAATCCTAATCCAACATTGATTTAACCCCATTGGTTTAACCAATAATCAATTAAAATTATTATGGTACAGAAGCATCCACAAACTTCAATTCTACGCTAAACAATTAATGTTGCTTAATTAATTCTAGCAAAATTAGGGTAGCTAAGTGATTGCAATACTAAGCTAACAAAATTGGATTCACCAATTTTGGACTAACAGAGCATCAGAAACAAACAAGTTTATGATTTAAACCTTTTGTGCTAATTTAAATATCAAGCGATTAATACTACTCTAAACAGGGTGAAACTAGTTTATATGCACAGATAATTTAATAACCTTTCTATAGAATTGTTTTTCATAATATTTGGACTTATAAATCTTGAGTTATTGAATTTCTAAGTTGAGCCTAGAAATGGATTTGGATTTAAACAGAAAATGGAATGAAAGTGTCCGTCAGTGGAGCCATCCCGTCAGTGGCTCAGGGAATTAATTCCCGCGCGTGGAAAATATCAAATCGTTGACGGGTGATGCCAGCCCGTCAGTGGCTCATCTAACTGAAGCGATAGGTAGCCGTTCGATTCAGATCCAATGGTTGAGAGAAGGTGCCCCGGCGGCGACCTCAAATCAACGGCGCCGCCGTGGCCAGAGAGGGTGGCGGCGACGCGTTGCTCACCTAGGGGCTTCTGGGAACGGCGTAGGTGGTGGAGGTGACTTTGGAGAGCTTGGGGGTCACGATGGTGGTGTTGGCTTGGCTCAAGGAAGCCTAGAACGTCGACGGCGAGCTTGTGGGCTCCCACGGACGTGTCCTGGCTCCGGCGAGCCCCTGGGGATGCTCTGGTGTGCCTCTTGTGTGCGCAACGAGATAGGAAAGTGAGTGAGGCTGCGGCGGAGCACGGCAGAGCGAGAGGGGGAGAAAAAGAATTGAGGGGGCGACACGACCGTGTGATGCGTGTAAAGCACATGTTCGTCTGGAGACCTCAAGTGTAAGGTTTGATGAGTGTAGCAGCAAGTCTTCCCTCAGTATGAAACCGAGGTTATCGAACCAGTAGGAAGTCGGCGATGTTCTGAAGGTGTCAACGGCGTCAGAAAACTTGTGGCGTTGTTGGGGAAGCGAACTTCCTGACGGTTGACTTGGAACCTGCACACAAGACAATCAAACTACTTTGCCCCGGTGAGTCAGTGAGGGTGTCAATCTCACCGGCTTGCTGAAAACAAAGGATTAGACGTATAGTGTGGAAAATGATGTTTGTTTGCAGAGGATGAAAAAGAACAATGATTGCAGTAGGTTGTATTTCAGATGTAAAAGAATGGACCGGGGTCCACAGTTCACTAGTGGTGTCTCTCCATAATAAAATACTAACATGCTGGGTAAACGAATTACAGCTGGTCAATTGATAAAATAAAGAGGTGCATAACAATGCATATACAAGTCATGATGATCACTATGAGATTTATTTGGGCATTACGACAAAGTACACAGACCGCCATCCAGCATGCATCTGTGCCTAAATAGTCCACCTTCAGGTTAGCGTCCGCACCCCTTCCAGTATTAAGTTGCAAGCAACAGACAATTGCATTAAGTATGGTGCATAATGTAAACAATACAAATATCCTTAGACAAAGCATTGCTGTTTTACCCCTAGTAGCAACAGCACATCCACAACCTTAGAACTTTCTGTCACTGTCCCAGATTAAATGGAGGCATGAACCCACTATCTAGTATAAATACTCCCTCTTGGAGTTACAAGCATAAACTTGGCCAAAGCCTACACTAATAACGGAGAGCATGCAAGATCATAAACAACATATATATAATAGATCAATAATCAACTTGACATAGTATTCAATACTCATCGGATCCAAGCAAACACAACATGTAGCATTACAATAAGATGATCTTGATCATGATAGGCAGCTCACAAGATGATAAGGATCAACCCTGTTGATCCTAGAGTTTTGCCCGATCTTTCACAGCGAAACAACCAAGGTAATAATTCTCCCAATTACACGATGAACGCAAACCTGGAGAAGAGGAACGAATCCAGCAAGCAACATGATGAAGACAATCCTTGATGAACACAAGAACCTCCGCAGCAATCTTTATTACAAACTGATAAATGGCATCGCCGTCCCCGGAGGGATGCTTCACCAAGAAACACACGTAGTAGTTTTTAACCTAAATTTCTGAACCCCTTCTAACTCGCAGCACCAAGCCTTATATGGAGGGGTGCTACAGTACCGCGCTACAGGACCATGCTACAGTACCGCCCCACTAATGGGCCCTATGTTGACTTGGTTGGATAGGCCCAAACCAAGCCCAAACTCATAATTATTAAAAACTCTAATTATTTAAAATAGCAACACACGACGAATATATCTAACTTGGTGGAGTCCTGAAATTGGGCTTCACCTCCTCCGTCATGCCCGTATCACAAGATCTAAACATGATGGCACAAAAGGAGAAGACAACCATCTAGCTACTGCTATGGACCCATAGTCCAGAGATGAACTACTCACACATCACTCCGGAGGCAGGCATGGCGATGTAGAGCCCTCCGGTGATGATTCCCCTCTCCGGCAGGGTGCCGGGAAGAGCTTCAGGAACCCCCCGAGTTAGGGTTGACGGCGGCGGCGGCAGCGGATGCTTTCTGGAAATATGGCTCGATGTTTTAGGGTTTACGCCTCGGGGAGAATAAATAGGCGAAGGGGCGGTGTCGGTGGAGGCACGAGGCCCGCTCCCCACATGGCGGCGCGGTAGGGGCCCACCCACGCCATGGGGTGGGGACGGCGCCTCGCTGCCCCCTTCGTCTCTCATTCGGACTTCTGGAACGTGTCGGGAAAAATAGGGACTTGGCAATTTGTTTCGTCCGATTCCGAGGATATTTGCAGAACAGCTTTTCTGAAACCAAAAATAGCAGAAAACAGGAACTAGCACTGTGGCATCTTTTTAATAGGTTAGTCCCAGAAAATGCAAAAAATGCTATGAAGTGTGAATAAAACATGTAGCAATTGGTATAATACAAGCATGGAACATAAGAAATTATAGATACGTTGGAGACGTATCACCATGGCGGCATCGACCGCGTCTTATGGCAGGCTGTGGCCGTGCTTGACCACGGCGGCAAGAGCCACAACAGCGTGCCCGCCCTCCTGGCGGTGCACAGAGGTGAGTGGAGCTAGGGAGAGGGAGTGAGGAGTGGTGTGGAGAGGTTGAGCGGCTCGGGGCAGGTTGTATAGGCCGCGGCCGGTCCATGGTGGACTCCGAGCATGGGCACGAGCGAGCAAGGGCACAAGAGCTTGATTGGCTGCGGGAGGCGGTGGAGGAGCATCTGCTCGAGCTTCAGCTTGATTTTGAAGCTAGCTAATGGCCGAGAGCCGTTGGCTTGGCTGACGTCAAGGCGAGGTCTCGTCCGCCCGTTAGGTGCTCGACCAAAAGACAGTGAGCCGATTGGTGGCAGCGGCGGCACTGTGTTGCGAGAGCAAGGAAGAGAGGGTGTCTGCAGGGTCTAGGAGAGGTCGAGGAAGGGCCACGTCGAGCGCTGCGTGCTGGGTGCAGGTTTGGTCGTGGACACCGCGGTGTCCATGGACATGGCGAGCAGGGGAGGACGTGGACGATTTTGGTCGGCAGAAGCGAACTCTCGCGTGCATGGCCTTGCCCAATGGGAGCGGGGAGCAGGGCAGTGGTGTGGCGTGGTGCTGGCCAGTGCCGCGCCTCCTTTTCTTTCTCTTTTGCAGGTCGGGTCGAGGGGAGGGGAGAGAGCAGGTGCGACCAGCAGCTAGCGGCCAAACTGGCCGTGGCACTCATGTGCCTCTGCTCTTGGTAGGTTTAGTGAGGTGCTAGGGTGGTTTTTGCTTAGCTTTAGTCAAGGTTTGGTTAGTCTTGGCTAGGTTTAGATTTTATGCTACTCAGGTGTTCGATAGAATGCCTGAGTGGAAGTTTGATTTAGTTTTGATTAATTCCCTTTGTAAATAGTTATAGGATGATGTATTAGGTGTTGTAGGCTTTTATTAGATTTTTAGTGTAAAGACGAAATAGGGTTTTTGGAATATTCTTTGAGTTAAAGAAATAAAATAGGATTTCATATATCTAAATAAAATTAAGTGGAAACTATATAATTTTGAGAAGAGAGGGGTATGAAAATGAGATGGTCATTATTCCATCCCATCCATGGAATTATTTTCATAAATAAATATTTGTTTGAAGAAATAGAGAGGTGGGTGGAGAGAAATATTTGATAAGATCATTTGCTTAACTTATGATCTGAATTTCCAATTGTTGAATAATTTTAGGAGTTTGTTTTTATTCAAGTCACAAGCCATATTTGTTGTCAAGTGTGTGTTTAATTTAATGATCAACAATTCTTGATTATTTACTCACACAAGCAACAAACACAACAAGATAACACAAACATAAGTCAAACAAGCAAACAATATAAGTTCTCAAGCAATTATCCAATACTTATTTAGGTGGGGGATGGTGATAAGTTTCATCATGACAAGTATAATGTTGGAAAAGCTCAACTCCATAATTTGATATTTTTCAAAAGGGTTGGCCAAATATATATGGGTAATATACTCCCCACCTTTATTGTTTTCAAAAGAATGAAAGTATGAGTTCAAAATAAGAGCTACAAGTATAAGGGAGATATGAATGTTGGAGATAGCATATAGACCTCCATATTTTTAGAAAGACTTACATTTAGAAATACTTTTGCTTTTCCAAATAATAGATATTTTTGGATGTTGCTAAAACCAAAGAAACTTTGAAATGGTACTTGCCCAAAATAAGAGTGGAGAAGATATATGGAATAGTTTTCTTGTCATGACATGATCACCAAGATTAAATATATTTTTATCTTGGTTGAGTTCTTAGGTTGATATGTAGTGGCCAAACAATCCAAACAACACATTACACATGGTCAAATAGAGCAATAACAAGGGAAACACAAACATTAGTGTAGCTTTTCAAAAAAATTATGTTGGTTTCGAATTTTGGGTCTTGTAAAACAAAGTTTTTCTTAGTTCCAAAATTTGGGGTGTTACAGATCCTTCCCCCCTTAAAATAAATATCGTCCTCGAGATTTGCTAGGTGAGGTACTAGGGGAGTACGAGGGCAAAGGTTTTGGGCTGGCTATACTTCCGAGGTCGTAGCTTCTTCAGTGAGGTGGCCTCCTGGGATCTTGACGACGTGATGCTGCGAGGGCTTTCTTTGTCGATAATTTTCAGTGCTGAATTCAGATCCTTGATGACTTGTCGAGTGACTCTGGTGAAGGGTCGTAGTTGGTTATTTTCTAGATACTACAAGGGTAAGGCGCAAGGAACTAATTGTTAACATGTTCTGTTATACGTAGTGCATGTCTTTTCCCCTTAAAGAAAGTGATTTGGTATGGTCATGATGAAGGTTTCAGCTTGACTTGGAGGCATCGTTCATCTTGAGTAATTTGACGATCTTCATCTTGGGTGTCGCTTCTCGGTGGTTGGGGTTAGTGAAGATATCACGTCCTGATATCGTCACCATACGATGGTCGCAATTAGGGACACGTTGTTTTCAAGATCTGTCAAGTTTGCGTACTTGACTCTCTCCAGGTTCTAGTTAGCAGAAGGATGTTAAAAACTTCTATCTAAATCTAAGCTTGTTTGGTGGTTGGTGTTGTCAACTGCGGGTGCTTCCGTTGTTTGAACCTTCTGGGTATTTCGTTGATTGGTTGCCTTCATTCTTGCTCTTCTTCAATTGAGAGAAGGTGGAACTTCATTGTTGACTTCTTTGGTTCTTGAGCTTCACGAAGCTTTGGTAAGAATCTTAAGAGATAGAGTATAGGGTGCAGAGCTTCCATAGGATTCTAAAAGTTAGTTTGAGGGCCTGGAGATAGGTGGTTTGGTCTGCGGCTCGACGAAGGTCAAAAGGTCACGTTCTCAGTTAGTCTTAAAAAGTTTAGAAAAGAAAGCTTCATGTCAGTAGTCTCCATTTGTGTTCTTGCATCCCCCTTTGGCTTGATTGGTCGAGGCAGTTGAATAATGAGGAGATTGTCCGGCATGTGACATTGATGGAGCTTGATCCTTGTTTTTAATTCCGCGTAGAGGATCTTCAATGTTGGTCAACTTCGGTCTTGCGGAAAAGAGGTCTTCTCACTACCAACTATAAGTGATTCTTCCTATGTCACTGCTCTTCTTGTCAAAACTCGCGGTTAGAGAAGGCTAGTCAGTACCGTCACAAACTGGGGTTAGATGTTAATCTAACATTAGACAAGTTAAGTCAGTGATGGTATACTTTTAATTTAAAAAGTTGGCTATCTGAGGTAAGGTTCGTGTTTTTTTTTCGGGGTCGGTATAAATGTTTCTGCTTCCTTCGGGATCTTGGTGCAGTTGCTCCAAATGGGACATGAAGACCATCGCTTGATATACGGCTTAGGTCGCGGAACCTCAGGCACTCAAGGTTAGGATCAAGAGTCTTGTGTATCTAGCAACTAATAGTTATTGCCGGTCGATGAGGGAAAACGTTTTAGAAAGGTTTCCTAGATGGGTTTATATCTGCAATAAGGTGCAGTTATGGCCAAGAGGCCATCAGGTCTTTGTTTGAAAACAAAAGATTTTTTTAAATAAAAGGAGCACTATAAGGTTACTTTGTAAAGCCGACAAGGCGTGATTGTGAAACACACATGAAAACAACACACAAGCAGACTAAACACAAACAATCAACACTCAAGGTACATTTAGGACCAAAGGACGCCTAATACTCGTGGTAGTCGGGTAGTACGACCAAGGTTCCTATCATATGTTTTTCCTATGGGTCTTGGTTAAGCATGGTTGCTGATGTCTTCATTTCATCACGTCAAGCTCCAGCTGGAATACTTGAGATTGTGGTGGTAGTAACTGGAGTATCGTAGTTGAGGTCTTGAGCGGGAACTTCTTCTTCTGCGTTCTAGCTAAGTAGGTCTCACTTGGGTTCATCGTCAGGTATAAATGTAGGTTTTGAACGAGAAAAGAGGTAATAGATGAATCATTGAAAGATCTTAAAAGACTGAGGTAAGACTTAGAATAATTTGAGTAGGTGAGAAGAATGGAAGCCATTTTTGGACTTCCCTAGGTAAAAATATATTTTTGGTAGTAACATATTTTTAACAAAATATTTCCTTTCCTAACTAATGTCCATCCTAGCTAAGGTCTTCTACAGTCAGGATGGCCCTGATACCAAGTCCGTGGGGACCCCGGCCTAGCTGTCCGAAATACCCTTGTACCTACAACATCAGCGATCCGATGATCAGTGTGTCGCTGAGCACAATCAAACTGGTATCAAAAGAATATCCATAAATACTGAATGAATATACTTACTTGAGTGAAGTCTTAAACTTCAACAGGTACTTGCAGCGGAAATCATCAAACAACATGGAGCCCAAGTCATTTGCCACAACCCTACAGGCAGCTGACTGGGAAGCGCCCTAGTTCGCAAAGACGTCGTCACAGTCCTACTCTTCATAAGTGCTCCTCGAAATCTGTCATCGCAACAATGCCAGGGAAGAAACCATTATGAGTACATTTGAATGTACTTCGCAAACTACCCCCGACATGAGCATGCAATAGCATCATTTTTCTTTTAATAAAACCCTTGTTTTTAGAAAACATCTCTATATCTTTGTTGAAAAAGAAATGGATAGATTTTTGTTCAATAAAACTTTGTTTTGAAATCTCTATATCTTTATTGAAAAGAATAAACTTTTGTTAAAAAAGGTAAGAAGAATTTTAGAAACTTTTCTAGAAAATCCATCATGTGTATATTTCCAAGAACTCCTCCTTTTTCCGACCATAGCCTTTCATGGTCAACAACACCGACCAGCTCATACAGATCCTTTAGTATAGCTGTCGTATAAACTCATTTGGTTTTCAAAACTCAACACTTTGCTCATAGATCTCGGTAGGGCCTCCCAACTATCCATGATCGAGGACTCGGCTATTCGAATAGATTTATACTCTACAGAGGTAGTACGCTATTCCCACACCCATTCGGTAACCCACCGTGTCAGCCATATCTCGCCATACAAGGTGTATGCGAAGTTGGGTTACCGACCCTAGCCTTTCCTTTGCTCACGCTAGTACAGGACCCTGCCGCTACGACACATTCCATCGACACTTAGTCCAGCCCTTCGGAACCTAAATGGGAGGACTCGTAGTTCTTCCTGGGGACAGTATCGTGGTCGTCTTCATCCCCCAATCAAACATGTGAGGATCCATGTCAGGGGGTAGGTCACCGGACCATCCCCTCATGGAACGGAGTCATCTCCGTTGCTGAGGTACCCCGCACTAAAATGAGCAATCTATATGACTAAGCCCTGTCCCATATATGAGGTAGGAGTGGTTGCACAAGTTAGGTTGGTCGACGTAAGTACCCAGACACAATGAGCTTTTAGAGAAAACCATCACATCCACCTTCTCAACTTCCCGACACCTCGCATAACGATATCCAACCAAGGATACCACAAAGGAGTTTTCGAAGAAAACACTTTCCCATCCTATAATTTGATGAGCACTATAGTGTGCTTACATATCTAAGTGGCAAATAGCTTTTCATATATTTTCAAAAACAAGTTGCTTTGTATAAAACAGGTAACTCAAAATATCGATGCATCATATATAAGGGGTGCAAAGCTCAGAAAGTAGCTTGCCTGATTTCAGCATAATGTCCCTGGACTTCTCCTTGTTGATCAATATAAATGAATTCCCATACTTCTCAAATAAATCCTCTTCATCGGCCACTCTGGTAGCGTTAATGTCTAGCGTCACAAAATAAAAAGAACACAATCAATCATACAGCAAGGCATACTCAAGATATCAAGCAACTACGACAAATAACAATCAATACACCAAACAAGACCACAAATGATACACAACCAAGTGACAAATCACAAGCTTAAAACTTAAGCATTCAAGCGACAACTAGGATGTACACTTACGATGGCGTTATACTAATCCATAATCTAACACTATACACGTGCTAGGAACATAGATCACAAAGCTATCTTAGGCAAGGATGAACAGATAGCACCCTTTTATTTAAACAGGAAATACTTCAGACAAAAGTTAAGTTAACAATTATTTTATGTAACACAGTATTTTATTGACAAGACACTTAGGCCAGTGCACAACTTGAAGACAGTCAAGTTAAACAAGCAAGGTAGACTTATTAATCATGCAAATATATCTAACCGATGCCGCTAACAGTACTAACATAGGCTAGCAAGTCAAGCAACAGTAGCAATCATGTAACAACACCTCAACATGCAGCACATAACACAAACAACACTTTCATAATAAGGGATTTAAATCTTTTCTCTATATTGGTGGTAGATAACATCACTTTTACTATTTATTTTACCTAGGGAGTTCTGTTAACCAAACAATCAAGCAAAGTTGGATTTAGGTTCACTATTAGTATTAGAAACTAACCCAATTGGATTTGGTTCAGTTTGAATTACCAAATTCCTCTCATAAATGGTTTAGTTCCGAAGCTTGTTAAACATGTTTTAGCTACTGACCTAGTTCTGTTAATCCCAAAATTAAATCCTTTTAGGCACAGTAAGTATTGATTATTTCTAGTATAACACAATTGTATTTGACTCAAAAAGATCTACTGTTTACCCTACACAATTATTCTAGTCCAGAAGCTTACTAGTCAAGTTTTAGTGACTAATTTAGTTTTGAGAAGAGGGGTATGAAAATGAGATGGTCATTATTCCATCTCATCCATGGAATTATTTTCATAAATAAAATATGTGTTTGAAGAAATAGAGAGGTGGGTGGAGAGAAATATTTGATAAGATCATTTGCTTAACTTATGATCTGAATTTCCAATTGTTGAACAATTTTAGGAGTTTGTTTTTATTCAAGTCACAGGCTATATGTGTTGCCAAGTGTGTGTTTAATTTAATGATCAACAATTCTTGATTATTTACTCACACAAGCAACAAACACAACAAGATAACACAAACATAAGTCAAACAAGCAAACAATATAAGTTCTCAAGGAATTATCCAATACTTATTTTGGTGGTGGGATGGTGATAAGTTTCATCATGACAAGTATAATGTTGGAAAAGGTCAACTCCATAATTTGATATATTTTAAAAGGGTTGGCTAAATATATATGGGTAATATACTCCCCACCTTTATTGTTTTCAAAAGAATGAAAGTATGAGTTTAAAATAAGAGCTACAAGTACAAGGGAGATATGAAAGTTGGAGATAGCATATAGACCTCCATATTTTTTAGAAAGACTTACATTTAGAAATACTTTTGCTTTTCCAAATAATAGATATTTTTGGATGTTGCTAAAACCAAAGAAACATTGAAATGTTACTTGGCTAAAATAAGAGCGGAGAAGATATATGGAATAGTTTTCTTGTCATGACATGATCACCAAGATTAAATATATTTTTATCTTGGTTGAGTTCTTAGGTTGATATGTAGTGGCCAAACAATCCAAACAACACATTACACATGGTCGAATAGGGCAATAACAAGGGAAACACAAACATTAGTGTAGCTTTTCAAAAAGTTTTTGTTGGTTCTGAATTTCGGGTCTTGTAAAACAAAGTTTTTCTTAGTTCCAAAATTTGGGGTTACAATCAAGAAGGTTGTACGAGGGATCGGCGACATTCCCACCGCCGGGCTTGACCGTGAGAATCTTCATCAGGCTTCACCGACATCGGCATCGACATCGACATCGTCACCGACAGCTCTTCCGCGACTCGTTGTTGGTAACGACAGTACTATCCTCTCCTGTAACTACATAGATGTTCCTGGACGTTACGTAGGTCGATTTTTTTTTAAATTCTGCTACATAACCCAATAGTGGTATCAAAGCGATCTATGAGTAGGTACAGGTAAGTACTAGAGCACATAAGTCTGTGCGGGCACCGCACAAGTTTGTGTTGGTATGTTAGAACTCTTCTGACATTCAGGTTATTTATGTATGCTTCCCAATAAACTGCTTAAGGATGGTTTCCGACAGCATAGATTGATGTTACGCGGACCTTCCGGCTGCTCCTAGTATGTTTGTTGGCGCTAACGAAGTGCTTCAGTAGCTTCGGGTCTTTCTATAGTTGGTCTCGTTGACTTGGTAGTGGAAAGGGCATGTGGACAAGGTCCACACGGGGTCACGCGCACCTGTGATCGTTGAGATGGGGAGCCGCAACGTTTTCGTAATGTTGGGTTGATGTAGTGCAAACCACCCTAAGCTCGTCATCGAACTTAAAGGTGAACTCTTTCCTCTACAAGAACCTATTTCGTGCCCCCTTTGAATGGTATACTACTTGAGCACCTATCCCATTGCTATGCTAGGTATCATACGACGAGGACGGACCTCCGGGATGATGCCAAGGAAGTCCGAGACTCAAGATCATCCAAGGTGTACGCGTGGACAAGGAGAAGAAAACGACAAGAAGAAGATGAAGAAGCGGGCGACGCAGCTCGGCCGGCCTCCCAGCCGGCCTAGGCCGGCCCCAGGGCCGGGCCAAACCCAGCAGTCGCCGGCCTTCCAGTCGGCCTAGGCCGGCCCCAGGGACGGGCCATCTCCAGCCGCGGTCGGCCCCAGGGCCGGACCATCTCCCGACGCTGCCGGCCTCCCAGCCGGCCCCACTTCCAGCTCGCCCCGCGTTGTGCGACTTGACCGGATGTTTTCCCTTTTTGCCCCTCTCTTGTTCTAGACTATATATAGGAGCTCCCCACCTCCTAGAGAAGGGGAGACAAGCTTAGAGATAGAGATAGAGCTTGTGCTCATCCCCTCCCCTTGTGGATTTGCCTCCCCTTGTGGAGAAGATCCCTCTTGTGAATTCAAGACCTCTACTTGTAGTTGTAGCTACTTGCCAATCTTTCATCTTAGGGTGATTCTATTGGATCGGTTTGGTTGACCGTTGTAGAAACAACCATTCAAGATCCCTCCTTGTATCTTCTTGCCAATCTCTCCCTTTGGGATTCTATTGGACCGGCTTGGACCGACCGGTGAGGTAAACGTGTCTTTGTATCGTGTTTGTGTTCTTGTGTTCCTCGTGTTCTTCGTGTTCTTTCGTGCGTTCATCCGAATCCGCTTCAAATCCGTGAAGATCGGGACAACCCTACAACATATGGTATCAGAGCAACGGTTGCCACGGATTTGATTTGTGTTTCCCCCACTTTTTCCCCAAATTTTTCTTTGATTTTGAGAAATTCGAAAATTTCCACCAAAAATAGCCCCAAATTGCTTTTGGATCGATCTGTGAATCTTGTTCGTTTTTGCAAGTTTTGATCTGTGGATTACTGCTTTACTTGTTGATCTACCTTCCCTTGCGTTCCCATGGCCAAATTCCATTGATTTCCCCTCCGATTTGAGGTTTTTCGGGCTCTTTTTCCGCCGAATTTCCCCTCCGAGGATTTTCGGGGTCAAATCGCGCCCCGGCCGGCCCTCCAACCGGCCTCCCAGCCGACCCTCCAGCCGGCCTAGGCTGGGCCACAGGCTGGCCATCAGCCCGAAGCCGCCGGCCTCCCAGCCAGCCCAGGCTGGCCACAAGGCTGATCTCGCCCGAAAACTGAAAAATTCGAAAATCGTTTTGGTCATATCTTTTCACTTCGGACTCCATTTTTTGGTATTCTTTGGCTCGTTTCGAAGCTACGGACAAGGCCTACGTCACCATTTCGGTTGCTCCATCATCTACCACAACCAAAATCCGTGGGCAAGCACGGTCTCTTCGACAACAACAGGTGAAGATCGTTGACAAAGGTATAACATCACCAATCTTTACCCCCTTGCCATTTCCTTTGATAGCCATCATACCCTTATGTTTATCTTGTCCTATTGAGGCTAGCTCTTGATGATTGCTTGGGCTTTGCACATTTGCACCGTGTAGTTTCCGAGCAAAAGTAGTATGCGCTAGTTTTCATATATCACATATCTTGGGTTGGCATCGAACAAGTGGGTGTGCAAAAGTGAAAAGACTCGAAAGAGCAAAAGAGAAAGCAAAAAATTGCCAAATCAAAAGAAAGAAAGAAAAGAAGAAACACCACTTGCTATATCTTGTAGGAAGCACGCAAGCTCGATGAATATTGTGTAGGTGGTGCTTTATGTGCAAATCTTGTAGCCCACAAATAGTTTGCAATCGAGCTAGTGGCTCTTCTTGTACTTGTGCAACACCGAGCTTATAGTCTTCGCTAAGGATCATTTGGTTCTTTAGCTCATTTCTATAGTTGCACGAGTCCCATTTATCTCCACGTGTGCGTTTCCATGAGCTTTGCTCATATCTTTGGAGATTGACGTGTTTTGCTTTGTGATCATTGTGGTTCTCTACTTGCTTTAACAATATCTTGATTTCCGGTTGATTCAATTTGCTTTCCACATACCATACCTTCCTATCCACTTTTGAGCCGTGTGTGTTTTGGAGCTTGCTTTGGATACTTGAACACAAGCACTTTACTTTGTGATCGTTTCCTTTGGTTGTCCAGGACGTCCAATACTATCTACAAAGGTGAGAGGTTGTGTTCTAGTCCCTTTCCACTCCACATATATACACTTTGCTTGTGAGTTAACATGTCCAGGGAAAGTGAATCCAACTATGGAGATGAAGATGTCTATAAGGACACCATGAACTACATCGACAATGATGCCTCAAGCATAGAGGACATGGGGGACGACTACACCAACTATGACCCCCATGACATGATGGAGCATCAACAAGACTTCCGCTACCGCGACTACGACTCAACGAGCGTGCATGACACGGTGGATCATCACCAAGACTTCCGCTACGACTCCGATATTCAAGCGTCAACGACATGGAGCGGTACAACGACGTCGACAAACCTTCATCATATAGTATCGACTCCAAGTACACGTGAATCGATGACATGGAGCGGTACCAGGACACCGACGACACAAGCTCCAACGACAATGAGGCGCACCTTCCCTCACATGCCTCATCATATGGTACCGACTTCAACAATAACGACATGGTGGAGCGCCACTACTACGACTTCCACTCCGATGACATGGTGAAGAACGCCTACGGCTACTACTCCTCAAGCATGTGCAACGACATCGACTACACCTCCGGCGACATGCAAGAGGAGATGAACCCCATCACCACCATGATCAAGGGCGGCATTACCTACCATGTTTCAAGCCCAAAGCGGAGCAACAACAAGGCCACCATGACTTCATCTTATGAAGGTCCGTCTACTTCAAGAAGGTGCCATGACAAGGATATCGCCAAGAGCGTCAAGCATCAACATTCTACATCAACAAGAAGACAGTGCCCCAAGAAGTGCATTGACAAGGCCAAGCCAAGTCAAGGCCCATCTAGCTCAAGAAGGCGCCACAAGAACGATGCCACGGTGGACCACAACTTGTCCAAGCTTCAAGACGACATTGACACACTCGCCAAGCGTCGAAACATATCTTCAAGCTCGAGTGAAAGCTCCAAGGAAAGGTCGCCAAGAGATCAAGAACGTCGACATCGCCATGAGGAGAAGCATCCAAATGGCTTTCGACGTCATCCCTCCCCTCAAGAGCGTCAACGTCGACATGAGGAGAAGTCAAGACGCAAGGCACGCCATCAAGAAAGTGCTCCTCATATGGTGCCTACTTCAACTTCCACCACGACATTTGCACCAACAAGAGCTTCAAGATCCATGTTTGATGAGATCATGGACGGCATAGACAAATTCTTTGAGCAAAGCCTACGTCGATGCCGGAAAAAATATGGTCACAAACGTGAGGACGCAACCCCATTGGCGCCATTCCCAAGCACTTCTCTTGATATGGTTTCTACACTAAGTGCCGCCACCACAATGGCCCCCATATGGCAAGAAGACCTCATATGCGACAATTTCCAAGGCCAAGATCATGATCCACAAGAATGTCCCAATCTCTTGTGCCCCCTATGCAATGTCCATGGTCACATGATGTGGGATTGCCAAGTTGGTGACCAAGATGGTGAGAAGACGGTCGAGCATGGGATTTTCCCTTCGGCCATGGAGTCAAGTGATAGTGCCTACACTAGGGCATTGACCTTTGGAGGCGAGTTGGTTGAGGAGGTTGAGCATGGGAGTTTCCCTTCAACCTTGGAGGCGTTTGGAGTTGAGAACATTGAGCCTACCCTCTTGTGTTTGACTTATGAGATGGTACCAAACCGTAACACCCCGAAAATTCAGACCGAGTTTTAAATTATTTTTGGACGCCGGAAAACTTTTTCTAGTTTTAATAAGGGTTTCCTAAAATATTTCGAGGAGATTTGACGTAGAGTTTGCTCTCTTGGAATTCCGGAGGACTCCCCTACCCATTTCTAGAAGATCCGCCCAAAAATATTTCGTACTCCAATTCAATATTTCCGAGTTCGGAGTTAACTATTAAATGTCGGCTCCGATCCCAAATTTATTCAGTCAACTTAGGAGTCTCGGAAAATTCTCATAATTTTGGGAGATGCATATTTTTGTATTTACTACACTTCTTCTGTTGGACCCAAACCCGTTTGAGCAAATTTTGACCTACTTCCTTTGTAAGCCAAAAATCGATGCCGGTACGCGGCTTAGCGGACTTTTGCAAAAAAAAAACCCTTTTCCACAACACCAATGAGCTCAAACTCCTTAGACACTCTCCTAGTACCAAATAAGCTCAGTGGTAGTTTTTGGGGATTTTTCTGAGATGTGCAAGACCTAGATCATTTCATCAAGCACCTTCGGTATCTTTGCTTTTCTGAAAATCCTGCTTTACAAAGTTTGGAATCCTTGAGTGATTTTTGTTTTGTTGTGTTGCTCTCGTCGTTACGAACCCAGTGGTGGAAACCGTTGTCCGTTTGGTGCTCCGAGTCACCGGGAACGCGGCGATGCCACTCGTGGCGCACTCCGAACACCGGAGCGTGCATGTCGACATCCTGCGCATTCCTATTCCACCGGCCCCTTCTGTTGTTCCCGTGTTCCAGCGACACCCCATCTGTAGCTAGACCGTTCACTGCTTCCTGGTTCGAACCGGAGTCGATTCTATCCACTCCACCGACAATACAGGGCACTTCCCCGTGTTTTTTTCCCTCCCGCTGCCTATCTAAAAGGAGACCCGAGTCTCTCCTCTCTCTCACTCTTCTCACTCCCTCTCCACTCCCCTCACTCTCCTCTACCTCCCGGTGCACACAGAAGAGCAAAAGGTGACCAAAATCATCGACACCATCTGCGGCCGTCGTTGCCAAGGTGTGCAAGCTCGCGTGCAGCACAAACCTCTCCCGAGCCCCCCTCTGGATGCACCCCACTCTCTCCTCACTCCCTCTCCACTCACCTCACCCTCCTCTGTCTCCCGGTGCTCGCAGAGGAGCAAAGGGGTGGCCGAAATCGTCTGTACCCTCTGCGGCCGCCACGGCCCAGCTGGGCGAGCTCGAGGCCGACGCCGCGGTGGCCCTCCCTCTCCTGGCGCCGCCCTTCCCCGAACGCGGCGGAACTCCAGCACCTCCCCGCGGTTGCAGGCCAGACCGCCGAGCTGCCTGCCGCCGCCGGCCGGCCTCTCCCTGTGCCGCCCGTGCCTCGCGCACGGCCGAGCGCGTCGGGCCAGCAGGCGACGCACCGGAGGCGTTGATACGGGGCAGCCCGATCTTCTCGTGAGCTTGATGGTGGATGATTGATAACTTGTGGAACACTGTGATCTCTCCTTGGCTAGTCCCTGTTGCCAATGCAACAGATTCGAACCCTATGGATATTCGCAGCCTTACACACTTGCGCAACGCAGCCGTCGACTACGAAATGGTCCTGTACCTCCTTATTCCCAATGGAACAGCAGATAACATGGAGAATTTGTAAGCAGTAATAATACTTCAAAATGAATGCTACTCGCAGTTCAACTAGAGGTTCTAGGGTTTATGGTTTATCGTAGTCTGACCTATTGCAATAAATCTGATGGCTATTTATTAACAGCTGAGACGCCGCCATCGCTCGTAGCAAGTTGTATCCCAGTCGGCAACTGGACTTTGTATTTGTGTGGGCCTCGAAGTCCTGGCTGTCGAAGAGGTGCGCGGCCCAACGTTAGCAACCAGCTCCTTGGCGCTATGCGTGCACATGTGTAGCCGCACATACATGCTTAATATATTCAACGTGCATGCATCCATGTAGTCAAACGAGCAGGCCACTGCCATGCATCGATTCTTGGTAGCATGCATGCACCAAATGCATGCGTACATGCATGGCAGAGCTAGCACACATTCTTTGACTTCTTGGAGGCAATACGTGAGGCACATGGCTGGATCCCACTTGCATGCATATGAGTTTTTCGAGGCAATACGTGAAGGCACATGGCTGGGTCCCACTTGCATGCATATGAGATTAACACATGTACGTAGATGAATTAACTCAGCCAATTTCTTGCATCCTGTGGTCGCCGTCCTCGTGTGTCCGCTGGTCGCCGTCCTCCCTCTCCTCCCGCTGACGCCATTTCGACGGATACCAAATTTAATCAAATAATAATACAATGATTTAGATAGTATATAATTCTCATATATCAAAGTATTATTTTTAGCTAGGATTAAATTCACCTGATAATAATCATCAATTAGACTCAATATTTCCTTCCAATGAAAACATGTAGAATCATCATATCCCTCTATTATACCTTGATCATCCTCCCTTTCTTCATGACAAGCCGTCCTCGGCTTGTGGTAAGCTGAATGCAGAAGAAACAAAAAGAACAACATGTACACAGAGTATATGTATATATAACCGTGTGCATAATTTTTGTGGACATGATAAGTATTTTCACATGACAAATAGCAACGAAAATTGCAAGTATATAACACATAATTATCACATGCAAACAAACACGATCTCGGCAAATGGCAATCAGAATTGCAGGTATAAGTGAAGCTCATATAATCATGATCATAAGGAGAAACAAATATATATAAATTCTTATTGTTTAGTACCAAATCTAGTGTTCTCACAGAAGATCGATGATCAAATTTCATGGTAGCAAGGTCAAAACAATCCAAACAATGTAAATCAGTATATATTGGATATGATGCTTCAACTGCACTACTCTGAAATTTAGAACAATGTAATGACCAGAAAATAGGACACTCAATGATATGATCACGTTCATTATTCCCATTATGTAAGATGCAACTCAATTTGCAAATATAAGTGAAGTCCAAATCAGAAGCATATGTATGTAGCAATTTTTGCGGCAAACAAAACATATGTATAGAATCTGGTTGAAATCTATCAAGTTGTAAACAATCCAAATGAGGTAAAACAGGTTTCAATTCAGCAATTCTATCACAAGTAATACATATATGATCCACCATAAAAATTTCATTCATGCTATAGTCACCAATTAGATTAAATGCGAAACCAGGAGCATAGGTGCTAGAATTGACATATGAAATTTCAGTAATCCTATTCATAGCACATTGCACAGTAATTGGTTCATTTAACATGATGGAATACACAATATTAACAAGTGGTATTTTAGCAGGCACTTCTTTATGTGTAATCAGGGCCACATGCTCAAAATTCGAAATTTGCAAATTAGCACATGGTTCAGAAATATGTGTGTCATGCAAATCACAAGAATCAGCTAGCAAATTAGTAGGCTCACAAAATTTCAAATTTGCATGTTGCAGCTCCAAATCAGCACCAATATCAATGGCATCATCAGCACCAATATCAATGGCACTCTCCTCAGATGTAGTAGGCACTGATTCATCTTCATCAAGTGGTGATGCAGGTTGTACTATACATGGCTCCCTTTCTTCAAAAGCAACCTGCATAGCACAAGAGACAACACTAGGAACAATGGTATGCTCTTCAGATGGAAGTGGTGATGCAGGTTGTACTATAAGTGGCTCCCTTTCTTCAAAAGCAACCTGCATATCACAAGAGACAACACTAGGAGTAGACATGATTACATTAGTAGTAATAACCTCACATGTCTTATTAACTTCCACTTGCAAAAAAAAAATTTACACTCAAATTCTCTTCCGTTATGTCTACACGCTTACTTAATTTAATTATGGGAATTATACGAGAGCATAGGTTGTCACGCCTAACCTCCTGAAATTTTTTAAGTCGTGTATATATTAACCAATCTTTCTTATCATTCCAAAGGAGGCCGATATCAGGAGGAAAAGTATCAAAATCAACCTCAAATTTCTCGCAAAAGTCTTTACCCAACAAAAGATGACAAGAGTTAAAAGCTCTAGGAATCACATCACAAGGAATTTTAACCGTATGGCCAGAAATTGTTAAGAGGAACATATGTACCATGAGTAATTGGAAGTGCCTCATCCTTAGTAGCTAACATATATGGCCAATTATGTTGATATGTAAACAACTTCAGCTTTTCAGCAACCTCAATGCTAACAAAGTTGAGTAAAGAACCATTATCAATGGTAATAGCAGCACGTCTCCCTTTGATGTGTACGGTGAAGTGTAGTAAATATGAACTAGACAGCACACCAGAATCCTCCTCCCAAAATGTGGCACTGCAAGAAGACAACAACTCTAATGGTTTTTCCTCGGAAGGATCAACCATTGTTAGTGCATAACAAATATGGCAGTGTGTATATATATAGTGTAACTCTCACAACTCACTCAAAACAGCAAAGAAAGGTGTATCTTACCGTTCCAAAGTGAATAGAAAGCACTTACCGATTTGGTAGAACAACAGTGCGTGCACAGATGTAACAAAGCGAATACCGTGGGTCCAAAACTATCACACGACAAACCAGGGTATATGGTGGAGCTTGGTTGGGATACCTAACAACACCGATTCACAAAGTCTAGTGCTGATCGTATGACACAGAAACACTCGGAAACGCACACGGTGGAGATAAGTGGGGCAATTGCAACTATAGGGATGAGCTAATAAAATTATATATGTCGGAGAAATGCTCGTGTTGCAATGCACAGAAAAGACGCTAGCAAAAAGCTCAAAGATAAGGACACAAGATTGCTCAATTCTACTAGTGCAAGGCAGTAGCTCCAAATAGAACTGAGATCACAATAATTTCCGCCCTTTTATTTTTCTCGGTACTATGGCAAGATGAAGACCTCGTATGCGACAATTGCCAAGGCCAAGACCATGATCGACGAGAATGTCCCAATCTCTTGTGCCCACTATGCAATAGAAGAGGTCACATGATGTGGGAGTGCACAAATGAAGACCAAGATGGCGAGAAGACGGTCGAGCATGGGATTTTCCCTTCGACCAAGGAGGCGAGCATGGAGAATGCTTTCACCTATGACCATGGGTCAAGTGATGATGATGCCGAGCATGAGATGTTCCCTTTGGCAATGGAGTCAAGTGATGAAGCGGAGCATGGGATTTTCCCTTCCGCAAAGGAGTCGAGCGATGATGCCTACTCTATGGCATTGACCTTTGGAGGCGAGTTGGTTGAGGAGGTTGAGCATGGGAGTTTCCGTTCAACCTTGGCGGCGAATGGAGTTGAGGAAACCGAGCATATCCCTATGAATTTGCATTATGAGATGGTACCAATCCCATGTGAGAATGAGAGCCACTTAGCCCACTTGAGTGAGAGTGAAAGTGAGTTGAGTGCCTCCACCATATGTGAGTTTGAGTGCTTTCAATTTGAGGGAATGAGTGATACACCACTTGAATTGAGAGAGGTAGTTGATAGGTCTTGTGAGGCCATTTCGATTTCTAACAACTTAACCTCTATCTCTAGTGTGTTTTCTCATTGTGTGCTAGGTTACATGGATGATGAGACGCCTATCTTCGACTCGACGGTGCCTCAAATGGAGAAGATGTACATGGAGGATGATGATGATGCCACCCCATGTCTACTTCAAGATGAACAAGTCGGCTACATGGAAGCCCCTACTACTTCAACACCTACTTCACATGAGTGGGACTACAAAGGTATGGGTGTTGATGTGACCATGATCTCGCTAGTGGACATGATGAACTTTGATTGCTTGCATGATATGGATGATTTTATTGATGTCACATATGATTCGTTCTTATTCCCTTGTGATACTTTGTTTGAAACCAATGTTGATCATGTGGAATTACCTATTTGTGATGTTTCTACCATAGACATGCCTTGTTATGAATGTTTCTATTTTTCTCCCATTGTGGCTTGCAACATGTTGAACAATTTCTCTTTCACATGTGTTGCTTGCACTAATGTTGAAATGCTTGATAACGAGATTGCCCCCATAGCTTTCTCACTTTTTGGAGATGTTTCGTTTTCTCTTATGGACCTTGTTCCATCCTTCACTTTGTATTGTGACCATCCACATATGTCATATTACACAATTGATTTTTATGTGATTGGTGATGTGCAAATGAAGAGACACTTCATGATGGATGATGTGTTCATATACCGTGCACATAACTTCTTCATATGTTGTCTTGTGTGTGCCGGTAAACGCATGATAATGTCAACCTCAATTGAGCATGAGTTGACAATAAGAGCTCTTGAGAGCATACATGTGAGTAGTGGATCGAATCCACCTCTCAAATCTTTCTCATGTTTTGCATCAAACAAGTGGAACAATTTCTCTTGCTTTTGGTTTGTTTGCAAACATGTTTGTGATATTGGTTTCCCCTATGGCAATAATGTATCCTTCATCTTTCATATGAATGATTTATGTGTTGCAACAAATATGATGAACACTTGTTCTTTCCAATGGTTTGTTTGCAACCATAATGACATTTTGTGCATGTCTTGTCAGGAGTTCATTTCAAGAAGTTGCTTGCACATTGACCTTGCATATGCTATAAATTTCACATATTTGTGTTGTGCTAATGGTGTAATGAACATGAATGGACATGTCATTGATGATATGCTCCTCTATCTTGCACACACATGGTTTGTTTGGCCTTTGATGTGTAGGTCGTACCTTTGGATGAGCCTCCATGAGTTGCTTCAACCACGCATTCCTATGACGGAAGATCTTGCAAGAAGAGCACATCGGCATCTTGCTAAGGTGACTTCCTTCTACATAAGCGCTCATGCGATCACCTTCAAGAATTGGCTACTCTTTGAGTGTTGTTTCGTCTTTCTTGTGAGTCTTGTAGGTTACTTGAAAGGCGAAGGAACATTGAAGAAGTGCCACATCATTTCCATCGACTATATGGTGAACCACACGACAAGGTCTATACATCTACCTCCTTGCCATGATGAAGAGCAAGAGTCGAGGACAACTCTTTTTAAAGGGAGGGGAGATGATGTAGTGCAACCTGCCCTAAGCAACCCAACATATCCCAAGTCATCATCGAACTCAAAGGTGAACTCCTTCCTCTATGTGAACCTCGATATGACACTTCGGAATGGTATACTACTTGACCATCGTCACTTTGTATTGCTAGTCATGACGAGTACGACTCCACGGGAAGATGGCCAAGGAGCACGAGGAATGGAGTCCAGCAAGACGGTGGCTTGGAAGAGAAGAAGGAAGAGGAGCAAGCAGCCCCAGGCAGCGGTACTACCGCCAGAGGTGGCGGTACTACCGCCCCAGCAAATCAAAGCAGCGGTACTACCGCCATCGCTACCGCCGGAATCGGGTCTCTGTTGCTCAAGCCGGCACCTCCAGCGGAAGCGCAGCGGTACTACCGCCCCACAGTGTTACTACCGCTGGTCCCAGCGGTACTACCGCCACGTCATGATCAAAGGAAGCTTCGAAGGCCCGCTCCAGCGGCACTACCGCTGGACCAAGCGGTACTACCGCTCCGCAGCGGTACTACCACTGCGGCGTGAACCAGCACGGGTTGGATGCCCTTATCCTCTCCCACCTACCCCCTTTTGGGTCAACACTATAAATAGGCACCTACCCCCTCCAGATATAGACAGACTTGGTTTTGAGATTAGAGTAGAGCTAGACTCCTTCTTCTCAAAGGTCTCCTTCCTCCCCCTTGTGGGGATGGTTCCTCCTCTTGTGGAGAAGATCCCCTTGTGGATTCAAGACCTCTACTTGTAGCTAGACTACTTGCCAATCTTTCATCTTCGGGTGACTTTATTGGAACGGCTCGGTTGGCCGTTGGAGAAACAACCATCCAAGATCCCTTCGTGTATCTACTCGCCGATCTCTTCACCTTCGTGTGGATTCTATTGGACCGGTTGGACCGACCGGTAAGGGAAACGGTTCTTGTATCTTGTGTGTGTTTTTGTGTTCGGGGCGTTCTTCTTGGTGTTCTTCGTGTTCCTCGCATTCTTGTGTGCGTTCATCCACATCCCGCGTCAATCCGTGAAGATCGGGCCACCCTAGAAGTCCCTTTTCCTCATCACACATAGTGGAGGGTGGATGGGTTTTCTCTCAACTCCCTTATCACTCTTTTGGTGGCACATAGTGTAAGTTTTGTGGGAACTCTCTTTGAAGTGTCACACTCATTTGGCTTGTGGCTCTCACTCACTTTATGGTGGGTCTCTCGCTCACCACTCATCTCACTGACGAACGATCTTGTTGTGCCCTTGCAATAGTCTTGGCGTTGTCGGCGATGACTTGACTTGGTGTCATGGGACGAAGGACGAAGGTCTTGTCGTTGTTCTTGAAGCTATAGTAGTTTGTCCTTCCATCATGCATAGCACCCTTGTCAAATTGCCATGGACGCCCAAGGAGTAAGTGACAAACGTTCATAGGCACAACATCACAATCAACCGTATCTTCATAGGCTCCAATCTTGAAGGACACTTGCACCATGTGTTGAATCTTGACGGCTCCGGTATCACTCAACCATTGCACATGGTAAGGATGTGGGTGCTTCTTGAACTTCAAGTTGAGCTTATCACAAAGTTCTTTGCTCGCTAGGTTGTGGCAACTTCCACCATCTATGATGACCTTGATGGACTTTCCATTGACTCCCGCTCTAGTTGAAACAAGTTGCATCTTTGGTCTTCTTCTACTTGAACATTGGCGGTTAAAGCTCTTGCCACAACCAAGGAAGGGTCTTTGTTGTCGCCATCACAATATATCTCATTTCTTCTTCTTGAGCACTTTGCATTGTGGCGACCTTGTTCAAAGCATTGTACTCATCTTCACTCATAGATTCATACTCTCCCATGTCATTGATGATCATGACCTTCTTGTTGGTGCACTCAAAAGATTTGTGCCCTTGTCCGCCGCACTTGTAACATTGCAAGAGTCTTGTGCCGGACGAAGATCCTTGAGGCGCCTTGGAGGAGGGAGGTACTTTCTTGAAAGGTTGAGGCGCTTGAGGTGTCGAAGTAGAGACTCTTGGAGGACCTCGAGTGTTCGCTTGAGGAAGAGCTTGTGAAGGTGTAGGAGTTGACGAAGAAGGCTTGTTGGCGTAGAATGCCTTTGTCTTGAGGTATTTGAGCTCTTCAAGCACGTGGCGCTCGGCCTTGGAAGCTTGATGTACTAGCTCAACCAAAGAGGCATATGGTTGGAACTCCACGATCTTCTTGATGGGATAGTTGAGGCCATTCATGAAACGAGCCATGGATTGCTCTTCGTACTCGTTGACATTGGCTCTCATCATGGAGATTTCCATTTCCTTGTAGTACTCGTCAACCGACTTCAAACCTTGCTTCAACTCTTGCAACTTCTTGTATAAGTCTCTAGTGTAATGGCTTGGCACGAAGCGCTTGTACATGGTTTCTTTCATTTCAACCCAAGTGTCAATTGGTTGTTGGTGGTTAGCGACACGAGCATCTTGTAGTTGTTCCCACCACAAGAGAGCATACTCTTCAAACTCCATCGAGGCTAAGGCAACCTTCTTTTTGTCGGAGAAGCGTTGCACACGGAAGATCTTGTCAACCTTGAGTACCCATGAGAAGTAAGCTTCCGGATCACTTGTGCCGTAGAACTTGGGTATGTCAAAGCGGACGTTGGTCAAGTCATCATAGTCGTCACGTGGCCACCACGTGGGAATGCACGTCCACGTCTCCTTCGGTTGAGTCCATCACCATTGTGTTGGCTTGACTCGTTATCACTTGACTCGGAACGTTGGTGTTGGTGACGATCATGAGGAAGCTCTTGACGAGGCGCATGTTGAGGAGGTAGCTCTTGTTGAGGAACGGGTTGCTCGACATTGTTCGCATTGTCATGGTTTGATGACGTGGCCTTGGAGGATGACGAGGGTGACGTCCTTGTTCACCAAAGTCATTCGCACCCGGAACGCCATTGTCATTAGCCAATGGGTCATGACGATCACGTTGTGGCGGTGGTGGTGATGGTATGCGTGCGCGACGATCATCATTTTGGTGAGGTTGTTCTTGATGCGCATTGGCATTGTTCGCGTGAAGATCATGTGGTTGTTCAACGATAGGAGGAGGTCGTTCATGGGCGTCGCTCCTTGAATCATGTTGACGTTCTTGTCGAGGTTCATGACGTCCATGATGTGCTTGTGTCGACCTTGAGGTGCTTCTTGTACGGCTTGAGCGTGAAGGAGCTCGTTGTCGCGCAAGGTTGTTGATAGCTTCGGTCATCCGCTCCATGTTCGCATTGATTGCTTGAAGTTGGCATCATGAGTTTGGAGACGGCGCTCGTAGCGGCCTAAGCCATCACGAACAAGGTGTCGAAGACCGACGAACTCGGATTGGGTGACATAGCCATGATCACCGCGAACTCCACCATGGATTTCCTCATCCGAGCTTGAGCTTCCGTTTGTACTTCCCCTAAACATTTTCAAGAACAAGTGAGATATGTGGTAAGGAAAAACCAAGACAAACTATATCCCAAGTATAATGTGGCTTGAGAGGAGAGTATCCGGTTCTAACACCCAACACACACACTTATGAGGATAGGAAGGTATGAAGTGGCAAACGAAACAAACAAACCCGCCGACAAGTATATTGTCAAAGGTAGAGAAAATCCACAATGATCAAATTACCAAAGAAACTCCAACCACAAAGTATCAAGAAACACACACAAAAGCGAATGATGGGGTTGGGCAACCAAAGGGCGAGCACTCGAAGATAGACAACCTAACGAAGACTACGTGCTCAAATGTCACCCAACACAAGAAGGACGCTAGCTCAATTGCTTTTTGTGGGCAACGGATTTGCACAAGAGTTAACACTCACACTCACTTTGGCGGTTTAGCTTTGTCGCAACCTACAAGAGATGAGACTTGGCACCACTTGATTCTTTTTTTTTCTCTTTTTTTTTTGCTTTTTGACGATGATTCCTTCTCTTTTGCTAGTGCCAAGCTCTCTAACGATACACACTCGCCAATACTTGAAGACAAACACTCAACACGTGCAATGCCTCGCAATATCACCGAGCTAGTCCAATAGGTTAAGTTGCGCGAAAGGAAGAAGGGCTCACAACGGAATATGATGGTGGGGGAATGTCGAGTCCTTGGTGGCGTCGTCGCTTGGCGTTGATGATGCGTTGCTGCGGAAGCTTGTCGATGTCGTAGACGTAGGCACACCAAGAAAGGACTCAAACCAAAGAGGAAATGCCAAAAACGAACCGAGGAAAAGAAAAAATTTCTGAAAAATCTGCCCTGGCGGTAGTACCGCTTCCTGCGGTAGTACCGCTGGAGGTACCGCTGCGCACGATCTGCGCGATTTGACTCGAATTGGGCGGAATTGGGCTCCAAAACTTCCTCGAATTCGTGGGAAATCGGCAAAATTGAGGCTAGGGAACGCAAACAAAGGTGGAGGGGGTCCTAAAGCAACAGATCCATGGACAAAAACTACCAAAAACGCAACGAATCGACAGATCGGCTCGAATCAAGGCAAGGCTATTTTTGGTGGAAATTTTCGAATTTCTCAAAAACGAAGAAAAATTTGGTGGATTTTGGTGGAAACACAAATCAAATCCGTGTCAACCTAGAGCTCTGATACCATATGATGCGGGTAGGTCCCGATTTTCACGGATTTGTGCGGAGGGAAGGATGAACACGAAGAACACGCGAAGAACGATGAACACAAAGAGGGGAAATCAAACACACAAGGGTAAATAGCAAGTAGCAACCCGGCAAGAATCGACTGGTAACAAATCCCCGAGGGCAGCCCCCAATCCTCCTCTCCCAAGCACACCTTACTCTTAGGATTGTTTGTCCAATTGGTCAATCCAACCAATCCAATAGAATCACCTAGATGAAAGATTGGCAAGTAGCAACTACAAGAGGAGCCTTGGTATCCACGCAGGGATCTTCTCCACAAGGGAGGCCTTGGTTCATCTCCACAAGGGAGGCCTTGATTCATCTCCATAGGAGGAAAGGGACACTTTGAGAAGAAGGAGCAAGGCTCTACTTTAGTTCCCAAATCATAGTCTAACCCTAGATCTAGATGGGGAGGTTCTATTTATAGTCTAGGTGGGATAGGGGTGGATAAGTGAGGAGACACGGGTCCTCAGCCCGAAAGGTTCCCGCCGCAGCGGTAGTACCGCCAGGCCCAGCGGTAGTACCGCTACGGTACCGCTGGAGCTGCCGGACGAACGAACAGAGGGCTGATTTCGGCGGTAGCTTCGGCGGTAGTACCGCTGGGGCGGTAGTACCTCCCGGTGGGGCGGTAGTACCGCCCAGCTTCTTCTGGCTCGGCTGGACTCCGGTGGGGACTCGTCTGGCTCGGTTGGTTCTGGGGCGATAGTACCGCCGCCACCGGCGGTAGTACCGCCGCCTGTGACTTGTTCCCATTCTTCTCTCCTTCTCCTTCGTTTTCTTGACTCGATTCTTGTCCAACTTCTACACTTCCTTGGAGATCTTCAAGAGGGTCATGCCTGAGTATGCACAAGGTATCGGAATGAAGTAGCAAGCCATTCAAAGGAGTATCGAGATCACACATGGATAGGAGCGAATTCACCTTATCATGAAGTGCCTTGACCCTTGCTCTTGTCATTGGTCCACTTGGTGGTGTGTGCCTAGGTTGCACTACATCAGAGTATGACAAAGTTAAATGAGTTCTATAAGCAAAGAGCTAAAAAGCATTGGGTCACTCAAGGTGATAGGAACACAGCCTTCTTCCATCATGTGGTCACCAAGAGGAGGAGAAGAAATAGGATTATTTCCATTATAGATAGTAAAGGGCTAGATATTTTTGATCCACATGACATAGCCAATGAATTTGTCACTTACTTTTGTAATATCTTTCAATCTAGTTGCCCTTCTCATGGTAGACCTGCGATTTTTTCTGTTACTAACCATGATGAACAGGAGTTTATAAATTCTATACCCAACAAAGACGAGATTTGGAGCATCATTAAAGAGATGAAGAAGGATGCTTCTCCAGGTCCAGATGGGTTTAATGTCGGCTTCTATAGGAATGCTTGGTGTTGGATAGCTGAAGATATAGCACAATTGGTGAGGGCCTTCTACGAAACAGGTACTATGCCACCTAAGCTTAATGAAACTCACATAGCACTTATTCCGAAAAAGCATGTTTGCCACCTGCCCTCTGACTTTAGGCCTATTAGTCTTTGTAATGTGGTTTACAAAATTATCTCCAAGTCTTTGGCTAACCGATTGAAGCCTCTTCTAGCTGATTACTTACATCCTTCTCAGCAGGCTTTTATAGCGGGTAGAAGGATTAGTGATAATATAATTGCTTCCAGGAGATTGCGCACTCTTTTAGTTTCAAATCCTTCAAGGAAAATTGCTTCATGTTAAAAATTGATCTTGCTAAAGCTTTTGATAGACTTGAGTGGCATTTCATTGCTTCTGCCTTAGCTCGTAAAGGTTTGAATGCCCATTTCATTAAGTTGATCCATGCTTGCATAGCTACTCCTACTTTTTCAGTTATTATCAATGGGCAGCCTTTTGGTAACTTCAAGAGCGCCAGAGGTATAAGACAGGGGTGTCCTCTCTCCCCCTCTCTTTTTATCTTAGCTGTTAATGAACTATCATTGGCTCTTCAAGATGCTCTAAATAATAGCAGGCTTTCTGGTATTACTTTGGGTCCCCAATGCCCTCCTATACACTCCTTGATGTTTGCAGATGACTTACTGGTGTGTGTTGCAGCAACAAAGCATGAAGCTGAAGCCATCCTACGAATCTTAAATCATTTCTGCTCCTTTTCAGGCCAAATCCCAAATTGGGCAAAGTCAGGAATTATGTTTAGTACTAGTGTGGATTTACAGGTCAGGCAAGAAATTAAAGGTTTGTTTCCTATCCCTGACATTGACGCCTCATTCGTACATCTAGGATATCCTCTGATTTTGCCTGCTAAACATAGATCTGTTGCCTACTCTTTCGTTTATGACAAATTTAAATCAAAGCTTACAACGTATAAGGCAAACAGAATGTCGCACCCTGCTAGGCTCACTCTTATTAAATCAGTTTTCTCTTCTATCCCTGTTTATTACATGTCTAATATTTTGTTCTCCAAAAAATTTCTTGCTAGTATCACTGCTATCATTAGAAGATTTTGGTGGACAGGGCTAAAAGATGATAATGCTTCAAGGTATCTTTGCTTAAGGGCTTGGGCAAATATTTGCACTGACAAGAAAAGTGGTGGCATGGGTATTAGGAATTTGTAGGCCTTGAACCAGAGCTTGATTCTCTCCGCAGCTTGGAGAATTGTTCAGAACCCGATTAATAATCTTGCTCTTATTCTGAAGTCAAAATACCATGCTGATACATCTTTCTGGAGAGCTAAATCTAGTTGTCCAAAATCTGCTTTTTGGGCTGCCATTTTGAAGGTAAAACATCTTTTAGAATCTGCTTGTTTTACTCAAATTGTTGATGGCTCCTCTTCTGTTTGGACAACACCTTGGTTCAATCATTGGCAAAACATTTATGATAATCTTCTCATTCACCAGCCACCTTTTAATTATCCTGCAACTATTAAAAACTTGTGGTTGCCAAATCGTAAAGCTTGGAACCAGGATCTAGTTAACTCTCTTTTTAATCCACATACTGCCACAACTATTTTAAACACTCCTATCATTCATGATGTTGGTCAAGACATGCTGGTTTGGAAATTGACTCCTGCTGGAAAGTTTTCTACAAAAAGTGCATATAGGCATTGTTTCAAAAATTTGCAGCTGCCATAGAACCAGATGCCTAAGCAAGTGCTTGAGCAGGTAAGAAACTAGCCTACTCAGGTTTGGGCTGAGAAGCACATGATCCCTAGGGTCCAAACCTTTGCTTGGAGACTTCTGAGAAAAGCTCTACCCACGGGTAAAAGAGCGGGTCGTTTCTCCAAACATATTTCAGCTATTTGTTCAAGGTGTAATTTGGAGGAAGATGAGATGCATTTGTTTTTTGGATGTCATTTTGCAAAAACTATTTGGTTCTTACATCCTTGGTTTATCAACACTGATTCTTTACAACAACAGCACCACTCTATTCTTGACATCCTTCATTTTCTACTAAACTCTAATCATCCCTCCATGTCAGGTAAAAAGCTCTACACTATGCTTTGGTGCATTTGGAAAGCAAGAAATGATAATCTTTTTAACCGTGCTAAAACTCATCCAAAAAATGTGTTTGCTTTCTTCTCATCTTTATTGCAGGACTTTCAGATTTTGACACACGCCTGCAGGGGCAGCAACCAACTGATGACCGGATGATGTGCCCACAACAACAACATATGCTATAACACCCTATTCCTTTTGCAGGTACAGATGTACAAATATATTCTGATGCAGCCTGGACTGCACCTCCTGATGGTCAACTGCAGCAAGCAGGATTAGGCATCCACATCCACCTTCGTCAACACCATGCATCTAGCATCTATGTTGCAGCTTTGTCGCCTCCAGTAGGCTCTGCTCTACAAGCTGAAGCTCATGCTCTTCTATTGGTGGTGAAGGTGGCTGAAGCCCTTCAACTCCATGATGCTTACTTCCTCACAGATTCACAGGTCCTTGCTTTGGCTGCTACCTCTGATCGAAATGTTTCTGAAGGACCTTGGCAGACTAGAGCTACGGTTTCCCAAGTTCGAGCCTCTTCCAATTTTCATCCAAGCAGGATATCATTTATATCCAGGGCACACAACATAAAAGCTCATCATTATTCTAAACTTGCCCTTCGAACCTCTTCTTATACTGTCAAATGTTTGACATCTGGATCGGGCCACTGCCCTGTGTGTACTGTCAGTCTCAAGTGTTTAGACTACCACTTAAAGTCTACCACTTAGACTGATGCTTGTAAAATGTTCTTAATGCTTATCAATAAAGTCTTGTAGTTTCAAAAACAAATCTTTCATCTTAGGGTGATTCTATTGGATCGGTTTGGTTGACCGTTGGAGAAACAACCATTCAAGATCCCTCCTTGTATCTTCTTGCCAATCTCTCCCTTTGGGATTCTATTGGACTGGCTTGGACCGACCGGTGAGGGAAACGTGTCTTTGTATCGTGTTTGTGTTCTTGTGTTCCTCGTGTTCTTCGTGTTCTTTGTGTTCTTGCGTGCGTTCATCTGTATCCGCTTCAAATCCGTGAAGATCGGGACAACCCTACAACATGGGTTGTCCATCACCCCACAATGTCAATCTAGCAGTGACGATTTTACACGGTGAATCCCAAAGCCTCATAAAAATTGCAAACACAAAGGTTAGAAGACGTCTAACTTGTTTTTGCAGGCATGTGATGTGATGTGTTATGGTTCTTTAATTTTATTCAATTGTTTCATGAAATTCTATCATATGTAATTCCGACTTGCGTGTCGGACTTAGAAGCATGATGGGTGGAAACCACATGATTGCTATCTATGGCATGCGTGCCACATGTTATTTCGTTTCTTAGAAATAGGAGACGGACATGAAGGCAACGTCGTAGACCTTGACGACAAGGAGTGGAACAAAGAAGGAGCTCTTACAACCACATTGAAGACGAAGAGGGCTATACTACATCACTTAATTGTGAAAGTTTATTCCTTTTTGTTATTGCACTCTTTTTGGTTGCACAGTAGTCGTGATCATTAGGGTGATTCCTCAAGAAAATATCAAGAAGATCGTGCTCATCCAACCGTGGCACCGTCAAACCGGATGCTTGTTGCCGTACTCCCTGTATCCAAGAGTAATGTGTGCCAAGGGTTCGGGAGGAGGGCACGAACCGTTCTATCGGCATGATCGGTTGGTTGTCTTGAAGTCCTGGCATAACTAGTTATGAGTTCGGAGCACTACATCGAAAGATGAACGGAAATCACGACAGGAAGGGATTGGCAAGTTGGCCTACCCTTTCGTCATAGTTGATGACATGTATCCATGCTTCACACTATCTGAGGATTGCGGATTCCGAATCACTGATCAACTGATCATGAGGAATATCAGTTTCAGTGGGAGCACATCATAGTTAAATCATATCATTTTAACTTGTGCAAATTAATCATGAAAAAGTTTCTAAAAGGAATTTGCTATCATTGGAGATTAAAGCCTGTCGACATTAACCTGCTTTGTAAAATGGAAACTTTAACTGTTAATGGTAAAAACTTTGTAGATTGGATCTGCACCCTTAGAAGTAGACTTAGAGAAAATAGAAAGTTATATGTTTTAGATGCACCTTCCTCAGAATTGTCATGGAATGGCAATTATGTTCGTGATGAAAAAGCAGTAAGGGAATTAATGTTAACTTATGTTAACTTATATGCATAAACAATTGCACACTCGCTTTGAGAAAGCTATGCATATGATGTGCTCACAGAGTTGCATAGTTTATTCCAGGAGAGAGTCAAAATTGCATGTTACGCAATCACTAGATAGCTCTTTAGTTTAAGTTGAACATGAAGGGTTCGCTCAACGATCACTTGACAAAGATGATTAGTCTTAATCAAAAGTTGGAAGATCTAGGTTTTCCAATGAATACCCAAGCAAGTCATACAGTATTGCTAATGTCGCTACCACTGCCTTATGGCGGGTATATTCAAAATTCAAATTTGATTAGTAGCAACATAAGCATGGATGAGCTTACAAGGAAATTAATCATAGCGGATGCTAAGATTAAAAACTGCACAAGGGTTGGTTCATCCAACAAAGCATCACAAGATATGGAGGAAGGAGATCTCAATATAGTGGAAAATTTAGGGATTGGAAATCCCAAAGTCATTAGTGTGTTAGATGTGTATTTAACCGGACCTCACAGTGATTCATGGATCGTTGACACTGGGTCTATTGCACATATCTACAACACGACGAGTGGTTTAAAAGATGTGAGGAGGTTAAATCCAGGAGAAGTGTGCATGAGGGTTGGAAATGGAATGCAAGTTAGCGTTCGTTTCGTCGGTACAATGAGCCTTCATTTACCTTCAGGATTCATGTTGGAAATGCGTAATTGCTATTATGTACCCACATTGAGCAAGAACATCATTTCAGGTTCACGACTTTTAAGTGACGGATATTCTTTTAATTCTGAGAACAATTGATGTTCGATTTATTATAAGAATGTATTTTATGGGTCAGCCCCTCTGGTGGATGGTCTGTTTGTATTGAATCTTGGAAGGATAGAAGACACATTACACATTGATGCAAAGAGACTGAAAGTAGTGAAAGATGATACTTACACTTGGCACTGTCGTCTTGGGCACATTGGGAAAAGCTGTATGAAACAACTATTTTCGGATGGGTTGGTGCAATCATTTGATGAGGATTCATTTGATCAGTGTGAGGCTTGCCTGATGGAAAAAATGGCTAGGACACCGTTCGGCGGTATAGTCGAACAGGCAACCGAATTGATCGAGATCATACACACTGATGTGTGTGGGCCTTTGAACATTTCGGCGCGTGGTGGTTATCATTACTTCGTGGCGTTTATTGATTATTTAAGTAGATATGGTTATATTTACTCAATGAAGGAAAGTCGGAAACCTTTGAGAAATTCAAGGAGTTTCAGAATGAAGTGGAGAATGACATGAAGATAAAGTACCTACGATCTGATCGTGGTGGAGAATATCTTAGTCATGAGTTCAGTCAATTCATGAAGGATTGTGGAATTGTACCACAGCTCACGCCGCCTGGAACACTGCAAAGGAACGGAGTTTCGGAGAGACGTAATCGAACTCTTATGGATTCGGTTAGGTATATGCACTAGTACAGAATACCCTATAAGTGGCGCACCCTTTATGGATTCGGTGGCGCGCCAGCAAGTTTGCTGGATGCGCCACAGAATCCTCGCCACTAATTTTTTTTCTATGGCGCACCCAGGCCGTGCGCCACAAAAAGACCAACTTTCTGTGGCGCACTGGGCAGCACACAGAGCAGAGGCATTCTGTGGCGCACCAACGCCAGGTGCGCCACAAAAAAAAAACGTGCGCCACAAAAATATGAAACAGTAATACAGGTATTTTTACATTTTGCTGTACAAATACAGATATATACATGATTTATACAGATTTATACAGAAATACAGGTATATTTGACACGTATATGAACAGACAAACACATTAATCACTATGTCATCACACATATTACTTAGTGCCCGAGATACATACACATAGTCACAAAAGTGCCAAATGTTTACGAAATTAGTCATGATACAAACAAAAGTTCACCATTTCACACTACACATTACAAATCAAGTGTTCACTGCCTAATTAGGATCAAATGTAGCACACATCGGCGATGATGGTGAGCAAGAGCGCGCAGGAGCATGCATGATCATGGAGTCCTCTTCTTGAGCGGCGCCGGGAACGGTAGAAAGCCCTTTAACATCCTCCACTCCCTGGTGTTATTTTGCGCCTCTAGTCGTTCTTAGATAGCCCTCTGAGACAACACTGAAGATGGATTGGGAAATATATTGGTTAGTGATATACATAGAGTATAATTTATTCATCTAAGTAGAGAGGCAAGACAATCAATCAATTGTCATGGTTGGAAAGCATATGGCTATCCTATTTGGGTTTCATAGCATAGAATCTTATATTTACTAATTGGAGGCACCATACGAGGCTCCATGTTAATCCTGGAGGTTAGACAATTTTTTCGATCGGATTTAACTGATCATCTTTTAACAGCCGTTCGATTAGCTCGGCTTGATCTCTTTCCTACGCGCGCGCGAGACAGACTAATCTTCCGATATCCCTTCGTGATAGGGTGAAAGGTCATGGGTTCGACTCTCATCAAAATCTTTTATGTTGCTGCCGAAAAGAAACGTAGAAAAAAAATCACATCTAAACTGCCTCGAATTGATATGCCGGTGGAAGGCCCCAATCCATCTACACGACTACACCTGTCTTCCCGTGCTCATCGGCCTCCGCGCACGGCAGCAGTGGCCGCCGAACTTGGCGATATCCTCCACACATGTCAGTGCTTGGATGACGACCACGTACACGGATGATTGGATCTAATGTAGCGTGGCACAAAGGTTGTTCAAGCTGCTATGACAATCGTACTCCTACCTTCACGCATAGATCTCTTGGAAGCAGTAATCCGGCCAATGCTCAGCTGTTGACAGTAAGTCAAGTTACTTTGACCTGGGACAGAAAACGATTGCATCTTCAACTCTTTGTTTGAGAATCACTGATCAAACGCGATTAATTTCTGATGGTTTACTTACTGTAGGTTTGAGCGATCAGGTCACGTGGAAGACAAGCTAACAAGGAGTGGATGTTCAGCAGCAGGCAATGCATGCTGAGGCAAAGGTCAAATTATCTTTGTTTGATTCTAAATGGCAGATTCTAAACAGTTCCTTGCGTTTTAGGTGATGATTTCCTTGATGGTTTTGCCTAAAACGCCGGAACCACTTAATTTACTTGGTTTGTCAGTTCAATGGCTTCAAACTTTCGAACTGCTAGCTGTAGTTACCTTAATTGCCATCTACTTGCAGGAATTTGATGGACAAAAAAATATGTTGTATGCCATCCAAAGAGTGCAAGAATAATGAGGAATATATTAATGAAACAAAATTGATGATCGATTTGTGTTAATTTTGCATATTTGCTAGCACTCAGTTGTGTCTTCTCAGGGGATTCTCTGTGATGACTTTTTTGTAATATAAAGCTTACCATCGATCATGTGATCTGAATGTACTAAACGAAGGTTTAGTTCCTGTCACGGTTCGTCTAATGGGCCTCACATCATTTATATGTTGGTATAGTTGACGTCTAACAAAAGATCTTGATATTTAAGATGTGACTTAATACTTATAATAGATTATCAACAAGATGGTCCAGTGTGGTGAATGCATGCTTCTTATTTGTGGGTTTATAGTACATAATTGTTCTACCGAGTAAGCGTTTAGTATATTTTTTTGGTCGTCCACCATTTCACAATGAAACTTATACAACTTGGAAAATAAAACTGTTTTTTAATTACTCACTCCACATACATGTTTGTAGTAGTAGACCGGTTTTTGGTACTAAAAATTTATAGTGTGTACCTTTTTGATAATATCCCACTTGGTATACTTTTACCAATTCGATGGATGCACTAATGATTTTTTTAAGACTATAACCGAAATAATATTTAAAGTTTGCCCTATTTGGAATAGTCGACCTTTGTTCTTCAATACAAGAAACTCTGGACAAATACTCACAAACTGAAGTTGTTGAGCAGATTTGAACTAGAAAAACATGATACCTTTGTAAACATTCAAGTGCACATAAATAGACACAATTCGATCAAAATAACTCAAGAATACAAACCTTTGTCCAAATGTTGTGGACAGTTAAGACCATCACTAGCCCGTGCATCCGCACGGGCTACTTATTTAATACTCAATATTAACAAATAATGTAAGAGAAGCTCTAATTCAAATCCCAATTCTAAGTTTGGAATTTTGTATTTGCTTCAATATTAGGTTACAGTGGAAACCTATGTTATGTTACATGATACAAGAACTCTGTAACGGTATCATGGACATTTGATGTAGCCCGACCTACGTCTCCTACAACATGTGGCCCAATGACAAGAGCAAGAATCAAAGCTCTCCATGATAAGGTGAATTCTCTCCTATCTATGTGTGATCTTGACACTCCTTTGAATGGGTTGCTACTTCATTCGGATACGTTGTGCATACTCAGGAACAACTACCAAGAAGATCACCAAGCAAGTGCAGAAGTTGGACAAGAAACGAGTCAAGAGGAAGATGAAGAAGACGAAGCATCAGCCCAGCGGTACTACCGCCCGGAGGGCCGGTACTACCGCCAGGACCCAGGCAGCGGCACCAGATGTACTACCGCTGAAGATGAAGACCTGCGTGAGTTCCAGGCAGCGGTACTACCGCCGCCAGCGGTACTACCGCCAGAGCCCACGGTACTACCGCCAGAGGTACCGCTGGAGGTACCGGCACGCCCGAAAACGCCACTGGATACCCCTACGGTACCTCCCGGTACCCGCTTCGTACTACCGCCAGCGAGCGCATATAATCCCAGCGGTACTACCGCTGGCGCAGCGGTACTACCGCTGGACCTGGGAAGATTCGGGCTGAAGCCCATGTAAGGCCCACAACTTACCCCTTCGCCTCATGGACTATAAATACTCCTCCTCAGCCTAGGGTTAGGGTTAGACTATGATTTGGGAACTAAAGTAGAGCCTTGCTCCTTCTTCTCAAAGTGTCTCTTTCCTCCTATGGAGATGAATCAAGACCTCCACATGTGGAGATGAACCAAGGCCTCCTCTTGAGGAGAAGATCCCTGCGTGGATACCAAGGCTCCGCTTGTAGTTGCGATTACTTGCTAATCTTCATCAGGTGATTGGGTTGGTTGGATTGACCAATTGGACAAACAATCCTAAGAGTAAGGTGTGCTTGGGAGAGGAGGATTGGGGGCTGCCCTCGGGGATTTGTTACCAGTCGATTCTTGCCGGGTTGCTACTTGCTATTTACCCTTGTGTGTTTGATTTCCCCTCTTTGTGTTCATCGTTCTTCGCGTGTTCTTCGTGTTCATCCTTCCCTCCGCACAAATCCGTGAAAATCGGGACCTACCCGCATCATATGGTATCAGAGCTCTAGGTTGACACGGATTTGATTTGTGTTTCCACCAAATCCACCAAATTTTTCTTCGTTTTTGAGAAATTCGAAAATTTCCACCAAAAATAGCCTTGCCTTGATTCGAGCCGATCTGTCGATTCGTTGCGTTTTTGGTAGTTTTTGTCCATGGATCTGTTGCTTTAGGACCCCCTCCACCTTTGTTTGCGTTCCCTAGCCTTAATTTTGCCAATTTCCCACGAATTCGAGGATTTTCGAGCCCAATTCCGCCCAAAATTCGAGTCAAATCGCAGATTCGTGCGCAGCGGTACTACCGCCAGTGCAGCGGTACTACCGCCGCAGCGGTACTACCGGGCGGACCAGCGGTACTACCGCCAGGGCAATTTTTCAGAAATTTTTCTTTTCCTCGGTTCGTTTTGGCATTTCCTCTTTGGTTTGAGTCCTTTCTTGGTGTGCTTTACGTCTACAACATCGACAAGCTTCCGCAGCAACGCATCATCAACGCCAAGCGACGACGCCACCAAGGACTCGACATTCCCCCACCATCATTTCCGTTGTGAGCCCTTCTTCCTTTCGCGCAACTTAACCTATTGGACTAGCTCGGTGATATTGCGAGGCATTGCACGTGTTGAGTGTTTGTCTTCAAGTATTGGCGAGTGTGTATCGTTAGAGAGCTTGGCACTAGCAAAAGAGAAGGAATCATCGTCAAAAAGCAAAAATCAAAAAAAAAGAGAAAAAAAAGAATCAAGTGGTGCCAAGTCTCATCTCTTGTAGGTTGCGACAAAGCTAAGACCGCCAAAGTGAGTGTGAGTGTTAACTCTTGTGCAAATCCGTTGCCCACAAAAAGCAATTGAGCTAGCGTCCTTCTTGTGTTGGGTGACATTTGAGCACGTAGTCTTCGTTAGGTTGTCTATCTTCGAGTGCTCGCCCTTTGGTCGCCCAACCCCATCATTCGCTTTTGTGTGTGTTTCTTGATACTTTGTGGTTGGAGTTTCTTTGGTAATTTGATCATTGTGGATTTTCTCTACCTTTGACAATATACTTGTCGCGGGTTTGCTTGTTTCGTTTGCCACTTCATACCTTCCTATCCTCATAAGTGTGTGTGTTGGGTGTTAGAACCGGATACTCTCCTCTCAAGCCACATTATACTTGGGATATAGTTTGTCTTGGTTTTTCCTTACCACACATCTCACTTGTTCTTGAGAAAATGTTTAGGGGAAGTACAAACGGAAGCTCAAGCTCGGATGAGGAAATCCATGGTGGAGTTCGCGGTGATCATGGCTATGTCACCAATCCGAGTTCGTCGGTCTTCGACACCTTGTTCGTGATGGCTTAGGCCGCTACGAGCGCCGTCTCCAAACTCATGATGCCAACTTCAACGCAATCAATGCGAACATGGAGCGGATGACCGAAGCTATCAACAACCTTGCGCGACAACGAGCTCCTTCACGCTCAAGCCGTACAAGAAGCACCTCAAGGTCGACACAAGCACATCATGGACGTCATGAACCTCGACAAGAACGTCAACATGATTCAAGGAGCGACGCCCATGAACGACCTCCTCCTATCGTTGAACAACCACATGATCTTCACGCGAACAATGCCAATGCGCATCAAGAACAACCTCACCAAAATGATGATCGTCGCGCACGCATACCATCCCACCACCACCCAACGTGATCGTCATGACCCATTGGCTAATGACAATGGCGTTCCGGGTGCGAATGACTTTGGTGAACAAGGACGTCACCCTCGTCATCCTCCAAGGCCACGTCATCAAAACCATGACAATGCGAACAATGTCGAGCAACCCGTTCCTCAACAAGAGCTACCTCCTCAACATGCGCCTCGTCAAGAGCTTCCTCATGATCGTCACCAACACCAACGTTCCGAGTCAAGTGATAACGAGTCAAGCCAACACAATGGTGATGGACTCAACCGAAGGAGACGTGGACGTGCATTCCCACGTGGTGGCCACGTGACGACTATGATGACTTGACCAACGTCCGCTTTGACATACCCAAGTTCTACGGCACAAGTGATCCGGAAGCTTACTTCTCATGGGTACTCAAGGTTGACAAGATCTTCCGTGTGCAACGCTTCTCCGACAAAAAGAAGGTTGCCTTAGCCTCGATGGAGTTTGAAGAGTATGCTCTCTTGTGGTGGGAACAACTACAAGATGCTCGTGTCGCTAACCACCAACAACCAATTGACACTTGGGTTGAAATGAAAGAAACCATGTACAAGCGCTTCGTGCCAAGCCATTACACTAGAGACTTATACAAGAAGTTGCAAGAGTTGAAGCAAGGTTTGAAGTCGGTTGACGAGTACTACAAGGAAATGGAAATCTCCATGATGAGAGCCAATGTCAACGAGTACGAAGAGCAATCCATGGCTCGTTTCATGAATGGCCTCAACTATCCCATCAAGAAGATCGTGGAGTTCCAACCATATGCCTCTTTGGTGAGCTAGTACATCAAGCTTCCAAGGCCGAGCGCCACGTGCTTGAAGAGCTCAAATACCTCAAGACAAAGGCATTCTACGCCAACAAGCCTTCTTCGTCAACTCCTACACCTTCACAAGCTCTTCCTCAAGCGAACACTCGAGGTCCTCCAAGAGTCTCTACTTCGACACCTCAAGCGCCTCAACCTTTCAAGAAAGTACCTCCCCTCCAAGGCGCCTCAAGGATCTTCGTCCGGCACAAGACTTTGCAATGCTACAAGTGCGGCGGACAAGGGCACAAATCTTTTGAGTGCACCAACAAGAAGGTCATGATCATCAATGACATGGGAGAGTATGAATCTATGAGTGAAGATGAGTACAATGCTTTGAACAAGGTCGCCACAATGCAAAGTGCTCAAGAAGAAGAAAGTGAGATCTATTGTGATGGCGACAACAAAGACCCTTCCTTGGTTGTGGCAAGAGCTTTAACCACCAATGTTCAAGTAGAAGAAGACCAAAGATGCAACTTGTTTCAACAAGAGCGGGAGTCAATGGAAAGTCCATCAAGGTCATCATAGATGGTGGAAGTTGCCACAACCTAGCGAGCAAAGAACTTTGTGATAAGCTCAACTTGAAGTTCAAGAAGCACCCACATCCTTACCATGTGCAATGGTTGAGTGATACCGGAGCCGTCAAGATTCAACACATGGTGCAAGTGTCCTTCAAGATTGGAGCCTATGAAGATACGGTTGATTGTGATGTTGTGCCTATGAACGTTTGTCACTTACTCCTTGGGCGTCCATGGCAATTTGACAAGGGTGCTATGCATGATGGAAGACAAACTACTATAGCTTCAAGAACAACGACAAGACCTTCGTCCTTCGTCCCATGACACCAAGTCAAGTCATCGCCGACAACGCCAAGACTATTGCAAGGGCACAACAAGATCGTTCGTCTAGTGAGATGAGTGGTGAGCGAGAGACCACCATAAAGTGAGTGAGAGCCACAAGCCAAATGAGTGTGACACTTCAAAGAGAGTTCCCACAAAACTTACACTATTTGCCACAAAGAGAGATGAGGGAGTTGAGAGAAAACCCATCCACCCTACACTATGTGCTCATATGCAAGGGTGAAGTTTCTATGACTAACACTTTCACAAACCTTCCTCCTTCTTTGTTGTCTCTTTTGAAGGACTTTGAAGATGTCTTCCCTCAAGACGTGCCACCGGGACTACCTCCTCTACGCGGAATCGAGCACCGCATCGACCTTGTTCCCGGCGCACCGCTACCAAACCGCGCTCCTTACCGCACCAACCCCGAAGAGACAAAGGAGATCGAGCGGCAAATACAAGAACTTCTTGCCATGGGACATCCGCGAGAGCTTGAGTCCGTGTGCCGTGCCCGTCATCTTGGTACCCAAGCACGACAACACTCTTCGCCTTTGCATGGATTGTCGCCCCATCAACGCCATAACCGTTCGGTATCGCCATCCTATCCCTCGCCTTGATGATATGCTCGATGAGCTTTGTGGTTCCGCTATATTCTCCAAAATTGATCTTAAAAGTGGATATCACCAAATACGCATGTGTGAAGGTGATGAATGGAAGACCGCATTTAAAACTAAGCTTGGTCTTTATGAGTGGCTCGTCATGCCATTTGGTCTTTCCAATGCACCTTCTACTTTATGCGTCTCATGAATCATGTTTTGCGTCCTTTCATTGGAAATTTGTTGTGGTATACTTTGACGACATCCTTATTATAGCAAGTCTTTGGAAGAGCACACTTCTCATGTTGCTCAAGTTTTGTTGGTTCTTCGCAATGAAAAGCTTTATGCAAATCTTTCTAAGTGCACTTTTGCCACCAACAAACTTGTTTTCTTGGGTTTTGTTGTTTCTTCGGATGGAGTCGAAGTGATGAAGCAAGATACAAGCAATTCGGACTTGGCCTTTTCCGACATCACTTGAGGAGTTGAGACGTTTTCTTGGTTTTGCCGGATTTTACCGCCGTTTCATCAAGGATTTTTCCACAATTGCTTGCCCCCTCCATGAACTTACAAAGAAGAATGTACCTTTCATTTGGGGCAATGCACATGATTTTGCTTTCAATGAGCTCAAACGGTTATTAACCGAAGCACCACTCCTTGCCCTTCCGGATTTCTCTAAGACATTTGAGATTGAATGCGATGCAAGTGGATTGGGCATTGGAGGAGTGCTTATGCAAAATGGTAGACCCATCGCATACCATAGTGAGAAACTAGATGGAGCTCGCTTGAATTACCCCATTTATGACAAAGAGTTATTTGCTTTGGTTCGTGTTTTGGATGTGTGGCAACATTACCTTCGTCCTAAGGAATTTGTCATTCATTCGACCATGAATCCTTGAAATATTTGAAAAGTCAAACAAATTTGAACAAAAGACATGCTAAGTGGGTTGAGTTCATTGAGTCTTTCACTTTTGTAATCAAATACAAGAAAGGTAAAGACAATGTGGTCGCGGATGCTCTATCCCGCAAGGCCAACCTACTTACACGTCTTGACATTAGTGTCTTGGGTTTGGATGAGATTAAAGAGTTGTATGCTACCGATGCTTTCTTTGGAGACATTTTCGCTCAATGTTCGGAGCACAAAGGAATTGGTGATTTCTATTTGCACAAAGGTTTCTTGTTTAAGGCTAACAAACTATGTATACCCGAGTCTTCGCTTCGTTTGGTCCTTTTGAAGGAATCTCATGGAGGACACTCATGGGTCACTTTGGCCGCGACAAGACCTGCCATGCTCTCCACCAACTACTATTGGCCTAGAATGAAGCGTGATGTGGAACGCCTAGTTCGACGATGTTCTACATGTCTCAAAGCTAAGTCTACTCTAAACTCTCATGGTTATACACACCATTGCCTATTCCACATCACCCATGGTCCGATATAGCTATGGATTTTGTCTTAGGACTCCCACGCACTAAAACAAACAAGGATTCCATCTTTGTCGTCATTGATCGCTTCTCTAAAATGGCACACTTTATACCTTGCAACAAGAGCGACGATGCTTCACACATTGCTACTTTGTTTTTCAGGGAAATCGTCCGTCTTCATGGAGTGCCCAAGACCATTGTGTCGGATCGTGACACCAAGTTCGTGAGCTATTTTTGGAAGACTTTGATGGCCAAGATGGGAATCAAGCAACTATTCTCCACCGCATACCACCCTCAAACCGATGGCCAAACCGAAGTGGTGAACCGAAGCCTATCTACACTCCTTCGTGTGTTGATCAAGCCTAACTTGAAGAATTGGGAAGAGTGCATCCCACACGCCGAGTTCGCCTACAATCGAGCACTACACCGCGCAACAAAGAGAACACCCTTCGAGGTCGTCTATGGCTCCAACCCCTACACCGCGCTCGACATGCTACCACTTCCACTCCGTGAGCAAGTTAACATGGACTTCGACAAGCGAGCCGCTTACATGAAGAAGCTCCATGAGGAAACAAGAACTACTCTCGAGAAGCACAACAAAGACCATGCTACGAAGATGAACAAACACAAGCGCGCCATGATATTTGAAGAAGGAGACCTTGTGTGGCTACACCTTCGCAAAGATCGCTTCCCGGATGCAAGGAAGTCCAAGCTTCATCCTCGTGGAGATGGACCTTTCAAGGTTATCAAGCGCATCAACGACAATGCCTACAAGATCGACATCTCCAACTCCAAACACTTGGTCCATGACACCTTCAACGTCGCCGACCTATCGCCATACCTTGGAACATCAAGCGATGAGGATGACCAAGAGTCGAGGACGACTCTTTTCCAAGGGGGGGGAGATGATGTAGCCCGACCTACGTCTCCTACAACAAGTGGCCCAATGACAAGAGCAAGAATCAAAGCTCTCCATGATAAGGTGAATTCTCCTATCTATGTGTGATCTCGACACTCCTTTGAATGGGTTGCTACTTCATTCGGATACGTTGTGCATACTCAGGAACAACTACCAAGAAGATCACCAAGCAAGTGCAGAAGTTGGACAAGAACGAGTCAAGAGGAAGATGAAGAAGACGAAGCATCAGCCCAGCGGTACTACCGCCGGAGGGCCGGTACTACCGCCAGGACCCAGGCAGCGGCACCAGCGTACTACCGCTGAGATGAAGACCTGCGTGGAGTTCCAGGCAGCGGTACTACCGCCGCCCAGCGGTACTACCGCCAGGCAGGCACGGTACTACCGCCAGAGGTACCGCTGGAGGTACCGGCACGCCGAAAACGCCACTGGATACCCCTACGGTACCTCCCGGTACCCGCTTCGTACTACCGCCAGCGAGCGCATATAATCGCAGCGGTACTACCGCTGGACCTGGAAGATTCGGGCTGAAGCCCATGTAAGGCCCACAACTTACCCCTTCGCCTCATGACTATAAATACTCCTCCTCTGCCTAGGGTTAGGGTTAGACTATGATTTGGGAACTAAAGTAGAGCCTTGCTCCTTCTTCTCAAAGTGTCTCTTTCCTCCTATGGAGATGAATCAAGGCCTCCCATGTGGAGATGAACCAAGGCCTCCCTTGTGGAGAAGATCCCTGCGTGGATACCAAGGCTCCTCTTGTAGTTTGCTTACTTGCTAATCTTCATCCTAGGGTGATTCTGGGTTGGTTGGATTGACCAATTGGACAAACAATCCTAAGAGTAAGGTGTGCTTGGGAGAGGAGGATTGGGGGCTGCCCTCGGGGATTTGTTACCAGTCGATTCTTGCCGGGTTGCTACTTGCTATTTACCCTTGTGTGTTTGATTTCCCTCTTTGTGTTCATCGTTCTTCGCGTGTTCTTCGTGTTCATCCTTCCCTCCGCACAAATCCGTGAAAATCGGGACCTACCCGCATCAACATTGGGCAAAGCTATATGGAGGCTAATTGTATAAAATGGTTTTGTTACATGCAAAACGTTTCAAGATTGTATCCAGGTAACACACGTGTAATTTTGTTCTGTTACAAAATCTAACTACTTAGCCTTCTGTGTTAGCTTACAAAGGTTAAACATCTCAAATTTAATGTAACCCAACATGTTTTCTCTTTTCATAACAGTATAGATTATTTCAGAAAGAAGTTCAAAATTAGTTTGATACACTTATTTATCTGATGATTCTAAGTGTAATAAAAAATCCCACATGTTGAATCGAACCGCCATACATGGAACAATAGGAGAAATATTAAATAATTTAATGTTTCTCCTGTTTATCTTTTAGAACTACATCGGTAGGGCATTTGGGTTGTTTTTTACGATGCCTACACACATCAAAATTTTGTTATTCAAATATGTTGTACTACAGTTATTCTCTTAACAAAATTACTGCATGTTTAATAAACAAGCATTTGAGACACTATTTCCAAGTCTCATATTCATCTTTAATACACCTTCTTTCAAAAATAAGGTCTAACTAACGAATGTTAGAAAACTAGCCCGTGCAGATGCACAGGTTGATGACTAGTATATATAATATATAACCCAACACATGCACTTCTACAAAAAAGTACACTAGTAATGCTTATTAAGGCTTTCTTTTATAATACATCCTACCTCTGGGGTAGTGGAAGGACCCTGATTTGTGAATGACATCGTCGAGGATGATCGTTGATAACTGCAGAATGATGCGATGGAAGTCTTGTCTATAATTAACATCGGTGAGAGCATCCGTGGTTTTGGTGTATTCTGCGAGACCAGATGAAATCTTCGTTTTCTCGCAATCCCGGACAATCCCTTTAAGGTGATGGAGGGCGTAGAAGGCCTCCTTCACGCTGCCATCCAGTTGCTTGATGCAATGGAATCCGGTCCCAAGCTGGAACTTGTGTGTGTTGTCCTCCATGAAAAATTCCGACTTCTTATGGAAGGGGCGGCCCTTTTGGGCATAGGCCTCGAGAGCGTCACCGAGAACACCCTTTATTCTGGTGTATCGTCTCGGCGTGCATTTATTCCCCGAGTCCAAATAAGTGGCAATGGACCACCTCGGGGATATGTAGATGAGTGCGCAATACTTGTCCCTGCTCAACACAATTGAAACGGAATGTTGGACAAAGGATCAGTGATGGAAGAAATGTACAAGAAGGCATAAGATACGACGGTGGCGAGCGGATGTGTACTTACTCGAAAAAGAAAGGCAGAAGAAGGGCGTTCTTCCTCTTGTTGGCCAGCATGACCCTTACGAGGTACTCCGTGGCCGTTTCCCGTGTGCTTGATCCTTCCACCAGATGGTTGTCGTGCATGTAGTAGGGATCCACTATCGAAACGTACGGGGTATCATCTCTCCTAATCTTCATCGTCGCATAAAGCGCAAATAGGGGACCATTTTATAGTCCAGCCGTCTGGAGTGAAACAGGTTGAAGATGTCCTCGTACGCTATGAAGAACACATCCGCGGGGTCTTCCTGGACGAAGTCCACCATCTTGTTTGGCACCTTGACCACGAACGCCAGGTAACTCGGCTCCTTCTCCTTAAGAAGGAGCTCCTCCTGATACAAGACAGCTTCCTGCAAAGCAATCATGCGTCCTTCTGCAAGGCGGAGCAAGTCCCCAGACAAGATAGGTTTACCAGCTTCATGAACTCGGGGGAAGCCATCCGCACGGGGTGGAATCGTGTCTTCAAGACCCCGGATAGTCTTAAGAGCTGGCTGGCTTGCAGAGGTGGAGGATCCTTTTCTCTTCCTGTGCTTCTTGTTCTTCATATCTAGGGATTGTTGGGGTGCAGTGAACCCCGCTTTAACAGTTTCTTGCAGTGTGTTAGGGCTGAAAATGTTACCCGGTTGAGCATGATGATCGCCGGCATCCCGAGGCTTGTCGGTGAAGGCCAAGCATTGTGTGCATGAAGTGGGACGAGGAGGTTGATCGCGGTGGTCACGGAAGGGTTCTTCATCCATAAGAGGCATGTAGATATCATCCCTGCAGGCGCCAGTGTTGATGTATTCATCGACGTCGACATTCTCCTCCTCATTGTCGTCGTTGCCACCAAGTTGAGGTGCAACGGCTTTGTCCTAAACATAAATAACTGTTTGTGTCGGAAAGTCGGGGAATCCGGAAAGTCAGAACTAACCTTGGACGGTTGCGGTGAAGACGTTCCCAACAACTATTTGTGGCGGGTGGTGGCGGCGACGACCGGCGGTAGCTTCCGGCCGGTGGTGGCGGCGACCGGCGGTTCCTTCTGGGTGTTGGCAACGGCTGCTTGTGGCGCCGGTTCCTTCACAACTGTAGGTTTTTGTGGCGGCCTCGAGGGCCGAACAGGCGGGGCCCGGAGCCTCGAGGTGGCACCGCCGGTCCGCCTCACCCCCTGAAGACCCTCCCCAAGAATAATTGGGTCTTCGGCATTCCATCATCAACTGCTCGCATTCGCCAAGCTTCATGTGTTTCTCGGCTCCAGGAGGTTGCGTGGGGGGGGGTCGATGTCACGGAACTCAGGCACTACCTCGCTCACATTGACTTTCATCACGACATCGCTCATTCGGGGTTGTGCATATCGCGGGTTAAAGGTTGTATGATCTTGGCCGTTGCGACTTCCTACAACTCGCCGCCGGCCCCCACCCTATGCAGGAGTATGCAAGGCCTGTCCTAGGAGTCAACACATGTTGGGCACCATGAGATATGGCAGTCATAAAAGGCATATATAGTCATACAAGATGTCGCGGACTAACTAATTAGTTACCTTGGTGATGGCATTGAGCTCGGCTAATGTCGAGACAAGGGCGCCGGTGCCAGCGGCCGGCCTATCATTCTCCGGCCGCTCGTGTGCATTATCATTATTCTCTGGCCTTGGTGTATGTTGATCCACGATAGGGGCACCAGTGGGGTCACCAAGACCGGCGACACGTTATTGCTGGAGGTGCTGCCGGCGAAGCTGGGCACGTGTATCGGCCCCTGTTGACCTCCCGCTTGCCAAGCAGCTATCCCCTCCATCAATGCAGGGGGTAACAAACTCCGGAGCTTCTCGTCCACCTTCTCGTCCACTAGCTTGAACACCATGCTGGAGTCCACCTTTTCTTTCTCTAGTGTCTCCAGCTTCTTCCTAAGCTCGAGAACCTCGGCTTTATCTTTAGCCGTCTTCCTCCTCTCCTTTTTCTTCTCAGTGTCCGTGCTGTAGTACTCGAGGAACTTCATGCTCGTACCAAAGCCGGTCACACGGCCAGCTGACGTCGGCAGCTTTGACTTGTCCCTCCCCTTGTAAATGTTCATCGCCCGGTTGAAAGTCGTGTCCCACGGGCCGGCCTCAGCCTCCTGGGACGACGGGCCGGCCAGAGCCTCATCCTTCAACTGCTCCTCCTGCGGACAAAGGAAATTAACGTGAACCCATGTAGAAATCAACACAAATGGACTTTGAGATATCCGCGGTAATTAAGTTCCTTACCAGCACTTTCTCGAAATCTAGCACATCGGCATAGTCGGTAACGAATTCCCCCGTCCCCGGCTTCAGATAGTAGCAGGACCAAACAAAGTTCCTAACTTGCTCGTCCGTGATTTTAAGCCACGGGTTCTCTTTTTCCAAGTTTTGCAACCTCGGCATCCTCCTTGTCCCAAACGGGCTGTTTTCCTTGGTAACCGCCGCTTCCCAAACTGGGGTTACCTAAGTTCAGTTTCCGCATATCCTTCCCCCACTGGGTCCATTTTTGAGCCTCCGGAGATGCCAAGGACAACTTGAATGCCTCGAACTCTTCTATGTCGATATACGGCTCTTTAGCACTGATCTCCGCCCAGGTAAGACCCTTTTCAATCTTCGCCTTCACCCGGCCTCTCCAGCTGGTCAAGGCGGCGCTCATCTTCGTGATGGCGTAGTTGTCGACCTTTTTGTTTCCATCATCCGGGAAATTGTATCGTTGGTGAAGCTTCTTGAGGAGGTCTGTGCGCAAAGCCTCATTCTCCTCGCTCCTGAGGTCATACGTTGTGACCGGCACGGCTTCCCGGAGGATGCACCCTAGTTGCATGTCGTACCCGCTTGCGATGTTCCTAGGCTCCTGTGGTTGGCCACTTAAGGAGACCTTAGTGAACGTGTCTGTGACGGTGCCGACCGCTTGCGGTGTCCGATCCTTCCTCGGGTTCTTATGCTTCTTAGCGGTCAGGTTACTACCACCATCGCCATCCGTGTGGTCGCCACTCCTGACATCCGTGTGGTCGCCGCCATCGGTGGTGGTGGTTTCGTCCCCATCGCCGTCGGCATCCTCTAGCACAAAGTCACCATCGCCGTCACGAGCCAGTTCGGCGGCCTCCGCATCCTCCATCTCCTAGGAGAATTCCCAGTACGGCTTGTTCTTTTCTCTAGCTTGTTCTTCGACGCTCATGTGCTTAGAAGGGCCGGCCTCGGAGGACATGTTTGCACTACATTAAAAAGAGGCAAAAAGTTAGTACAACAAATATAACAAAAGCGTCACTTAATTTAGTACTAAGATCGCCCGGCCCATGCATTAGCCGCAATACCCCTATGTCTATTTTTAGCAAAGTCATGCTAAATTTCACAAAAAAATTGGCATGACCTTTGCTAAAAATAGGACATATGGAGTACCCGAATTTACCGGAACGGAAGTTAATCGACGTTCCAGCAATCTCAAGGGCCTCACGGGGTACCTGCACAAGCATTTCACAAATAATGGCCGGCATCGCTGGCCGGCAACAGCATCACATGAACACATATCCCGCCGGCTTAGCTGGCCGACAACAACATCACAAACAACCACGACACGATGGTCGTGGTAACACAGAACACACGGTCACCGGAGGTTTTCGACGAAATGCTCACCAAAGGGGAACTTTAGTTTAGTAGTTGATGTAGTTGAAGCCGATGGTCTGCACAAGAAAAGCATAAGAATTAACACTTCTAGTACACCATAGTGGCACTAGCAAAAATAGTGGCACTAGCAAAAATCACTTCTAGTACACCATAGCAATTAACATAGTGGCAGTAGCAACTTTTTTACAAAAAAAGCATTAGCAACCATAGTGGCAGTAGCAAAAATCACTTCTTCTAGTTTCTTACAAACAAGCATTAGCAATTTTTTTCATGTACTAACACCTCACAAAACATAGCAGTTTTGGTGTTTCTTTTGCATGTTTTGGTATTTCTTTTCATGTACTAACACTTCACAAAATCACTTCTTCTAGTTTCTTACAAACAAACATTAACACAAACAAGCATTATCATTAGCAATTAACACTTATGCAAGAAATTTTGCAAGAAATTTTGCACTGATCCTAGCTAGGAATTTTCGCAAACACCTTGCGTGCAGGGTTTCGGGAGGGGAGGGAGGAGGGAGAGAGGGGAAGCACACCTCGTGGAGGGGAGGGAGGGGAGGTCGAGGGCGGTGTAGACGCGTCTGCATGATGAGGAGGCGACGGCGGCGGACTCGGCCGGGCTTGGAGGAGGCGACAGCGGCCGGGCGCCACACGGACGCAGGGGAGCAGGGTTGGGCGGAGGCGAGGCGCAGGGGAGGCACGACGGCGTAGGGATGGACGCCGCGGCGAGTTTGGGCGGGGACGACCGGCGTCGGGGAGTTGTCGACAGCGAGGGGTGGCAGGACGCGAGCGCGTGGGTGGTTTTGAGTCTTAGCGAAATTTGGGGAAGAAATGGGCAGCGCGGGGGTGGGCCCACATGTAAGTGGGTGCAACAGAATTCTGTGGCGCACCGAGGGCCTTGGCCTAGAACTTAAAAGGTTGTGCTGCTGTTTCTTTGCACAAATACACAACACAGCCCAGTGGTTGGAAACCAATTGAATTAACCTGGGCAGCCAGGTTCGAATCCTGGCTTCTTTAAAATATTTTTGGTTAAATTTGGTTCAAAAAATACACACAATGTCTTTGGTACATATTCAATTCATTGAATACATATATATGGTCTTGCGTTGTCTCACACACAATGTCTCATACATATTCATGATCATACATATATATATGCTTCCATTGTCTCTCACACACACACAAATTAAATACACCAAAAAAGTATTCTTCGTCTCGGTTCCGTGAGCTAGCTTCTCTTCTTTCCCTTCTTCGCGGTTGAAAACTTTATGATGAGGATCGACCTAGGCAACTAAGCTTCCATAACAAATATCAGGTGCATCATATTTTAATCCCTTCAACATTTACTATACGAAACAAAGCAGAACTACTACTTTGCTTGAATAATATTTGTAGGCATCACAAGAACAACATGACAAGCGCCCCGTTTATGAACAAGGAGCAACTAGTACGCGGGCTAGATAAATTCACTGCCAAGAACAAATATGCATTCTTTGACTGGAAAGAATTATTGAGCCATGTCAATGATCAGGTGAACGCATATACTTTGGTTTCACTATTTTCTATGACAAAAGAGGCAGAGCTACTACTTGAGTTAAATTTATGCAGGCCCCTTGATGATGATCAACGCCAACTAAAAGTCAAGATGAAAAGGAACTCAAGATCCATGTTGCTTGCCATTGATCACAATAAGAAGAACACTTCAAGAATGAAGAAACGAAGATTAGCAAGGTGCCCCAATCAGCAAACGTCACATTAACATCTCCAGATTTCGTCACTTATATTGCTGGACAATGGCACTCCAACATGGACGTGTCTAGCACGTTTGGAGGTCATACTGGACAGGAAATCAAGTCTACTTTCCAGCAAAACAAACGGTGCATCATTTGAAGACCCAAGTCAAAAGATATGTGATTTCCAATGCAAAGCTGTCAAGACATTTATTGCTGCGCGAGGCTCCACACTTTTGCTCCCCAACCACCCAAGTAACCACGAAATTGAGCCTCATTTTCGTGCTGGTTTCACACCTAAGTTAGGAGGGATGTTCCTAGTATAAGTACCCCTTCCCCACTTCAACTAGAACTCTTTGGGAATTTGTTTTCAGCATAGGTTAGCTAAGTGCAACCAGAATATTGTTTGAGAGTTCACTTCCTCCTTAGCTCTTGTAAACTTGCCTTGTGAGAGGGTAAACTCACTTTGTGATTTACAACAGCAGCCGTTGAGGCGGCGACCAGTTCGTGCTTCCAACTTCGTGCGTGGTTGTGTGGATTGGAAAGTGAGAGTGTGGTTGGGCGAATACTTGTTGCTGGTTGTTGCATTCCAATAGTTAGCTTCGGTTTTGTCAGGTTGCACTACTTCTCCATTACCCGACAACGTTGTTGGCTGGGATCGAGGGTTGCCTTCGTACCCTTCAGGTGGCGTTGATTCTATCATCAAGCAGATCCTCCGTGAAGATCGGGCACCCCCGCATCATCTTGGTATCAGAGCCTTGATGGACACGGTAGGATCTTGTATCCCTGGTTTAGTTTTAGTTGTTTTCAATCCTATAGTCCAGAAAAAGCCCCACAAAAATATTTCCCTTTACCTAGAGCCTTTTGCAGCCTTAGATCTGTTGATTTGGTGAGTTTTATCAGGTTCTTGTCCATTAGATTTTTTGTTTTAGTTGCTGAGTGTTTCCCCATCCATTCTGTTATTTTGTGTTCATTTTCGTCCAGAAATTTCAGATCTGTATCCTCCACCAAATCGTGTTTATCTTTCACATTCGGAGTCCGTTTTTAGTGTTCTTTTGCTTTTTGGAAAGATCCCTTCATGTGTTACCCATCCATCCTGGTTAGATCTGATTACAACCTTGTTCTCGACCCAGAAAAATCAGATCTGTTCGTGGTTGTTTGCTGCCAAAGTTTCAGCTCCTGTTTTGGTTGTTGAGTTCTTCCATTGCAAAATAAAATTCGTGAAGTTCCACCAAGTGTGTGTTCAGATCAAAGTCCCCTGTTGAAAAGTTTGTCAAAAAAAAAGAGAGAAAAAAGGGACAGAAAGAAAGAAAGAAGAGAAAATCTGGGACTGATCTTCACTTATATCTTGAGAAATCCTTGTTTATGTGGTGTGAGCTGAAACACTAGTCAAGTGTGTATCATCCAAAAATTCTTGCTGCAGCAAATCTGATTCATTGGTGTGTATTCTTGTTCTACACTTATATCCTATTCAGCAACTAAGGCATTCGAATCTTGTGTGGATGATTACTTGGTTTAACAAGAACTAGACGGCAGATTAGTGTGTTGTTTTCCACATATATACCCCACCCAAAGCTCCACAAAACAGCCCCTGCATGTGCAACCCTAGACTTGTATTCGCTTAATTATCTCTCTTTGTATAACAACCACCGTCACCACGGTTGAGCACGATTATGTTCTCACTTGGAAGTTGCAAGAGCTTTGGTTGATAAGAGAGGGTGAGATTGAGTGTTTCAGTTTTTTTTTCCACATATCCAAACACAATGTAGAAATTCTTGTTTGTGCAACTAACTATGGCAGGTCACGAGTATGTTGAGCTTCCCTTCTATGGAAGTGATGATCCAGAAGAGTACCTTGAATGGGTACAAAACATGGAGTTAGAGTTGAAGAAATTTTCTGAAACCAAACAAGTGCATCGAGCAACCCTGGAGTTTGATGAGTATGCTAGCAAGTGGTGGAAGTGTCACCACAAAAGGCTTGTTGTCAAAACATGGAACGATCTGAAAGAGATCATGAGGAAAGAGTTTGTACCTCGTTCTTATGAGAATGATCTGCTCGAATACATGAAGAGCATTAGACAAGGTTTCAGATCTGTTAGATCATATTATGATGAGCTGAAGACTGCAATACGTCGCGCCAATATTTTGGATGCATCAGCAGCAAGGGCGTATTTCAAGAGAGGGTTGAATCTTGATGTTGCTGCTACTGTTCGTTTGAAATATGATGGTAGTATGCAAGACCTTGTGACATATGCCATAAAAGAAGAAAAGAGGATTCAGAAACAGCATGCACCTAAGTTCAGATTGGATATGCAGAACCGGTCAGCAGCACCATGTTTGAAGAAGCTAAGTTGTGAGATGATAGAGCATGACTCAATGGTTGTTGTGGAAGATATTCGAGATGGGAGAAGGTTAGTTGCAGTAGAGAAGAGTGAAGTCCATGGTGAAAACACCACTCTTGGACAAACTTCTGTTATGAAGAATGCATATAAAACCCCTTGGGAGAATGAGAGCCACGTAGCTAAAATGAGTGAGAGTGATATTTAGAGAGTGAGTTGTGTGATTCCACCAAATGTGAGGCTGAGAGCATAAAAAGTGAGAGCTCAAGAGATACACAAAATAGTTTGAGAGATGATACAAAATGTGAGGACTTTGCTAACACTAACCTAATCATTTCTACTATTGGTGTTATTTCTTGCAATGTACAGGTTGGCTTTGAAGAAAGGGAGATAAGTGCTACTCTTTTAGCACAAACCCCAAAGGAAAATGATGAGAAGCCGACTTCAGGAGGAGAGAGCATGCAATGCAATAAGATAGTCACAATACAGCAAGAGAATAGTTGTGAGTATAACCGTGATGTTATTTCCCCTTCTAAAATTTCTCATTCCTCCACTATGCACGACATATCAAATGACATGATTGCCTCTCATTTTGATAATGTGAAATTATTTACCCATGAGGAAATGCTTAATAGAATAGATCCTGCCCATGTTTTATGTTATGTCATGTTTGTTGAACCTATTAATTTGAAATCTGCCATCAAGAGCATTTGTGAACTCACAAATTTTGACTATCTAATTAAAGGAAACACCTTCTGTTATAAATTTAACTTCATTGGAAATTATGATGTGCAAAGAAAATTTATCGTGCACGGCATATGCATTACTTGTGATCAACTTTCTGCCTTAAAAGCTCTTGTCTTGCCCCAATACCATTGTGTGCACAATTATGTTGCATGTGAAACGAATATGAATGTTGATATTTATGCTAGTTGGCATGATATGAATAATTCTGCTATTACCCTCACTAATATTTTCAACCGTAGTTGCAACTTTTATGATCACAAAGCTTCGGACTTGTTGATTTTTCAATGGGGTGGTCCCTTGAGTACAATAACTTGCTGCCATGAAAACTATTGTTGTGAAATTTGGGACGAACAAAAAGAATAGAACAATAAAATGTGTGACATCTACATCTACCATGCATATACCTTGTTTCTTTCCATTAGTGGAGCTACAGGATATCAAAAACCGAGGACGGTTTTTCTTGAAGAAAGGGAGGATGATGAGGATCGACCTAGGCAACTAAGCTTCCATAACAAATATCAGGTGCATCATATTTTAATCCCTTCCACATTTACTATACGAAACAAAGCAGAACTACTACTTTGCTTGAATAATATTTGTAGGCATCACAAGAACAACATGACAAGCGCCCCGTTTATGAACAAGGAGCAACTAGTACGCGGGCTAGATAAATTCACTGCCAAGAACAAATATGCATTCTTTGACTGGAAAGAATTATTGAGCCATGTCAATGATCAGGTGAACGCATATACTTTGGTTTCACTAATTTCTATGACAAAAGAGGCAGAGCTACTACTTGAGTTAAATTTATGCAGGCCCCTTGATGATGATCAACGCCAACTAAAAGTCAAGATGAAAAGGAACTCAAGATCCATGTTGCTTGCCATTGATCACAATAAGAAGAACACTTCAAGAATGAAGAAACGAAGATTAGCAAGGTGCCCCAATCAGCAAACGTCACATTAACATCTCCAGATTTCGTCACTTATATTGCTGGACAATGGCACTCCAACATGGACGTGTCTAGCACGTTTGGAGGGTCATACTGGACAGGAAATCAAGTCTACTTTCCAGTAAAACAAACGGTGCATCATTTGAAGACCCAAGTCAAAAGATATGTGATTTCCAATGCAAAGCTGTCAAGACATTTATTGCTGCGCGAGGCTCCACACTTCTGCTCCCCAACCACCCAAGTAACCACGAAATTGAGCCTCATTTTCGTGCTGGTTTCACACCTAAGCTAGGAGGGATGTTCCTAGTATAAGTACCCCTTTCCCCACTTCAACTAGAACTCTTTGGCAATTTGTTTTCAGCATAGGTTAGCTAAGTGCAACCAGAATATTGTTTGAGAGTCACTTCCTCCTTAGCTCTTGTAAACTTGCCTTGTGAGAGGGTAAACTCACTTTGTGATTTACAACAGCAGCCGTTGAGGCGGCGACCAGTTCGTGCTTCCAACTTCGTGCGTGGTTGTGTGGATTGGAAACTGAGAGTGTGGTTGGGCGAATACTTGTTGCTGGTTGTTGCATTGCAATAGTTAGCTTCGGTTTTGTCAGGTTGCACTACTTCTCCATTACCCGACAACGTTGTTGGCTGGGATCGAGGGTTGCCTTCGTACCCTTCAGGTGGCGTTGATTCTATCATCAAGCAGATCCTCCGTGAAGATCGGGCACCCCGCATCACTTTAGGCCGGTCACCTTGAGATTTCTCGCGTGAACGGACAACCTTTAGTAGGTAGGGAGGTCTTCCTTCTTTATGTACTAGTAGTAGGCATGCCGAAGAACTTGTCGAATTTCTCCTCGATCTTTGGGTCGTTGTCCAAGTCTTCCTCGGTGGCGTCTCCTTCCATTCCGATGATGCTCCTCTTGCCCCTCCTCACGACAACACGGCTAGGCTTTGACGGGTCAGTAATGAAGAAGCATTGCTCAACTTGGCTAGCGAGTACCCATGGCTCATTTTTCGCGGAGGCGTTCTTCGATTTGGCATCGGGTATTACATGGTGGTGAAATACCGGCCTTCTTTGACGACGTCCTTGGCCCATCTTACACGGAACATTGGCACCAACTCTCCACAGTAGTTGAGCTCCCATATGTCCTCAATCCTTCCGAAATATCTTTCCTTGACAGTAGCCTCCTCATCGCCGTAGGGTAGCATAGTTACTCCTGAGTTTTGATGTTCGTTATTCTTGTCATTTTCCTCGGTGTAGAATCTGTAGCCGTTGATGTCGTACGCCTGATAGGTCTTTACGTTGTGCGAGGGACCCCGTGATAAGGAGAATATGAGTTTTTCACCTTCCGTAGATGGCATTTTGCTCTTTGCTAGATCCAGTTGCTTTTGCTTGAACCAACGCGTGAAGCTGGAGTTGTGCTCTCTGGTTACGTCTCCCTTCTTCCTCGGCCGGCCCAGGTTGATGTAATGTTGCTCGAGTAAGCATTTGTGCTCTTCCACCCAAGTTTTGATCAATTGTAAGTGTTGTAGCGCGACCCGGTGAGCCCTGTCGAAGTCGTCCATTCGACCCTGCATGCTGACAAAGATTGAGTTGGTGCCCTCTCGGTGACCATATCCATTGAGCCTGCCGAAGTGTTTCCTCATGGGCAGACCAACATGCTGGTTCTCGGTGCTTAGATAATTCTGGCAGAAGGAGATGCACTCGTAGGTTAGAAAGCCCTTGGCCATGCTTGCGTCTGGACGAGCCCTGTTGCCAACGTATCGTTTCATGACACCGTTCATCCTTTCGAACGGCATCATGTAGTGCATGAACGTTGGCCCGAGCTGCCTGATGTCATCAACGACATGGACAGGAGATGCACGCGAATATCAAAGAATGCTAGCGGGAAGTAAATCTCGAGCTCGCGTAGTATCAGCACGATCTCTTCCTATAGCCTGCCGAGCTGCTTCACGCCGATCGACTTTCTGTTGATGACGTCGAAAAAGTTGCAAAGGGCAAGCAGCGTATCACGGACGTGCTCGTCCATTATCTCTCGAATTGCAACAGGAAGTATCTGCGTCAACAGCACGTGACAGTCGTGAGACTTCATCCCGCTAAAACTCTTCTTCGTTCCGTCCAGATATCTGCTTATCTGCCCCGCGTAACCATGAGGAAATTTGACTCCTAGGAGACACATGTAGAATTACTCGAGCTCCTCTGGACTCATAGTGAAGCACGTAGCGGGAAGCACCAAAGTGTTCTTCTTTACCCTTTTGCGGCGACCTTGAGTCCCTTCCGTCTGATTATCATCATCATCGTCATCGCTATCGGGGGCGTGAAGATCTCAGATCGTATCTTGCTTTCGTCCCATCCTTGGTCTTTTCCGGCATGTTGGAAAGAGTGCCAAGCAGACTCTCGATGACATTCTTCGTAATGTGCATCATATCAAGGCTATGTGGAGTCTTGTGTACCTTCCGGTAGGGCAAGTTGTGGAAAACAGACCCCGCTTTCCATACACCCAGCAGCGGATCTACCTTCAGCCGTTTCTTTCCCGGCGTAGGGCACTCCTGCCAATTTTTCAACAGCTCATCGATTTCTGTGCCGCTCCTCGGGCTCGGGGGTCCTTCGAGCTCGTCCTTACCATTGAACAGGTCACCGCGTTTTCTCGACGGGAGATCCATGCGAAGCCACCTTCGAGCCCCTGGGTACACGGTTTTCGAAGACCGGTCTTCCTTGGTAGCTGGAGATGCGGGGTCTTATCCATGTACCTGACACATGCGCATAATCCGTGGCCTACCTGGGCCGATACATATGAGCAACCAGGATAGTCTTGCACCGTCGTGAGCAGCGCGACTCTCATGGGGAAATAATCTCCAGTGTAGGCATCCCACATACGGGCTGGCGTCGCCCACAACGTGGCTAACTCCTCTTCCAACAGCGCGAGATACGTATGTATGTGGACACCTGCTTGTTTCGGCCCCTGAATGAGAATACTCATGTGTATATACCTTTGCTTCGTGCACAACCACGGGGGAAGGTTGTAAGGCCATACAAACACGGTCTAGGTGCTATGCGTGCTACTCTGGTTGCCGAACGGATTGAGTCCATCGGTGCTCATACCGAGCCTGACGTTCCTTGCATCGCCTCTGAAATTTCTGGCGGCGTCCAACTCTTGCCACTAGCTAGCATCTGAAGGGTGTGTAAGGACCATGCCCTTCCCCGGATCTTCTTCGGGCTTCTCCCTTTCCGCGTGCCATTGCATGAGCTTTGCTTCCTTAGGGTCCACGAAGTACCGCTGCAGACGGGGAGTGATAGGAAAGTACCATACCACTTTTCGAGGAACTTTCTTCCCACGGCTCTTGTACCGTCCTTGGCCGCACATCGGACATGTGGTTCTGTCCTCGTACTCGCCCCGATAAATTGCACAATCATTTATGCAGGCGTGGTATTTAACATGCGGTAGGTCAAGAGGGCACACGACTTTCTTGGCCTCCTCGATACTAGTTGGCAATGTGTTCCCCTCGGGAAGACGCTCGTGGAAGAATTGCATGTTCTTGCTGAAGCTCGCGTCGGTCCATTTGTTTCCCGACTTCATCTCCAGAGCATCAAGCGTTACTTGCAAGCGCATATCCTGTGGCCGGCACCCAGGATACAACGGAGTCTTCCCGTCTATCTCCATTTGCGCCAGCTTGGCTTTCTCTCTAACGGTGCTCGCCTCCTTGAGGAGCAGTTCTTGAACATGAGACTCCATCAAGGCCGTGATAAAGGATCAACCCCGTCGATCCTAGAGTTTTGCCCGATCTTTCACAGCGAGACCACCAAGGTAATAATTCTCCCAATTACACGATGAACGCAAACCTGGAGAAGAGGAACGAATCCAGCAAGCAACGTGGTGAAGATCACCACGCCTCTAACCTGAGCACGATAACACTTGATGAACACAAGCACCCTCGCAGCAATCTTTATTGGATAAACGGCGTCGCCGTCCCCGGAGGGATGGTTCACCAACGAGCTCAAAGTCTATGGACTGTTTTTAATCTAAACTCAAGCTAACCCTAACCTAATGCGCCCAGCCCCTTATATTGTGGGAAGGGGGTGCGACCGCACTGTAGCTACAGTACGCGCTACAGTACCGCCCCACTAGTGGGCCACGCCCTAGTTGAGTTGGACAGGCCCATACTCAACTCTAATAATTATTTAAAACTAATTATTACAAATAGCAACACACGACGAATACAGCTAACTTGGTGGAGTCCTGAAATTGGGCTGCACCTCCCTCGTCGTGCCCATATCATCCTCCCCCCTTCAAGAAGCGTTGTCCCCAACGCGTGAGGGTCTGCTCGAAAGGGTGGCGTGATGTCAACAAAATCAGCACGCGTCTTCTCCATCTTCAAGTCTTGCTTGCCTTCCTCACCACATCCTCCCGCTTGGCCTGCTCGACCTGATACAGTCTTGGACAGCTGCACCTCTTTTCTTCTCCACATGAGCTTGGACCTAGGCGCCACCATCTTCTTCTTCTCAACTCTTGCTGGAACCTCGTGTCGCTGAACATGAATCTGCTTTGCACGACCCTGCAAAAGATGAGTAATGCCTGGGCCACACAATTGACGAACATGTCCATCCTTGCCTTTGTGCACACGTACCGCTGCTCCAACAAAACGTTTCCGATGTGTTCTCACAAAACTGTGGCTGACTACCCGCGGCACCATATGCACCGGAACACGATCAGCACCACCGTCATCGGTCTGAACACCCATGTCAACACGAACTGGAACACATGCTGCAATATCCTTCCTCTCATCAATAAGAGGCTTGCCTTCAACCGGCTTGTCACCAACAAGAACAACTGGCTCGTCATCTACATGCACGGCTGAATCAGTTTCAGTATCAACGCTACTTGCATCATGCTCCTCTTGCTGCAATTTAACTAGGCTTGGCTTTGGCTTAGCTTTATGCAACTTCTCCTTGCGAACCACCAGCACCACATCGGACTTGATTTGATCATCTCTCATAGGCTGCAAAGTCCGCTGTTTACCATCATGCACAAAAGAATATGTATTTGCTCTCCCGGCATGTGTAACATTATGATCATACTGCCATGGACGACCAAGTAACAGCCCACATACCTCCAAGGGCAACACATCACATTCCACCTCATCAACATACTCACCAACTGAAAATGGCACACGCACCTTGTGAGTAATCTTCATCATACCACAGCTATTCACCCACTCAACATGCCTCGGTTCTGGAAGACGCCATGTGGATAACCCCAAAGCCTCCACAACCGCCTTGCTAATGCCATTACAGTAACTACCACTATCAATCATCATCTTGCATGCTTTGCCTTTGATCATGCACTGCGCCTGAAATAAATTCCATCGCTGGCCTCTATCCACTGTCATGCAAGTATCATCATGTACTCTCTTGAGTTGCATATTCAGCCCACTCAATGGTACAACACCCTCCACGACTTCTGGAACAACATCAGCCTTGACAACATCAACTGCTGACACTTCAGAAATCGTGGCTGCCACCTTGGGAACTGTCGGCAATGGAACAACTGTCAACTTCTCATGAGTAGTCACGGCTATCGCAACCTTTGGTATAGGAGCTATGCTCTTGCCAACATCCTCTATCTCATTCACAACCTTGGACGGCTTCTCACTTGCCCCCATAGACGGTATCATGAAACCATCACGAAGAAAAGTTGTGAAGTCCTCCCAAGTACAAGAAAATTCACCTCTTTCAACCGCATCACACCACCAATTGTTCAACTCGTCGTCCACACGCCGTTGAGCAAGGATATATGCATAATACCCACTGAACTTGGCATTGTATTTGCGACATCGATTGAAACCCAATCTCATGTTCCTTTCCCAATCTTGGTACTCCTCAACTGTTGCAAGACTGTGTAGGTACCAACTAAGCTCATATGCCGAACGTTCTACTCCATTCATGATGTCAAGATAGTCATTGAAAACAGCACTGGACTTCTTGCCACGAAAACACCGCTCGCCCAAAACATCTCCTGGAAACACATCCATCTCTGCAGTTTTCTGAATATTGTGTAATTCACGTACTCCTCCTTCAAGTGCTCTGTCGTAACAAACAAGGACACCTCCGATTCTTTCCTTGTTCCGAACCTTGCTGGCTGCGGTTTTTTTTGTTGTTGTTGTTTGATAGGTAGTAATTGCACCGAACAGGATAGCTCAAACGTGTCCAATCCAATAAACAATTCCTTTTCTTAATTAGCCAGCAAAGCTGATTCCTTTCCTTGTATACGTAAACACACAAGGTAGGAAACGATCGTAACAGCAAATCCGCACTTGCCTGTTTGTGTACGTACCAACCAGATCCGATCTCCACCAATCGTGAGGGACGTGGACTTTTTGCAAAGGAAAACGGAAACGATCGCCTGATATTTGCTCCACTAGCTGGACGTGAACACAAGCCAATCGATCCTAGGATCCTGCTGCTTCCTTGCTAGCCTCGATGGAAACGATCCAATCTGGACACGGATGACCACGTGATGCAGTAGTACAAGCTTGTATTCTCCACAAATACGATCTGTGCTCTCCTTGTATTTTTCTTTGTTTAGTCCGGCCGGCGCTCCGCTGAGTAAAACAAGTGCTGCGCCTGTATGCTCCTTTCTTTGATCGTGATGCACTTTAGTTCTTTGATCGGTGCCTTGCAGGAATCGATCAAGAATCTGCAGCACCTCCGGCCGCCACGCAAGTTCCTTGTTAACACACGCCTGCAGCCAAAATAAAAAAAACAAGTGTATGTGTGATCCGATCCGATCTGATCTCTGCTTTCCTTGCTAGCACGCCCGGACTCCTTGCAATAGCAACACGATCTGCCCTTGCTCGATCGCAGCCTCAGCCAAGGAAAGGAACTCGATCCAATCTCTGCCACGCAAACACAAACACGAGCCAATCTCCTGATCTGTCAACTGCTCGGATGAAGAACAATCAACAAATCAATCTCCTCCCAATCAACCGATCTATTGAAATCGATCAACTCAACCTCGCCGTGATCAACCCAGAGCTCTGATACCACATGATAAAGGATCAACCCGTCGATCCTAGAGTTTTGCCCGATCTTTCACAGCGAGACCACCAAGGTAATAATTCTCCCAATTACACGATGAACGCAAACCTGGAGAAGAGGAACGAATCCAGCAAGCAACGTGGTGAAGATCACCACGCCTCTAACCTGAGCACGATAACACTTGATGAACACAAGCACCCTCGCAGCAATCTTTATTGGATAAACGGCGTCGCCGTCCCCGGAGGGATGGTTCACCAACGAGCTCAAAGTCTATGGACTGTTTTTAATCTAAACTCAAGCTAACCCTAACCTAATGCGCCCAGCCCCTTATATTGTGGGAAGGGGGTGCGACCGCACTGTAGCTACAGTACGCGCTACAGTACCGCCCACTAGTGGGCCACGCCCTAGTTGAGTTGGACAGGCCCATACTCAACTCTAATAATTATTTAAAACTAATTATTACAAATAGCAACACACGACGAATACAGCTAACTTGGTGGAGTCCTGAAATTGGGCTGCACCTCCCTCGTCGTGCCCATATCAGGCCGACATTAGCGAGCTCTCTATGTTCGCGTCTTCTCCACCACCATCTACTCCTTCATCATGACCATCTACTCCTTCATCATGCCCATGTCCGTCGGCATCTCCTTCATCACGATCATCTTGCCCGCCCTCGTCTTCAGGCGCAACATTTGTTGTCGGCGCTTGGTTGAAGCCTTGCATGAAACCGCGCCTGAGCAGGTGTTCCTCCAATTTTCCGGAATCAGGGTCGATCCATCTCACAAGTTTGCAACTTCTACACGGACATCGTATCTGGCACCCGTTGCACCGAATCATTTCCGCCTTCGCTTCTTCCTTGTAGTTGTTGATTCGACTGGAGCTCATCTTGATGACCATGGTCGCCTACGCGATATACATATAGAGTATGTGTTATTAATTAGAAGTCAGAAAGTCGGAAATGTTTGACGAAAAAATTTGGCATGACTTCCCCTAAAAGTAGGACATATGGGTGGTGCAAACATTTACCAAAATGGAAATGAATCAACATTTCGGCAAACATCCATGCACCATGTCGGCGCAAGCAACAACATGCAAAGATTCATGCACACCACACACAAGTTTCATGCGTAAACATCGATCGTCGCGCCATATACGTGCAAATCGCCCGTCGACAAGTTTCGCATGCCTTTAACAAACATCCATACACATCGCCGGCCACACAAAACATGCATATACATATCCATCCAACAATACCCACCTAGTAGATCTAGATCCGTTTCCGAGACGTGGCCGTGATCGATGAGAGAGAGTGTGTGGTGATGGAGAGAAAATAGTGGACAAAAAGAGAGGAGAGTATATATGGAGGCTCTCCCAAGCCTTCACCAATTATATATCAAACAAAGTAGGTTTAACAACAAATAATGGAGAATAGTATGGTCAAAATGGCATGGGAGAGAGGAGGAACTCGAGCTAGATGGGAGAATGGAGAAGGTCACATGGAGAAAGTGGGCTGCCACCTTTTTGTAGATCTGGGCCAACATTCTGTGGCGCACGGGGCTTGGTGTGCCACAGAAAGTTGAATTTCTGTGGCGCACGGTGGCTAGTGCGCCACAGAAAACTACGTTTCTGTGGCGCACGGGCTAGGTGCGCCACAGAAATTTCCCAGATGGATCTGGCCCAATAATTGGACGTGGGACCCACACATTTTCCGTGGCGCATGGGGTGGCATGCGCCACAGAATTCAGGCTTTCTGTGGCGCATGGGCAAAAAATGCGCCACAGAAAGGCAAATATTTCTGAGGCGCACCAGGCACCATGCGCCACAGAAATAATTCTGTGGCGCACCAATTAAGGGTGCGCCACAGAATGCCCACCTACCTATAAGCTTTTCCCTGCTAGTGATGTTGGCACTATTTGATTTACCACTATCCTTCTGGGGTTATGCACTAGAGGCAGCAGGTTACACTTTAAATAGATCATCATCCAAAGCTGTCAAGACCACGCCTTATGAAGTTTGGATGGGTAAACCACCCAACATAAGTCACCTCAGGGTATGGGGATGCGATGTTTGTGTTAAACGATTGCAGGCCACAAAACTTGAGCCAAGGATGAGAAATGTGTTTTCATAGGGTATCCTAGAGGCACCATCGGATACACCTTTTATAACAAGGCCGAGGGCAAGATATTCGTTGCCCGAAACGGCGTATTTCTTGAGAATGAATTTCTTTCAAAAGAAGTCAGTGGGAGGACGGTAAGTCTTGAAGAGATTTTACAATCTTCTGAAGAGATAGTCGGAGTTAACGCATCGGAAGAAATTCCGGTCGGAAACTTAGCCACTGATGCAGAGATTCTGAATCCTCATCCAGAGGAAGAGGAAGCTCCAGTTAGGCAGAATCCTCAAGTAAGGAAAGGAAGTCGAGTTCACGAACAACCTAGGTTTTTCGAGAATGAAGTTTTCTTACTAGAAGGAGTCGAGCAAGAAGTTTTCATCATGGATGAAGTTCTTCTTCTCGAAGAGGATGAACCTGCATGTTATAAGGAAGCAATGAATGATGAGGATTCCAACAAATGGCAAGATGCCATGAATTCTGAAATGAAGTCCATGTATGACAATCAAGTCTGGGATTTGGTTGAACTTGCTGAGGAAGTAAGACCAATAGATTTTAAGTGGATCTTCAAGAAGAAGACAGATGCAGACGGTAATGTGATGTAGCCCAACCTCTGGTTCCCACACATGACACACCAAGTGGACCAATGACAAGAGCATGAATCAAGGCTCTACATGATAACACTAGTACAGAACGACACATCGGAAACGGGCCAAAAATCCCATCGGAAACAGAAAAGGGTCCGTGTCCCGACCCCGTTACTGATGTGAAGGCCCTCATCGGTAACAGAGGCGAAAAACCGTCGCTGATGAGGCGTCGGTTTGGCAACGGTTGTGCACAACCTTCGTTTCTGATGTGTCGGAACATCAGTAACGGAGATTCTGTTTCTGCTCGTTTGCATTGAGGTTTCTTCATAAGCCTAGAGCAGGAATAGATTTGGCACTGGACATTTAAATTTCACAGCAGAAGCACAAAAAGGCAAACAAATTCATTCATTCATAAGGTATAACAAATGTCACCGATACATTGCATCACAAGACAACCAATTACTTATCTTCATTGTCATGCCTCTCTAAATCTATCATTGACATGTCTAGTTAAATCTATCTATGTCATGCCTCTCTAAACTTATCCTTGTCATTTCCAACTTAATTTATCTTCATGACTTGCTGTTAGAGTTCATGAATTCAATCTTCTTCTTGGACGGTGTCGCCAAAATATAATCAACTCGCCGCTTTGTCCCCGACCTTGTATTTAGCTCATTTAAATGAGCTAAACGGATCAGCACCATGCTCTGCACATAGTGCAATAAGCGAGTCCTGATGTACTGAAGGTGCCTCTTTTGTAAAGTGGTCACTGAAATGCAAAGAGAGAATATATGACTCCATGTTAGCTCACTATACATCTAGCATAAAGGACATACAACACAAAAGGATGCATAAGACAGAATAACAAACTTACAAATCCATTGCATAGTTGTTGTGTACCAACAATTATGCCGGACAACAAGCGCACCTTGGCTAAGGACCCGACTTTTTATACAGTGTCACTGAAATGTACATCTGTTTTGCAAAGGAGATAAGTCAGCCATGAGTTTCATACACTACCGATTTGTGCTAGTTATGTTCTTTTCGAGCGACACTACATAGTCGTCCTCAGTGGCGGAGCTAGAACATATTGAACCAGGATGCACACATGTTACCACAATACATTTAAAACAATTTTTAGCGGTGCATATGTGATGAAAAATTGCTAATTTACAAAGAAAAATTCCTTCTCCCGGTGTCCTGTGCACCCGGCTGGCTCAAGGTGGATCCGCCAGTGGTCGTCCTCATCGTCCTCGGATGTATTACAACCCTAGTTCTAGTTCTGTTCATGAGTGTCCTATGGAAGAAAACCTAAGAAGAACAATGACAACAACCCTAGTTTGTCGGCACGACGGCCGGTCACAAATAGATGTATTACCTTTGGATCTGGCGGCGGGAGTACGTAGTCGTCCTCGTCGTCCTCGGATCGACACGCCATGCGCCCTCCAGCTACAGATCAGGCGACGAGATCTGCCCGGGTGGAGCAAAGAACGGGTACGCGCTGCCACGGTCGGAGGAGAGGAAGATGCGCACCGATATGGTCGGAGGGAGGGAGATGAGCGCCGCCACGGTCGGAGGAGAAGAAGATGCGCGCCGCCACGGTCGGAGGGAGGGAGATGCAAGCCGCCACGGTCGAAGGGAGGGAGATGCGCACCGCCACGGTCGGAGGGAGGGAGATGCACGCCGCCACGGTGGAGCTAAGATCTGGTGCTGCGTAGAGGCGCCGCCACACTTTGAGAGTGAGGCTGAGAGTGAGAGCGATGGAGTTTAGGGCTGTGAGAAGGGCGCATTTATAGCAAAGTAGAACATCGGAAACGGAGGGTATAAACAACCGTTTCCTTTGATTTTTTCACTGACACACTAGGCTTATACTGATCTCTACTAGTATTGAAGTTGAAGAACATAAAAATAAATAACTATAACTACTCCTCGGCCTCCGCCTTCTCCTGGTCGTATGCGAGGAGAGCCACGTAGTCGTCCATGTCGTCGCGCGGCTCCTCGCCAAAGATGTCATCGCCGTCCGTGCGCCCCTCCCACATCTCGTCGTCGTCATAGGCAGGATCGCCGCGTAGCTCCGGCGGGAGGAGGAGCCGGCGGCTCTGAAGCAGCTCAACTCTTTCCGGCGGCATAGGCACCGACGCGCGGTTGAGGTGCCAGCCACCGGGTAGCCGAACCTTTGACCATGGCACTGGCCTCCTATATTGCCAGTGCCGCTCCGCGACGGCCTGCCCGATGATGACGCGGTTCCATCCAGGCGACCGCGGACGAGCGTCTCTCCGCCGCGGCGAGCGGCTGCGGTCGCGGGCGCCCGAGGATCCCGCATCCTCTTCCGGCGACATAGGCACCCTCCTGTGGTTGACGCGCCAGCCAGCGGGAGGCTAACATTTGACCAGGGCACTGGCCTCCTATATTGCCAGTGCCTCTGCGCGACGGCCTCCGGCACGACGACGCGGTTCCAATTCAGCGAAAGCGGGAAACTGCTGCGGCGAACGCCCGAGGAGTTGCTAGGAGTATTCATGGCTGCGGCGAAGTGGCGTACTGAGATAGCAGGGAGATGTGGGCGGTGTCGCGGCATCACTACGCCACTACGCCATAGCAGTTACTCCGCTCGCATCGAATTCGACGAAGATGGAACGTGTCCACATTGCACACGGACACACAAAAGTCTCCGTTGCTATAGAGGCACATATCGGAAACGGAGCCAGAATTAAGACCGTTGCCAATAATATGGGTAACGGAGTTAATACTTTCTCCGTTACCTATGTTAACGGGCCAGCCACGGCCCAGGTCAGGTTTGTACGCACTGGCCACGCGAAAAGCGCGATTCTCCATCGCCTAACGCATGCCGTTTCCATAGAGGGGTATCCGATGTGTCGTTCTGTACTAGTGTAAGGTGAATTCGCTCCAATCTTTATGTGACCTCGATACTCCGTTTAATAGTTTACTACCACATTCCGATGCTTTGTGTATGCTTAGGATTGAACCCCATGAAGATCTCCAAGGAAGTGAGGAAGAGGAAGAAGAAGGTCTCCAAGGACGTGGACAAGGTGGCCGAGAAGAACGCTCAAGCGCCAGAGGCAAGACGGAGGAAGAACCGCAAGAAGGGCTGGCCAGCCCTGCAGCCAGCTTCGGCCGGCCCCAGGCCAGCCACCCAGCCGGCCTTCCAGCCAGCCTGGGCCGGCCTCCAGGCTGGGCAACAGGCCGACACAGCCAGCTTCCTAGCTGGCCTGGGCTGGCCAGCAGACCGGGCCACCACCCGACGCCACCGGCTTTCCAGCCGGCCAAGGCCGGCTGACAGGCCGGCCACCTGCCCGACGCCAACAGCTCCCTGGCCGGCCTTGGCCGGCTGACAGGCCGGCTCAGCTGCTGCCTCGCCCGCGCCTACGTATCAGCTCTTGTTTTATTTCCCTTTTTGCCCCTGGTCTGTAATAGCCTATAAATAACCCCTCCCGTCCATAGAGCTGGGGTTAGACTATGATGAGTATGAGTTGAGCTTAGCTCCTTCCATCCATTGGATGTTGCCTCTTTGTGAGATGCCTCTTTGTGAGATGCCTCCTAGTGAGATGAATCAAGGCCTCCCCTTGTGGAGATGAACTCCTCCGTGTAATTGCGATCACGTGCCTCTCGCTGTGGTGATTGGACCGGTAGATTTGACCGGTGAGATAAACAAATCTTAGAGTAAGTGTGCTTGCTACTTTGAGGATCGGGGGCTACCCACGGGGCTTGTTACCGGTCAATTAGTTGCTTGTGTCTTACTAGTTAACTTCCTTTGCCCCTTTTGTGTTTGTGTTCATCGTGTTCATCGTGTTCATCGTCGATCCCGCCCAAATCCATGAAGATCGGGACCGCACCTACATCATATGGTATCAGAGCAACGGCTGCCACGGATTTGATTTATGTTTCCCCCACTTTTCCCCCAAATTTTTCTTGATTTTGAGAAATCCGAAAATTTCAACAAAAAAATCCCCAATTTGCTGATGGATTGATCTGCGATTTGAGTGCGTTTTTGCAAGTTTTGATCCATGGATCTCGTGCTATACTTGTTGATCTTGCTTCCTTTGCGTTTCCACTAGCCAATTCCATCGTTTTCCCCTTCGATTTGAGGTTTTTCGTGCCAAATTTCCGCCGGAAATTCGTGGATTTTCGGTCGTTTCACGCACCCAGCCGGCCTCCCAGCTGGCCCTCCAGCCAGCCACACAGCCAGCCTAGGCTGGCCACGAGGCTGGTCGCCCGAAAACTGAAAATTCCAGAAATTGTTTCGTTGATATCTTGAGTTCCCGGACTCGGAATTTGGTGTTCTTTGACTCGTTTCGAAGCCACGAGCGAGGCCTACGATGCCATACCGGTTGTTTCACCATCCACCACTACCCTAAATTCGTGGCAAGCACGAGACTCCGACAACAAACGGGTAAGGTTGTCGAAGAAGGTATAACCTCTCCAATCCTTACCTCGGTCCTTTTTCCTTGCAAGCCACATTATATCTTTGTGTTTACCATATCCTATTGAGGCTAGCTCTTAACGATTGCGTGGACTTTGCACTTTGGCACCGTGTAGTTTCCGAGCAAAAGTTGTGCGCTAGTTATCATATCATATCTTGTGTTGGCTTCAAGGAAGTGAGTGTGCAAAGAGCTCAAGAAGCAAAAGAGCCACCATATTTGAAAAGAGAAAAAGTCAAGAAGCAAAAAGAGCCATAAAAGAGAAAAAGAAAACACCACTCGCCACTTTGTAGGTTGCGCCAACGCTCGATGAGCATGTTATTGGTGGTGTCCGTCGTGCAAATCGTGGAGTCCACTCATACTTTGCAATCGAGCTAGTGGCTCATCGAGCACTTGTGCAACACCTAGCGTAGTCTTCGCTAGGTTTTCTTGCTCATTTTGATAGTCGTACAAGTCACATCCTTCGCCACGTGTGTGTTCTTTCTTCTTTTCTTTTGAGATCGACTTGTTTGGCTCGTGGATAATTTTGGTTTTCTACTTGCTTAGACAATATCTTGGTTTCGGGTTGATTTCATTTAGCTTTCCAACCACCATACCTACCTATCCACATAAGTGTGTGAGTTGGGTGTGAGAACCGGATTCTCTTTGAACAAGCACATTTATCCTTCGGTTTAGTTTATCTTGCTTGTCTATCAATACATCTCACTTGTTCTTAAGAATCATGTTTAGGGGAAGTACAAATGGGAGTTCAAGCTTGGAAGGTGATATCAATGGAGGCCATCAAGGCGCTCATGGCTAAGTCACACAAAGTGAATTTGTGCATCTTCGACACCTTGTGCGTGATAGCCTAGGACGCTATGAACGCCGTCTCCAAGCTTAAGACAACAACTTCACCGACATGCGACAAGATTTGCAAACCATGCAAGCCAACATAAATGAGCAAATGTTGCAAATGAATGAGCACATGGCGAACCTTGCACGTCGTGGATCTTCTTCTTCATCTCGTCACTCAAGGGAGTCTTCAAGATCATCACGCCGGCGAGAAGATGGACACGATGATCATCATGGACGCCAAGAAATTCCAAGGCGCGACGAACATGACCAACGTCGCCATGATGATGAGCCAAGGCGCGACGAACATGATCAACGTCGCCATGATGATGAGCGTCAACAATCGCCTCGAGTACACCATGACAATGGCCATCAAGAACATCATCAAAACCTTGGTGCAAGGCAAGAAAGAACACCATCACCACCACCACAACATCAAGAACGTCGAGAGCCTCGGCCAATGGCAATGGTGTGCCGGGTGGCAATGAATATGGTGATCAAGGGCGTCCACATCGCCATCCTCCAAGGCCACGCCACCGTCATCGTGAACATGTCAACCGTGAAGAGAACCCAATGCCGCATCATGAGCCGCGTCCTCACCAAGATCGTCATCAAGATAATCATCATCATCCCCGAGTCAAGTCAAGTGATAGCGAGTCAAGCCACCACCATGATGATGGCCTCAATCAACGGAGACGTGGACGTGCATTCCACCTCCAAACAGTCGGGATGAATATGACGACTTAAGCAATCATAGGCTTTACATACCCAAGTTCTTTGGAACAAGTGATTCGGAAGCATATCTATCATGGGCACTCAAGGTTGACAAGATTTTTCGGGTTCGCAACTTCTCCAACAACAATATGGTGACTCTAGCATCCTTAGAGTTCGAGGAATATGCTCTCTTATGGTGGGAACAACTACAAGATGCCCGTGTGCAAAAACACCAACAACCTATCACCAATTGGGTTGAAATGAAGGAAGTGATGTACAAGCGCTTTGTTCCTACTCACTATACTCGAGACTTATACAAGAAGTTGCAAGAGTTGAAGCAAGGTGTGAGGTCCGTGGATGAGTACTATAAGGAAATGGAAATCTCAAGGATACGAGCCCATGTTGAGGAGTCACAAGAGCAATCCATGGCTCGTTTCTTGAACGGCCTCAACTATCCTATCAAGAAGATTGTGGAGTTCCAACCTTATACCAACTTGGTTGAGCTAGTCCATCAATCAACAAAGGCCGAGCGTCACGTGCTTGAAGATCTCAAGTATCTCAAGACAAAATCTTTCTTTGCAAACAAGTCGTCATCCTCAACACCTCCAACGACACAAGCTTCACCTCAAGCAAGCATGAGAGGTACTCCAAACGTTGCATCTTCTACACCAATGTCCAAGTAGAGGAAGACCAAAGATGCAACTTATTACAAACAAGAGCGGTTGTTAATGGAAAGTCAATCAAGGTCATCATCGATGGTGGAAGTTGTCACAACTTGGCAAGCAAAGAACTTTGTGACAAGCTCAACTTGAAGATCAAGAAGCACACCAACCCATACCATGTGCAATGGTCGAGTGATTACGGAACCGGCAAGATTCAACATATGGTGCAAGTGTCTTTCAAGATTGGAGCTTATGAAGATACCGTCGATTGCGATGTTGTGCCTATGACCGTTTGTCACTTACTTCTTGGAAAAACTTGGCAATATGATAGGAGTGTTGCACATGACGGAAGGACAAACTACTATAGTTTCAAGAACAATGACAAGACCTTCGTCCTCTGCCCTATGACTCCTAGTCATATAATTGCCGACAATGCCAAGACCATTGCAAGGGCACAACAAGAGCGTGCTTCAAGTGAGATGAGTGGTGAGATAGTGTTCCACCAAAAAGTGAGTGAGAGCCACAAGCCCAACATGAGTGAATCTTCAAAGAGAGCCACACCAAACTTAGCTCTATTTGCCACCAAGAGAGACATGAGGGAGTTGAGAGAGGACCCATCCACACTTCACTATGTGCTCATATGCAAGGGTGAAGCCTCTTTTACTAACACCTTAACAAACATTCCTCCATCTTTGTTGTCTCTTTTGAAGGAGTTTGAAGATGTGTTCCCTCAAGAGGTGCCACCGGGACTACCTCCCCTACGCGGCATCGAGCATCGCATCGACCTTATCCCCGGCGCACCACTACCTAACCGCGCACCTTACCGCACCAACCCTGAAGAAACGAAGGAGATTGAGCGGCAAATACAAGAGCTACTTCACAAGGGCCACATCCGTGAGAGCTTGAGTCCGTGCGCCGTGCCGGCATCTTGGTTCCCAAGCACGACAACACCTTACGCCTTTGCATGGATTGTCGCCCCATCAATGCCATAACCGTTAGGTATCGCCATCCTATCCCTCGTCTTGATGACATGCTTGATGAACTTTGTGGTTCCGCTATCTTTTCCAAAATTGATCTTAAGAGTGGCTATCACCAAATAAGGATGAGTGAGGGTGATGAATGGAAGACAGCCTTCAAAACAAAGCTTGGTCTTTATGAATGGCTTGTCATGCCATTTGGTCTTTCCAATGCACCTTCAACTTTTATGCGTCTTATGAATCATGTCCTTCGTCCTTTCATTGGAAAGTTTGTGGTTGTCTATTTCGATGATATTCTCATTTATAGCAACTCGGTGGAAGAGCATACTTCTCATGTTACTCAAGTTTTGTTGGCCCTTCGAAATGAAAAGCTTTATGCTAATATTTCTAAGTGCACATTTGCCACCAATAAGCTCATTTTCTTGGTTTTGTTGTTTCTTCGAATGGTGTTGAAGTTGATGAAGCAAAGATAGATGCTATTCGTTCTTGGCCTTTTCCTACGTCATTTGAGGAGTTGAGACGTTTCATGGGTTTTGCCAGATTTTATCGTCGTTTTATCAAAGATTTTTCAACAATTGCATGCCCTCTCCATGATCTTACAAAGAAGAATGTGCCTTTCATTTGGGGCCATGCACATGATTTTGCCTTCAATGAGCTCAAGAGGTTGTTAACCCAAGCCCCACTACTTGCACTTCCGGATTTTTCCAAAACTTTTGAAAATGAATGCGATGCAAGTGGTTTGGGTATTGGAGGTGTGCTCATGCAAAATGGTAGACCCATCGCATACCATAGTGAGAAACTAGATGGAGCTCTCTTGAATTATCTAATTTATGACAAAGAGTTGTATGCTTTGGTTCGTGTTTTGGATGTTTGGCAACACTACCTTCGTCCTAAGGAGTTTGTCATCCATTCCGACCATGAATCCTTGAAATATTTGAAAAGCCAAACAAATTTGAACAAAAGACATGCTAAGTGGGTTGAGTTCATTGAGTCTTTCACCTTTGTAATCAAATACAAGAAAGGTAAAGACAATGTGGTTGCGGATGCACAATCCCGCAAGACCAACCTACTTACACGTCTTGATATGAGTGTTTTGGGTTTGGAAGACATAAAGGATTTGTATGCCACCGATACTTTCTTTGGAGACATTTTTGCTAAATGCTTGGAAACAAAAGGGATCGAGGATTACCATTCGATCAAAGGGTTATTGTTTAAGTGATGAGGACATCTCTAGTGTTTCTACTACTTCTCCAATTGAAGATGTTGCTGTTCAAGATAAATCCAATGAAGTGAGACTTGGTCCAATGACAAGATCAAGAACCAAGCAATTAGAACAGCAGGTGAACTCACTCTTATTAGAATATGATGTTTGTAATTCTGAGAATTCTATACTACCTAAATCTATGCATTTATGTATGATCAGGGTTATTAATAACACAAGCATTCATGGAGGAGAGGAGCTGCAAGGCATGGAGCACATGGAGGATCACATGAAGAACAAGAGGGAATGCATGGAGGATGAAATTCAGAATATCCACTACAAGTGCTCGAGGGAGGAGAGGGAGGCAGGAGCACATGGAGAGAGGCAAGAGGATGGCGCACAACACCATGTTGGTGCGCCAAGAGAGGAGTCCTAGTTGAACAAGGACAAGGACCTGCGTGTCCTTATTTGGCCGAGTCCTTAATGGGCTGGTTTGTATCCCAACTAAGTCCAGAAAAGAGTCCAGTCCGAGTTGGGGAAGGGTTCCTTGCGCAAGGCACTTGTGGCCACACCCCTCCCTCATATATAGCCACCACCTGCGTGTGGGATAGATAAGACTTCGTTAAAATTAAACCCTAGAACCTCTAGATTGTATTGCTGCTAAGCATTCATCTTGAAGTATACCTTTGCAAATTCTACGTGCTATCTTGTTGTTCAATTGGGAATAAGGGGATACAGGACCACCCGTGATCATTGATTGCGTGTGCAAGAGTGTGTAGTTGAGAATATCCAAAGGGGTTGATTGTTGTTGCATTGGCAGCAGGGATTATCCAAGGAGAGTTTTCAGTGTAGCACTAGTTATCAATCATCCACAAAGCATCCACCATATTTTTGAGTTGCTCTCAAGAGAAGATCGGGCCACCCCATATCATTAAGGCTAACAAACTTTGTATCCCCGAGTCTTCGCTTCGTCTACACGTTTTGAAGGAATCGCATGGAGGAGCACTTATGGGACATTTTGGACGCGACAAGACCTTCGCCATGCTCTCCACCAACTACTATTGGCCAAGAATGAAGCGTGATGTGGAACGCTTAGTCTGCCGATGCTCCACATGTCTCAAAGCTAAGTCTACACTAAACTCTCATGGCCTATACACTCCTTTACCTATTCCACAAGCACCTTGGTGTGATATTGCTATGGATTTTGTGTTAGGATTACCACGCACTAAAACAAACAAGGATTCTATATTTGTTGTCATTGATAGATTCTCTAAGATGGCTCATTTCATACCATGCAACAAGACCGACGATGCTTCACACATTGCAACTTTGATTTTTAGGGAGATCGTTCGTCTTCATGGAGTGCCAAAGACCATTGTTTCGGATCGTGACGTCAAGTTCGTGAGCTACTTTTGGAAGACATTGATGGCCAAGATGGGAATCAAGCTACTCTTCTCCACCGCCTATCACCCTCAAACGGATGGTCAAACCGAAGTGGTGAACCAAAGTCTTTCCACTCTACTTCGTGTGTTGATCAAGCCAAACTTGAAGAATTGGGAGGAGTGCATTCCACATGCCGAGTTCGCCTATAATCGAGCACAACACCGAGCAGTACGTGAGAAGTATCAAAAAAAAGCAACAAGTGAGAGGTATAAAAAAAAAGAGAGAAAACAGAAAATTGCAAAGAGGCCGAAAGTTTCATCCCCTTTGAGCAATCTTGTGCCTGTTTTTGTTGAGCATAGCTAGTGTCTTTCGAGTGCATTGCAAAAGTTCTCCATATATTTGCTTTGCCCCATTTGTCTCCAAATTTTGTGTGAGTTCTCTAGGTGTGTTCATATCATCACAAAACAGCAAATTGGGCTTTGTTATTTTGGTGTGTTAGGATTCCCAACCCAGCTCCACCAAATATCCTGTTTGCTTTGTGACACTTGATACCCTGGTTATTCTCTTCTCACACTTGGTACACCTATCATTGCTGCTGGTGGGTAAGTAAATCCTTTTCACTTTGGAACAAGTAAAGATACACTATTATTTGCTGGTTTTGAGTGAGTTGTGAGAGAACACCACAATCCATTGTTACTTTTGTTTTCACTAACAACTTAATCAATGGGTCCTTCTAGTGATGATGTTGTGCAGGCAAAGAAACAACCTGACGATCCTGTCCACTGGAATGAATATGAGGCTTTGAGAGAGACAATGTACAAACGAATTTCCACTGAAATAGAGAGAAGTGATGATAGCTTGAGGGAAGAACTGAAATCGTTGGACTTCAAAATTGACGCATCTGCCACTCAAGAATCTGTTGATATGCTACAAGAAGCTGTTACAAATTTGACAAGACAGGTTGCCAATCTGTCCACCCTTGTACAACAACGACAAGCACCTCCCAATGTGCATAATGCTGCTGATTTAGCTGGCCGAGGTGATGGGCATGATGGTCGTGGTGGTGTTGGTTTTAGAAGGGTGCCGTGGGACAATAATAGAGAGGATGATGGTTTGGGAAAACCGAAATTTTCTATCCCTACTCTCACAGGTGATACTGACGATGTGGAAGAATATGTGATGTGGGAGCTGAAAATTGAGAAGCTATGGAGATTGCATGATTACAATGAAGAGAGGAAAATAAAGCTTGCTTCTTCTGGTCTTGAAGGTTACGCTCTTTTGTTGTGGGATGGCATTACAAGTTTGAGGGCAGAACGTGAAGAACCAGATGTGGCTACATGGGAAGAGATGAAAAAATTACTTCGGGACAGATTTGTGCCCAAGAATTATATTAGAACTCTCTATGATAAGTTACAGCAATTGAAGCAAGGAACAAAATCTGTCGATGCATATTATAAAGAGATGGAGTTGATCATGCAGCGGGCACGGGTCCGCGAGGCTCCAGACCAAACAATGCAACGTTTTCTCTCAGGATTACAATTTAAAATCAAGAGTATTGTGCGGCATGTACAGTATAGTGATATCACAGATTTGCTACATCAAGCAAGAGAAGCTGAGAAACGGTTGGCTGAAGAGGCGCAATTGAGTACAAGGAGGAGTTTTTCGCCGAGAAGTTCTGTTTTATCACCACAAACACCTCCAACTGCTCCAACACGAAGTGGTACTAGTGCCAAACCTGAGACTACCACTTCTAGTGCAAGGAAACCAACCCAGCCTGCACCAAATTCGAGTGGATCAGCCACTACAACACGCAATAGAGACATGGCTTGTCATACATGTGGAGGCAAAGGGCACTTTAAGCGAGATTGTCCTAATAAGAAAGTCATGATTTTTAATGCTGAAGATGGGTATGAGACAGGAGATGATGCTGATCCTAATGAGGAAGAAGATTATAATGATGAGGATGGTCCTATTGATGCATATGCTACACATTATCCATCTATTGTTTGCACACAAGCTTTGAGTGTTGTTCCAAGTGATGAAAGCCAAAGGTGTAATTTGTTCCAAACAAAAGCAATTGTGGGTCCTAAAATGGCTTGCAAGGTGATTATTGATGGAGGGAGTTGCAGAAATTTGGCCAGCAAAGAGTTATGTGCAAAGCTAAAATTGCGATATATTCCACATCCACATCCTTATTATATTCAATGGTTGAGTGACAAAGAAGAAATCAAGGTGTGCCATATGGTGCGAGTGGAATTTCAGATTGGACCATACAAAGATACAATTGAGTGTGATGTTGTTCCTATGTCCGTTTGCCACATGTTATTGGGGAGACCGTGGCAATTTGACAAGAAAGTTATCCATGATGGGAGAGCAAACACATATCAATTGAATTGGCACAACAAGGATATTATTTTGAGGCCTATGTCACCACAGGAAATTGTAAATGAGTCTAGACAAAAAACAGAAGTGAATTTAGAAAAAGAGAGTGAGCGTTATGAGAAGAGTGAAAACAATACTTCTGTGGGAGACACCAAACCTAAGCCGAGTGGTAAAAGTAAGGGAGTGAGCCTTTTAACTATGTTAGCCACCAAAGCTGATTTAAGAGAGTTTCGTGAGGATCCTAGTTTAGTACCTATTGTGCTCATGCATAAGGGGGAAATTTTAGTTTCTAACGACATGACTCCTCTTTCTATTGGTGTTTCTAATGTGTTGCAGGAGTTTGATGATGTCTTTCCGGAGGAGGTACCCGCAGGTTTGCCACCATTGCGTGGGATAGAGCACCAAATTGATTTGATTCCGGGAGCTACATTGCCAAACCGAGCACCCTATAGGACAAATCCCCAAGAGACGAAGGAAATTCAGAAACAAGTACAAGAGCTTCTTGATAAAGGGTATATTCGAATCAGCTTGAGCCCTTGTGCTGTTCCTGTTATTTTAGTTCCTAAGAAAGATGGTACTTGGCGCATGTGTGTAGATTGTAGAGCAATTAACAACATCACTATTCGTTATCGTCATCCTATTCCACGTTTGGAAGACATGTTAGATGAATTAAGTGGTGCTGCTGTTTTCTCTAAAATTGATTTGCGTAGTGGTTATCATCAAATTAGGATGAAAGAGGGGGATGAGTGGAAAACAGCCTTTAAAACGAAATTTGGTTTATATGAGTGGTTGGTGATGCCTTTTGGTTTAACTAATGCACCTAGTACTTTCATGAGATTAATGAACCATGTTTTGAGAAATTTTATTGGCAAGTTTGTGGTTGTGTACTTTGATGATATATTAATTTACAGCCGCAACGAACATGAACATTGTGATCATATTAGACAAGTATTGCATGTGCTGCGTGAACACAAACTTTATGGTAATCTTGCTAAGTGCACATTTTGCAAAGATAAGGTCATATTTCTGGGATATGTTGTTTCTAAACATGGAATTGAAGTAGATGTATCTAAAATTGAAGCTATTAAGAATTGGCCTATTCCCATGAATGTTAGTCAACTCAGAAGTTTTATTGGCTTGGCTAGTTTTTATAGGAGGTTTGTGAAAGATTTTAGTACCCTTGCTGCAGCTTTGAATGATCTTACTAAAAAGGGTGTTGCATTTGAGTGGGGTGTTGCACAAGATATTGCTTTTGATGAGATTAAAAATAGATTGATTTCGGCCCCATTGTTGATTCTTCCTAATTTCCATAAGCAATTTGAAATTGAATGTGATGCTAGTGGTATTGGAATAGGAGGAGTATTAATGCAAGAGAACAAACCCGTGGCTTATTTTTCTGAAAAATTGAGTGGAGCTCAATTGAATTATTCTGTCTATGATAAAGAGTTGTATGCACTTGTTCGAGTACTTGAGGTTTGGAAACATTATTTGTGGCCAAAAGAATTTATCATACATTCTGATCATGAGGCATTGAAATTTTTGAAGAGCCAATCTAGTCTTAATAAACGTCATGCAAAGTGGGTTGAATTCATTGAATCTTTCCCATACATAATTAAGTACAAGAAAGGCAAAGATAATGTAGTTGCTGATGCTCTCTCTAGGAAAAGCATGTTACTAACACAATTGGATGTGCAAGTTCCTGGTTTAGAGAGTTTGCGTGCTTTATATGCTACTGATCCTGATTTTGCTACGCCATTTGCTAAGTGTTCTGATGTCAAAGCGTGGGAAAAATACCATATACATGATGGATACTTGTTTCGAGCTAACAAATTGTGTGTACCAGAATCGTCCGTGCGTTTGCTATTGTTGCAGGAATCTCATAGTGGCGGCTTGATGGGACATTTTGGACGTGAGAAAACATTACTGATGTTGGCTGAAAATTTCTATTGGGTACACATGAGGCGTGATGTTTACAGGTTTGTGCAACGTTGCATCACTTGCAACAAGGCTAAATCAAAGTTGAAGCCTCATGGTTTGTATACTCCTCTTCCTGCACCTACTACACCTTGGGAAGACATTAGTATGGATTTTGTGTTAGGGTTGCCGAGGACTAAAAGAGGACATGATTCTATATTTGTGGTAGTGGATAGATTTTCCAAGATGTCACATTTTATTGCATGCCACAAAAGCGACGATGCGTCGCATATTGCTAATCTGTTTTTCAGGGACATAGTGAGATTACATGGAGTACCAAGGACTATTGTTTCTGATCGTGATGTCAAGTTCATGAGCTATTTTTGGAAGACACTATGGGGGAAGCTCGGGACAAAGTTGCTGTTTTCAACTACATGTCACCCCCAAACTGATGGACAAACGGAGGTGGTCAATCGTACATTATCAACATTGCTGCGTACCATGATCAAGAAGAACTTGAGGGAGTGGGAGGAGTGTTTGCCACATGTTGAATTCGCATACAACAGGGCTGTTCATTCTACTACTCAGCTATGTCCGTTTGAGGTGGTTTATGGCTTTAAACCCATTACACCACTTGATTTGTTGCCACTTCCCACACAAGAAAGAACAAATATGGAGGCACAAGAGAGCAGATTTTGTGAAGAAGATCCATGAGAAAACAAAGGAGGCCATAGAGAAGAAAGGGAAGCATGTGGCCGAGAGAGTTAACAAGAAGCGGAAGGAGGTGTTGTTTCAGCCAGGAGACATGGTTTGGGTTCACTTTAGAAAGGACAGGTTTCCCACATTACGAAAATCCAAGTTAATGCCTCGAGGTGCTGGTCCATACAAAGTGCTTGCAAAGATCAATGACAATGCCTATAAGATAGACCTTCCAGTTGAGGAGTATGGTGTGAGTAATTCATTCAATGTTGCTGATTTGTCACCGTACATTGGAGATGATCTTGCATCGCGGACGATGCCTTTTCAAGGGGGGAGGATGATGAGGACATCTCTAGTGTTTCTACTACTTCTCCAATTGAAGATGTTGCTGTTCAAGATAAATCCAATGAAGTGAGACTTGGTCCAATGACAAGATCAAGAACCAAGCAATTAGAACAGCAGGTGAACTCACTCTTATTAGAATATGATGTTTGTAATTCTGAGAATTTATACTACCTAAATCTATGCATTTATGTATGATCAGGGTTATTAATAACACAAGCATTCATGGAGGAGAGGAGCTGCAAGGCATGGAGCACATGGAGGATCACATGAAGAACAAGAGGGAATGCATGGAGGATGAAATTCAGAATATCCACTACAAGTGCTCGAGGGAGGAGAGGGAGGCAGGAGCACATGGAGAGAGGCAAGAGGATGGCGCACAACACCATGTTGGTGCGCCAAGAGAGGAGTCCTAGTTGAACAAGGACAAGGACCTGCGTGTCCTTATTTGGCCGAGTCCTTAATGGGCTGGTTTGTATCCCAACTAAGTCCAGAAAAGAGTCCAGTCCGAGTTGGGAAGGGTTGCTTGCGCAAGGCACTTGTGGCCGCACCCCTCCCTCATATATAGCCACCACCTGCGTGTGGGATAGATAAGACTTCGTTAAAATTAAACCCTAGAACCTCTAGATTGTATTGCTGCTAAGCATTCATCTTGAAGTATACCTTTGCAAATTCTACGTGCTATCTTGTTGTTCCATTGGGAATAAGGGGATACAGGACCACCCGTGATCATTGATTGCGTGTGCAAGAGTGTGTAGTTGAGAATATCCAAAGGGGTTGATTGTTGTTGCATTGGCAGCAGGGATTATCCAAGGAGAGTTTTCAGTGTAGCACTAGTTATCAATCATCCACAAAGCATCCACCATATTTTCGAGTTGCTCTCAAGAGAAGATCGGGCCACCCCATATCATTAAGGCTAACAAACTTTGTATCCCCGAGTCTTCGCTTCGTCTACACGTTTTGAAGGAATCGCATGGAGGAGCACTTATGGGACATTTTGGACGCGACAAGACCTTCGCCATGCTCTCCACCAACTACTATTGGCCAAGAATGAAGCGTGATGTGGAACGCTTAGTCTGCCGATGCTCCACATGTCTCAAAGCTAAGTCTACACTAAACTCTCATGGCCTATACACTCCTTTACCTATTCCACAAGCACCTTGGTGTGATATTGCTATGGATTTTGTGTTAGGATTACCACGCACTAAAACAAACAAGGATTCTATATTTGTTGTCATTGATAGATTCTCTAAGATGGCTCATTTCATACCATGCAACAAGACCGACGATGCTTCACACATTGCAACTTTGATTTTTAGGGAGATCGTTCGTCTTCATGGAGTGCCAAAGACCATTGTTTCGGATCGTGACGTCAAGTTCGTGAGCTACTTTTGGAAGACATTGATGGCCAAGATGGGAATCAAGCTACTCTTCTCCACCGCCTATCACCCTCAAACGGATGGTCAAACCGAAGTGGTGAACCAAAGTCTTTCCACTCTACTTCGTGTGTTGATCAAGCCAAACTTGAAGAATTGGGAGGAGTGCATTCCACATGCCGAGTTCGCCTATAATCGAGCACAACACCGAGCAACAAAGAGAAGCCCCTTCGAGATCGTTTACGGTTTCAACCCATACACCGCTTTGGACATGCTATCACTACCACTTCGTGAGCAAACAAGCATGGACTTCGACAAGCGCGCCGCCCACATGAAGAAGCTACATGAGGATACAAGAATCTCACTTGAGAAGCACAATGAAGACCTTGCTAAGAAGATGAACAAGAACAACCGCGCCATGATATTTGAAGAAGGAGACCTAGTATGGCTACACCATCGCAAGGATTGCTTTCCGGAAGCAAGGAAGTCCAAGCTTCACCCTCATGGAGATGGACCTTTCAAGGTCATCAAGCGCATCAACGTCAATGCATACAAGATCGACATCGCCAACTCCAAGTACTTGGTGCATGACACCTTCAATGTCGCCGACTTATCCCCTTACCATGGACCATCAACCGATGAGGATGAACAAGAGTCGAGGACGACTCTTTCCCAAGGGGGGAGATGATGTAGCCCAACCTCCGGTTCCTACACATGACACACCAAGTGGACCAATGACAAGAGCACGAATCAAGGCTCTACACGATAAGGTGAATTCGCTCCTATCTTTGTGTGACCTCGATACTCCGTTGAATACTTTACTACCTCATTCCGATGCTTTGTGTGTGCTTAGGATTGAACCCCATGAAGATCTCCAAGGAAGTGAGGAAGAGGAAGAAGAAGGTCTCCAAGGACGTGGACGAGGTGGCCGAGAAGAATGCTCAAGCGTCGAAGGCAAGACGGAGGAAGAACCGCAAGAAGGGCTGGCCAGCCCTGCAGCCAGCTTCGGCCGGCCCCAGGCCAGCCACCCAGCCGACCTTCCAGCCAGCCTGGGCCGGCCTCCAGGCTGGGCAACAGGCCGACACAGCCAGCTTCCTGGCCGGCCTGGGCTGGCCAGCAGACCGGGCCACCACCCGACGCCACCGGCTTTCCAGCCGGCCAAGGCCGGCTGACAGGCCGGCCACCTGCCTGACGCCAACAGCTCCCTGGCCGGCCTTGGCCGGCTGACAGGCCGACTGAGCTGCTGCCTCACCCGCGCCTACGTATCAGCTCCTGTTTTATTTCCCTTTTTGCCCCTGGTCTGTAATAGCCTATAAATAACCCCTCCCCTCCATAGAGCTAGGGTTAGACTATGATGAGTATGAGTTGAGTTGAGCTTAGCTCCTTCCCATCCATTGGATGTTGCCTCTTTGTGAGATGCCTCCTAGTGAGATGAATCAAGGCCTCCCCTTGTGGAGATGAACTCCTCCGTGTAATTGCGATTACGTGCCTCTCGCTGCGGTGATTGGACCGGTAGATTTGACCGGTGAGATAAACAAATCTTAGAGTAAGTGTGCTTGCTACTTTGAGGATCGGGGGCTACCCACGGGGCTTGTTACCGGTCAATTAGTTGCTTGTTTCTTGCTAGTTATCTTCCTTTGCCCCTCTTGTGTTTGTGTTCATCGTGTTCATCGTCGTGTTCATCGCCGATCCCGCCCAAGTCCGTGAAGATCGGGACCGCACCTACATCATAATGTCACCGTTCATAAAGCACGCCTTGTCGGAAAGGGTTTTCCACAAATTCATGGTGTAGAATATGTGGAGACATTCTCTCCCGTAGCGATGCTTAAGTCTGTAAGGATAATGTTACCAATTGCTGCATTTCATGATTATGAGATCTGGCAGATGGATGTCAAAACAGCTTTCCTTAATGGAAATCTAACTGAGGATGTGTACATGGTACAACCCGAAGGTTTTGTCGATCCAAAGAAAGCTAACATGGTGTGCAAGCTAAAGAGGTCCATTTATGGTCTCAAGCAAGCTTCACGGAGTTGGAATATTCGATTTGATGAAGTAGTCAAAAGTTTCGGCTTCATTCAGAATTCCGAGGAAACTTGTGTTTACAAGAAAGAAAGTGGGAGCTCAATTGTGTTTCTAATTCTCTATGTCAATGATATATTGTTAGTTGGTAATGACAAAATATTTCTTGGGGAAGTTAAGGCTTTATTGGAAAAGAGTTTTGTAATGAAGGACTTGGGTGATGCTGCATACAAATTAGGCATCAAGATCTATCGCAATAGAGAAAGACGCCTAATAGGTCTAAGCCAAAGTACTTATATAGATAAGGTGTTGAAGAGATTCAGCATGACCGATGCCAAGAAAGGCAGCGTTCCGATGGTGCCTGGAATTACCTTAAGCAAGAAGCACTGTCCTAGTACAGCTGCTGAGCGAAAGGCAATGGTGGATATACCTTATGCTTCGTCAATAGGTTCTATAATGAACACAATGACATGCACACGTCGGGGCCCTAAGTGTTACCAACAGATTTCAGTCTGATTTTGGTATTGTCCACTGGACAGCAGTTAAAAACATTCTGAAATACCTCAGGAGAACTAAGGACATGTTCCTAGTCTATGAAGGAGATGAAGAGCTCAGAGTACGTGGTTACACTGACTCAGGATTTCAGTCTGATCCAGACGATTCCAAAGCAGAATCAGGTTACGTGTTCGTTCTCAACGGCGGTGCGGTAAGCTGGAGAAGCTCCAAGCAAGGCATGGTGACAGACTCTAAAATGGAGGCGAAATATGTGGCGGCGTCTGAAGCGGTCAAGGACAACTTTTGGATAAAGAAGTTCATCACTGAACTAGGAGTGGTTCCTTCAGCGGCAGATCCAATCGAGCTCTACTGTGACAACAATAGTGTCGTTGCTCTGGCAAAGGATACGAGGTCTCACAGCAAAGCCAAGCACATAGAACGCAAGGATAACCTCATCAGAGATCATGTGGCAAAAGGGCACACAGCAATACGTAGAGTTCATACTATTGACAATGTTGCCGATCCTATGACGAAAGCTCTTCCACGCTTGAAGTTTGAACCTCATCACCGGTTTAACATCGGTCTTAAAGAAGGTTTAATGTAATAGATAATCATTGTATCTAGTGCAAGTGGGAGACTATTGGATATATGCCCTGAGAGACAATAAATATATATGTTTCATGATTAATGTATTATATCTTTATGCTATAACTGCTATGGTCTATAAATGTGAGATTTATAAGGAAACACATACGCACGTGTAAGGATATAATCAAACCATTTACCATTTGTCCTGTCTCTTGGACAAACTCGTTAATAATGGATGGTGATGTTTTCCAGCCATGGGCAAGTGCTCTTGCCATTATTAATGGGAGCATATTGTTAAGTTAGCAATATGACTGGGAAGACCCAAAAATATGATTTACTACGAGATCAAGTTTCGTATGAAATAGTATAGTCTAAGTTTGGTTGCTTGCTTATTCCCTAGACCATGAGAATATGTGGTTATGTATATTGGAGAGGAAGCTTTGACATAGTCAAGTATTGCGGCCGTAACAGGGTAATCAAAAAGGCTATCGTTGGGTAACCTCAAAGGTATATTATAACCACTAGCAAACTTGCCCGTGCGTTGCAACGGGAGAAAAAAAAATATATCACACATCTTAGTCCCGGTTATCCTCCTTCCCGCCCGTGCATTGCAACGGGAGATAAAAAGAATGAAACTTGAAACCCGTTTGGTTTGTCGCACAAAACCGTTCTATCAATCGAATCCACAAAATGTTTCGGTCGGGAGCAAAAACTCGCCTGGATCGTTTTATTATTTATAGCTAAATGCCCGTGCGTTGCTATGGAAGGAAAAACAATATATTGAATCACCACAATTTCGCTAGTAGCTAAGCATATGCCATGAACTAACATTGTAAGCCCATCTAAGTTAACAATATAGAGATGATAATAGTGCAATTATGAATACGGCATTGTCATTTACCAGGAAAGAGGGTTACAAACGAAGTACTCCATGCCCCTGGATCTCTTTTTGTTTGGTGATGAAAATAATTTACAAATATATTGTGGTGGCCCAGTAGAAATCATCATATACTTTTTGCCAACATGTTTCATCTAAAAAGCAACATTAATTCTGCACCTCAATGACTGTAATTCTATAAATTGATTTTACCACAAACTCCTCTTGCCCTATATATAAGCAAGTACCTGTATGTTACATTCGGGTAGCATTTTAAATTCAAAGAGCTTTCTTCATTTTCACTTTTTGGTTGAGCAATCTCCGTTTCTTTTTTTACTTGGAACCCTTTTATAGAAGATATCCTATCATAAGGATTAATATACAGACAAAAAACTAAGACGGTAGCACGAAAAACTATTTTGCAAGAAATAACGAAAGTGCTTCAGAAGACAGTATACATTGCAAATTGAATGTAACCAGATCGACTAAACCATTTCTGAATAGTAAAGCACTTTACATAGATAGTTACGCGAAATGGATATTTCAATGGAGCAGAAGGATTTGACCGATTGGTTTACAATTTTTCCCAAGCTGCTTTTCCTAGGCGGTACAAACCAAACTTCAATTAATCAATGTGCTAATAGACCAGTGAAAGGCACCTTAGTTGTGCGTTGTGCTTATAGACTCACCTCCAACATGATCGAATTAGCAAGGCAGCTCTTTCACAACCATTGATGTGCTTAATAATCCTGTCACTCCAGATATAATAAATAACAATCATGTTACTCCAACTCTGCAATCGCATATGCGACTGTCTCCATGTCTGCACATGAAAAGCTAGTGTTGCATCTGCATCCGTTCACCCTATCCTAGGAATACTGCACTAATTCGATCTGGCTTAATTTTTTCTCCAGGAATTGGCCTCCAGCGCTCAGGAGAGCACGATGCCACAACGATGGCGTATCCCTTTTCTCCAACAGCTGATCTCCAGCGCTCAGCAGAGCACGCGACCACGACGCAGCGTAGTTGTGCCTAGGGTATAGGCAGCGCTTCGAGGTTGCAGAGATAGAGTATTGAGGCGTTGCATCATCCGAGCTCTGGTTGCAGCGCTCTCGCTGCATTTGGAGTGAAGAGGCACGGCAGATCTTTGACGGAGTCTAGATGAGCGTCTGGTCGTAGCCTCCAGATTTTGCGTCAGCCACCCCTTCTGCATCTTCTCCATGGAAACAGAGGTACAAATAAGATGAACAGTGCATGAAAGAAAAAATAAATCAAGCTAGCAAATCAAAAGACAGATGTCACAAAAGCATTCATCACGTGCCATGATGAAGGAATTTTTTCACAGGATTGTAGCGCTCCTTTCATCGAAAAATATTTCAAGTCAAGTCAATAGTGTGATTAGACAAAGAAAAGAGAGAGAAAAATGATTTGGGAAAAAACAATAATCTGGAGCATGAACAATACAAACTTACGGAAACAAGATCTGGAGCATGAACATATAATTGAAGATCTGAATATATATTAGTCGTCGGGAAACAAAATATTATCAAATGATGCTACACAAGGAAACAAATCTTAATTCACTTGCCGTCGGCTCGAAACATGCCACGCTTTAGCCATTAGTAGGAAGACGAGCGATCATCATCCCATTTTATACAATAGCAATAGTGGTAATTTCCACTCTTGTCTCAGAGTAAGAAATATATAGCAATTTTCAAAATAGTTTTGCAAACATCGGTATCTTGAAGCCCCGAAGGAGTTTCTATTTTCCTCTCATTTTAAGAATGGCACAAGAGTCCCGAGTACATAGTGCATAAAAACTCCTAACCCAGGGACCAACAAATACATATACAAACACAATAAAAAAGTATCATCATCACGCAAAGACATGGTGATGGCTAAGTAACTTCCGCCGTTCTCTATCATTCAGGTAGTGACAAAGTAAAAACACATTTGTTGCTAAACCAGAATCCCCTCCTATATTGTACGTCAAATCTATTATTCCATAGTGAGTACCCAATACTGAAACGTGCAGCCACCTCATGAGCCTTCTGTAATGCCACTCAGAAACCAGAGAATTGGGACTCCCAGTCTCCTATATTATTAGGCCATAGCTACTGAAAAATAATAATCCACAGCTACTCATTTAGTCATTTCTATGAATATAACGCAAATGTAAATTAAGTATCACAAAGAAAGGGTAAAGAACCAGTGCCTTTCAGCTGCAACATATGCTTTCAACAATTAATTATGAGCATGAATCATATAGGACACTATTTACAGTAGCTGAAGAGCACTTTATATGAACATGCATCATAGAGGCAACTAAAATTTCCCTCACCTGATAGACCCTCCCCTGTTGTGCCGCTCCCAAATATCATCAGGTCATCGGTCATCCTCAACACCATGCTTCCGGCCTGTAATGCATCTATTGTCAAGTGATGAAGCAAAGGTTGCTATATACATCGGATACCTGACCGTATGTAGTATACTACTCACTGTTAGTGATCAATTTCCCTAAGCCATCAAGATTATAATTGAACTATTTGTGTTTATAATCTTTTCAAGCTAATACTCAAAGACATTTCAACCTCTTGAAAATATTTAACATAGACAGCGTTTGGTAAATACACCTTATTAAGATGATGGTCAGAAGTACCAACGGCAAGCAAAAGGTCCTATAATTTATCAACGAACAAATATGAATGGCAGCTTCTATAGCAAAACATCTCTTCAACAGAGAGACATCAGATTTGTTGTATGTATCAAGCAAGAAAGGGAAGACTGGTAGGCGGTGTCCACGGCCGGGAGGAGCTTTATCTCGCTAAGGCACCACCGATCTGGGGCCCAGAGCCCCAGACCGCCTCGAAACGCTGCCGCCCCGAGCATCTCGGCCAAGATGAGCAGTGCCTCCTCTGCCGCCTGCACCCGCGAGCAGTGCCTCCTCTGCACGGGCCGTCTCCTTCCATACACCTTGGCATCTCCTTGAGGAGCCCAGCCCTCCTCCTCGCCGGGGTGCTCATCTCCTGCAAGATTTGGGGCGCTGGAGGCTTGGGGTACGGAAGGAGACGGCGAGGGCGGCCAGAGGAGATTGGTTTTCTTACCGGCGGCCGAGCATCCAGGAGATGGAGGCGGTCGCGCGGCCAGGAGCCAGGCAGCGACCGAGCGGCCCCGAGATGGCGGCGGTCGAGCGGCCAGGAGCCTAGGTGGCTTGCCGGGGATGGCCGAGGAGCCGGGCGGCGGCCCGGAGCTGGCGAATAGCGATGGCCTCCCAGTGACCCAGTCCGTGGTGCATCTTCCCGACGTCCCTGACGCGGCCGTCCCCGCCGCCGCCGCCACGTCGCGCGCTGAAACTTCTCCCCGCCGTCCCCGACCCCTGCGATCCACGACGTTACCGTCCCTGACGCCCTGCGATCCGGCGCATTGCTCCGGGCCGGGATGGGCACGATTGGGGGATTTTTTTCTCCACAGAATACGAACCGGTATGTTTCATTAAGCGGTGGCAGGTTGTGTAATACTGTCTAACACATAGGGGTAAAATCGGAAAACTAAAAAACGTACCAACCATCACCTCTAGCTATATTATATAGTAGAGATAGTAGTTCAAGACTGGGAATCACACCTCTAAGTCATAGAGAGATACAACCTGGATCCGCTCTAGTGTGGAAGTGTCCATTGACAAGTCTGCGCAGACAAAGTAATGATATGCAAATATCATCGGATACTTAAACATGAGTTAAAGAGCAATGGCATCATACCGGTAACAAGGATAAGGTGACATAGTAAATGAAAGTTATCATTTACGGTAATGTCATATATCTCGCCTTGGGTATTTGATGAGTATCGTGAAGGTGATAGGATGAACATGTTAATCAAGCAGGTTCAAAAGAGTGTCTTCGCATAACGGTAGCAGTTATACAGAACGTCCAGGTTCTGACACTAGCAAGTGATTGGATAGGCATTTCCAATTATAGTTACACGTTATCGAACCTGTAGGGGTCACACACTTAAGACGTCAAGGTCTGTTGTATACGTAGTGGTTCGGAGTAGAGAGGCAGTATCACCTGGGATGGTTCCGGCGTGATAGAATTACATTCGGGGAATTAGATCATTAAGAAAGAAAGGTTTATAAGAAAGGAAATAATTGTCCAAGTATATTCTGTCGACAGACACTAGGTGTCTCGGATCATATAAATATGTTTGTATGATATGTAGTTAATTCAGGGAATTAATTAGACAAAATATTTCTTCGTTAAATATTAATTTATTTAATTAATAGGAAATTATTAAGGCCAATAAAAGGTGGTTGCCACGTGGGACACATGGGCCCACATGGCAGCCGCACCACCACATCGTGGTGGGCCAAGTCGCCGGAGGGGAGGCTTCCCCTCCAAGCCGAACCCTAGTGGGCTTCGGCCCACGGGGACAAGGCGGCGGCGGGAGGCCGAGTCGAGGCCGGCCCGGGTGGGCCCCACCCACCTAGAGGTCGGTGGCCGAGGCGGGCCCCACCTGGGGTCGGCGGCCGAGGCGAGCCCACCAGGGGCGGCGACCAAGGAGGGGAGGCGGTGGGGGAGGGGATTTGGAGTTCCACTCCAACTCCACCTTCCCTAGCCGAATTGGGCAAGGGGAACCCCTTGTCCAAGTTGAGTTGGACTAGGAAAACTTTCCCCTTGTCCAAGCAACCCTACCGCTTGGATCTCCTTTATAAACCCCACCCCCTCCTCTATTGGAGATACACAATAGACTTGAGATTTCTCCTCGGAGGCTCCCAAGGTCTAGATCTAATCTCTCTCCCTCTCTCCCATGTGTTGGGGTTCTCTCCACCATACGTACACCAGTAGCTCTTAATCCTGGCACGGCGAAGCGCTGCTGGATTTTGACGGACGTATGTGTGTGAGCTCTCAGAGGGGTGAAGCGTCATAGACGTTTGACCCTCACTCGTTTGGATCAAGAATGTTGTACGAGGGATCGGCGACATTCTCACCGTCAGGCTTGACCGTGAGAATCTTCATCAGGCTTCATCGACATCGACATCGTCACCGACAACTCTTACACGACTCGTTGTTGGTAACGACAGTATTATCCTCTCCTTTAACTACATAGATGTTCCTGGACGTTACGTAGGTCAGAAAAATTTAAATTCTGCTACGTAACCCAATACCGTAGTCCAAGGATGAACTACTCATGCATCACTCCGGAGGCGGGCATGATGATGTAGAGCCCTCCGGTGATGATTCCCATCTTCGGCAGGGTGCCAGGAAGAGCTTCATAACCCTCCCGAGCTAGGGTTGACGACGACGGCTACAGAACGTTTCACGGATGGAGGCTCGGGTATTTAGGGTTTTCCCCTCGGGAGGAATAAATAGGCGAAAGGGTGGCGGCTGGAGACGCCCGTGTGGCCCACACCACCCCACGATGCGGTTTGGAGGGGGGCCGCGCCACCCTATGGTGTGGCTGGCTCGTGGCCTCCTCCGTCTCTCCTTTGGACTCCGTGTACACGTGTTGGAAAAATAGGAGGTCCTGTCCAAGTTTCGTCCAATTCCGAGAATATTTTCAGAATAACTTTTCTGAAATACAAAAAGAGCAGAAAACATGAACTGACACCATGGCATCTTGTTAATAGGCTAGTCCCAGAAAATGCATAAAAATGCTATGAAGTGTATATAAAACATGTAGCAATTGGTATAATATCAACATGGAAAATCAGAAATTATAGATACGTTTGAGACGTATCACGCCTCGCCGTTCACCGCTGCCGCGTCCTCATCCTCCTCCGACGACCGCACAAGCAACGAAGCAGCAGGGTCGGATTGGGGATTCCCCTCTGGCTGCTAACCGGACATGTCTTGTCAGGTCCCGCTGGGGATCGACATAGGTCGCATACTAATCAAACTATGAATCAACAAGAAATTGAGAATCAAACACGAATTCGCTCGGGAAAGTTGCTCCGTAAGATACCTGGCTTAGGGTTCGAGTATAATCTAGAGTATATTCTTTTGGTTTTGCTCACGGCAAGAATAGAGAGATTAAAGAGCATTGCCAGGTGCAGCTGGTCTTAACAGGAAAGGAGCTACTAGATGATAACGAACAGCTGGGGAAGAAAGTAAATAGTGACTTGAAACGGTACCAATACATCTAACCGTTGATGCCGTTTAACACTCCACCATTGGATAACAGAAAGTGTAGGAGATCACCACTACACTGTCAGATAACTGACATGTCTGTAATTTTCTTCTAATATGTTAGACTTAAGTGTAAATTTGGGCCACGTCAGCATCCGATGTGGCTTGTTTGGACTAATAAATCATGGATTAGCAAGTCGTGGTACCACGGAAGTCCACTACAAGATGTAGGACTAAATCGTTCGCAGCGCGCAAGCTGTAGGCTTGAATCCAGCTAGGGAGTTGTTGAGGCTGCGATGGGAGCCTTGACACGTTCATGGGTGATAATATTTGGGGCGTTGAGGCATGATTGCGCGGTCGGGTCGCCTAACGATAGTTAAATCTGTCATCGCAGCCAGACCAATTCATCATCTGCTGGTGGCAGAAGCTCCGGTCTGGCTGTTAGCGGAGATCGAGCGAAGCATGAAGGGCTTCTTCTGGGCGGCCAAGAAGAGAGCACACGGTGGGTAGTGTCTAGTGGCTTGGTCCACGATCTGCAAGCCGCTGGAATTTGGTGGACTGGGGGTTAAAGATCTTCGGATGCATGGATTGGCGTTGCGAGTCCGTTGGGAATGGCCGAAGAGAACTGGCCCAAATAGGCCCTGGCAAGGTCTGCCAATGGCGCAGAACTCTGACGCTCGGGCAGTGTTCGACAGCCTGGTTCGAATTTCAGTTGGGGATGGTGCGCTTGTGCTTTTCTGGCAGGACAGATGGATTCAAGGCAGCACAACGGGAGAGATCGCACCGATTCTGACGAGCTTGGTGCCCACTCGAACGCGCAATCACAGGACGGTCAAGCAAGGGCTGACGAATCTCAAATGGCTCACGGATGTGACAGGAGATATCCTCGAAGGGGCGGCGGAAGAATGTGTCAGGCTTTGGCTAGCAATCTCAGGTGTGCCGAGAAACTGCGAGGAGAGCGACATTTTCAGCTGGCCGTGGTCGTCTTCAGGCGTTTTCTCGGTCAGGTCGACGTACGCTGCTCTGATGCGAGAGGAGATCGGCTTCCGGATGGCGGAGCCAATTTGGAGAAGCTGGGCAACCCCGAAGAGCAAGATCTTTGCTTGGCTAGCACTCCAGCACCGGATCTGGACATCTGACCGGCGCTTCCGGCACGGATTGCAGGCTGCCACCTCGCCTTGTTTCACCTGCCTGCAGGAGGAAGACACGGCAGAGCACATCGAGGTGCAATGCGTCTTCGCCAGGGAAGTATGGCACCGCTGCTCGGGATACAAGCGACCGTACCAACGCATGAGGACACGCTAGAGCATTGGTGGATGGAGGAGAGAGAGAGGCAGGGCGACAGGAGGAAGAAGAAGCTCTGGGATACGCTCGTCTGCACAGGAGTTTGGTACCTGTGGAAGCAGCGCAACGCATAGGCGTTCAATAACATCCAACTGCAGTTTGGGCCGGCGAGAGTGGCGGAGCTAATCCTAGACGAGGTTGGGCTGTTAGCGGTAACTAGACGGTCCGGAGTTGGAGGCCCAAATCATGTGTGAGAGAGTAGACTAATTTTTTTTTCTATCGATGTTTTCTGGAGTTTTCTTTTACCCTCTGTCCATTTTGTGTGCAAAGTAGACATTGGTATGTAACAACATTCTGTCTTTTATATAAATAAGGTACGCAGTCGCTCTTAAACAAATATTCGGGCGTTGGAAAACATTTTTCGATACGTATTCTCTAACATAAAATGTACTACTCCCTCCGTCCACAAATAAGTGTCTCAAATTTGCAGAAAAGTGGATGTATCTATACATGAAATATGTCTAGATACATCAATTTTTGGACAAACTTCAGACACTTATTTTGAGACGGAGGGAGTAGTAAATGTTTGGATTTTATTACAGACGCGCTAGAGATGCTCTAAATCCAAACACGTGTGACCGTCTGGCGCTCGTCTGACAAATTAGTTGCCGTTTGTCCCAGTCAATGAAACCGCTCCATATTTTCTGTCAACAAGTTGACTCCTTTGGTCACTGCTCCAGCATGCCAACAGCGTATCGTTCTTTGATCTCATTAATTAATTAGCTCCCACTAGCCAACGTAATTAGTCCCCCCCTCCTCTCCTAAATCCCCATCCCGTACGCCAGAATCGCGAGCCCCTCCTTCCACTTGCCAGATCTCTCCGGCTGCCTTTGAAGCAGGAAGGGGGGCCGGCGGAGCTAGGGTACAGGCGACGCCGGAGGTGATGGGGCTGATCTCGGGGATGGTGATGGGGGTGGTTGTCGGCGTCGCGATCATGGCCGGGTGGAGCCGCATGATGCAACAGCGTAGCAGGAAGCGCGTAGCCAAGGTTCGGTCGGGCCGCTATCTTCTCTTCTCTTCTTTGTTACTCCGTTTGGATTTTGCCCTTGTGGATTTTTATTTTATTTTCTTGCAGGCTGCGGATATCAAGGCCCTTGGATCTCTCGGCAGGGACGACCTCAAGAAGCTTTGCGGCGACAATTTCCCCGAGTGGATATCCTTCCCACAGTATGAGCAGGTTAGCAGCAGTGCAATGATTTTAGCCTTATTACTACAATTCACCGACTTGACCACTGGATTCGCAAGTGGTAAATTCTAGTAAGTTGCATGTCTGTCTTGAAAACTTGGTTAGTTGTCAGTTGAGTATACATCTTAGCATCTGGAGAAGCAAAGTGTGGGTAGACTTTGGTATGTCAGTACAGCTTTCTTGTTTGGGGAATATTGATGCTTGAACAATGATACATCGAGCCTTGGGTGATTGAATTGTAGGTGACACAACAACACACAGTGAATTAAAGAACCTCCTAGGCATGAAATTCAGGGAAGGTTTTGACTCCCGATATGCACTAATGGCCCTTTATCCTCCAGCCGAGACGTCATCTTCCTCCCACCCACCACTGGCTTCTCCCCTTTCCCTTCCATGCCCTTCCGCACACCTCTCCCACCACCTTGGACCGACTCTACACAGCGAACTACCTCCTCTCACCACCATACCGCATCGCCACAACCCGTCCACACGCCATTGCTGTCCTGCCCAACATCCACTTGTTGGCTTAGACCATCAATCTTCTCAACATGACCTAGATGGTTTATAAGAAGCTCTTATGCTTTTTATGTTCTCAACATGACCTAGAATTAATACTCTGCCTACAATTTTTTTGTCTTAACAGGTGAAATGGCTGAACAAGCATCTCAGCAAACTTTGGCCTTTTGTTTCACAAGTAAGATATTTTTTGCTTTTTTTAGTAAATTCTAGAGTAACATAAATGGTAAAGTACTTCACAAATTAAAAATCCAGCTGCTCGTGAAGACGAATATGGTATTCCTTTTTTTTTAGCAATTTCCATCCCTTGGTGTATGGTGTTTCATCAACTGTTGAATTGCAGATTTCTTCGTTAAATTTCTCTGTATCCCAATCCTGGCATTTCATGGATTCCATGTTCTTTTGGGTTTTTGGATTATTTGCGAACTTACTATCACTAAAAGCTTGAGATTTGTGTTTTAAGTAGAATAGTTTGAACTTTTCAATCACTTTGTCGCTGTAATGTAACATTTACTAAACCATAACAAAATGGTTTTGACATTTGGAGTACCCCTGGATTTTCTTCAGTTGTTGCATCTCTAGAGTTGCTGATTAATGATCAGAACCTAGCATTCTATGCTATTAAGATAGCCTCTTAAATGTTTACATTCGATTTAGATGCTGGTCACACCAATGATCAAATTTGCAGAGATTATGTCAAAAGAAATTATGCATCGATCAAAATTTTACCTACAGTTTCCACCAGGTGATGAAGGGTGCCCTAAGTCGCTTGCTTGCACTGTAAGTAGCATGAATTTGTTAACAAAGAAAACTCTGCTTTCTTTGTTTTAATACGATCTCGTACTACCATCCACTAAAGTTTTTTTTTTGTATTGTAAATTCTAGTAATGTCTGTATCCTATCTTTGTACTACTAACTATACTTCTAATTCGGTTTAGGCTGCAACTGCAGTTGTTAAGGAATCTGTTGAACCACTGCTAGATGATTATCGACCTCCAGGAATAAAATCTCTGAAGTTCAACAAATTCTCTCTTGGAAATGTGTCGCCAAAGATTGAAGGTTTCATTTTATAATTTTCGGGCTCTCTGGTATCTATTGCATGCTTGCTCTGTGTGTATGCCTATATTCTTAGTTCGAAGTGTGAGAGATCTCCAGTTAAAAGTAAATTCTTCATTCTGCATACGTAGACCAATCAATATGTCTAGTGATACCAGCCATGACCTATGCCTGTGGTTATTGCCAACTGCTTAATTGGGTGGTTAGTTGTGTATATTAAATTGCTGGAATCAGCCAATGTGTCTACACAAGACTAGTCTTTTTTTTCTGAATATTTGTGACATCCATATGAAGGCATGATTTCTGATCAAAGCTTTCTCTCCTTGATTTCAATTGCTTGACTCCATTCCTATGGTATGTTCATCGAGTGATACTACTGTCAACTAGCTTAATGCACGCGTGTTGCTACAGAATTAGTAAATATGAAGTTTTCACTAATTCTCAGTCAACACATTTTGTTGTTGTTGTAGTGATGCTTTATGCATTTTGCACTATCAATATAATTCTATTAAAGAAATGCTAAATTGTTTCTTCACTTTTACTATTTATTTTTATTAGATAAGTACAATCTGACAATTTTTTCATATTTGAAGCATAGTTAAAGCTATGCCTCTCATTTTTAGTTTATATTTATGTTTTTCTGTTTTTTTATTATTTTAGATTTTCGCCAGTAACACGAGGTTGCGAGGCTATAGATAGTACCTTAGATAGATTGACAAGACCGAACTGAAAATACAAATATACAAGGATATGTCATCCATCTAATAACCCATGTGTAAGAAACTGCAGCCGAAGCAGGAAGGCGATATGCCTGAGTTGTCCCTTCCGCTCTCTCTCTCTCTCTTGGAGCGTTGAAGTTATCCCTAATGTCAAGGCCCCTCTCATCTCTTTCTCTCTTGTGCAACACCTCTCATCTCTGGGCACGGGAAGAAATCCAAAAGGAAGGAAGAAGTACATGATGGAATGTGCGGCTCGTGAAGTATCCAGCGAAACTACTTGCTTTAGATATGTATTTTTATTTCATCATGTCCAGCTGCGTGGCCACTTGGTTTGCTGTTCATATCCTGGCAACCACACTTTTAAAAGCGGGGAAGAGGCAGACGCACCATCGCCCCAACTCATACTTCAAAGGAATAAAGATAAAACCAGTTGGACCTATTGATTTCTAAAAAGAGAAATGTTATATAGTACATCCGCAGCTTTTCCTGGAGAGAGGAGTTTTTCTAAATGACAAGTATCGTGTTGATTTGAAGTAAAATAGGTTGGGGAGAGATGTAAAAGAAAAGGACAAGAATAACTCTTCACATAGGTGAGAGATGCAAAGAACAAGTATAACTGTTCACATAGGTGAGAGATGCAAAGAACAATGCTATTTTTCTTATAATAGTACATATTGGGGATGTGATTTGTTAGTTGTGGCTGTGTCGATATTGTTACTCTGATTTATGCTTTTTGTGATGCCAATGACCTTATTTTCCCTTAATGAGTTCATATTCCATGTTTACTAATGCCAGGCTAACCTAAATCTTAATCATGCTGCTGCTGTACTAAATACATATGACTGAAAGAAATCATGTCATCTTTTGTGAAGGCATCCGTATCCAAAATCTTCAGCCAGGGCAAATCATAATGGATGTAGATTTCCGCTGGGGTGGTGATCCAAGCATAATCCTTGCTGTTGATGCTCGGGTTGCATCACTGCCTATTCAGGTTTCGATTCTTTCTCTGTCTTTACTGTGGTTAACCTTGCAAAATTAAGCCATTCATAAATTATGTTTTTCGTGAACCATCTTTCAGCTGAAGGATCTCCAGGTCTTCACCGTTGTCCGTGTTGTATTTCAACTATCAGAAGAGATTCCCTGCATTTCAGCTGTTGTTGTTGCTCTCCTCGCAGAGGCATCTATCTACTAAACAAACTGTTCTCCTTTTTTTTGATAAAAACTGACAATTTCTATTCAGTATATTTTTAGTTTCAGCAAACATAGGAAGAAAAAAGTACTCCCTCCATTCCTCAAAATAAGGTGTATAAATTTAGTCAAAAATCAACGTTGGTAAGTTTGACTAATTATATAGAAAAATATAAACATTTAGAATACCAAATTAATATCAATAGACCCAACAAAGAATATATTTTCATAGTATGTTGACTAAATCTTGTATATGTTCATATTTTTGTGTATAAGATTGGTCAAATTACACTTCGTTGATTTTTGTGTAAAAATATACGCCTTGTTTTGAGGAAGGGAGGTAGTATAAGATAATAGTGGACTGGTTTGTAATTTAGATGACATAAAATGGAAACTTCGAGATTTTTTCTGTTTCATTCCGTTACATTTATTGATTGTAGTTTGTTTCGCATACAGCAATAAATCAGAGCTGACCTTAGAATGGATTGAAAACATAGAATATCATGTCAGTCAAGCCTGGGAAGGCTTTAAAATTAAACTCACAAAGAATTCCTATTTCTTACTTCTAAAATGACGCTGCCTTATATAGTGGTGGCAGTTTTGCCACTGCCAATGTTTTGTATGGGTACTTTGATACCTCATATCTTAGAGCATCTCCACCGGCACTCCCAATAGACGGTCCGACACTGTGCTGGATGGCCGCTGTTGGGAGCGCCGGCACACGTGGCCACCTTATCTGTGGTCGGCTTCCCCAGCACCGCTCCCAATAGAAAATTTTCAAAAACAAAACTTAGGGAACAGCGTCTAAACTGACCAAATTTCATTCGGACTTAGGATATTTTACAAGTTTTGAATAAAATTTGAACGAAACCCTAAATCAATCGTCGGTCGAAGACCAGTTAGCTCCTCGCCGTCGTCAGAGTCTGTGATACTTACGCTTGACGGATGCCGGCTGCACCATGTTCATTGACTCCTCGAGGGCTTTCGTGAGCCCCGGCTCCTCGCTGTCATTAGGGTGGTGCAGCGGCGATGGCACGCGGTTGCCCGGCAGCCACTCGTCGTTGGCATCTACATTGTCTCTGGCTGTTCCTTCACCTTTTTGGTGGTTGAGAAACAGCCGGCCCCGTGGCGGCCAGGCCTTCTCCAGGATGACAATGCCGCCCTGCCTTGGCAGCGAGCGCGAGGGCAGATCCGTCCATGGCTCCTGCTTTGGACGAGTGGGGGCCGGCGTGCGAGGACGAAGGCATCCACGTCTGCTCCTGCTTGGGGACAGAGAGGAGGCACTGGCACGTGCAAGGACGAAGCTGTCTCAAGGCTGCCTAACGAGGAGCGCGACGACGACGATGCCACCCAGGTCACATGGTGAGGACATGGTGGCTGGTAGACGTTGTCGAGGTCGCTGTTTTCTACCACCTCTCGTTTGTTCCACCGGTCGGGCCGATGAGGAGGCCTGACGAAGCGCGCTATGGCCGCATCATGCTTCGAGAATATCGCCGACCAGAGCTTGCTATCGCGTTGTGGGTCAGCCTGCTGCACCGCCGTAGTTGTTGACGTCGATCAGCTCGTTCAGCTGGTCGCCAGCAGGGATCGGTGGGACGGCCAGGCTGCCCACGCTGATGGCCCACCAACTGGGGAGGCGCATGCCCGGCGGCATGAGGATGTTTTTCTCGACGAGCACCGTCACTGGCTGAGAGCTGGCAGCCGCTTCCGCCGGCTTCGTGGTTGTGTGCCATGACGATGAGGGCGAGGCGAGGAGAACAACCGGAGGTGAAGTGTGCAGGGAAGGCAGGTGCGCGCCGCGGTTTATAAAGCCGGGGGGAGGAGGTTGGTGGCGTCCATTAACGCCGGTGGTTCCCCAAGTATTGGGAGGTCAGCTAGTTGCCGGTCCGCCACTCCAATAGTCCTATTGGGAACGCTGGTGAAGATGCTCTTAGGCCTGTGCCAATTGCCAATGCATCGTCTCTTATCACGTTATCATAGGAGCATTAAAAATTTAAGAGACGATTAGTACAGTGCATTGTCTTTTGTGGGTTATATCTAAATTAAATGATTTAGTGCTCATTCATACATATGATTGGGTTAGAAACACTTTTTGCATATGGCCACGTGCAAGGATTGTATGTTAGCTAAGATACAACCACACTCTCATTCTTCATTAACTATCATGCCACATCAGCAAAATGCCTATGAAACCGTGCTAAAAAACTTGCATTTGCACATGCCTTATGTGTTGATCCTAGTGGCATTTCCATGGGACAGTTTGTGAACACTGGTTGATGCTGCAAATCTCCAACTAAATCTTACAGTTGAAAGGCTTTTAGGTGTAATATTTCTGTGGACAATATATCACAATAACAAGAATTAGGAAGTATTGTATAAATGTCGTTTCTGATGCTTGGAATCTCATGCTTTATCAAAAATGTGCATTTCCTGTATAATCCTTTATTGGGGTTTCTTTGTGCTTTCAGCCAGAGCCAAAAATACAGTACACACTGAAAGCTGTTGGAGGAAGCCTGACTGCTATTCCAGGACTTTCTGATATGATTGATGTAATGACTTGAGAAATTTTGAACATTGAAATCCTGCTAAGAAACTGTTAAGAACTGACATGATTCTTCTTCCTTCAATTAGGATACTGTCAATTCAATTGTCAATGACATGCTCCAGTGGCCACATAGGCTTGTTGTTCCACTTGGTGTCAATGTTGATACAAGGTGAGTTCTCTTCATTTCACTGCTGCAAAGGTCGATGGATCCCTGCTTTTGTGCGTTATGCCACAAATTCGTGTGGACTAAATTGCAACTACTAGGTTGTGTAGAACGAACTGCTTTGCAGTGGGTGTTGGCATACTTATTGTTGGGTAATTTTGAAAGTGGCATATTCTGTTATGAACCAAGGTTGGATAGAGATGAGACGGAGCCATGACGCTCAGGCGGCGTGGTGTGCGCGCCGGGGGGGGGGGGGGGGGGGCATTGGTGGTGGAGGAGGGAGAGGGCGTGATCACGACAAAGATGAGACCATAGGCTGGTTGAACCGTACAAATATTTGAAATGGTTACATAGATGAGACCAAAGTTGTATGAATTTATTTATAAGAAGTGGTCTAATTTTGTTAATCGGTCAATCCAATGTGTTTCGCAATCCATATTTAGTATGCTACCTCCCAGAAAGTTTGATTGGGCAACACTGTCATGGAGCTCTTCAAAGTTCTATTTTGCAGCATCTAGGGCTCTCATTCCAGTCCAACCTCCTCTACTAGACACTAAGGCCTGCATTTAATCTTTCGAGATTCTTTGGGCAATTTTCATGGTATCGGATCAAGCATATATTTCACATGGTAAAACGTTCCATGCATATCGACACAAATACACAATTGTTTGGTCTAATTCCGTTCACTAGCTTATAAGATGGTTATGACTATTCTCCATTCTTCATATTCCTTTTGGAGCTTTCCTTATATACTGTAGTGCAAGATCCCATTGGCATCTGCTAACTTTAAGTCTTTGATTTCCCCCCTGCTCTGTCTACTTTCTATGCAGTGAGCTGGAGCTTAAACCTGAGGGAAAACTTTCTGTTACTGTAGTAAAAGCAACATCTCTGAAGAACAAGGAGTTGATTGGCAAATCTGATCCCTATGTGACCCTGTATGTGCGTCCGATGTTCAAGGTTAAAACAAAAGTCATTGATGACAACCTAAATCCTGAATGGAATGAAACATTTGAGCTGATTGTTGAAGACAAGGAAACCCAATCTGTCATTTTCGAGGTATTTCTATGTTTTTTCCACCCTTTTGTTCTTGAAGATGAACTGCAGTGAGATAAAATGGCATTCACTAACTATTTTTATTTACATGAACTAGGTATATTTAGAACAACTAATCAGTTACAGCTTCTGTAGGCTCGAAAAAAGAAAGCTTCGCCATGCTCACTGAAAAACATCAGTAGTAGATTGTAAAACAAATAGATAGATGTGAGCACTTGCTACTGTTCTGTTGAATTGGTTCTCCAGCAAGCTATAGTGGTGTTGGTTGTCAGGTTGGCTGTTCAGTTCAAGTCAGGCTCACTGAGGCCTATGTTAAAATGTTCATGCACGGGCCAACCTATCTTTGCCAAACTAAATATACTTACATCAATGAGAAGTTTAGGGGACAATATTTGTGTTGGTGTCATAGATGTATAAGTAAATTGGCCGTCTTTCCTGCAGTAAGTTAAGTTTTTGGGTTAGCTGGCTGGTTTATGAACCATGGTATCGGTGATAGTTATATGGTTAAGGGGCTGGTAGTGAGACAGAGTTCCAGTGTAGCGGACCAGGTCCCGACCCATGATGAATTTAAGTCGTTAGCCTAATGGAGCCTTGTGTAAGTGAGTAGATATATGCCTTTTGTTGGTTGTCATATAGGTCGATGGTATTCTTGGTGCTACATTTGATTTAATAAAATTGACTATTATAATTGTTTTAAGACTTCATGTAAGTGAGGAGCGCAGATTTGCTATTGCTTTATGTAGACACTTTTAGATTTAGAAACATTACGGCTTCCTTTCTCACAATTTCTAGGTAGTTGTAATTGATAACGATTGGACATTGTGCCAGTGCTGTACTTAATTCTTTGTATATATGCTCTCTGAGTTTCGAATGCCCAGATGATCTTTATAAAATAAACCTGAGAAAGGCTAGTCAGCAACCAACACTTAGAACTTGCCATTTAGGACATTGAAATAGAGGAAGCTTGGCAGTTTTACTGCAATTTCTGTTGAACTAAATTAAAAATTAAAACAAAAAAAAGTTCTAGACAGGTCTAGTTTCGAACTTGGATATTCTGAAAATGGACAAAATACCTGTACATAGAGTGCAAACTGGGCTTCTTTCTTGAACTAAACGTGTATAAAGGAGTGGATTTAGAGTTGACCGCACGAGGCCACTCTCTTGGACTACTAATATGAATTATTCCTGGCATGTCCAGTTAGTCATGCTTCAATTCTGTATAAACAAAAAATTAAATTTAAAATTTGCAATATTCGAGGAATCACTGTCCCTGTTCTGACAATGAACCAGCATTTTCATCTTGCGACATTTAGCATATCTATCGTTCATTCATCCCCCTTCTCGTTTGAACAGTTGAGAATTTTTGCTTGGTTTGAGCGATTTGTCTAGCTAACACTTCCTTCGCATGGCTCGGAACATTGCTGGTGTCTTGGTTAAATGTCCATGCAACCTGACTGACCATAACTTTTTTATATATCTTATTTATTTTGTCTTCTGACTGTTACTATTACAATTTTATTTGCTGATTTCTATCAGTTTTGTACTGGGTGACATATATCAGATGTGACTTCTGCAGGTTTATGATGAAGACAACCTACAGCAAGACAAGAGGCTAGGTGTGGCTAAACTAGCAGTGAACAATATTCAGCCTGAGACTCCCAGTGAAATCACTCTGAAGCTTATGCAGTCACTGGATTCACTTAAAATTAAAGACTACAGGGATAGAGGATCATTACATATTAAGGTTAGAGTGGGTTTTCTATTTTCCACTTCTACCAATATTGCCTTCAAGCTAAAGAATCCTACAGTAGATGTTAATCCGTACACAATTGGAGATTGGTGTTAGCACAATTATCTCCAATACGTGTGTGTCATAATGAGCGAAGCTAGATGCCTGATAGATTTCAGCCATAATTATGCTTGCCTTTCGCCCTTCGGCATAAAACCAACATGTGCTTTTGTGTCCGTAGTTGCTTGTATGTATCTCAATAACTGTCCCGCGATCTGCCTTGTCCATAGTTGCTTGTATGCAGGCAGAGTTTTGTGCTACTCCAGTTTTCAGACTTGTCCTAACTTCGTTACAACGGTTGCTTATAAGAGCAACACACACCGCGATACAGCACGCGGGCTACACCACACATCCGGACCGACAACTTACAGGATTACGTCACTAGTCACCTTGGTCTCGTAGCACTAGGTTGCATTCAGCTGAAACTTGACAACATAGGCGGCGTGAAATATCTTCCCATGTCTGCAAAAACTGTTTCTGTATCTTATTTGTCATTGTTGTATGACTGAATCAGTGGGTAACGTGTGTAATGCATAGATAAAATTGACTTGTGTTGTCCTGATTGCATGAACATATGATTATAAATGAATTTGGTTCGACTGCAGAAGATTGGAACACAGTAAAGTTTATGGAAATAATGACTCATCTGATATTTTGAGTCTTCAGGTCATGTATCGTCCATTTACCAAGGAAGAGCAACTGGAAGCCCTGGAGTCGGAAAAGAAAGCAATAGAGGAAAGGAAGCGGCTCAAGGAGGCTGGGGTAATTGGCAGTACAATGGATGCACTTGGTGGCGCCGCGTCACTAGTCGGTTCAGGTGTTGGATTTGTGGGAACTGGCGTTGCTGGGGTGTTGGGCTTGTGGGCTCAGGGCTCGGTGCTGGCGCTGGGCTTGTTGGTTCTGGTATTGGTGCCGTGGGCAGTGGCCTTGGTAAAGCTGGGAAGTTCATGGGGAGGACTGTGACCGGGCATTTGGGCATGTCCCGCAAGAGTGGCAGCAGTTCTACTGCTCCTCAGCCTGATCAGCCTTCGGCATAACATGGTGTACAGTTGGAGCAGCGTGTCATCTTGCTTTCGGTTTACTATGAACTTGCCATTATATCTAGGATCACACAAAGTGTTATTTTCAGTTTGAATACCACTGCGCTATTTTCCAGCTTATGAACTTTTGTTAATTTTGCCATTATATTTTTATCTGAACAATATTCAGATTTACTGTAAATTGGAAGATAAGCTTTCAATTTTTTTTAATGAAACAGGGTGGTATTTAATTGTTTAATGTATAATTCATCATCTGTTTATGTACTCGGCAAAGTTACTCTTTGGTCGAACCGAGCCTTAACGATCACGAGCCATAACGATTAAATACCACTGCGCTATTTTCCAGCTTATGAACTTTTGTTAATTTTGCCATTATATTTTTATCTGAACAATATTCAGATTTACTGTAAATTGGAAGATAAGCTTTCAATTTTTTTTAATGAAACAGGGTGGTATTTAATTGTTTAATGTAGAATCTTAACAATCACGAGCCATAACGATCCGAGCCTTAACGATTTGAGCAGCTCGTTAGTCAAGCCCTAGTCGAACGTACACGGTAACTCAAAAACCACACGTCGGCACACACACGTATTCAGAAACTGATGTCATTATGTATGAAAAAGAGCCCTAAACAGTTCACAAAGTATATTAGTAGAGCTATATGCATCCAAGGTCCCACAACTTGCACAAGATGTGCATAAGTTGCAGAATGGGGAACCGCGGTACAACAACTTGTATTTGAGGTGCAAATAGGTCCACGGTCAATCTGAGACGGACACATGGCATTGTAAATTTTGCTAAAAGATCCTTCTATATTTTTTATTTGTCATATTTGACTGCAGTACTGTTTACATGCGGGCCCCAGCTGTCAGTGAAAGAATAAGAAATTAAAATTATATGTGTTTGATCCGTGATACAAACACAGGATCTGAAGGTGGTCTGCACTGCAGCGACAAGCCGTGCCAACAGACCACGATGCTTTTGGTGCTATATTCTTGGACGCCCTCTTATTGACTGAACGGAAGCAAAAGCACGCCTACGGGATTTCTTAGGCCGTAAACTAACGGCTACTGTTTTTTTCTAAAAAATAAATTTCCTCCATTCCAAAATAAGTGTTGAACTAAAAAAATGCACTTATTTCAGAACGAGGGAGTACATTATAGATTTAGCCATCATATATCCTTTTTATTTTGGAATGTAGCATTTAGTATCTAAATATTTACTTGATGGAAGATCATCTAAATTTTTTCATAGACCTTGCAGATGTGTCAAACTACCACTTCAATTAATTAATTTGTATGTGTATAATACATACAGTTTTTTCACTAATAATCATCTATATATATTTGCAATATTTTGTATTTTCCTTGGTTTGCATCCGTGGATGAACTATCATTGTTCTTGTCCTTAGATTATTGACTTAGAGAATTCTTAAATTAATTATAAAATATCTATAATCAATATAAATTGTATTAATATTTCAGAATGTGGAGTTACCCTGTGTTGTCACTTCGGTTGAGGCAATGTTTCGAAATTGTGGACAAAGATACATGCATAGATCATTTATAGCAGGAAGTATTTGGATACCAACTTGATGTTTTTTTCGCGGAGATAACAACCTGATGTTCTCGCGTAGATCATCTACGTGCAAAGATATATGCTTAATCATTTTAGGACATTGCTACGTCGTGGTCGACCACGATCTGGCCTATAGCGTGGTCAGTCCCGACATGCCATAAATGGAAAGAAAACGTTTCGCGGAAAGGAAAAGAATCTCGCGCGCACAACCCAGGGACGAGCGGGACGTGAGGCCCAGGTGTCTTTGGCGGGACCCGAGGCCAAGACCCCGAACCATAAATGTCAAGCGCCCAGGCGCCCATGATTCACGCGACCCAGATGTTCTTCTTCCTCCCCTCGTTGCGCCATAGCCGCCTCTGTAGTAACCTAGCTCGCCCCAAAATAATCGAAAAAACTTACATCCCGTGCGGAAGAAAAGCATCACCTGAAGAATCCCCTTCTGTCCTCCCTCCGCCCCTCTTTCCCCAAGTTTGAACAGCAAAAAATAGCACACCAAAACCACAGATATTGCAGCTCGATCAGGAAGTAGAAGTTGCAGGAAAAGTATCTTAAAAAAGGTTCAGCAAGCAGCAGATTCGAAAACACAACAAGATGTAAGTTCTTCAATGTCAGATCTCTACCCCCACACCCCAAAAAAAAGACCCATTAGTTTCTTCATGTGCCGTGAGCTCCATCCTTGCAATCAACTAGTAGATGAATCAGCAAAATTAACATCCCTGTAATCATGTAAGAAACAATTTCTTGTCAGAAACGTTAGCAGAAATTGCTCACCAAAAATACCTAGGTTATTTGTTGTGAATTAGATGTAAAGAGGAATACAATTAGAAATTATTGAGCAGGAAACTGTGTGTTGTCTTTTTCACCTTTCCTGGCTCATTGTGAAAACGGAGGGTGAACTAAACATGGGGATAGCTGATATTTTTTGTTACTGTCGTATACCAAAACTAACAAGTTTTTACACACCCCTGCTATGTTCTGATCGAACACCCATCTAAACTAGTTTCTTACACCAGTTTTTTATCTGAACCTTCTACAAAAATCAAACCTGAAAATTTGCATGTACCATGATACTGTAAAATTACATCAGTTAAAGAAACCCTGTTCAGAAAACAGGAATCCCTAAGCTATTTTACACCTGGATCATCTAACTGTAAAAAAATTGCATGTAGAAATACAAATCTCTCAGGCTTATAATGTAACTACAGAAAACTGCCATGTTTCTGATAACTTACAGTAGATGTGTAGCTGGCAGTAATTGTTTCTTACATGATTATGACAGTACAAGACACCCCGATTAGTCAAAAAATCTAGCTAAACAAAGGACATTACTTGCTGCAGTAATTAATTCTCTTACATTTTGTTCTCAGCAGTTTTATTTTGATCCAATTTTGAGCACAAGCAAAAAATTGTAAGTCCCAGCTAAGAAACTTACATTTTTTCGCAAAAAAGATGGAACTGCAGGACTGACAAAGATCGTGTTGAACCTGCATTACAGTGACACGAAAAGGAAAAGAAAAGTTAGAGAATGATATGTTGTAAGTAATATACAAAACAAGGTAGAGGAATGATCTGTTGTAAGTAAAAATTATGAGTACAAGAAAATAGATGCATGTTTTCTCAATTGAAAGTAAAGTATTTATCCGGGTGATCGACTAAAACATGGCACAACATACTACTTTTGTTTTGGACCAAATTCTATGATCTAAAGTTTCAATGATGTTATGTATAACCTGGAAGTGAGATTTCATGACACTAGTTTCTGCTCCAAGTCATTGAGTTTACTTTGCGCTTTAAAATGTCCATGAAAACTTACAACTACCTGATCCCTTGTACACTTAAGTTCGGGAAACTAGCATGGGCACAGGGGCGCTGACACTCCATACAAAATTGGTTCATACTTACAGAATGCCTTACAACAAACATATCCATCTAGCATCATATAGCATTCCTATACCAGGGGATAAAGACATCTGAAAGCGCTCACCCAAAACCTTACATCTAACATTTAGTGGCAGATCACAAAACCAAAAAAAAATGCATCTACAACAAAGAATAAAACTTACATCTATATACCCAATTCGGTTTTGGTTCATGCTTATGGATTGCACAAAAACTTACATGTGCAGTGGAAAAAGACATTTTAGTGGCAGTTTAGATAGCAAAACAAATAACTTACACCTAGAAAAGGACGCTGCTAGGTCGTGGTCGACCACGATCTGGCTTACGGCGAGCTCATTCCCAAAACGTTATAATTTTACAGTTTCGACCACGATCTGAATAACAATGAATTTACAATTTTAGTTGTGAAAAAAGTTACATAGATTACTTCCCAAAACGTAGGATTTAATATTCATAGCATGTTATAGTACAAACTGTATCTCATCATGTTACCAAGTTCTTTGACAGTTTACTTGATGTCAGAAAAAAGAAGTTAGTTTCAGTACGTAAAATTATAGACCATGATGTAAGATTCCGAGAAAGGAAGTGAAATGAATAATTGTCAAGTTTTGTATGAGCTATGAGCTGACAGCTTAAAACTGGACACAGATTATAACTAATCTTTTTTTTGTCACAAAACATATGGATTTTTTAGGGGAGGAACAAAAACTACCTAGTACACATAAATTATCTTAGTAGAGGAACGATGTAAAATTCCAAGAGAGAAAAAAATGCAAAGTTACCGTAAATTGCTATGAATTACTTAAAAATGAAACCAGATACTTTTCATGTGACTAGAGGAAGTAGAATTGCAGAAACTAAAAGACTTTTCATGTAGTTACTCTTCATGTAGTTACCAGGATCCTACTTTTTGCATCAACTAAAATTGACATGCTTTTTTACACCCAGCGTTTTCTACAACAAAGGCACAAGTTTACACCCCCACAGTTTTTTTTATTAAAAAATTGCTGATAGGGACTAGGCAATAACATGTTTTGCATTACAACTTTACAAAAATAGCACAGGAATATATTTTCATTTTCTTACATAGCACAGTTTTGGACAGCACATGCACATGTTTTTGACAAAGATATCATGTCTATACCATTACAGGGATGTAAATTAGGACAGAATAGTGAGATCAAGTGCATCGGAACTATAAGGGGAAATCGCAGCAAGAAAAATAGATTGCTTTACAATGAAATTATAGTTCAGTTGTGAAAGAAGTTTCATAAATTACTCCAAACAAATGTATGATGTAATATTCCCAGCATGTTGAAGTGCAGACTGTACCCCATCCTGTTCCTAGCATGTAATATTCAGATAGAGGAGCAGAAAAATGAACAATTCTCACATGTATGGTCTATGAGCTGACAGCTTAAGACTGCACAAAAAATTGCAACTAACCTGATTTTCGAGACAGCCTAAGTTGCAGAAACTAAATGCTTTACATCTAGTTACTCTTCATGTAGTTACCAGGATCCTACTTTTTGCATCAACTAAAGAACTTTATTTTTGATTAAAAAATTGCTGAAACTAAATGTAAGTTGGTCTTAGTAGTACTATTTGGTATTTGCAGCAAGTAAAAGCTTTCACTTGGATCCCATTGACAGCAAGTAAAATTAAGGCCTTTAACTTACATTTTCTCTCAGTATGTAACTCCAGAACAGACATAAGCCGGAGAGACCGGAAGAGTGCGCCACCGCCAGACACCAGTCGTCGGCCAAGAGGCTCAACGGGTCATGCTTCGACGCGCCGCCCGAATCCACAAACGGCTTGCAGGCAACCTCGGTGGTGCTGGGCGAGCTCAACCATTAGATGCTTTCTCAGTTCTGAGATGTAATTAGTTAACTTGATTGGGCCTGTATGAGCAGTGACACCAACAATCTTGCAGAATTGCTACCAAGAGTTGAAGATAGTAGATGATAAGGTGTAGAACTAATTATTACTACTCTATTATTGAAAAAACAAGTATGTACAGAGTGACAAAAAATTGTAGATGGATACTGAAAACCTTCACAACATGATTCTTAACATGTTTTATGGGTTTCTACTGCATATTTCAAACTAACATTTTAGCTATGGTGTAAATTTTATGGCTGTGATTGTTGGATGTGCCATGTGTATGAGTTTTAACTTGGAGATCAACTTACATTTAGCATCAGACTTATATTAAAAAATGGATCCGGCTCCTGTATTGCAACTGCAAGAAACATACTTACATCTGGCATTCGAAGTAAACATTGAAAAATGGTTCATGCTTATGGTTTGCAAAAACAGCAGGACTCAAACTTACATCTAGCATCGAGCTAACATAGGAAAAATGGGTCATGCTACACTTACATCTAGTGCCTTATTCGTCCAAGTACCCCATTCTGGTACATAAACAAATTTACATGCAGCAAAAAAATCCATAGAAAACGTAGCATCTACTGACCTGCTAAATCCCCAGATGGTGTTCACAGGGGACCCGCTCTTCGATCTGTCGCGAAGATAGGAATCGATTCAGCACCTTCCGCAGGAAAACATCCCCTCGAAAACACACAGAAAACCCCAGCTACGCGCACACCTGAAGAATCCGGCGATGATACAATGATACAGTCAAAATCACTAGTCCAAAACCAATGACCTGTGCGTGGAAAACGCACACATACGGACGATATGAACACCCTAAGGCGTCGTGCTCTTACCTGTCCATGCAGAAAATCGACGAACTCATAGATCGGACGTCGCCGGTGAGACCCTCAGCACGGGAGCTCTTGATCCCTACACCACCGACCAAATCCTCCACTCCGACAGGTGTGAGCTGTGCTCCAGTACCTTCTCCCTACCGACGGCGGTCGCGGAACTTGCGATGGCGACGGATCCGGCGGGAATCGTCGGAGAAGGAATGCGGGTGGCGAGTGAGGAAACTGCGGGAGAGAGAGAAACGGTCGAGCAAAATGCTGGATGGACACAACGCAACTGCCCCCACGCGAACCGATCCATGTCGCCTCGCCCGCGTCCGTCTCGCGCGCGACGTTGGATTCGCATCGCGCGGTCGCGATGGGTGAGCACGCGATAAGCCAGAATGAGGTCAACCAAGATAAAGAAATTGCGTTTAAGTATCAATACAAATGTTTCGTCCGTGCTCTGTTATAACTATACATCTAGGTAGTGCCATAAATTCCTCTGCAAAACCGTCTTAGCCCGGTGGCACGCACTGGTGCAGCGAACGCAGCAGATCCTGTGTTCGATTCTCAGGACGAGCACACAAAATTTTGATTTCTTATTCCATCACTGACAGCTGGGGCCCACATGTAAAACAATACTGCAGTCAAATGTGAGAAATAAAAAAATATAGAAGGGTCTTTTTTGTAAAAATTACAATGCCACGTGTCGGTCTCAGATTGACCGTGGACCTATTTGCACCTCAAATACAAGTTGTTGTACCGCGGTTCCCCATCCCGCAACTTATAGGACTAATCTGCACATCTTGTGCAAGTTGTGGGAGCTTGGATGCATCTAGCTCATATTAGTAAACAGTTCACAAAGTACATTAGTGATGCATCACGAATTCAACACAACAAATGTCGCCAAGATCCACGACGACAGCACCGACGATTGATTGGCAGCACCGCACCAGCAGACCAGAAAAGATGAGTTCCCACATTTCTAGTTCTAATTTTCTGTTTTCCCTAACTGAGAATATATGATGATCCATAATTGTTTCACTCATTGTAGCATTTGTTTGAATTTCAGCAGCAATTTTTATCTTAGTTTCATTTGGCAATTGAACAGGATAAATATAGCTTATTCATCTGATTACCTTCTATTTAGCTTTGGCACATGAAGAAGCACATGTAACTAATCCCAGCATCCTCTGTAGAATATAGATGAGAATTTTGGGACTATTCGTGAGAGATGTTAGTTTGAGATTTTGGCTTCATAAGGTCTGTAGTATGAGATATTAGGTGGATACATATATAAATAATAAATGGAAATATGAACTTTGTTTGGAAACATGAAAGATACATGCTTGTGGCTACGGAGAAATAATCACCTCCATGAAGTACATGTGAAGCATGGTAGCAAGCATGCACATGCAATGTTTTTTTTAGATCAGGATGCACGGGCAATGATGATTTGAAATATTGTATCTCCTACTCATTTTTTTGTCCCTGTTTTGGCATATTCACTTTGTATTGTCGATCAGGACCATGATGTCAGATCTCTTGTACTCCTCACTTGGACTTCATTGTCATCGATCACTCAGCAACTTCAGTCCTTTGTGAAAGGACAATGATGTCGCCTAGAGGGGGGGGGGGGGGGGGTGGGGGGGTGAATAGGCGGTTTAAAACTTTTTCGGTTTAGTCTTGATAATTGCGGAATAAAACTAGGTGTTTAAATTAACAAGCCGACAACCTAAATAAACTAGGCTCACATATGTGCACCAACAACTTATGCTAAGCAAGACAAGCAACAAGGTGATAGCAAAATATAATACTTCAAGCACGAAGGCTATCACAATGTAAAGTGCATAAGTAAAAGGCTCGGGTATAGAAATAACCGAGGCACGCGGAGACGAGGAAGTATTCCCGAGTTCCTCCTTGTTACACTACCAAAAATTCGCCCATCCTCGACGTTTTTTTCGGCGACGTTCCGATAATGTCGTGTGTTCCGTCGTGGTGGGTCGAAAAGCTGATTTTGCTCGCGACGTTTTGGTTCTTTCATTCATGGGCCTTTGGTTCACGACGTTCCACGTACTTTACGTCGTGAATTTTCATCCCCGGCCCATTATGCAAACTTGAGCCCAGTTTCCTATGACGAAACAGGTCTTACTCACGTAGAACGTCGCGAATTTTTCGTCGCTCCCAGGTGGTGTCCTTGTATGACTCGTTGACTGGCAACGAGCAGGACGGTTAGATCCTGGACCCTACCTGTCATATACTGTTGTAATTTACGACATTGTTTGCGTAAGAGGGCTGTTTCTACATGTTGGCTCCAGGCCCATCTGTCAGATAGTTTTGACCAATTTTTTAGCAACGACCGAGTGTTTGTTGGCTGGGCCCCACCTGTCATCGAGGGTTGAGGCTCACAGCCGCTTTGGCCGTTTATGACAGAAATTGAATCAACTGAAAAACAAGGTGGGGAGAACTCAAAGTGTGTTTTAAATGTTCATGTAGTTATCCTGCGTCAGTACACTTACCTAGTTGAACTCACGCTTAGATAAATAAGGCGTGGGGAAACGTGTAGTTGAGGGGGCGTGGGGAAACGAATACGTGGGAACGTGGCGTCGCCATGACTTCCGAAACCGCCTCCTCAGATCCCGTGCTCCATAAATAGAGGTGCTGACCGCCTCCCCTTCGTACTTCATCGTCGATACATCTCAGTGCCCACACTCTTCGAAAAATATATCCTCGGCGCGTTTCTCCATTCATGGCTTCACCGCGCAAGCGATCTGCTTCCATGAGGTAGATGTGGGTTAAGTTTTGTATTGATCCGGTTGTTTACCTCCTTGTTGCATCTTTATTTAGATCTGTTCAAAGTGGTACACTGACATCATCTTCCGGATCTTGACTGCATCTATGTGCAGGGACAGTTCTGCCTCCGAGGAGCTGACGCCGGCAGAGCGGTCGGTGATCGCCGACCTGACGACTACTGTTGATGAACTACGTGAGCAGTTAGTTGCTGCCTTGAAGAAAGCTTGTGAGTACATGGACAAGGCGATGGAAGCTGCAGCGCAGGTCGAGAAGGCCACGGACATCGTGACGAAGATGTCCGACCATCTGAAGGAGCAGGTGAACAACAACCTCGACCTTCATCAGAAGGTCATAGCCCTCGAGCTGGAAGTCCAGCTTGCGCGGAAGGAAGCTTATCTCCTCCGCAACGAAGCTATGGTGCTGGAGAAGAAGCGCCTCGACAAGAAGGTCGAGAAGGCCAAGAAAGCCCAGCTCCTAGAGAGGGAGCGCCTGGAGGCGGAGATGGCCAAGCGAGGCTAGTAGGGTGTTCTTGCTTGAAAATTGGGTGCACAGATTTTGTATGCACATGTGATCTACCTTTTCTATTTATTTGTTTCAACAATCATGTATCAGCAACTTGTATGCGCGTGTGTATCCGTTTGCCATTTCACATTGCAACTTGAATACAATCATGTATCAGGCCTCTCGCGGATGGCTGGGCCCCACCTGTCATCGAGGGTTGAGGCTCACAACCGCTTTGACCGTATGACTGAAAAACAAGGTGGAGAGAACTTGGTGAGTAACTGCTCAACAACCCCGTCTCTGAAAGGAAAAAAAATCTACTCCATCCAATCAACAGCCCGCAGTAAATAACTTTATCAATCGGCTTCCGTGCAAGTCTTCGATGGTAAGACATCTGCCTTAGCCCGTTGATTCTAAATGGACGGACCAGATTGCGCGGTGAATGGCAGGAGACGGTTGCCACCTATTAAACTAGCACTGCCAGAGCACGTCTACGTCATTCACTATTCACCATCTTCCCCACTCGCCACCACTCAGCGGAGAACAACCCATTTCTACATACCACCAGCCATGTCCTCGCGTCGTCAAGCTTCAAGCCGGAAGCAACAGACAGCTGCGACGAAGGCTGAGGAGGCAAAACGCCGAAAGAAGATGCATCAAATGGATCAAGAAGATGGCGGCGACAAAGATTGTCCTCTGACGGAGGCCAAAACCCCGCTATCTCTGAGCAAGAACATGAAGACGGGCGATAACTCCACCTCGAGTTTGATCCCAAATCAGCACGTCCAAGAAGATGGCCGGTACGTTTAAATATCTATGAAGTATAATTTCTTTGGTACAAACATGTCCCAATATCCATCAAACTGAAGTCACTTGTACATATCTCAGAGCCAGCCGCTCGGACATCGGCAATCCAGACCAAGAACAAAGCACGAATGGCCTAGCGGGAGACAAACAATCATTCGAGAAGGTCGTCCTCGCTCTCCAGCACAGCGAGGTCTGAACTATCCAATCTTTTGTTCTATCCCTCATATTCGGACTAATCTCACTACTAATTATGAACTGCCTGCAGGAAGCCAGGGCTAGGATTGAAGCCAAGGAGGCCATCACAAATGAGTGGTGCGCCACGCTTCTGAAGAATAACAAGGTCCTGAAAAAAGAGATTGAACGCCTCCGTGTTGATTTGGATGTAAAGAGGAGGGCGTCCCAAAACATTGCGAATGAAGCAGCAAACCTTCGTGCGGACCGCACCAAACTACAGAATGAGGTAGCCGGCTGGAAGAGGCTATACAATAAGAGTAATGAAACAAATGACAAGGCGAAAGGCCTGATCAAGGAGCTTCTGGAAGATAAGAAGAACCTCCAGATGCAGTGTGAAAACCTTCATCTTGAGAGTATCGAGATGGTAAAGGAACAGCTCCTTGGCATCAAATCGGCCATCGCCACCCAAGAGGCTAAACTGACGGCTCAGGGAGAAGTGAAGAAGTTGCAAGATGACATAGCATCATCAAAAATTGTAATCCATAACCTGGAGAGAGAAGTGCAGAAGCTCCGTCTGCAACTTGTAAATCGGGCTATCCCCATTTCCAGTTTGAAAACATGTAAGAACTAGAAGATATTACAATTATCTAAGCGCTCTCTCGCATAGCCATCTTGATATCTGCTAGCCGAGGTGCTCTTTTTTAGCGGCCAAAGCTTCATTTTCAAATCACCATCACAAAAGGTTCAACACGATCCTCACAACAGGTTCAAAGCAGGCACAACAGGCTCACATCAGGATCAACCGAATACCAGGTTAACTAAACTAATTCTACTTAGCTACACAGGACACCGAAACCGCCTCCAGAGGTTCACATCATCGATAGGGTTTTTGTGTGTTTCGCAACCATTCCAAAGCCACGTCCACGGTTTGGCAAACCCTACAAAAAAGTGTCACACATGTCCGTTAAATGGGTGCAGAAAGATGTTAAAGTCTCATATAATGACACACAAATCAAGAAGGGCCAATTCAAAAGCATGCCTCATATATAGTTTGATTGGACACATTTCAGGGATGGAGTTGGGGAGCCAAGTAGAATGCACAAAATATGTATTCATGCATATACAAGGCTCACCAGCTCCACCCCCGAATCACATAGTGCCATAACATTTTAATCATCGGCATTTTAATCATGTACAAATGACACACAACACGACTCACAATCAAATACATGCCTCAAATGAACAGAGCACACCATGAACTTCCAAGTGTTGGAACTAAAGGGTCAAGCATAAATGTTTAGCAATGAACATCAAGAAAAGTAGCCTCATAATTACAAGCACACACAGAATGCAAAGAAATGATTCCACGGTACAGACAAATCTGCCCAAGCAAAGGGAAAATCATATTTGGGGCCTCATAGGTACAATGCAATGTGCTTGTACAATGCACAGTAAAGGGGAAATCATATTTGGGGCCTCATACGAAAGAAGCGCACACAAATGGATGAGATCATCGAGCACTTACCAAGGAAGATGCAAAACAAATGTGGTTGTACACAACACTAGGTAAATACTGATCAACACATCAAGATAAAGTATAGAGCTTAATCATCAGCACAGAATAGAGAATGAACATAAAATAATCCTCATATTGCAAAGACAGTAATCATTGGACTGTGCATTACTGGGAAAATCATAATTGGGGCCTCATAGTAAAGAATCACACAAATTGATGAGATTATCGAGCATTTTCCTTGGAAAATGCAGAACAAATGTGGTTGTACACAACACTAGGTAAAATGCTGACGATCTCATCAACATAAAGTGTAGAGTTTAATCATCCGCGTAATATGAACTGGAGAGTAATCTTTGCATAGCAGGTTGGCACAATCTAATTAAAGAGCAAGGTAGTTTTACCACAGTTAAGGCAAACAACAGTTTTACCTCAGTTTGACTTGTGACCTCTACGAGTGTTCTTTTTTTCTTAGATCTCTTGACTCTAGGAGGGTGCACAATATCATCAGATGGGATATCAGATACCGTGGCTTCTGTAGCTTTCTTCTCCAACAGAGTGAATATACTGTCGCACCCCACTTTGGCTTCTCCCAGAACTGCCTTACAATTAAGCAGCTCATAATTAAGCGTGTTTGTCAAGGTGCGGATGTTCCTACAGCTTTCCTCACGTTCCAACTCGAGTGCTGACTTAGCTTTCTGCACCCTCTCCAGCTCGGCCAAGGCTGTATCCCTCTCTTTCATAAACATCACCGCCTTTTCCTCGACAAGCCTCAGGGCTTCCCTCTCTGCCGCCTGTCGCGATTGGAGGATGAAGCACTCACTCATGAGATCCTCCCGAGTTGCGGTTTGAACGTACAAACGGTCCCAGTTAGGCTTCGTGAGTTTTTCAACTTCATCAGCCTGCATCCAGTTATGAATTTCATCAGGCCACATGCTACAGAAGTTGCAGCCTCGACTGAAGTCCTATAGCCCAACCTAAGAGGTACTCCCTCTGTTCCAAATTAATTGACTTGGGTATGTCCAAATATGGATGTATCTAGACACTAAATAAGTATATATACATCCGTATTTAGACAAACCAAAATCAATTAATTTGGAACGGAGGGAGTAGCTACGAGGCCAAAGGAGATAATAATTTCTATAAGATTTACCTCGACTGTCTGAAGAATGGACAGTGCGATCTTCCTCAAATTGTCTACGTGGTTGTCCATCTGGGTGGGGGAAGCGATCTCCGAGGGACCTGTGACGGTGGCGTGAGCAAAATCCATGGCCTGTGGTGACCTAAAAACATCAACGGTGACCTACATCCGCCGGAATCTAACCTACATCCGCCGGATTCTAGCCTAGATCCGCCAGAATCTAGCCTAGATCGCATCGTGGGGTTGAGGATGGGGAACGGAGGGGATCAGCACTTACCAGTCGTTGGTTGAGGACTTCGCCGAGAACGGGGAAGGAGGGCGCCCCGTGGGGGTGGGGTGGGGGTGGGGGTGGGGAGTAGCTAGCTGAGTGGGCGAAGTGGAGGCGCTGGGCAGAGTGGTCGCTTTCAGTGGAGGAGAGCCGAGTGGGGCGAGTAGCGCGGCGGTCTGTGATGCTGACGAGTGGGACCCCATGTGAGGGTATTTCAGTGTAGATTTGAGATTTGGCGCGCAGATGTTAGAGTTTAGATCTCTTATTTTAACAAAAAAATTAGGTTATTGACGTTAAACAGTCAAATGGCTAGAGTTGCTAGTTGCGCCATGTTGGCCCAGTCCATGAAAGGATTTCTTTTAAAGCAAAAACTGGCTAATTTCACAAGGATTGTATTCTTTAATTATTACTTTATATATACTACTTATTTCAAAAGCAAAAAATTAGGTTATAGACGTTAAACAGTATCTTATTTTTTTCATACTAAAGAACATGATCAGCTGAAGCACAGGTTCTTAGGCGTAGCCTAAATCAACCTATCTACAGATGCTTGAATTCAGCTCATCCTCTAGATTTCTGTCCTGTTGTGTCAACTATGCAAAATGTAAATTTTCAGGAATTTGTACTCACAGCTGCCTGGTGCAGATGAGCTGAATATATTTGGCGCCCTTGGCGCCCTTGCTTGTCTGAAGCAACATAATATATACATGTAGATACTATATACACTACTTAATTATTCGACGATACTAATTAAGTTCTTACAGTACCAAAAGCAACATATAATATAAACACTGTTGCAACAACAAGCACTAGCAGCAGCAACATCGATCACCGCCTCCAAGGCTTCCTGCCCTTCCTGGCCTTCTTGTCCTTGTTGGCCTTCTTTGGAGGAGGCGGCTGCGCGAGGCCTAAGCGGATATCCCGCGCAAGCAGCTTCTTCAGAAACACGCCGTAGGCAGCGTGCTGAGCCATAAGAAGGGCCGATCTTTTGTTCTGCGAGCCAGATTGTCCAATGCCGACAGCATGCTGGATCATGCTGTTCCGACTGCCGTCTATACCTCTAATGCAGAAAGGGCAAATCCATTTGTCGCCACGACGGTATCGATGCTGCCCCCTCTCCAGCTCTTTCAGGACGTATCTGCTCTTTGCATCCCTAGAGTCCTTTTCATAATCGACATCACTATCCGGCTCCTGCAAATTATTAGCAATACAACAAAAGTTAGCACCACACTCTAGTCAGCAAAAACAGAAGAACATAATACTTCCGAAGGACAAACAATAAATCTAAACAAAGCACAAACAATAAATCTATACATCTGATCTCATAATTCACAAAAACAGAAAATTAAAATAAATTAGTATCCCTAACCAGGACATGTTAATACCTAACCAGATCACAAATAACATACACATCATCAATTAATTGAATTACAAATACTTCCCAGCCAGGACATTAATTTATGCATGCACTAACAATAGTTTAAATTAAAGAACGCTACCTTTGAAAAAGTAATGATGAGTCAAATTTAAATGACACCGATGAACTAGCATTTACACATTTTAAGCAGAACATATATATAGTACCACATACATTCATTTAGTAAATGGACTGACAATGTAACAAAAATACTCCCTCCGTTCTAAATTAATTGACTCAGATTTAGTGCAAGTTGTACTAAATCTGAGTCAATTATTTCAGAATGGAGGGAGTTGAATTTAAGCGCGCATTGCAATGGGACAATTAATTGAACTTACATATACACAAAATGCTATCGAAATTGGTACTGAAACAAATGATCTAGAATCAAATAATCTACAATTAAATCATGAAGCGCCTGGGCACCATATATATGCGATTTTGCAACAGATTAAAGATGAACTCGCATGCATGTACAAACCCTGGAATCCCTAACTTGCATGTACAAAACCTAGAATCCCTAACTTGCGTGTACAAACCCTGGAATCTCTAGCTAACTACAGATGCAACTACGACCAACCCTGAACCCCCCTAACTTGTACGCACAAAACAGTAGGGATCTGCAATTATAAACTAATAATATATAGATTGGTTTAGGGAAGCACCTCAGATGCCTCGTTGGAGACGACCTCGTCGAACGCCGGGAAGTCGTCGAAGGGATCACCCAGATCCGATAGAAAAGGGAGTGGCCGCGCGTCCATCGTGGCGGGAGAACGCGATGCTCTCGAACCGCCGCCATGAGCGGACGCTCCTGTGGCAGCGGCCGCATCAAATGCCGGGCCGACGCTCTTCTCCGGCATCGGAATAGGCGATGGACTCAAACTGCCATGGACGGCCGCACCTTCATCGGCGACATCAGATGCAGCGACGGCGTTCTTCTGCTCCATCGGATCTGCCATTCTTGGTTGCACCATCTCGGTTGCGTGCTCGGCGGTTGGGAGAGAAAGAGAGAGATAGGCGATACGGCCGGAGTAGTGGGGTTTTTTCTTTGCTAGATTTGGGGGCAGAATGGATGGGGGAGGAAGACGGTGCAGGCACCGGGGCATTTATACTGAGTGCCGCTTCGAAGTCCCGTTGACATGTGCGTATGCATGTCAAACTGAAAGTACCGTCACAATCAGTCAATGACAAATGGGGCCCGCCAAGTGACGGGACCACCCGTAAGTGACTTGAAAGTTTGACAGAGTCCTCCACAGCATCTCACGCACTCTCTTCTACGTGTACGTGCAGAACAGCACACGTTCGGTTGCGAAATGTGGTACAAATCTTTTCCACGGTGATGAACGTGTGTGCATGCAGCCATTGTGCGAGTGCAGTTGCGGGGAGTTCAAGCGGGATCCGTGTTTAATTAAAGTCAGTTGCCAATAAATCTTGGCCGAAATCAGTCCCCGCTCGTTCATCTTCCCCGTACGTCTGCGTTCACACACCTTCGTTCCACACGGTCGTTCGATTAGTGTGTATATATTTAGAGTCAGTTGCCATTTGTGCCGGTGTTCCACTCGCTCTGTTCGTCATCTACAATCGATCCCACGTCCCTGCCCTCCGCGAGCACTCGCCATGGCCGCCGGAAATCCAACAACGAAGAGAGTACCCGTCCGTGCCCCTACCGGCACAATGCTGCAGGTGGTGTACACCAACGACGAGCGTACCTTGGAGGATATCCTCGCCATGTACGAGCAATGGCTTGCGACTGCGAAGCACAGGTTCGTGGGCCTCGACCTGGAGTACGCCCCTCTAATTCCTCACACCAAACGCCATGCTGTCGCCCTCGTACAAATCGCCATGTACAAGCACGTCCTCCTGTTCCATTGGTGCAAGTCCTCGCAGACACAGCACGGCCGCGATCTGCTCCAAAATTTCTTTTCAAACAAGGGGATCAAATTCGCAAGCGTGGACACGACGGGCGACACGAAGGTTCTTGTCCAGTCGGGCTTCACGCCACTGCAGAAACACATTGACATCCAATCGCTAGTCGGGAGCAAAATTGGCATGTCTACTCTAGCGGGGGAGATGATCGACACTTCCTACCACGAGATGAAGGACAACTTCCCACCATTACTGCACCAGCGCTGGGATCGGATGCCGCTTTGTAAGAAAAGCCTCGAGTATGCAGCTGTGGACGGGTATGTAAGCTACGAGCTATACGATAGGATCCAAACAATGATGGACAATATAGGTCGAGCATGGCTAGACCTGCTCCTCCCCTTGTGCAAGAAGAAGGAAGACGGAGAGGGAACTTCACGCAGCCGGAGCAAGCGCGCCCGAGGATAATTAACTAGTTTGATAAGTGTTTTTAGGGTTTCAATACTTAGTGTTTTTATATGTATCATGATGTGTGTGCGAACAAAGTGGTGTGTACTGCATAAGATGTTTTTAATTAGTTCGCGTTCTGTGTTTAGTCAAAGTCAAATATTTTGTAGTTTGGCCAAATATATAAGAAAAAATACAAATATTTACAATAATTTTCTAACATAATTAGAATCCTCAAAAGATGTACTTTCGTATTATATATATCAAATATTATAGATTTTGATATTTTTTTGTATGTATTTGGTCAAACTTTAAAAAGTTTGACTTTGAAAAAACCCAGAACGCAAACTAAATAAAACGGAGGGAAAAAACGAGTACTACCGTGCATGTTTGTTTGCATATATATATATTAATGGAAATTTGAGCAATATGTAGCATCTGGTGTGTACTGTCGTGCATGTTTGTTTACACATTATTGAGCAATATGAAGCATCTAGGATTTTTCCAACACTTTTTTAGCACTTGGAGTTTTGGATATCGAAACTCCCTAAAAAAAGAGCTTCAAATTCCCTCTTCGGGCGAACAGGACAGAATCTTATGACAACAACGCCTACATTTTCGTTCAAAATTTTCCTATGTGGCCTAGGCAAACACAACCAAGGAAAAAAGTGCACTAGATCTACCCCATTCGATTTTGGTAAAAAAAGTTAAGGGTAAACTGATACGGGCACGACGGAGGAGGTGAAACCCAATTTCAGGACTCCACCAAGCTAGATGTATTAGTCGTGTGTTGCTATTTTAAATAATTAGAGTTTTTAATAATTATGAGTTTGAGCTTGGTTTGGGCCTGTCCAACCAAGTCAACGTAGGGCCCATTAGTGGGGCGGTACTGTAGCACGGTCCTGTAGCGTGGTACTGTAGCGCGGTACTGTAGCACCCTCCATATAAGGCTAGGTGCTGCGAGTTAGAAGGGGTTCAGAAAATTAGGTTAAAAACTACTACGTGTGTTTCTTGGTGAAGCATCCCTCCGGGGACGGCGATGTCGTTTATCAGTTTGTAATAAAGATTGCTGCGGAGGTTCTTGTGTTCATCAAGGATTGTCGTACTTTGGTTGGAGGCGTGGTGATCTTCATCACGTTGCTTGCTGGATTCGTTCCTCTTCTCCAGGTTTGCGTTCATCGTGTAATTGGGAGAATTATTACCTTGGTTGTCTCGCTGTGAAAGATCGGGCAAAACACTAGGATCATCCCCTTGATCCTTATCAGATTTCTGGGTTGCTCACAGTGAGGTCGTGTTGATCGATCTCATCTAGATCGGTTGACTGGGAGGAGTTTGATTGGAGGCTCTTGCGCAGATTGATTTGCTTGGAGGAGATCGTGCATTGAGGCTGCAGACTGCTGTTGTGTTTGTGCAGATTGGTTTCTGGTTAGATCGATTTGTGTGGAGGCTGCTAGGGGATTCAACGCAAGAGAAAAGGAAGATACGTGCAGATTGGCAAATTCGCGATCTACTGTAGCTACAGTACCGCGAAAAAAAAACAAGGAGCTTGGTTCGATCGCTGCTTGCAGTCCAGAAACGATCGTTGATTTGTCTTAGACACCACGGCCTGTAGGAGACGAACTGGGGGCTGTGCGCATACCCATTGGAAAGGTCACGAAATTATCTTTCCAAAGAGTCCTTATTTGCCACATTTGGATCTCGTATGAAGGTGTTGCATCCGTTTTAAATTCAGAACTCCTGTCTGTCTGAGTTGGCAGAGATCCAATTTTCCCTGCGCCAGAATTGGGCGAATTGGTGTTCTGTCCGAGTTGAGGGAGAGCTCCGAGGTGGGGTTGTATTGCTTGATTTCTGGTTTGCTGCAGCGGCGTTCTCGTGCTGTGGGAGTCCTTCTGTTCTACGTTTTCCCTGCAACAGTTTGTCCGAGTTCTATTGGAGTCCTACAGCTACACGTTTTCCTTGCCATCGGTTTGGCCGAGTTGCAGCTAGTGGTCTGAGTTTTGCATCGAGGGAAGGAGCAGCACACACGTTCCGTCCGCGTGCGTTCTGGCCGCGCAAGCTGATCGCTCACTGATCTCTGATCGCTAGCTGATCGCTGCCGCTTGCTGCTATTATTCAGATATGGGTTCATCCAGACCTGTTCGTGTGAAGGCTCCAAAATATGAGGATGTATATAATGATTACACTACTATTGTGATAGGTTTGGCACTTGATTCCGCACCCATAGACTGGAGGTTAGAGAATTCAGCTACATATTCAGAATTTCAGATTTGGGAATCGATTATGGACCAAGGTTTTGCAAGATGTCGTGAACTGAATAGCACTTTTGGTGGACGTCTTGAACATGCTCTTGCCTATCGTCGTGTGGATGAGACTGTGGCTGGCTGGTGGAATGTTGAGAGGTCCGCGCAGGATATCACCGGTGGAGCATCTAGTTGGGGAGATTTCAAACAATTTCTGCGTACTAGATTTATGCAGCAGTCCACGGAGCTGGACAAGGTGATTATACCTGAAGAGGTTGAACCTTTGAGTGGGCTGAATATGCAACTCAAAAGGGTACATGATGAGGCTTGCAAAATAGTTGACAAGTGTCAGCGATGGAGTTTATTTCAGACTCAATGCATGATAAAAGGCAAACACTGCAAGCTCATGATTGATGGTGGTAGCTGTACTAATGGCATAAGCAAGGCAATGGTGACATCATTAGGGTTGTCTACTTGGCGTATTCCTGAACCTAAGCATTTGGAGTGGATAAATAATTGTGGTATGCTGAAGGTTACTCATAAGGTGCGTGTGCCATTTACAGTTGGTGACTATGTTGATGAGGTTGAGTGCGATGTGTTGCCATTGGAGATATGTGGGCTGTTACTTAGTCGTCCATGGCAGTATGATCGCAATGTTAACCATGTTGGGCGAGCAAATACATATTCTTTTGTGCATGATGGTAAGCAGCGGACTTTGAGGCCTATGAGCGATGATCAAATCAAGTCCGATGTGGTGCTGGTGATACACAAGGAGAGGCTGCATAAAGCTGAACCAAAACAGCGGTTAGCTAAGTTGCAGCAAGTGGAGCATGATGCAAGGAGCGTTGGTACAGAAATTGATTCAACTATGCATGTAGATGACAAGCCCGTGTTTGTTGGTGACAAGCTAGTTGAAGACAAACCTCTTATTGGGGAGACGAAGGGTATTGCAGCGAGTGTTCTAGTTCGTGTTGACATGGGTGTTCAGACCGATGACAGTGGTGTTGATCGTGTTCCGGTGCATATGGTGCCGCGGGTAGTCAGCCACAGTTTTGTGAGAACACCTCGGAGACGTTTTGTTGGAGCAGCAGTGTGTGTGCATAGAGGCAAGGATGAACGTGTTCGTTAGTTGTGTGGCCCGGGCATTACTACTTTGCAGGGTCGTGCTAAGCAGGTTCATGTTCAGCAGCAAAGAGCTCCATCAAGTGTTGAGAAGAAGAAGGTGGTGGCGCCGAAGTCCAAGCTCATGTGGCGAAGAAAGGAGGCGTCAAGTGTTGTGTCAAGTCAAGCAGGCCCAGAGGGAGGATGTGGTGTGGTAGGCAAGCAAGACTTGAAGACGGCGAACATGCGTGGTGCTATTGTTTATATCCCGCCACCTTTTCGAGCAGAACCTCACGCGTTGGGGACAACGCTTTTTGAAGGGGGGGAGGATGATACGGGCACGACGGAGGAGGTGAAACCCAATTTCAGGACTCCACCAAGCTAGATGTATTAGTCGTGTGTTGCTATTTTAAATAATTAGAGTTTTTAATAATTATGAGTTTGAGCTTGGTTTGGGCCTGTCCAACCAAGTCAACGTAGGGCCCATTAGTGGGGCGGTACTGCAGCGTGGTCCTGTAGCGCGGTACTGTAGCACCCCTCCATATAAGGCTAGGTGCTGCGAGTTAGAAGGGGTTCAGAAAATTAGGTTAAAAACTACTACGTGTGTTTCTTGGTGAAGCATCCCTCCGGGGACGGCGATGCCGTTTATCAGTTTGTAATAAAGATTGCTGCGGAGGTTCTTGTGTTCATCAAGGATTGTCGTACTTTGGTTGGAGGCATGGTGATCTTCATCACGTTGCTTGCTGGATTCGTTCCTCTTCTCCAGGTTTGCGTTCATCGTGTAATTGGGAGAATTATTACCTTGGTTGTCTCGCTGTGAAAGATCGGGCAAAACACTAGGATCATCCCCTTGATCCTTATCATAAACGGTCCGTTGTGTTGGCTCTCACTGCAGGCGTCAATGCGTGAACCTACCCCCGCTCCCGTCGTCAATGCGCGCACCAACCGGCCGCGCCCCCTAAGAACCACCAAGGAGCCAGCATAGTTTGCATATCCGCATTCCAGTCCGTTCTCCTCTCTCTGATGGCTCACCCTCTCCCCTCAGTGACCGTCGACGACGACAAGCCGACGCCCGGTTGGGTGTGGCCGCGCAACCTTGGAGTGGAAGTCGTCGAGGAGCTCTTGAGCAATGGGCTCCTAGTCCCTCCTGGCTGCCGGCCGGCTGGGACATCAGCCTGGACGGGCGGGTCGTCTGCCCGCTCCCCGACATCGGCTCCGATGAGATGATCTATCTCATCCTCCGGAGGCGGAGTCAGCTACCCGACGCCCTCAAATCCGACGAGGTGTTCGGACATGGCAACCCGTGCTGGCCGGCCATCTTGGCGGCCGAGCGAGAGAAGCAGGTCGAGCACGGTGATGGCGATGCTCTTCTTCACGACGAGAGGTGCCGCTTCTGGAAGGGGCACACGATCGAGGAAGTCCTCGCGCTCTGCCGGACCGGACAGGATCCCGCCCCGAAGACCTACATGAGATACGGTGACAAACGCTACGAACTGCCCCGGTCAGGGGTGTGGTTTGGGACTGGGCCCCACCGCCTCCTGACCCTCCGAGAGGCGCACTTCCTGGGAATACAAGACATCCCTCTGCCGCCCGACTGCATGGTGCCGGAAGACTGGGCGCCAAGCAAGGCTAAGATGGGACTCCGTGTCCATGGGAGCTTCTTCCTTTCGGAAGACGAAGCCGTGATGTCAGAAAACGAGGACGGCCGCCACTGCGATGCATGCAGCTGCTAGCCTTCGAGGCGTTGTTGGTGCTAGCCGTCGCAGCTTCTATAGTTCTATCTCGACAACCGCTTATTTCAGGTTAAGATTAGAGGTTACTTTGTAAGGTGTACTTGTAATGGATGAAAAAGCTCTTATTTTCTGATAACATGCATGTGGCCCACGCCGGTAGGAGTTGTACACGTCACCGCGGACCAGGATCCTCTAACTTAGCCCACTATAACTTTTCCCGAACTTTGAGTCACTGACGTATGGGTCCCGCCAGCGTAGGTCCCACCTGTCAATGATCCAAAGTCAAGCAAAGTAAGAGGATCCGGCTCCCGTCACCGTCGGCTACCAAAGCAGTCAAACAGGAAGTAAGCACCGCCGAAACGAAATTTCATTCATTTAACAAACTGATTTGCATCATTGCATTGCATACGCAGCAATTACAAGTCTAAATGATATTTGTCATTAATCCTAGAGCCTAATGACCTAGAGCAAATTGACGTTGGCCGTCCTATTACATGCGGCGGCGGCGGAGGCTACCCGCTCTTCCAGCGATGCTTGGCGACCTGCCTTCTTCCGCGCGCGGCCACTTGTAGTCGTCCGGCACAGGTATGCTTTGGAGGTAGCGCACCATCCTTGTAAGAGGGTGGTTGTCGCCCCACGCGGAACGCGCGCTGCTTTGTGTATCCTTGCTCGGATCCCTTCCGGCTAGCGTCCGGCCAGGAAGGTGCTCCTTGAATCTCCCTAGGATCTCCTTCAGGATCGAAGGCTCTCCTTGCACGGATGGTGCGCTTTGTTCAATCCACTTCTCACACTCATGGTCTTGCTCCCGTTACCCCTCGCCGTCGTCGTTGACGACGGTGGAGGGGAGAGGGTTGGCCATAGATCTGAGAGTGGATAAGGATTGTCAACTGCGGCGTTGCTGCCGGTGTTTTAACAGGCGCGGCGGGTGAGTGCGCGCAGTAACGACGCATTGGCTTTGTACCACTGACACATGGGGCCCAATACGTATGGGATCCGCTCGTCAGGGACTCAAAGTCAACCAAAGGCAGCGGTGGCAAAGTCAGCTAATCTCAATCCAGAGTAGAGTAGATATGAGCGCATTAACGCATGACTGAATACTTGCAACACAACGTAAATTAACTGATAGAGTAGCAAAACACAAAACGACAGCACACGGACTAGCTAGTGTGGTAGCAGGGTTACATAGATCGATCACCACTAAAATATAAAACACGGCAAGGTGCACACTCTGACTAGTTACAAAGACGCTCGACTAGTTGCCGACACGATGACACGAACAATGGGGAACACCAGTGGGGTGGTCGAGTTCCAGAGGAGCAAAGGGCTGACCTGGATGCAGGAAATCGGAGTGTCGCCGAGCCAGTAGATGTTTTCGTGCATTTCTGTCGCGGCGCCTACCTCCCAAAGCCTGACATAGACCCCTTCACCATCCTTGCCGGTGTCGAGGATGAACATTGCCCTGTCGTTGTACCTTGCGCGTAGCACTGCTTCGGCGACGCGCCAAGTGGAGATATTTCCACCGGCGGTGAAGAACTGCAGCACGTTCCCGGACCCATGGGCGCTGGGGCCGACGAACTCCACCGGTTGTGCGGCCTGGAGAGGTTCATCCCCGATCAGCATGATGGTCGTCCAGGCCATGTCCGCACAAAGCAGAAGTTGACCGCTTGTGTTTTGCACAGGCTAGCTATTCGAGATGTAGTTATGATGGAGATGTGTTTTGCAGAGGCCCTGCGTTTGCACCGTTCGGCTGATATAGCGGTGGGGAGAGACCGGCCGGCACCATTGCGGCATTTAAAATTGAATTATCGCTGTCCAGGCGCAGCGATGACTACGAGCACACACAATGGCAAGCCTTTAAGGCATGGTGCCTGTCCTGCCAAGTCAGATCATAGCACTCCTTCTCCCTCACACGCTAGCTAGGTGATAGATCAATTGCACCCGAGAGTGATAAGATCATCTCCACTCACTCTTCAACCTCTCTCCTCCCATCAATGGCCCACAACGGCGAGAACGACGGTAGTGGGTCGCCGGAGCACTGGTTGTGGCCGCACAGGCTCCGAAAGGAGATCGCCGATGAGCTCGTTAAGTACCGGATCATGGTCCCTCCTGGCTGTCTGTTGCCAAACAACAGCTGGGTTCTGAGCGGGCGGGTTGCCAGTGCCGCCACTCCCCGATGTCGGCACCGACGAGATGGACGATCTCATCCTCGACAAGTGGAATCGTCTACCTGAGAAGCTCAAGTTCGATCCAGATTACGCGCCTCACTGTGATGTGTGGCCGTGCATCCTCGAGGCGGAGAGGCAAGAGCAGATCAATAGCCACGAGGGCCCGTTTGTCCCTCGCGGCGTGAAGAACATTGCAGGAAGGTGGCGTTTCTGGGAGGGGCACACAATCGAGTCAGTCCTCGCCGAGTACGAGGCTTGCCGGCATCCTTGTCTGCATCAACCAAGCCCGCCGCCGGCCGCTCTCCCAGGCGCATTGTGCCTTCGCTCTCCCGGTGGTGCACCACCGGCGCGCCACCGTTGTGATTCAGCGGAAGTGAAGCCAGAGCCACCGTCAACACCACCACCGACCCATCTGTACATCGACCTCACCGGCGATGAATAGTAGGGCTTCGTACAACACGCTGTCGGTCGTGGAGCCAGCTAGCTACTTATTTAGTTAATGATGTTCCTGCTTCGGCTTGTTGGGGAGCTGGCCGACCCCGGTATCTAAACTGCTTTCATTTCGGCTAAGCTGTATGCCTCAGCTTGTGTAATACCGTGTAGGAACCTCGCTTGCTTTATTAATTTAAAGCAGGGCTTTTAGCCTTTTATATCTATAAAAAAGTAGGGCTTCGTCTAGCACGCAGCCGGCCGTGTAGCCATCTATCTAGTGTTTTAGATCAAGGGTTCATTTATGTTCAAATTATTGTAAGGGCCTTTTGGCCGTGAAACTTGTTAATCATTGTGGTGCATTCGATCCATGCTGCTAATCTTTTGGTCAAGGAAAAAAGTCCACTGAACTAGCCCCTAGCTATCGACGCTCATAGAACCGGTAGATGAGAGGGCGGACTCTAGCGTCGGAATCACACCAAAACATGGGTAACATATGTATGAGTGTGAATGTTGGTTCATTGGAAGAGCCAACATCAAACTCCTAATTAGTGTGCGCCGCTTCATACACCACACACTTATCGAGCACAAAGTTGTTGTGATCTTCTATAAGGGTGAACTCTCACACTTCGGGTGGACCGGATGGAATCATGTGATAACATGGGCCTGGAGTTGGTTTTTAAATGTTCATATGAGCAACCTAACATAACCAATGAGAAAATCCAACTAATCTACAACCCTTTCGATGCCCTGTGGAAGCGATAGACGAGAGGGTTGACTTTTGTCCAACTGTCTAGGGTTTTGACTAAAGTGCGGGCTCTGGAGCGTTGGAATCACACCAAAGCCTGGGTAATACATGTCTTTACATCTGTACAAGAGTGTGAATGGTGGTACATTGCAAGAGCAGACGTCAAACTTCTAGGTGTGACCCGCTTGACATACCACACTTATCCCACACACGATGGCTATAAGAATGAATCCCACTTCGGGTGCTCCATATGGGATCTTGTGATAACATGGGCCGAGGGTTGGTTCTAACTATTCATATGAGCTACCCTAACACAACCAAGCAGAGAAGTCCATTGAGCTACCCCTTTCGACGCTCAAGGAAGCGGTACACGACATGGTTGAATTTAGGTCAATTATTTAGGGTTTCTACCATAACGCGGGGGCTCTGGAGAATTGGAATCGAAAAAACATAGGTTGTCCTAATATATATATAGATAAGACTATGTTGGTACATTGGAAGAGACAACATCAAACTCCTGGTGTGACACGCTTCGCAAAACACATTTATCCCACACGAAATGATTTGCGGTCTTCTAGGGCTAAAGTATCGCTTCGGGGTGCACCAGATGGAACCACGTGATAAAACGGGCACATAGCTGGTTTTAAATACTCGTATGAGCTACCCAACACAACTTAGCAGAAAAGTTCATTGATCCACCATTTCGCCACCCCTGGAAGCGATAGAGGTTTTTCAATCAACTTTTTAGAGTTTCGAGCATAGTGGGTGCTCCGGATCGTCAAAATCACACAAAAATTTAGGTATACTGTCCTAACATGTGTATAAGAGTGTGTTGGTGCATTGGAAGAGCTAACTCAAACTCCTATAGGTGTGCCCTGCTTCACAAACCATGATTATCCCACACGATAGCTAGGGTCTCCGATCTTCTAGAGCTGAACTCTCACTTCGGATGCATCGGATGGAATCATGTGATAACACCAAAACCTAGGTACTGTGTCCTAGCTAAAATATGTATATACAGTGTGTTGGTACTTTGGAAGAGCTAACATCAAACTACCATGTGTGGCCGCTTCACATACCGAAATTATCTCGCATGAATGGTTATGCGATCTTCTAGAGCTAAACTCCCACTTCGGATGCATCAGATGGAATTCATGTGACAACGTGAGCCCAAACTTTGTTTTGAATGTTCATATGAGATAATTAAAACAAACAAGGAGAAAAGTTCATTCAGTTCAAAACTGTTCGATGACTATGAAAGGTCAACTCGTTAGGGTATCGGCTCATGTTGTACGTAAATATTTTCTAGACAGATTTCTTCACAAGGTCCCATTGTTTTAAATGATCAAATTGTTGAAGCCACCCATCACATGCATCCGACGGCCACCAACGTTTCCCAGCCACCGTCCAAAATTATGAAAATTTCGCGCCTGGACTGCCCACCCAAAATTTCAAAACCCTTCTTATCCCCTCGCCCCACTCTCTCACATGGTGAAATTTCGCCGGCGTTGAAAATTTCGCGCCTAGACTTCCCACCCAAACATTTCAAAAACCCTCCCTTATCCCCTCGCCCCTCTCGGACCTCACGGAAATAAGCTTCATTTCCGAAATATCCCCTTTCCCCTCCTCGCCGTCCTCCCAAACCTAGCCCATCCTCCATTCCACCTCGCCGTCCAGCTCGCCCACCCGGTCTTACGCCTCGCCGTATAGCTCGCCTTCCAGATCTCCCGCGTCGCCGTTCGAGGATCGCCGTCCAGGACAGCCACCTCGCCGTCCAGCTCGCCATCGTCCGGATCTGCCACCTCGATGCCGTGCTCGCCGCTCAGGTCTGCCACCTCACCGGCCTGCCACCCCTTCAACCTCGCCGGCCTGCCACTCGTCTCCAACCTCGCCGCAACATGACGCCCAGATCTGCCACCTCATCTCCAACCTCGCCGCAACTTCGCCGTCCAAATCTGCCACATCTCGTGCTTGCTCGCCGTCCAGCTCGCCGGTCTGCCACATCCTCACCAACCTGCCATACGTCCAGATCTGCCACATCGTCTCCAACCTCGCCGCAACTACGCCGTCAAGATTGCTACATCGTTGCCCAGTTCGCCGTCAAGGCCTGCCACCTCGCCGTCCAGCCCGCCGGTCTGCCACCTCGTCACCAACCTCGCCGATGCTGCGAGTTAAGGTTGAAGGAGAGGAGAAACGCAGTATGACAGGAGGGTCTAAATCCGCAGGCAATTTCTCTCTATTTAGTTTCCTGTTTAATTGTATGCTTGATGCTTCTTTATTATCCAGCTTATGTTCGATGCAATTAAACTGTCTAACTTGTTAAATTTTCGAGCTTTTGTGTTCATATGGTCAAACTTTGCTCATTTCCATATTGTATACTACTCGTGCTAGGTTTAAGATCACTTTACTTGTGATCCTATCAGTCTTAGATCTGTTAAATCGTTTGATAGATGCTTACTTATTATTCTGATCATGTTTGATGCGATTAATCAGTCTTTATTGTTTGCCTTCTTAATCGTTTTATTGACGGTTCCTAATTATCCTGCTATTGTTTCATGCAATCAGTCTGTCCATATTGTTTGTGTGTGTTTGCTTATTATCGTGCTTTGTGTTCACATCTCAAACTTGTCTCATTTCCATTTTGTATACTATTAGGTGTAAGATCACTTTGCTTGTGATCCTATCAGTTTTAGATCTTAATTTACATAACTCATAGTGGACTGTTGTTACATGATGAGCAGCATACTTTTTGATGTTTGTATTCTCTTCTTAGTATGTGTTTTATTTGTAGCTTACTTTGAGTTCTTTATTCATGTTAGGACCACCACTGGTACCCATTGAAGAAGAGCGGCTCAAAACTATCATGAGAAACAATGAACGGATGCAAGAACTGGGTTTTAAGTCTTTAGCGACTATTGCTGCGTCTCCGACTGTATTCACCCCGAAAAGACCAAGAAGGAAGACTTGCATCTGAGTATGATCCTGAGGGGGAATCAGATGGCAGTGAAGAAGACATGTCAGACCAATCACTAGCCAGTGAGGACAATGTGCTGCAGGTTATTCCCTTATCTGGTAGCTGAACATCCTTTCATGCTGGAGTTTGCAGCTTACTTATCTTTGTGTTGAACTGCTTGAGTACTATTTTGCCATATATTTTGTGCTACTCTTCTGTTCTATACTATTATACATTTTAGCAAGTAAATTATGACTGTCAAAACCTCTTAGGGTATCTCTCCAACAATTTGTAGTTAGTTTATTTTGGAAAAAGATTCCCATGTCATAAACCAACGCTGTATCAGACAGCTATGCCAATGTTTTTATATCTACAGTACAAAAAAATCTGAAGAACCATTACACCTTATACCCAATCGCTTTTCGTATTGCTCTTGGGAACTCTTGGGAAAGGCCAAAACCCAACATTAACTACTCTTTAGTTAATGCCAATTGTTGCTTATTCTTGGAAAAATCTGATACTGGTATTGCATCTATAAACCAAGATTGAGGTAGTACAACTTTGCTCTCTCCTTACTTATTGCATGCCACATCATCAAGTTGTTGAAGTGTATATGTGAATTGTACTAGCCCTTCCTATCGGTTCGAACTGTTAGGATAGTTGGCTAGTGCATGACACATGACATGTGGTATCAGTGCCCAGGGTCTTGAGTTCAAGTCCTGGCTTGCGCAATTTATCCTAAAATTGGTACCACCTGTATATGTGAATTGTACTAGCCCTTTCTATCAGTTCGTGCTTTTAGTTTGGCTGGAATAATTAATATTCATTGTTAGTTGGGCTGGAGTAATACTGATCAAGCATAGAACAGGGAGAACATCATTATGTTTTATCTTGATTATTGTTTGTCGCATTATATAGAATCAAACGAGTGAACATACACATGGAACGTGTCTAGATGAAACATAGCCTCGATTATTGTTTGTCGCATTATATAGAATCAAACGAGTGAACATACACATGGAACGTGAACATACGGTTGCCTCGATAGTTGCCTTGTATTCAAAGACAAAAGGAGTATATCAATTACACACACTTCGCATCTGCTATTTCGTATATGCTTGTCATCTGCTTATTCATTACACTCATGCTTAATAAATTGTCATCTGCTATGTTTCATCTATTTTCTGTACATGCTTGTCATCTGCTATTTTTCATCTATGTTCTTGGCATTGTTGACAGGCAAGCAAGAAAAGGATGTCTCCATGCCCTTCAACTGATACTGGAGGTGTCATGCTGAAGAAAACCTGTGTGGAACCAAGTCTTTCAAAGTATCAACTTGAAGCAGAACTTGATTCTCAGAAACAAGGGAATGACAACCTGCAACACAATTGCTGAACTGAAGTTGGCCAAAGCAGAATCTGAGCAAGTGAGACTCAAGTTTTTAGTTGATATGCAAGAAATGCGTCAGCAACAACAACAGCTAAAGGAGTCCCAAGAACAGGGAGCTGCCCTACTTGAGCAGTTGGTTGCACAATATTGCGATAAATGAAACTGTAAGGCTGTGGCCTGTGGTGGTGTTGCTGAATACTTAATTTATGCATATTTTCTGGACAATTTGATTTGGTGTTGTATCAAAGGGCCTGTTATAAGGTGTCGTTGCTGTGAAAACGTATTGGGCACTAATTAAGTAGCAGCATAACGTTGACATGCTAATTACGTCACAGATATAGTGTGGCAAATGTCGTCATATAACTGGACCACGTGTCGCTATATGTATGGGAAATATAGCCACGAAAAATAAACGTAGCGGTCTTGCGGTGCCATAACCAATTTCCGCGACGATTTATAACGTCGCATGACAATGCCACGTGTCGCAATTTGGATGGTCCACGTATCAACGTCGAATCCGGGTGTGTACATGACGTCACCAGTTTGACATCGATGAACTCAATTCGTCACGGATAAACGCGACGTGGCACTACTCAATGTGTGCACGTGTCGCTATCTCATTGTATTCATCGACGACGGAAAAACAATCGTCGTGGTACAGATGACGTCATTATGCTGCGACGATTTTGAACCGTCGTAACTAGCCCCACGTGGAGGCTTATGTTAGTCCATGTGTTAAAGTGTGATTGCTGAGCCGCATGACGAAAAAAAAACGTCGAAATGCAAAAAAAAAATCGTCGCGGATAGAAACCCACGTGTGGTCTTCTAATTGGTCCACATGTTAGCGTACGATTGCGCGGTCTTACGGCGAAAAAAATACGTCGAAATAAAATCCTGACGTCAAAAACGGATAGTGATGTCATAACAGCGAAAAGTACCAGTACATCTACACGATGTAAAAAACACGTCGAGGCTTACGATGACGTACGCGGTAATAAGAGTGACATCAGCAGAGACTATGTGAACCCGGTCTGCCACGTGGAAAATCAGTACGACAAAAAGATTAAACGTCGTCGCTTGTTGGGCCTGGGCCGACAAGCCCAACTACACGCGGACAAATTAACAAACGTCGTGGATGGCTCTCGACGTTTTACGTTTCACGCAACCGTCGTAGAATTGTTTATGACACGCGGTCCCTGACTTTTTCGAAACGTCGAGGATCTCACATCACGACGTTTTGGACCACAATCACCACGTTATGCAATCGTCCCGAATTTTTGGTAGTGTTAAGGGAGTACGTCTCATTGGAGAGGTGTGAACCGACATAACGGTTCAACAACCACAAAGGTTTCACCTTCTTCTCCGATGAACTGCACCACAAAGGTTTGGTTCACCTTCCACTATCGGAATCCTTCGAGGCGGAATCCGGAGCCTTTCAACAACAATCCAGGGCACAACCCACAATGGGATTGGGGGCTCCCGAACGGCTTTCAACAACAATCCGGGGCACAACCCACAACGGGATTGGGGGCTCCCGAACGGCTTCACAAGTGACCACAAAGGTCCAACCACCACACGGGCGTCTAGGGTCCAAGGACCCAAGAGTAACAAGTTCACAAGCTTTCAACTTCCACGAATCCTCGTGGAGAGCACACCGATGCACCAAATGCAAAAGGCAAGAGCACAAGTGCTCAAATTCTCCACTCTCAAATTCCAACAAAGCAACAAATGCTTATGGGGGAATAAGAGAGGAAGAACAAAGAGGAGAACCACACAAGAACTCCAAGAACTAGATCCACTAGGTTCCCCTCACTTAGAGGAGAGATTGATTGGTGGAAATCCTCCAAAGATCCTCTTTCAATCCTCCAAAGATCAAAGAGTTTGGGTGGAGGGATTGGGAGATATTGAAGAAATGAGCTTGCAACAATGAAGGAGAGAGAAAGCAAAGCATGCTGGGCAGAGCTGGCTGGCTAGAGGTAGGTGGAGGGGTATTTATATCCCTCCCAGAAAAAGAGCCGCAGCAGCCAGTTTAACACCGGAGACTCCGGCCCCCACCAGAGGGTGAACCACTCAGCGACGGAGCAGCTCGGGCAGAGATTCCGGCCACAGGGGCCGGAAACTCCGGACGAGGGGCGGAGACTCCGGCCCGAGGGCCGGATACTCTGGCCTATGCCAGGAGCTGAACCTCAAAAACACTCTCCGAGTGAAAGCTCCGAGTCCGGAGACTCCGGTCCTGGGCACCAGAGACTCCGGCCTGGAAAACCAGCAAAACTGCAAACTCCATAACTTTTGCGAGAAAACTCCAAATGAGATGAAACCAACTTTGTTGTAAAGATAGAGTTAAGTTGGCACACATTGGAGGGTGTGGAACTTTCCTCAAGGATAAACCAATAATATTTCCAACACGAAAACTCAACAAGTTTTCCATAAGAAATCCGTTTTCGAAGAACTTGGGCTTGTCATGAAGATCACGACAAGCACCAAAACACAACAAGGAGAAAAGCCACATAAGAACCAAGAACGATGAAATGCCACGTATGCAAAGGTTTGAGCTCTCCACAAAGATGCGATCAAGTTACTCACTTGAGAGCCCCTCTTGATAGTACGCCGTCTATCCTAAAACCCGGCCTCCCACTAAAACATGAGACCGGTAAAATAGAAAACCTATCAAGACCTTTGCCTTGCGCATTCCACTTGAGCTCGATGATGATGATCTTGACTCTCTCAAGTTGGAACACCTTTCTTGATTGTCCTAGCTAGCACATGCTTGATGAAGACTTCTCCAAATGCTCCCCCATACTCCATTATAGGAGGGCCTCGCTAAGCTCCGTCTTCATGTCTCCTTTGCAAGCTTCAATCAAATGATATCTTCCGAGATGCATCATATTGAACTTGCACTTCATCTTCTTCTCTTGATATGTATGATGGCTTAGGGTTAAACATGATAGTTCTCAATCTTCTTTTCCATGCCATACTTGCAATGAGCTCAACTCTACACATGACCATTCTTCATATAAACCCTTGAATAGAGCATTGGTCATCATGTCATCTTCAAGAGTCCAACACATGAACTCCTATATTTTCCCATGGACAAGATCTATAAGAACATCTCAATGTAAACATTAGTCCATAAGGATTGTCATTAATTACCAAAACCACGCATGGGGGCAACCATGCACTTTCACTTTGTTTGTGACTCTTTAAATGCCACAAATTTTGCCTATGGCAGAATACTTGCTTATTCAAATATATTCCTACCTTATTGAAGGACTGACCTTGTCTGTCATTTGTTGTCATTGCAAATCAGACTGATAATGGATATTGCCTTATTTCACCACGAATGGTCATTTTGAGTAGCTGGGTGAAATGAGCTTGAATAGATTGAATATAATAGTTAGAAGTCTGGGTGTTCAATGTTCTACTCAAAATCCATATGCTTTAAATTGTGGTTCGTGCTTCTCCTCATACAACTATTTTTAGAGTACATTGCAATGTAGGAGTACTTATTGAGAATCAGCAAACTGAAGAGTGCAGCTTGGGCTAGACGATCAAACCTTGCAAGCTGTTGCTATGTGGAATGGCGGAACATCGGTCGCACGGCTAAAAGTGTCAGCCTGGCGACGTCCTTGGCGACCATGCTCCGATGCCTAGACCATGATCGCACAGCCGCGCTGCAATCTTGAGGATGGAATATGACCACCGTTATGAACACCGGCTACATGAATTGATCTGATCGTCATCCTGGCCTGCAGAAAATCATGCATATTGGACTATACTAACCTCTGTTCATGCACCTCTCCATCACCATGACCTAGATCTCTGCATGGACAGCTTCGGGTCCGGATTCTCGCCAGGATATGTCTGCTGCGTCATCTACGCCATTATGGCCTTTGCTCTCCTTCCTCCTAGGACCATAGCGGCATATGAGAGATTGCATGAGTCATTCAAACTGCAGTCGCACAGTGGATCACCAAATCCCTGTCATTGAGCGTCCCAACTTTGTTTGCTCCTCGGGTTGCCATCGATCCACAACCTGCCTAGTGGGCTTCACACGCTGTAGCTTCTCCTCAGATTGATATCACCAATCCTCCAAGTATACTGGTTGAAGACCTTGAGGTAGATTCTGGGTGCCTTGTGTGTTCGTCAACTTCGGTCGAGATCGCCGTCGTCTCCTCAAGGTACGTAGCTTCATTGGAGCCAAATCGATGTTGTCCCTTCGATCTCATCACAGATGATAGTCGACATCTTCATCGCTGCCGTGTTGATCGGAGCTAAGCGGCACCATTTACGATCTATATGGGGCCTAGAATACGTTTGTATTTAGGTAGGGATGGTGATTGGATTGCTTAATTTGATGGCTTCTTCGGCCGGCGGTGCATCGAACCAATCGTATGTGCTTCTTAAAGGACCAAGTGTCTGATCGATTGTGCGTGCTACGCATCTTTCATCAGGTGGATCACAAAAAGAGCCGCTTTGTGCTTTCCGCTAGAGCGGAAAGCTGCGGCCGGCGACGCGGACAAAATAATTTACCTCAGCTGATGCAAACTGCGGTCGCATGGTCGATCACCAAATCCTCTGATGTCATTGGCATACCACATGTGTTTGCCTCCTTGTATCGCCATCATCCCAACGTGCCAGGTGGCTTTCTTCAGTCGTGGATTTACACCAAATTGACGTAGCCAATTCGCCAGACATATTCGTCGAAAAGTTTGAGAGAGATCCAGGGTACCTTGTGTGTTCGTAATCATCCTTGGCGCGCCTAGAGAAAAGCTTCATCAGAGCGAGATCGACGTCGCTTCGAGATCAAAGATCGGATGATTTATGCTGGGCCACAATGCTAGTTGCCGTCTTTAGATCACAACGTCCATCGTTAATTGCTGCTGCACGCGGCGTCCATCATACGCGTGCGGTCGGAAACCGCTATCCTGTTGATCATAGCGAAGCTGCAACAATGACGGCATATATGGCAGAAGAGAACATGTACCCTCATATTTTTTTTGGTAGGGATAAGAGTCCATGTCTAATACAAATTGCACAAAGTCAAATAAACATGGAAGATGACGTAGTTTCCACGGCTGCCTTTTCCATCCGAAGTTAGATCCATGTTTTTTAATCTCGTCCCTTGATACGCTCTAGCTTAAAACGGATGCATCCTAACTGTCATTTGTCATGTGTTTTAATTATACAGCGGAAAGCCGTGGCCGACGACGCGGACAAAATAATTTACCTCAGCTGATGCAAACTGCGGTCGCATGGTCGATCACCTAATCCTCTGATGTCGTTGGCATACCACATGTGTTTGCCTCCTTGTATCACCATCATCCCAATGTGCCAGGTGGCTTTCTTCAGTCGTGGATTTGCACCAAATTGACGTAGCCAATTCGCCAGACATATTCGTCGAAAAGTTTGAGAGAGATCCAGGGTACCTTGTGTGTTCATAATCATCCTTAGCGCACCTAGAGCAAAGCTTCAACAGAGCAAGATCGACGTCGCTTCGAGATCAAAGATCGGCTGATTTATGCTAGGCCACGAGGCTAGTTGCCGTCTTCAGATCACAACGTCCGTCGTTAATTGCTGCTGCACGCGGCGTCCGTCGTACGCGTGCGGTCGGAAACCGCTATCCTGTTGATCATAGCGAAGCTGCAACAATGACGGCATATATGGCAGAAGAGAACATGTACCCTCATATTTTTTTGGTAGGGATAAGAGTCCATGTCTAATACAAATTGCACAGAGTCAAAGAAACATGGAAGATGACGTAGTTTCCACGGCTGCCTTTTCCATCCGAAGTTAGATCCATGTTTTTTAATCTCGTCCCTTGATACGCTCTAGCTTAAAACGGATGCATCCTAACCGTCATTTGTCCTGTGTTTTAACTATATAATAGATAAAAATAGTTAAAGTTCATATTTGTGCAAATAAAAAATCACAGTGGTAAAGTGATAAGTTTAGAATCATTTCCAACTTTCATATCTGAAAATTATTAACTTGTGTTTCCATGATAATTATTGTACTGCCACTGGTCTAAATCAACGAGCTAATTTTAACTCGAGTTTTATGAATCCAAAAATGATGAATCCAATTGTTTTGGAATGCTTAGGACAGTAGCTTCAGTAGAAATTAACCTCATGTGTTTTTGATACCAGTAGGGTTTTAAATGGCATGTGTTTGTAGTTTAGAACAGTAGGGTTTTGTAGCATTTATTTAATTTTATGTGAAATAATTTCTTGACTAAATCCAATTGCAATAACTTATAATACATACAAAGGACATGTACCTAGCTTTTTATAAAATTTGGATCAACAGAACAGCCTAGGTTAATTAATCACTGAAAGTAGTGTTTCTGTCTAGTAAAGCAATAAGCTAAACTTTAGCTATCTCTTTATAAAATGTGCTAGTATTGTTTGTAGTTGTTGTGGTACTGTAGCTCATGAAATAATGTTACTCTTAATATGTTAGTACTGTTAGTTCTTACGTAAAGATAAAGTGAAGTTAGATGTAAAATGCTAATAGTGCCTAAAGTATAGAAAGGATGGTTTAATCATGCTTGTTTGCTTAACCACTTAATTAAGGAATTAAAGTATACATCTTTAATTAAAAAATTGCTTAGCTTCTGATTGTGTAAAGTGTGTTAGTGCTGCTTGCCTTGCTTGTTAGTTATGTATTGTGTTGATATGGTTGTCCTGCTATGTGTTGATTTGCATCTTTTATCTTTGCGATGCTAGAAACTCGCGAGGAGGGATTTCTGACTGAGGAGTATTCTGAGGAGTTTACTGATTATCAGTAGCAGGGACAATCCATTGATCAAGGCAAGCCATCTCAAAAGCTTGCAACTACACCTATTTTGTGTTACTTGTCATTATATATATTCTACATGCATTAGTTATATATACCTGTTATACACCCATGTTATGGTATATACTCCAGACCCTAGTTAAAACTATTGGATACCCTATACCCCTAAACACCACTTACTAGTATAAGTAAGATGGAAAAACTTTAGGTTGGAAACTCTGGTGTTGTTTTTGGAAAAAACAAAATGATTTACGAAAACCCTCTTAGGAAGGTGGGACCTTGCCTAATTGGTGGTATGAGAATGAGAAGTGTTGGAAGTATTGTTTTTCTGAAAAACGACACATACCCTAGAACACGGTGGAACAGTCCTAACCGTAAAACCACATTACTCAAAATGGACACGGGCTTAATGAAAGCTTGTTTGTGTTAGTGTGAGCTTCCTTCCTCAAATGCTATAAGGGCGGGGCCCTCGAACCAAAATGTTGCTAGGAGAGAGAGAACGGGACATCTAGAGTGTGGTGTTGTTACGTCGGTAACATCTGGCCACCGGGTGCATACTTTTGGGCCTCCTGTCATGGCGGTGTGATGTTGAGGGTAAAATTGGATGTCACGGCTAACACGCTCAGTGCCGGGGAGGGCAAAACCCAATTGAAGAGGAAAGGCTCATACTAGCATCGACATAGTGGAAGTTATGATCGGTCGTCTGATGAGTGCATGCTGTCTTGGACAGTTCGTGATTAAATCACGGCAGATGTACCGGATGGTGTGGTGAAAGTGTACAAACTCTGCAGAGTCAAAACTATTCGAATAGCCGCGTCCGCGGTTATGGACAGCTGGAATGCCCTGATGTTAGCATTGTGTCGACGTTTTTGGAATGGTGTTGTGTTGAGTTGAAAGTGGGTACTTGGGAAGTACGGGAAGAAAGGGAATAATAATACCTTTGAGGTATGGTGTTAATATGAAAAACTCCGAGGAACCTTAGTTCCAAGAAGTTCTGCAAAGAAAAACCTAGGATAAAAAGATTTTCCTTGAAAACCTCGAAGATACTGGTTATCTAAGAGAGAAAAACTATCTTGTCTTTTGAAGTATCTTTTTCAACAAAGATAAAGAGATGTCATTTATAACATGGTGAACTTTCTGTCCACCGTGTGTACTAAACCCTAATTACAAGCGTACCTACCACAGCCATACAAAGCATTTGCATCCTTCAGCTTGCTTTTGGATAGAGCTTGTTGAGTACATTCAAACGTACTCATATGGATTCGCCCCTGGTTATTGTCTTAGCCAGACTTCGAGAAGGAGGAATATACTTAAGTTGAGGAGTTCGACGATGTCTTAGCGAACTAGGTTGTCTTCTCAGTCAGCTGCATGTGTGGTTATGGCAAATGACTTGGGCTCCACGTTGTTTGGTGATTCCACTGCAGTTGAAGATTATGACTTCAATGAAGTAAGTATATTTACTAGGTATTTATGGATGTTCTTTTGATACAAGTTTGATTGTGCTCAGCGACACACTGATGGCCCTGGACGTAGTTACCCGCGTCAAAAGAAAATGGGTTAGGTTGAGACTCCAAGTGCAGAGTGTATAGTATAGTGAAAGACAGTTTTCCCCATGAGGGGTTACTCGAGGGTTTAATATCGAACTCTCGGGGAATCAGTAGTGAAAGATTTTTCTTCTTATCCTTCTCTTGAAAACCTACAAAACAAGATAAGTTGTTTTGTGTCCTCAACCTCACCTAGTGGTTGTCAAGCACAAGGTGTGAGAATGATATGAAAATATAAAGTATGCAAAACAGTAAATAAACAGGCAATGATGATAAATAAATATGCAATGATGGTGGAAACAATGATGGATGATAATTTTGGGTTTTGTATTGTGAATGCAAGATGAAAAGTGTTTTGTATTTTCAGATTTTTAAATGGCAGAAAATGTAAAGTGGGTAAAAGTTGTTGGAAAGGTGTTTCTTATGATTAAAAATGGACCGGGGTTCATGGTTTCACAAATGCACTTTCTCTTTAATAAAGTGGTAGACACAGTGGGACACTAGAATTGACATATGAGATTGCAACATAAAGATTTCATGACAAGTTACTAATTATATGGGCATCACGTCCTAACATAGAGATCTTTTGTTTATTAATATCTCTTATCACTACAACAAGACATAGCTTTTGTAACACAGCTTTGTGTTACTACAGGTCCAAAACAGTGTTACTGCGCAATGTTGTAACACAATTTCAAATGTGTTACGTTAGGCCGTGTTACTAAGTGGTGACTGCTGTCACACATAATAATTGTTACGATAACTTAAAAATTGTGTTACAATTAAGCTATAGTAACATGCATACTATGTGTTACTCAATGCCGCCAGTAACACTACTATGCGGCCAGTAACACTGCTATAACATTATAATTGATCGATGTCAACTACCCTAGTAACACGTTTTTCTAACTGTAATAACACCAACAGTAACACTAGTATGCTCAAAATAATTAATATTTGTGTTTTAAATTATTATTATAAAATTAGGTACACGTTTCCTGGAATATATTTATTTAAATAAAAATAATTACGTGTTTAATTAATTGCTGTATTATGATGCCCCCCGACATTCACAAATTGAAATTATCAGTATATATACTGCGGATATAGAGGAGTGTAGGTCACATATAAATTACAATAATTAAATAGCAATATGATTCATACAACTCAACATTCATATACACTTGACAACAAAAATACACCTTCGTGAAGAATATTGCACCAAAAATTTGAATCAATTCGAAGAGAAACATCTTTCTGAATAAATTACATTTTTAATCTATCAATGTAACTACAGTTATTGGTATGAGATGTCTTCGAAATTATTTTGCTTCTTGCTCCACGTGCAACGGGTGAATTGAACTTCAACTTAACCATACTTCTTTTGAATCTGCAAAAAAAAAAATGTTATAATTTTGTTTAATCGTACACACTATGATTCAGAATACCCTTAATCTGCCACTTTAGGTGAGACACCACAATCATGTAAGATAACAATCTTATGCGTTAAGATGGTTAGATGGAGCAATATAGGGCAAGGGCCCAGCTTTCTCCTTGACACATACAGATGGATAGTTTTCTAAATCTAAGTGATCACACAACATATTTATCACAAGACTTTCATCATAGAGGTGAACTAAGTACATGCTACCCTTTGGGTCTTCTTTCTCATAGTATAGGAAGTCAATTTTCCAAAAGCCGACTTTCTCGATCATCAAGATTAAAAGTACGAAACATGACACCTTATCATTGACCAAGTAGAATTTTGACCTCTTGATTTCCATCTTCATAGTGTAGGTATATGGTCAACATGTTACATGTCCATTGCCATCCTACATGTAAATAAATGTCAATCAAACCAGTACAAGTCTTAGTTTTCTTGTGTGATGTGCTATCCTACTACTGGGTTTGCATGCAGCAGAATATGGACAGTTAACCATATAGATTCAACTCTAAACAGAAATTAACCAGAGCTTATGGACAGTTAACCATGTAGATTTTCAGATACTGTTGTACTCATATTGTCAGACTCATCGACAGAGTAGTGTAACGAATCACATGAACAATTTAAATTACCAAAGACATGGATTCATAGCAAATAAATGAGGGTAGGGGAAAGGATAGTCAACCTAGGACAAGTTTGTTTTCTCGGACAAGGAAATCAGGCAGATCAGGTTGTGGGCGTCCCCCTGCTATTTGGAACGCATAACTGAACAATCCTACGAACAGAAAAAAAAGTGAATGTCAACTATTCCAATGTACAGATTCAATGCAAAATTAATTCAATGTCATACAAGGCAATCGGATGGCTTACTGCAAGATTGAAGAGGGGCTCCTCTTCATGGATCCAGATCGCCGCGGATGGAAGAAGAGATGCTAACTGATAACAGATTGGGGGCATATTGCCGGAAGATCAAAAATAAGTTTCTAGGGTAGTCGGTGCTGAAAAAATCAGAATAATAATTCACGCTACTGTAACTTCAAATTTCAGACTCAAAACTGAATCAATTACCCAACCTCAAGAAAAAACATCGATTAAATAGAGGAATCACACTTTGGTCGCTGTGGAATTACCTTGTGGAGTCATAGTGCAGAGACCTGAACAAATACCTGTAGTCCATGGTGTGCGGGGACATAAGCACGCCTGTAGTGGACGGGAGCAGCGAGGCAAATCTGCTAGGTGTGTGGACGGTCCTTGACGAGCAGACACGACGGGTAGCAGCCGCGGGGATGCCGGCGCGACGGGGAAAACAAGGCAGAGCGGTCGGCGCGATATTGAGGCCATGGCGATGGAGGGTTACAGGGCGAGACGCCGGGCGCAATCGGGAGGAGGGGAATGGAGTCCCTGTGCGATGGAGAGGATGGCGTTAACGCGGCTATAATGACGGCGATGAGCGGCCCGCTGGTGGTGGCGGCGGCACGGTGGGCAGATGCGTTTTTTTCTGGGAAGATTGGCTTTTCCGTTTGGTGCTGCTGAAGATGGATTATCGGAGGGGTCCATATATAGGACCTATCAACAAAGAAAAAGTGTGTATTAGCGGGAAATTTTGATCTTTTCCCTCGCATAATTTTCCTGACAGCCGAGGCAACACGATTGATGGAGGGAAATAATTTTATTTTTATTTTTTCGGTGAAAAGTCCTCAAATCTATTGATATAACCATAGTACCCTTCTAGAAAAATATATACCCATCGTTTTAAATTAGATGACTTTCATATATCCACATATGGATGTATCAAGACATGTTACAAGTATAGATACATCCGTATGTGGACAAAAAGAATTCATCTAATTTAGAATGGAGGGAGTAAAATACTTCGAGATCCATAGGACTAGTTGTCTTCTTCCTCGCAGATGGGATGACGGCATGCTCTGAAAGGTCCACAAATCCCAACCTCAGGAAAGGTCCAGCCAAACTCCGGCGAGACTCTAGTCGAACTATTGTGAGAGGTTGGCAAACTACCCGATGCGTCTTGAAAATCATGAGATGAACACGGAGTAGGATATGAGGTGGAAATCGAGGCGGAAAGCAAAACAAACGGACCAACATAGCTGGAAACACCTGTAAGGAAAGATCAACATGAACTTCGAGAGCCACCTTCGGTTCTCGAGATCGAAGCCAACGCAACCCTTGTTGAGACCGCTTTATCTTACCCGCCAGTCCAACCATTTAGTATAATCTGCATGGAGAAAGATTGGCACGTTCCACTTGAATCAATCTTGAAAGAGTGGCTACATGAAGAGGTCGGTATTGATCTCAATGGGAGGTTTTGGGAATTCAACATTTGGGTAAAAAGGAGCAAATTCGAGAAGGGGTCATATTTGTAGTCTAAGTCATGAAAGGGTAAATGGTAGGTGGATACACATACAATGCCTTCAGCCCGAACTACTCAGAGGTAGGGCAGTAGTACTGACCGACAGGGCGGTAGTGCCGATCTTGGAGTGTACACGGTTGTTGTGGCGATTAATGTCGTTCTTGGTGTAACAGGCGATAGTACCTCTCCTGCAGGGCTTCTAGTGTTGAGGTAGTACTTTAATGCATCTAAGCTGGGATGATACTACCGCCCGTGACGCCCTCCAAAACTCCGTGTCCAACAAATTCATATTATATACATATTATTGGAACCTAAAATAACATCGTATTCATTGATTAGTCATTGTCAGCAGAAATTGTGGCTTCCTCTGAAAAAATTATATTAACAATCATTGTATTTGGGTACTTTAAAGAAGATACACTTGAGCGGAAGTCAAACAAGACATATTCATCAACTTAAAAGTTTTCCACCGCAACGATGGGAACTAAATTGATGTTTTATTGTTTCAATCTGAAGTCGTATATAACACCGACAATAAATTAGTCAAATAATTCAAATTTGACGGAGTTCATGTGGAGGCGTGGTGTCAGACCAAAGCATCGAACCTATACAAAGGGGTCATACCGAGTGGGCCACACAGACAATGTACGATGTTGGTTTACCAAGCCAGGCCGAGAACCTCTCGACAGGCCGGCTCGGAATTGATCATCGGCTGACACGTACACCCGATCCCACTGTCACGTATGCAATCCGCGATGCATAAGAAAGATACCAAGGTCTGAACGAATCGTTACCACACAGAACAGTACGACTCAAGAAAGAAAGGAAATATAGCCAAAAGCTCATAGAGCAAATGCATATATCGAATACAATCATCCAGAGGACACATGTCCCAACAATACATCCATGTCATCACAGCGGAAGCAAACAAGGTCTGAGTACAGACAAAACTCGAATGGGCCTAAGAGGCCGAACATAAAAGAAGCCCATCATCCACGTAGTCCAAGGGTCCACCCGGAACTCTATCTACTCGTCGAAGGCGTCATCGGCATTGGCGTACTCAACAAAGTAACCTCCCTATGGATCCTCCTGAAAGTCCTCAACTGCACGAATTGTATAGCCCAAAGATGGGTCAGATACACCAGTCTGGCAAGCAATGCTCACAAGATATCAAAACAAAGACTACCAAAGTATGGGGAAGGTGGACTGAAGCGGCAGCAGCACTAACATCTAAAGAGACACTCTACAATTTCCGTCTAATTGGAAAGGGATAAGAAAGCGCATCGAACCAACTAGTTTCTAGCACCAATCATAACACTTCACGGGTTCACCCCCTCAACCAAGTATGAGGAAGCAATCGAGGTAAACTCACACAGTTGTCAAATTTTAGTTACATTTTTATGGTGAAAGTAAGTCTAACTTACTAGTCAAGTTTAATTAACAACATTAAGTGTAAGTTGTGTATGATCTTGTTAGCCAGCATCTTCACCAAGTTGTCCATAACCGCGGACGCGGCTTTTCGAAAAGATTTAACCCTGCAGGGGTGCACCATGGTTAACCCATACACGTTCGAACAACCCACAGCCACAAAGGCTGTATGGGCTGCACGGTAAACATGATTGGGATCGTGACACAGAATCATAAACTAGGGTAGCATAAATCAAAAGGCAAGAATGGAAGTCAATGTAATGGTAGCAAGTGAGCAAAGCTTGCCTGGTGGCTCGGTAGCCTGGTACTGAGCGGTCTCCTCAACAGGGTAAGAGTGCTCAACGGTTACGTCGTCGTCTACGGGGCAACAAGCAAACATAGGAGATAGAATTCAATCAATACATGATAAACGAATGCGCAATCATGGGATGATGCATGACAAAATAATGTTCATATTAATTACAATTTGCATGCATGATCAATTTAAATGGGGTAGTTGCTATTTTAAAAGCAATTAGGACTAGAACCCCATATGTAATTAATTAGTTACAAGGTGATTTCAAATAAACCAAAAATTAAAGTTGTTTAAATATGCCTGCAAATGCAATAAACATGAAGGTTGCATTTTTAGTTTCAGTTTGGTATTTTATTTGCAAATTTTGGAGTAGTGCATCAAAAGTTAAGATTCTAACAAGTTTGCATATTTAGACAAAACATTTAATTAATTGTCTCGGTTTAAATTATTCAAAACCAGAAACAAAGTTCATAATTTATTAGGTGACATTCTTCTGATCTGAAAACATATTTAAAGTATTTAATTTGGAGTTACCATTTAAAAGATATGAATTGTTTAAAAACAGGGATCTAATGGTGGTAGTTTTGCAAGACCGAGGGGTTGACTGAAAATACTCCAGATCTGGATCTGGACATTTCTCACCGAGGCAGAAGCCAACCCGAGATACTGCCGCGCGGCGCTGACTGGCGTGTGTTTGAGCTGCACTGGCCACCACGGTAGCTGACATGTGGGGCCAGGCTGTCAGCGCTGAATAAAAACAGAAAGAAAAAGGGGCGACTTTGCGTCGGCCGGGGATCGAACCCGCGACGCGGCACTGTGCGGATCATGGGATTAAGCGGTGCTGGTGTTAGGAACTAGATCGAGTTCAAAATGAATTAACCCGCGGTGGTACTGATGAAACTGAACGAAGGTCCAGAGTTTGACGCGGCGCGACGGCGGCGGGGAAAACCGGCGACGGCGACCACGAATCGTTGGCCCTCCGTGCGCGTGCGAGTGCGCAACATGTGCGGGGGTGTGTCCGAACTCGTGCTTCAATTACGGATCTGGAAACTTTGAGCTGTTGCTTGCCTAACTGTCGAAACAGAACAAAAGTTCAGACTTTGCACAGAAACGCGACGGCGGCGGTTCCAGACGACGGCGACCTCAAATTGGGCGACGCTGCGGGTGTGTGCTTGTGCGCAAAAGAGTGCTGGTGTGGTGGCGCACTCGTGCGCGGGCTGGGGATAGCAAAGAGGGGAACGCCATGTCGAGGCCGCGGCCGGCGTCGTGCTGCGCGTCGTAAACAGGAAGCAATCGAAGGGGAAAAGAGGCAGGGGAGTGGCGGCTGCTCACCCTGGGCTTGGTGGCGAAGTTACAGAGCTTGGCGTGGACGAACGTGACCGGAGCTTGACGAAGAAGAGGGAGAAATGCTTCGGTGGCCGCCGGGAAGAAGAGGAAGAAGCTTTCGATCCGCTGCGTCCCAGGTCCGGCTCCAGAGGGAAGATCTTGCAGACGAAGTTGACGAAGCTGGTGGCGAGGTCGACGAACAGGAGGCGTCCTAACTAAGCCGGGCGAGAGCTCGAGCTCGCGTCGGCCATGGCGTCGACGGGTGCTTGGAGAAACTTACCAGCGGCGGCGCGAGTGGGAAGGAAAGGGAAAGCTAGGGTTTGGGCAGGGTTGTATGGAGGGGAAAAGGTGGAGGAGCAGTGGCTGCGAGGTGGGCGCCATGGCCACCGTGGCCAGGTGCGTGCGCTGCTCTTTCTCCGTACAGGAAGGAGACAAGCAGTGCTGGGCCTGTGGCTGGACCGAATGTGGCCTGGGGTTTGTTTTCTTTGTGTAAACCTTTCTGTTTTGTTTGTAAAAACAAAAGAAAAAGAATTTTGAGTTGAAACCTTTTGCAATGTAACAACAAAAAAATGTAGAGTTTTGTTTAAATGTGCAAGGAGATGACTATTAAGTGATATGAATAAGGATGAAGATGTCATGATGATGAAGAACTCTCAAAAAACAAGCGTTATAATTGGTTTACATTTTGAGATGTTACACGTGGTTACCATGGCCTTGGTGCTTGCTTTTCATTTTCTAGTTTTGTTTTATGTTATTCATACATGCTTATTAAAATACACAATGAGAACTTTTCTTGATATTTCGAACCTAATTTTTTATTTATTTAATGCTATTAGTTTTTCTAGAAAAGAAAACATATTTAGGAACTTTCTCCAATATTTTGGGCCAAAACTCTATGAAGCCTTTTTTATCTACCGATCATGTCTCTTACTGTCTCTTGACCCATTCGGTCCAGTTATAGCTTGGGCTTTTGACCCATTCGGTGCGGATATAGTTTGGGCTTTTGACCCATTCGGTCCAGTTATAGTTGGATTTGGAGCCATTGGACTAGTGGGCTGAGAAAAAGAAAAGGTAATCGCTCTTGGGCCTCATACGTGGTCCAGCTATCAAGTTGGATAACTGAAAAACGTCAATATGGAAAAGTTCAACGTACGCAATCATGGTCTTGTGGTTAGGAGATAAGGAATTATGTTCATGTTGGTCGCGTGTTCGAGTTCAAATCCGAACATAATTTTTTGTTGGTTCGCAGGTTAGGCATCCCGCATTCCTCGTGTGACCGCGTGACTAATAATGCTATTGATTTAAAATTCTTTTATTTTTCCTTATACAACATGTAACACAGCTACCAACACGTAATTGTGTGTTACTATAAATCTTCCTCTGTAACACATTCGGAGCAACATAGATTTATGTGCTACTATAGTATTATTCTTGTAACACATTTTTGGTCTTACCTAATATGTGTTACAATTAAGATTTGCAACACGAATAATGTTTAACTAGCATTTCAGTTGTAACACCTTTTTTCATGTGTTACATGATTGTGTTACTTAAACTCTGTTCTGTTGTAGTGTATACTCCACCAAGATAGGAATTAAATCGAGCTATCCTAGTATTAAGATAAATCAGAGTATAGCATTAAGTCTTTTGACACGAAGTTAAAATAAGAACATGCTAGATCTAGTCATAGAGTATTGGCAATGGTCACCCACATCTCCGGTAGCTAGGTATTTTTCTTTATCCCTAGTGAGGCAACAAAGTAAGGTAAACATACCCAAGTGGATCACGGAACTTCTCTCACTTTCACCGCACTAGTCACCCCCATTACTCCAACTAATGCACACATCACCCCTCACACGCTCTCATAAACATGCTTGATCAAAACAAGTAAACAAGAACGGGGTACATATTATGCATCTACTTTCATAACTGAAATAAAACTATTGCAATCTCAAACATATATTAACTCATAAAAAGATCCACCACAAAGGTATTACATAGATGACCGTAATCCTGTTCAGCAGCTCATACGGTACTAATTAGTTAAGCTCAAGAGAGGAGAGATACATAAGTTACTTCCACAAACCCATAGTCCAGGGGTGGACTACTCCCTCTTCATCATGGAGATGGTGGAGAAGTCGTTGGAGAAGATGGAGACCACGCCGGTGATGGCCCTTCACGTAGTGAAAAGAAAATTGGTTAGGTTGAGACTCCAAGTGCAGAGTGTGTAGTAAAATGAAAGACAGTTTTCCCCACGAGGGGTGACTCGAGGGCTTAATATCGAACTCTCGGGGAATCAGTAGTGAAAGATTTATCTTCCTATCCTTCTCTTGAAAACCTACAAAACAAAGTAAATTGTTTTGGCCCTCAACCTCACCTAGTGGTTGTCAAGCACAAGGTGTGAGAATGATATGAAAATAATATGAAATGCAAACAATAAACTAATATGCAATGACGGTAAATAAATATGCAAGGATGGTGGAAACAATAATGGATGATATTTTTGGGTTTTATAATGTGAATGCAAGATGTAAAAGTGTTTTTGTATTTTCGGATTTTTAAATGGCAGAAAATGTAAAGTGGATAAAAGTTGTTGGAAAGGTGTTTCTTATGATTAAAATGGACCGGGGTTCATGGTTTCACAAATGTACCCTCTCTTTAATAAAGTGGTAGATAATGGAACAATAGAGTTGACATATGAGATTCCAACACAAAAATTTAATGACAAGTTACTAATTATATGGGCATCACGTCCTAACATAGAGACCTTTTTTTATTAGTCTCTCTTATACTCCACCAAGATGCGAACTAAATCATAACACCTCAGTAATTAAGATAAATCAGAGTATATCATTAAGTCTTTTGACATGAAGTTAAAATAAGAACATGCTAGATCTAGTCATGGAGAAATGGCATGGTCACCCACAACTCTGGTAGCAAGGTATTTTTGTTTATCCCTAGTGAGGCAACAAAGTAAGGTAAACATACCAAGTGCATCGCGGAACTTATCTCACTTTCACCGCACTAGCCACCCCCCCGTTACTCCAACTAATGCACACATCACCCCTCACACGCTCTCATAAACATGCTTGATCAAAACAAGTACACAAGAACATGGTACATAATATGCATCTACTTTCATAACTGAAACAAAACTATTGCAATCTCAAACATATATTAACTCATAAAAAGATCCACAACAAAGGAATTACATAGATAACCATAATCATGTTCAGCAGCTCATACGGTACTAATTAGTGAATCTTAAGAGAGAAGAGATGCATAAGTTACTTCCACAAACCCATAGTCCAGGGGTGGACTACTCCCTCTTCATCATGGAGACGGTGGAGAAGTCATTGGAGAAGATGGAGACCACGACGGCAGCGCCCCGCCGGAGTTTTCCCGTCCAATCTGCAACTCCAGGTCTCTGTTTCGGTGTTTCTGTGTTTCGGCGGCGCTCTTTTCCGAAGGGCGTCGGGGACTATTTTTATAGTCATTTTTAGGTCAAGACGGAGTCGGTGGAAAAAAGATCGACGACAACGGAGCCTCGAGGGGCCAGATGGTGGGTCCCACGCGGCCAGGGAATCTGGCCGCGTGGCCCACCCTCTTTTGGTCCACGGGCCTCCGTTTGTTCGCTTCCTTCGCTCCTACGTTTTGTTCCTTCCAAAAACTGATGCTCGTAAATTATTAGGTCATTTGGACGTTGTTTAGGTCCCTGAAACATCAAAATATAAAAAAATAGGGTTTTCTGCCTGTGCAGGGTTAATTCCATAAAAATAGGAAAACACTGAAATATTCCCAAAATCATTATAAAACATTGATATAACCCTTATATGATGCAAATATGATTGAAATATAAGTAAAACAATGCAAAGTTCATGTATCCTTTTTACATGCATCAGCCGGCAGCGCCCCGTGATGTCTACGCACGCTTCTATTCTTGTAAACAGTGTTGGTCCTCCAAGAGCAGAGGTTTGTAGAACAGCAGCAAGTTTCCCTTAAGTGAATCACCCAAGGTTTATCGAACTCAGGGAGGTAGAGGTCAAAGATATCCCTCTCAAGCAACCTGCAATTAAGATACAAGAAGTCTCTTGTGTCCCCAACACACCCAACACACTTGTCAGGTGTATAGGTGCACTAGTTCGACGAAGAGATAGTGAAATAAGAGTAATATGGATGATTATAAGTAGTAATTGCAATCTGAAATAAAAATGACAGCAAGCAAACATGTAGCAGAACTGGTTGTAAACGGTGTTTCAATGCTTAGAAACAAGGCCTAGGGATCATACTTTCACTAGAGGACACTCTCAACAATACTAATATAGTTGAATGCATAAATACTTCCTCTTCACTATGCTACTCTTGACTGTTGTCCCGTTGGATAACGAATACCAATCCACTGTGTAGGGCTATAACAGCACGCCTCAAGTCTGTATTCCCTCTCTAGGGCACCCCACGCTGTCACTGTGAGCGCCCCAAATCAGTACTAAACAAACGCCACAACTTTATAGTGACAACCAACAAAAGAACAACTCATGATAAATATCATTCTGATCTATTAATAGAGTCACACACCTCACCCACACTGTCACCTTGGTTTAGTGTTCTCACGTGACTCAAGATAATTATTATAAAACAACTTGACTAGCATATGCAATACATAATGAAAGGGGAAACATCTATGACATCAACTAGATTACAAAGCTCATGATCACATAAAGATCACATCATGGGAGAGAGATAAACCACATAGCTACCGGTAGAGCCCTCAGCCTCGGGGGAGAAGTACTCCCTCCTCATCATGGGAGGCAGCAACGGCGATGAAGATGGCGGTGGAGTCGATGGAGATGGCTCCGGGGGCAATTCCCCGTCCCGGCGGGGTGCCAAAACAGAGACTTTTGTCCCCGAATTAGCGTTTTTGGTGGCGGCGGAGCTACGGAACTCTTCTGGAGAAATCTTCGATCCTTTTAGGGTTTTTTGGGGCAGGAGTAATATATAGGCCAAAGGGCAACGCGAGGGGGTGCACGAGGCGGCCACACCATGTCGCGGCGCCACCCCCCTCCAGGCCGCGTGATGGCATGAGGAGGAGGCTGTGTGCCTCCGCTAGACTTGCCCTTCTGGCTCCGTGGGTCTTTTGGCGAAATAGAATTTCTGTAATTTTTCTGGATTTTTCCAAGCACTTTGGTTTTCGGGCCATTTCTGCAATACACACATAATAAACAGAAACTGGCACTGTGGCATCTTGTTAATAGGTTAGTCCAATAAATGTCATAATATGATATAAAGTGTATATAAAACATGTGATAATTGGTGTAATATCAACATGGAACATCAGAAATTATAGATACGTTTTGGACGTATCAAGCATCCCCAAGCTTAGTTCCTACTCGTCCTCGAGTAAGTAAATGATAAAAACAAAATAATTTCTGAGGTGACATCCTACCACACAATCTTGATCAAATAATATTGTGAAGCACATGTTATGAATGAAGTGACTCAAGGCAATGGTCTATAGTTTGCTAATAAATAGATAAAGAGTAAACAATTGAATCATATAGGCAAAAACTTTTCATGAATAGTACTTTCAAGACATACATCAAAAAGCTTTGCATAAGAGTTAACTCATAAAGAAATAGATTCTAAGTAAAGGCATTGAACCAACACATAGGAAGATTTAAGTTTCAGCAATTGCTTTCAACTTTTAACATGTATATCTCATGGATAATTGTCAACACAAAGCAATATAATAAGTGCAATAAGCAAGCATATAAAAATTGTTTCACACAAAGTTGACACAAGTGTTTGCTTCTGAGATAGAAAGAAGTAGGAAAACTGACTCAACATAAAAGTAAAAGAAAGGCCCTTTGCAGAGGGAAGCAGGGATTAAATCATGTGCTAGAGCTTTTTGAGTTTTTGAAATCATATAGAGAGTATAAAAATAAGTTTTTGAGAGGTGTTTGTTGTTGTCAAGGGTGGTAGTGGGCACTCTACCCCCCTTGTCAACTAGACTTTCAAGAGCGGCTCCTATGAAGGACGTTATTTCTACCCAAGGGTAGATCATCCCTCTTATCTTTTGTTTACACATGCACATTTATAAATTGGTATGACACTCCTCCCAACCTTTGCTTACACAAGCCATGCCTAACCATGGAGGAGTGTCTGTTTAAATTGTTTAACACTTTGAAAATTGCTTCTGATAAATCATGGCAAAACATGTGAAGAGAATTAAGCAGTTGTAGTTGTAATTAATTGGGACTGGGCACCCCATTTGCCAGCTCTTTTTGCAAAATTATTGGATAAGCGGATGTATATGCCACTAGTCCATTGGTGAAAGTCTGTCTGACAAGATTGTTAGAGAAAACTCCACATAACTTCCTCATGAGCTATAAAACATTGACACAAATAAGAGATAATAGCTTTTGAATAGTTTAAAGGTAGCAAATGAAGTATTTACTTGGAATGGTAGGAAATACCACATAATAGGTAGTTATGGTGGACACAAATGGCATGGGTTTTGGCTCAAGGTTTGGATGCACGAGAAGCATTCCCTTTTAGTACAGAGTTTAGGCTAGCAAGGTTGTTTGAAGCAAACACAGGATATCAACTGGTACATCAAGACGTACATGAAAACATATTGCAAGCATTATAAGACACTACACTGTCTTCCTTGTTACTCAAAAAACATTTTTACCAGAAAATATCTAGACCTTAGAGATACCAAACATGCAAACCAAATTTCAACAAGCTCTACGGTAGTTCTTCACTAATAGGTTTTTAACTACATGATGCAAGAGCTTAAACATGATCTACTTGAGAGCTCAGAACAATTGCAAAGCATCAAATTATCCAAGACAATGATCTACAAGAATAAGTATTTCTTTTCAATATACCATCTACCACGTGTAGCATTTTCTATTTCCAACCAAACACCAATCAATTTATTTCAGCACAAAACTCTCCAAATAATTCAACAATGAAACAAGAGAGTACTTCTCTACAAGAACTAACATCTCTGAACAAGAGATGCATGAAAAACAGGAGCTAAAATTATTGCAGTAGCTAGACAAGAATACTCAACAAATATAAGTGAAGAATACGAGTATTCATAAGAAAAAGCAAAGCGTGTCTCTCTCCCACACAACAATGCTAGGATCCAATTTATTCAGAAAATGTAAATAACAAAGCAAAAATAAAAGAACACAAATGCTCCAACTAAAGCACATAAGATGTGAAAGAATTTAAAATATAGTTTCACTAGAAATGACCTGATAGGTTGTTGATGAAGAAGGGGATGCCTTGGGCATCCCCAAGCTTAGACGCTTGAGTCTTCTTGAAATATCCTTGGGTGACCCGCGGGGGCATCCCCAAGCTTAGGCTTTTTACTCTTCTTGATCACATTATATCATTCTGCTCTCTTGATCCTAGAAAACTTCCTTCACACCAAACTCAGAATAATTCTCATTAGAGGGTTAGTGCATAATCAAAAATTCACATGTTCTGCAAGGACACAATCATTACCAATACTTCTGAACGTTAGCTACAGCCACTGATGTTTTATGGAGCAAAGAAATCCACTCAAACACAGTAAAAGAGAGAATGCAAAATAAAAGGCAGAATCTGTAAAAAACAGAACAGTCCATAAAGACGAATATTTTCGAGGCACTTACGTTGCTCAGATCAGAAAACTCAAAACTAATGAAAGTTGCGTACATATCTGAGGATCATGCACAAATGTTTTCAGAATTTTTCGATTTTCCCGGAATTTATAAAGCTCAAAACGGTGAACATTAGAAATCTGTCCCTATGCAGAAATCCAAATCTAGCATCAACTTTCTACTAGAGACTTTACTTGGCACAACAATTCGAAAAAGTAAAGATACAAAGGACTTGTTGCATAAGTAAACAACACCTTGACTCAAAAAGCAAAGAAAATTTTCATAAATAAAACAATGGGTTGTCTCCCAAGAGCGTTTTTCTTTAAAGCCTTTTACCTAGGCATGAAATTTTTGATGATGCTCTCATATGTATAAGAGTTCAATATAAAAGAGCATCAAGAAGCAAATATCCAACACATTTAAGTCTAACCCACTTCCTATGCAAAGAAATCTTGTAAGAAAATAAATCAATAAAGCACAAAGTGACTAGCATAGGAAGGCAAAACAAGTGCAACTTCAAAACTTTCAACATAAAGAGAGGAGACTTAATATTATTGTGATATATGAAGCCATGTCTCCCTCTCTCATCATGACCAGTAGGTCTTAAAGTAACCATCAAATAAAAGCAAATCAATAGAAATCTCAACTCTTTTATCATAAAGAGAGGTGTTTTAATAATATCAAAATTTCCACAACCATATTTTCCTCTCTCAAAATAATTTTCAGCGGCATCATGAATAAACTTAAAAATATAGCTATCACATAAAGCATTATTATCATGATCCATAAGCATAACAGTACCATTACTCTCCACATAAGCATAATCATTAATAATAGTGGGAGTAAAAGTATCACATCCATCATTGTAATCATCATAAATTGGAGGCATAGAATAATCATAATGAATCTTATCCTCAATAGTAGATGGAGTGAAAATATCACAATCATTATAATCATCATATATTGGAGACAAAGTATCATCAAAGAAAATTTTCTTCTCAAAACTTGGGGGACTAAAAATGTCATACTCATCACAACCAGCTTCTCCAAGCTTAGACTTTTCCATAGAATTAGCAATAATGGTGTTCAAAGAATTCATGCTAATAACATTGATATCACTGCAAACAAAGTTCCATGGGTTTTTTAATTCTCTCTTCAAACACATCATGTCTAAACTCAAGATATGTTCATAAAGATCTCTATTTTTGTCGTTGTTTTCCATTAAGCCTAACTAGTGAAATAAAAACAAGAAACAAAAAGATATAATTGCAGAATCTAAAGGAAATAACTTCGAGCACTCACACACTAGCAACAATACTAGAAAATAGCTTAGTAGCCAAAGGATGCGAGTACCTTTTACCTTACCTCCCCGGCAACGGCGCCAGAAAATAGCTTGATGTCTACGCACGCTTCTATTCTTGTAGACAGTGTTGGGCCTCCAAGAGCAGAGGTTTGTAGAACAGCAACAAGTTTCCCTTAAGTGAATCACCCAATGTTTATCGAACTCAGGGTGGTAGATGTCAAAGATATCCCTCTCAAGCAACCTTGCAATTAAGATACAAGAAGTCTCTTGTGTCCCCAACACACCCAATACACTTGTCAGGTGTATAGGTGCACTAGTTCGACGAAGAGATAGTGAAATACAAGTAATATGGATGATTATAAGTAGTAATTGCAATCTGAAATAAAAATGGCAGCAAACAAACATGTAGCAGAACTGGTTGTAAACGGTGTTTCAATGCTTAGAAACAAGGCCTAGGGATCATACTTTCACTAGTGGACACTCTCAACAATACTAATATAGTTGAATGCATAAATACTTCCTCTTCACTATGCTACTCTTGACTATTGTCCCGTTGGATAACGAACACCAATCCACTGCGTAGGGCTATAACAGCACCCCTCAAGTCAGTATTCCCTCTCTAGGGTACCCCACGCTGTCACTGTGAGCGCCCCAAATCATTACTAAACAAACGCCACAACTTTATAGTGACAACAAACAAAAGAACAACTCATGATAAATATTCTTCTGATCTTTTAATAGAGTCACACACCTCACCCACACTGTCACCAAGGTTTAGTGTTCTCACGTGACTCAAGATCATAATGATAAAACAACTTGACTAGCATATGCAATACATAATGAATGGGGAAACATCTATGACATCAACTAGATTACAAAGCTCATGATCACATAAAGATCACACCATGGGAGAAAGAGATAAACCACATAGCTACCGGTAGAGCCCTCAGCCTCGGGGGAGAACTACTCCCTTCTCATCATGGGAGGCGGCAACGGCGATGAAGATGGCAGTGGACTCGATGGAGATGGCTCCAGGGCAATTCCCCGTCCCGGCAGGGTGCTGAAACAGAGACTTCTGTCCCCCGAATTAGGGTTTTTGGTGGCGGCGGAGCTACGACACTCTTCTGGAGAAATCATCGATCCTTTTAAGGTTTTCTGGGAAGGAGTAATATATAGGCCAAAGGGCAACATGAGGGGGTGCACGATGCGGCCACACCATGTGGCGTCGCCACCCCCTCCAGGCCACGCGACGGCGTGAGGAGGTGGTCGTGGGCCTTCGCTGGACTTGCCCTTCTAGCTCCGCGGGTCTTCTGGCGAAATAGAATTTCTATATTTTTTCTGGATTTTTCTGAGCACTTTGGTTTTCGGGCCTTTTTTTGCAATACAGAGACATAATAAATAGAAACTGTCACTGTGGCATCTTGTTAATAGGTTAGTCCAATAAATGTCAAAATTATATATAAAGTGTATATAAAACATGTGATAATTGGTGTAATATCAACATGGAACATCAGAAATGATAGGTACGTTTTGGACATATCACCTCGCCGGAGTTTTCCCCCTCCAATCTGCAACTCCAGGTCTCTGTTTCGTGGTTTCTGTGTTTCAGCGGCGCTCCTTTCCGAAGGGCGTCGGGGACTATTTTTATAGTCGATTTTAGGTCAAGACGAAGCTTCTGAAAAAAAGATCGACGACTACGGAGGCTCGAGGCCCAGGTCCTTGGCCGCGTGGGCCCACCTAACTTGGCCCTCAGGTCTCCGTTTGTTCGCTTCCTTCACTCCTACGCTTTGTTCCTTCCAAAAACCGATGCTCGTAAATTTCCAGGTCATTTAGACGTCGTTTGGGTCCCTGAAATATCAAATATAGAAAATAGGGTTTTCTGCCTGTGCAGGGTTAATTTCAGAAAAAATAGGGAAACTATGAAATATTCCAAAAATCAATATAAAACAATGATATAACCCTTATATGATGCAAATATTATTGAAATATAAGTAATATAATGCAAAGTTCACGAATGCATTTTACATGCATCAACATCCCCAAGCTTAACCTATACTCGTCCTCGAGTATGATGGTGATAAAACTAACATGGACTTTGCTTTTTAATACTATCAATGGATATCAAAGATGATTACAATTGCCACATAGAGTCAAATGATTCATTCTTCAAAGGAGTAGCAATATACAAGATAGATTATGAAGTGATATCAAATATTCAATGCAAGGATGTTCAATGATAATTCACTAAGTGTAACATAGAAGAAAGTACTATGGACCAAATGTATGCATAATGAAAAGTAAAAACATCCTATAATGGTCATAGAGTATTATTGAAAATCTGAATATAAAAGTTAGACACTTTGGAAAGATATATATGAGTAGAGGTAAAACATGAATAAGTTTCATCTAACTTCCAAACGCTTCTACTTAAGTTAATGATTACAATGTGGTATTGTCGTGTCATGAATGACGGACACCGGGGATGAAGGACACCCCCTTTGTAGATTCAGTAGGGGCGCGAAGGAGGCTGGAAGACGTCTCCCGGAGAAGTACCGTCGGCGAGCTCTCCGTCTCTCTCTCTCTCTCTCTCTCTCTCTCTCTCTCTCTCTGCGTGGATGGCAAGCAAACAAAGGACACATCGATCTACCCAGGTTCAGGCCGCCCGAAGGCTAACATCCCTACTCCTGCATGTCTGGATAGATGGAAGCATCATGGTGTGGCTACAATGGAGTCTCCGGCGAGGTACCCGGGAAGGGTTTTGGCGAGAGGAAGAAGAAAGGGCAGATCCTGGCCCGGAGGAGATCACCTCCCTTCTCTTCCTTGCCCTAGCTATGTCTAGCCTTGCTCTTGCTTGGATCTTGCCTAGCACCTATCTTCTGGTGGACTTGATCCTCTTCCCCTCGCTATGACTTGGTCCTCGTTTTATAGGCAAGGGGATGCCACAGAGGTCACGCGAGGAGCATGAGGGGGTCTTGGCGGGAAGTTCCCCTCTCCGTGGTGGAGGTGGCGACGTGGCCTCTTCTCCTCCAAGTATCTTCCTCCGGTTTGGTGAGATCCCCGCCCTTTTGGGGAAAGCGTGGTGGAGGAAAGCTGGCACACCGCAGATGGTGTCCCCTGCTCGCGCCTTGCTTCCCAAGTCTTCTAGGCTTTTCTACCATCTTCGGGAGGGTGCTAGAAATCCTCGGCTTCGATTGGTACGGCTTGTCACCCGAGAGGGAGTCCGGCCTCGCCGGGGTCTCGGGCTCTCGGGGTCCTCCTTCTCTTCCGGGGTGCGAGGGACCCCGAGGTCCTTCGCACCCGGCAGGCTTGGATGGCTTGCGGGGTGCCCGCCAGCTTTGCACCGCGCCTTGGTCTTGTCCATCTTTGAGCTAGGCCCACAGGTGGTGGACCCACTTTCGCAGTACTAGGGGAACCCCGTGTTCCACTTCTGCGACAGTAACCCCCGGGCATGGTCCCGGCGGCTTTGCTTCAGCGGCTGCCGGGGCCATGACCAAAAAGAGGTCAAAGTGGGTCCCGGCGCCTGGTCTTCTCCTTGAAGTTATTCCGCTTGGGGGAATAACTGTTCTGGCCTCCTCGACTCCTGATAACGGAGGAAACGAGGAGTCCACCGCTTGAGGGAAGGGCTCGCGCTATAAAAGCAGGGCGCGCCCCTTGGCTCCTTAGTCACTTCCTCAGTCTTCTCGATCCTCAATCCATCCAGAACCACTGTAGCCAATGGCTCCAGCGAAGAGGGGTATTGGGCGTCCTCGAGCTACCCGGCCGCGGCGGAAGACGGACTTCCTGTTCGGGGTCGCGGCGTGTCCCGAAGTCGAGGGAGAGGGGGCGGCGGCAGTCGCAGAGGTCACGGCAATCGCGGAGGCCGCGGCCGCGGTTCTGCTTCTTCTTCGGCGAGGAGTTCAATCCACACGGGCTTCGCGCCATTCGAGTTCATGGTGGACTTGTTCTGTCGGCCTTGCAGCCGCCTGTTCCTCCCCGATTCCTTCGCGTCGGCGCTGCCGGAGGACAAACCGGCTGGCTTCTGGCTGCAGGTTGAAGGTTGCCCCAATGGACCCTCCTGGGTCGAAGCCGAGTACAATGCCGACGACTCCATGCTCCTGGGCCATGGATGGAAGTCGTTCGCCCGCTCCGGAAGTTAACCCGGGGGCAGAGCGTGATGTTCCAGTTTGATGGGGACGCCACGCTCACCGTGACGATCTTCCGCGCTGCCGGAGGACGCGCGGAGTGCTGCAGGGAAAGCAGCAGCAGTGGCAGCTCCAGCTCCTCCGACGAGGATGAAGATGAGGAAAACTCATCTAGCATCAAGGCGGAGGAGAACTCTTCTCCTTGAAGATGCGGGAGGGCCAGAAGGAGACACTGAAGATCTCCTTGGCCTTCTTTTTGGGCAGCCCGGCGGCGCAGGTGGGCGAGCAGGAGGCGTCGAAGATGTCCTTCACCTCCTTCTTTACTGCCTCGTCCACGTACTTCTGGAAGTAGCGCCTTCCATTGTACGGTAGTGCTCCTGGTTCCTTGGGAGCAGAACCTTTTCTTGTAAAAAGTAGGGTCCCGATGTAGTCCTTGCATTTGTCGAAGAAGAACTTGTCTTTTTCCATGCCCTTCGCCTTGTGCTTCATGTGAATGAGAACTGGTTTTTTGCAAACCGCGTCCCCGTTACTGCGATATTTAGAACGCCAAGTGGTAGGTGGGAACTGGGGAGCCTATAAAACCCCCTAGCCCCCAGCTTCTCTGCGCACCGTTCCCTTCACTCGCTCCCCTTCTCCAGTGAAACTCAGAGCTTGTAGATGATGCCTGGCGGCGCAGAGTCGATGTCTGGAGATGCAGGGGTAGCTTCGGACGTGTCCACGGCGGAGTCTGTCTTCCGAGGCAAAGTAGATCTTGCCCTCCGCCCTAGACAATCCCTTGTGTTCCCCGCGGTGGGGGACATAGCAGGACCTGCGGCCATGGACGCGTCGGTGGCTGTGGCGAACCGGAAGGATGCCGTCGTCGTGAAGCTATGGAGGGAGGCGGCACACAACCTGGGACTGCTCGAGCTTCTTCGAGATCTTGATGAAGTTTTCGAGGTGAGGCCTTGCTCTGTCTTGTCTGGTTCTGCCATCAGGGATTAGCCTCTCGCCTCTGACTTCTTTTTCCCTTTTCGCTCCAGGAGGAGGAGAACATCATGGACAAGTTCCTTGACTGCGTCCACGCACTCTGCAGCCAGCATGTTCCGGGGTTTGCCCGGGGACTTCCAGATCCTCGAAACCCCTGAAGATTTTGCGAGAGTGTCCCCCTTTTCCCCCAGGCGTCCCCGGGAGAGAAGAGTTTACCCGGCAAACAAACAAAGACGGACAAATCTGCGCAGCCAGGTCGTCTGGGCTGGCCTTAGTAGCATAGGCTAGATATGCGCATAGGCTGTTTTCATGAATGTAATGCATGAATGTATTTCGAATGTTAAATATGAATGCAATCCTAATCTCAACTCCCGGAGGCATTTCCAAACTTCCCTTGCACTAACGCGCCGTATAGCTTATGAGGAGATTTCCCAGTATGCCAAGTATCCTGTTGTCTGCTGCAACAGTAATACCCCCAGGAGCACTATACCTTCCGGGGACTCACTCCACTGCCTCAGTTACTAGGCCAGAGGGAAACAGACCGTTCACGGGGAGGACGCCTCATCCCCGCCAAGGTTCTCATAGACTGTCAAGCATGCTCAGGTTGAAAGTATATTGACTCTGAGCGAGATGGTATGCCTAATATGCAAATGCAAGAACTTAGCTGTTTTTCTGCCGCTTCTGATTTCCTGGGCCTTTCCCGGGTATCCAGCTCCTTAGACCTCCGTCCTTTGCGAGTTTCTGCCCCGGGAAGGCGCTGCACACAGCAAACTTTCAGTAGGAAAAGAAAGGACCCTCTCTTCATGTCGTGAAAATGTTTACCCGAAGCAAACCGCAAGCAAGGTTGACTGTGCATTTCTGTGCTTACGTGCTTTAAAGCACAGCACTGCCCAAACCTCCCTCTTTGCGACAGCACGGCATGATCGGGAGGCAGCTCCTACTGGTAGGCGTGCTCGCGTACACCCCGTCAGCCACCGGCACATATCAGCCCCCTGCTTGGGGGTTGCCAAGGGTAATCATCTCACGACAAAAATTGAGGCTCACGGAATTGAAAACTTATCTTTTATTCCTTGGCGACGATTCTTACACCTTATTACAGAACACTAGCCCCTCAGGCGTGCTTAGTAGATACAACTATCTGCGATTCGTGTTCGTAATCAAGGGTAGAATTTGCGGAGGCTCTCGAGGGAGTGCGTTACCCGACACGGGCCTTCCCACTTGGACGGCACATTGCTCAAGTCGCCGGGCTTTGGCTTAATCCGGAGGACCAGGTCTTCTGGCTCCAATGCTCACGCTCGCACATGGCGGCCATGGTATCGCCTGAGCGCTTGTTGGTATCGGGCAGATCGGAGGGATGCCTGACATCTTGCTTCTCCCAAGAAATGGATGACACGTCTTCTGGCAATTTGCCCGATGATATCCCGAATACGCACTTCTCAGGGTTGAGTTTGAGTTTGACCCGGCGGAGATTTTCGAAAGTCTCGCGCAAGTCCTGGATGAGCGACACTTGGTACTGCGTCTTGAGTACGATGCCCTTGGCGTATGCTTCTGCGTTGCGGCCCAGCTGTGATCCCAAACAGGCCTGCACTGCTCGCTGGAAGGTCGCGCCGTGTTTCGGAGGCCAAAAGGTATCCGGGTAAAGCAGTAGCAGCCCTTGGTGGTAAAGAAAGTCGTCTTCTCTTGATCTTCGACTGACATTGCGATCTGATGGTACCCGGAGAAAGCATCTAGAAAACACAGCAACTCATATCCTGCCGTGGAACTACCAAACCAATCAAGCCGCGGTAGGGAGAAAGGATCCTTGGGACAGTTCTGGTTTAAGCCGGTTAAGTCGATGCGAAGGCGCCACTTGAAAGGAGAAGGACCCGGAGTTACTACTGGGTTTGCCAGCCACGAGGGGTGAAGAATCGGCCGAATGATTCCAGCAACTGCCAACTTGTCGACCTTAGTGATGATGAACTCCAACTTCTCTTTGCTCTGACTCTGCGGGACTTGCCTCACTGGTCGCGCATCCGCGCTGACCGCCAGTTTGTGCTCGACCACTCCCTTGGTATGCCGGGTAACTCCGAAGCATCCCAAGAGAAGACATCAGAATTTTCCCGAAGGAAGGTGACGAGCACGCCTTCCTATTTGCCGGAAGTGGGCCCGATGGTGCTGGAGCGAACTCCATCACTGGTCAGTGCCACCTTCTTAGTCAGCTGCGGGCCGCCCTGGAATGGCACCTTCTTGACGGACATCGATGTCGAGCCCCGGGGTCAGCTCCTTTCCCGGGGAGGGCGTCAACATTGTCCTCCATAGCAACTTGCGGGACATCCGCCGTTGCCGCTACGGTCTTGTTCAACTTGTGGACGCAGAAGATGGCATCGTCGATGTCGGCCTTGATTTTGATCACTCCCAATGGCATGGGTATCTTCAGCGTTGTAGGCGAAATGAGAGACGGCCATGAACTTGGCTAGAGCGAGACGGCCAAGTATGCCATTATACGGGAGCAGAGTGTCGGCGATGTCGAAGATGCGGTGTAGAAGTTCTTGTGATCACCGAAGGTGACAGGTAGAGTGATCTTTCCAAGGGGCCGAGTAACACTCCCGTTCACGCCTTGGAACACTCCGGTGTCCGTGAGGCGAGAGAAAGGGATCTGCAGAACACTCAGCACCTTGGCTGTCAGAAGGTTGAGGCTGGAGCCTCCGTCGACCAGCATCTTGGTGACGTTGAAGTTGTGGATGACCGGTGACACGATCAGTGGCAGAATTCCGACCCCGGCAGTGTTGGACGGGTGGTCTTTTGGGTCGAAGGTGATGACCTGGTTAGACCAGTCCAAGGGTTTCGTTGGCCCGGAAGCGACCGCATTGAGCTCCCGGACCAGCTTCTTGCTTGCGCCGTTGGATGGAGGGAACGAAGAGCCCCTGTGGATGCATCCAACGACTCCATTGACTTCCTGGAACTGGCCACCTTTGCCTCCTTGTATAGCGGGAGCTTCCCCATTGTTAGCCGGGGCAACCGCCTGATTTTTCCATTCACGCCCTCCTTGTTCGCCGCGCCCTCCTCCTCGGCCTCCACGGTCACCGCCTCGATTCCAGCCACGACTGCCTCCGCCTTGGCGACCCGTGGGACAATCTCAAGCGATGTGCCTGGCAGTGCCGCAGTGATGAGGACATCCCTACCATTGACGCAACCACAACTACTACATCACCTCAATTACAAGGAACATTCACTAGAGCTCGTGCACGTCAACTCCAACACAAGGTACTTTCGTTTCTACAAGCTACTCCTAATGCACATGAGAATATGATGCTGCCTAAAGTAGATGTGTTTGTTTCTCCTAGTAATGATGGACCAAGCATGGACGAGAGGGACAAGCTATGGAGCATGTACGTGGAGGGAGATAACCGCAGGAGTGGAAACAAGGAAGAAGATGACGCCACCATTGGAGATTGCTGCAACTTGAAGCCACCATGATGACATTTGAAGACTTGGATGAATACCTCAAGTCTACACTTCATAAATTCGTCCATAGTTACATATGGTGCTGCGTCACCTTTTATTTGTGGGCCAGACCCATGTAATTTCGAATCTGGACTTTTAGGGCGTTTTTAGAGTCCGTATAGAGGAAGGAAAGTGCACCAAGGGTTGGATTCGGCCAAACCCCAAGGTTGGCCGAAAGCCCCTCCTTTCCTCCTTATATACCTCGTCTAGGGTTACGTTTACACTTGGATTTTGTTTAGTTAAAAGAACTCAGCTATTTGCTAGTCTTCGCCATAGGCACGAGTGCCGGCTAGACTTCCTATACTACACACTTGCAAGATCCCACCTTCATCAATGAACTTCATCTTTTATCCGCAATTCTTGATTGCATTATTGGTTCTTACTTGTTCCTCGATCGCAGGTAGAACTAGACCTTTTTGGTCAGGCTGATCGTGCTTCTGTAGGATCGGTAACCTCGGGAGATTGGTTTAGCGATTGCATTGGCACTGCGTACGTGTGCATAGTAGTCGGATCGCCAAGGTCGAACTCCACCAGAATCGACGTATCATCATCTCATCGAAAGATTGGACACCTTTTCCCTATCAAGTGGTATCAGATTTCAGGTTGTTCGGTGAGATTTACTGTTTTCCTAGTTTAGATTGCATCTTCATACCTACAGTCCACGAAAAAGCCATAAAACACAATTAGAGTTAGATCATCCCGTCCTACAACCCGTCCGGGCCTGTCGCATTTTCTTTTCAGTGCATTGCATCGTTGAGTTTTCGTCTGCATCGTCGTGTCGAGTTGCTGGTCTTAGTGCCTAGTCCCGTAGAGTTTCGAGTTCTTTGCATATTTGTCTCGCCGCCGCCGCACGACTCGCACCATCCATCCACCATTGCCTTCCGCCACCACCATCTATACACGGCAGCCGCCGCCATCCATACCGCCGCCGCCACCATATCCGAGTTAGGGTTTGTGTTCACTTTCCCTACACGTATTCTGTTCATATCCGCTTCGACCACACCAAGTCGTGATCAAGTTTGTTTCGTACCTGTTTCGGTTTAGTTAAAAAAGAAGAAGTCAAATCCGCATCCTAGTCGGGTTGACCATGATTTCCACTAGTCCAGTCCGAGTTTAGTCCAAATTGGGCAGGTTTTCTCAGTTTTGGTTGTCCGGACTTTAAAAAATCATAACGAATTCATACGAACTCCGTTTTCGACGTTCGACCACTCAAAATTTTCAGAAAAAGTTCTGCATCCAGCCCAAACCAGCTCTGCAAGTTTGCGGCTCTGGAAAATCTCAGAATTGCCAAAAGAGTCCGGGAAGGTTGAGTTTTTGCCACTTTTCTGAAAAAGTAGGCATTTTAGTCCGAATTTCACCTATATCTTACTTTTGAGCTGCTCCTATGTGCTTGTTGTTGCCACGCCTTGACTTTGTTGGTGCTATAGGCTCGTGTCTCTAGTAGGTTCTGGACTAAGACCAGCACGGTACCGTCTTTGAGCGTTTATTCAACTTGCATTCCTGTTTTGATTATTGCTAATCCTTGCTACCATAAAGCCTCCTACAGCTCCACATATTTCTACTACGTGCATTGTGCCTCTCCTGGTAATCGCTTTGCCAATTTCTAAGGTGGAGATTCTTGCGGTTGCCGTGACGCTCTCCTGCTTGGTAAGGAATTTGTAAGGACCTTGTATATTGCTTGACGGATTACGTGCTTTCCACCATATTAGTAATTTCATACAAACATATACTTGTGATTTGTTTTTTGTTATCTACTAATCATGGCAGACAACATGGACAAGAAGACGAACAAGGAGATTTATGAGGACTTCCAGACGATGGTGTCCAAACACACTTTGGACATCGAGTCGCGTGTTGATGGTGCCATGGACCGTCTCGGTGGTTTAGAGAGCACTTTCAACACCAAATTTGATGACGTCAACACTAGTTTGACGGATCTGACCGGCAAGTTTGATCGCTTGTTGGACAAGCTACAGCAGCAACCACGCATACCTGGACCGGTGCTGCAGGGCAACAATGTTCCACGCGCCGGTAGAGTACGCCGCGACGATCCCACAACATCGGCGGCTTCTGCTGCTGCCCCTGCCGCCGCGGATGACATGGACGGTTACGCAACTGATCTCGAAGATCCTCCTCAGCCTCGAGGCCGTCCACACCAACATCCACGCAACAACATGCAGCAACCTCAGGTGCGTGATGAAGAACATGTCGCTAAGCTAAATTGACAATTCCGCCATTTGAGGGTAGATACAATCCTGATGCTTATCTCACATGGGAATTAGAGGTAGAACAACGTTTTGCATGCTTAAATTACCCTGAAGAGAGACGTGTTTGTGCTGCCACTTGTGAATTTACTGGTTTTGCTTCAGTTTGGTGGTCGGAACATTGTCGTCTCAATCATGATAATATGCCTGTTACTTGGGATGCTTTGAAACGTGCTGTGCGTACTCGTTTTGTACCTCCTTATTATCAGCGTGAACTGCTTCAACAACTAACTCGTTTGCAACAAGGAAAAAAATCTGTAGAGGAATATTATCAAGACTTACAAACTGGTTTGATTCGTTGTGGACTTGTAGAAGATAATGAAGCTATGCTTGCACGTTTTCTGAATGGATTAAACCGAGAAATTCAAACCATCTTAGATTAGAAGGATTATACTACTATTACTCGTTTGTTTCATCTTGCTTGCAAAGCTGAACGAGAAGTGCAGGATAGTCAACCGCGGCCAAGAACTAATTTTTCTGCAGGTCGTACATCGTCATGGGCTCCGCGCCAACCGGATTCAGTTTCACGCAGTGCCGCAGAACCTTCTTCCGCCAACAAGTCCACCATGCCGCCCTCGCGCACACCAGCACCAACTCAACCATCGACATCAACTGCTCATGGCCGGAGTTCGTCTTCCATGGGCTCCACGGGCAGAACGAGGGACGTCCAATGCTGCAAATGCTGGGGTTATGGTCATATTGAGAGAGAATGCAAAACTCAGTGCGTGATGATTGTGCGAGAAGATGGTGACTATGATTTTGCTAGTGATTATGATGAGGAGACACTTGCCCTTATGTCCGCACAGCAAGGGGACGACGGCCAAGATGATGACGACGCGGAGTACATGACCGATGAAGCTACGGATACCTACAAGAGCTTCGTTGCACAACGTGCTTTGAGTGTGCAACTAAGTCAAGCTGAGCATGATCAACACCATAACTTGTTCTAGACCCGTGGTGTAGTCAAGGACCGTGCTATTCGGATCATCATTGATGGGGGGAGTTGTAACAATTTGGTAAGCATGGAGATGGTGGAGAAGCTTGCTATATCTACGCGCCAACATCACCATCCATACATTCAGTGGTTTGACTCCACAGGTAGACTCAAGGTAACACGTACGGCTAGAGTGCATTTTTCCATTGGCACATATTCTGATTTTGTTGATTGTGATGTTGTGCCCATGCAAGCTTGTTCGCTGTTACTTGGTAGACCATGGCAATTTGATAGAGAATCTGTTCATATTGGTAAAACTAATCATTATACTCTTATGCACAATGGAAAGAAAATTGGCCTTAAACCCATGACTCCCAAACAGATTTTGAAAGATGATCTTGCTAGAGCTAGTAGAGCAAAAACTGAAAAGAAACAGCAAAGTGAGAATCAGATTGTTGCTAATGAAGTCATGCCACCTCCTAGAAATACTAAATCTAGTGCAGAACTTCCCAATGAAATTCGTTTCAGAAAACCATGTTTCTTTGCTAGCAAATCTGATCTTGCTGATTTGGATGTTTCTACTGATGTATGTTATGCAATTGTTTGCAAAGAGGTACTGTTTTCATTTGAGGATCTGCCTCCCTCTTTGCCTCCTATTGTTGCTAACATTTTGCAGGAATATGTGGACGTTTTTCCACAAGAGTTGCCGCCGGGGCTGCCACCAATTCGGGGAATAGAGCATCAAATTGATTTGATTCCTGGAGCTTCTCTTCCTAATCGTGCAGCCTACCATACCAATCCAGAGGAGACTAAAGAGATTGAGCGAAGAGTTCAAGACCTACTCGATAGAGGTTATATTCGTGAGTCTCTTAGTCCTTGTGCTGTTCCGATTTTGTTGGTACCTAAGAAAGATGGTTCATCACGCATGTGTACTGATTGTAGGGCTATAAATCACATTACAATTCGTTATAGACACCCTATACCACGTTTGGATGATATGCTTGATGAGTTGAGTGGTTCTACCATATTCTCTAAGGTTGATTTGCGTAGTGGTTACCACCAAATTCGTATGAAACTAGGCGATGAATGGAAAACAGCATTTAAAACTAAATTTGGTCTCTATGAGTGGTTAGTTATGCCTTTTGGGTTAACCAATGCTCCTAGTACTTTCATGAGATTGATGCATGAAGTTTTGCGTGCTTTCATTGGACGTTTTGTGGTGGTTTACTTTGATGATATTTTGATATACAGCAAGTCTTTAGAGGAGCATCTCACTCATTTGCGTGCTGTTTTTGATGCTTTGTGTGCTGCACATTTGTTTGGTAATCTTGAGAAGTGCACCTTTTACACCGATCGAGTTGCGTTTCTTGGCTATGTTGTTACAGCACAGGGCATTGAAGTGGATCCCGCGAAAATTGACGCAATTTTGAGTTGGCCTACACCTTTGACGTTAACCCAATTGAGGAGCTTTCTTGGCCTTGCTGGGTTCTACCGGCGCTTTGTCAAGGATTTTGGGTCTATTGCAGCGCCGCTGAATGAGCTTACAAAGAAGGATGTGCCCTTTGTTTGGGGTGAGGCACAACAAGATGCGTTCATGACTTTGAAAGCTAAGTTAACACATGCTCCATTACTCCAACTTCCTGATTTTAATAAGACTTTTGAACTTGAATGTGATGCTAGCGGAATTGGGTTGGGAGGTGTGTTATTACAAGAGGGCAAACCTGTTGCATATTTTAGTGAAAAACTGAGTGGTGCTAGTCTGAACTATTCTACTTATGATAAGGAATTATATGCTCTTGTTCGGACTTTAGAAACTTGGCAACATTATTTATGGGCGAAAGAATTTGTTATACATTCTGATCATGAATCTTTGAAGCATATTCGTAGTCAAGCAAAACTGAATCGTAGACACGCTAAGTGGGTTTAATTCATTGAGTCTTTTCCTTATGTTATTAAATACAAAAAGGGTAAAGATAATGTTATTGCTGATGCGTTGTCACGTCGTTATACCATGCTATCTTAACTTGACTTCAAAATTTTCGGTTTGGAAACAATCAAAGACCAATATGTGCATGATGCTGAATTTAAAGATGTATTACAGAATTGTCAAGAGGGTAGGACATGGAACAAATTCGACCTCAATGATGGATTTGTGTTCCGTGCTAACGGATTATGCATCCCAGATAGTTCCGTTCGTCTTTTGTTGTTGCAGGAGGCGCATGGAGGAGGATTGATGGGCCACTTTGGTGTCAAGAAGACGGAGGACGTGCTTGCTGCACACTACTTTTGGCCATGCATGCGTCGGGATTTTGAGAGGTTTATTGCTCGCTGCACTACATGTCAAAAAGCTAAGTCTCGCCTTAATCCACATGGTTTATATATGCCTCTGCCCGTTCCTAGTGTTCCTTGGGAGGATATTTCTATGGACTTTGTTTTGGGATTGCCTCGCACACAGAAGGGGAGGGATAACATTTTTGTTGTGGTGGATAGATTTTCTAAGATGGCACACTTTATTCCTTGTCACAAGACTGATGATGCTACACATGTTGCTGATTTGTTCTTTCGCGATATTGTCGTTTGCATGGTGTGCCAAATACTATTGTTTCTGATCGTGATACTAAGTTTCTTAGCCATTTTTGGAGATGTTTGTGGGCTAAGTTGGGGACGAAATTATTGTTTAGTACTACATGTCACCCCCAAACTGATGGACAAACTGAGGTAGTGAATAGAACTTTATCTACTATGCTAAGGGCTGTGTTAAAACAGAATCTGAAAAAGTGGGAAGAATGTTTGCCTCATGTAGAATTTGCTTATAATCGCTCGCTGCATTCTACTACTAAATTGTGCCCTTTTGAGATTATATATGGTTTTGTTCCTCATGCACCTATTGATTTATTGCCTCTTCCAAATACGGTGCAACATAATTTTGATGCTACACAACGTGCTGAAATGATTGTTAAGTTGCATGCATCTGTTAAAGAGAACATTGAGCGAATGAATGCTAAGTATAAAATGTATGGGGATAAAGGAAGCAAACATATTGTGTTTGCCCCAGGAGATCTTGTTTGGTTGCATTTGCGCAAGGATCGCTTTCCTGATTTGCGCAAGTCAAAACTAATGCCACGAGCTGATGGCCTTTTAAAATCTTGGAGAAATTAAATGATAATGCATATAAACTTGAGCTGCCTGCAGAGTTTGGGGTTAGTCCCGCATTTAACATTGCAGATTTGAAGCCATACTTTGGAGAAAATGATGTGATGGCGTCGAGGACGACTTCAATTCAAGAAGGAGAGCATGATGAGGACATCCCTACCATTGACGCAACCACAACTACTACAACACCTCAATTACAAGGACCATTAACTAGAGCTCGTGCATGTCAACTCCAACACAAGGTACTTTCGTTTCTACAAGCTACTCCTAATGCACATGAGAATATGATGCTGCCTAAAGTAGATGTGTTTGTTTCTCTAAGGAATGATGGACCAAGCATGGACGAGAGGGACAAGCTACGGAGCATGTACGTGGAGGGAGATAACCGCAGGAGTGGAAACAAGGAAGAAGATAATGCCACCATTGGAGATTGCTGCAACTTGAAGCCACCATGATGACATTTGAAGACTTGGACGAATACCTCAAGTCTACACTTCATAACTTCGTCCATAGTTACATATGGTGCTGCGTCACCTTTTATTTGTGGGCCAGGCCCATGTAATTTCGAATCTGGACTTTTAGGGCGTTTTTAGAGTCCGTATGGAGGAAGGAAAGTGCACCAAGGGTTGGATTCGGCCAAACCCCAAGGCTGGCCGAAACCCCCTCCTTTCCTCCTTATATACCTCGTCTAGGGTTACGTTTAGACTTGGATTTTGTTTAGTTAAAAGAACTCAGCTATTTGCTAGTCTTCGCCATAGGCACGAGTGTCGGCAAGACCTCCTGTACTACGCACTTGCAAGATCCCACCTTCATCAATAAACTTCATCTTTTATCCGCAATTCTTGATTGCATTATTGGTTCTTACTTCTTCCTCGATCGCAGGTAGAACTAGACCTTTTTGGTCAGGCTGATCGTGCTTCTGCAGGATCAGTAACCTCGGGAGATTGGTTTAGCGATTGCATTGGCGCTGCGTACATGTGCGTAGTAGTCGGATCGCCAAGGTCGAACTCCACCAGAATCGACGTATCATCATCTCATCGAAAGATCGGACACCTTTGCCCTATCACGCACTTGTAGCAGCCGTTGTGCCCGGCTCCGCCAGTTCGACGTTGCTCACGTTCGGCGAGGTACCGGAGTGCACGACAGTCCTTGAGCGCGTGGTTATCGTCTGGGTGGATATGGCACCACGGGTCGTCTTCTTCTTCCTCAGTTGTGACGGGCTTGACCTTCTTCGCGAGTGGCTCGGTGACAAAGACGCGCTTGTCGGCACCAGCATCACGCTTCTTGTTCCTGGCGGTAGTGGCCTTTGATCGGTTGTCTTATAGGGGGGTTTTGTGTTATCGTCTCCACAGGGATCAACAAGGTTATGATGGTTCTAAGGGTTGGCAGAAGCTAAACCAAATCTTCAGGTTTTTATGTTTCCAACAGAAAAGTAAAGGTTTTTACTGAAAAGGGTTTAAGAACTAAAGTTCAGAATTTAACTTGCTGCTTCTGGGTTGTCAATCCAGTTGCTGGCAAGGATCCAAGCAAGGTTTACACAGGGAACAAGAATTACTCGAACAGCTTGCAGAGACTAGTCATGCAAGCAAGGGTTTTTTAGCAGTTTTAAGCAGGAGAAAAATGCATAACACAAAGATCACTGCTTTCTGGGTCGTCAAGCCAGATCATAAGTGAGTTAACAAGCAAAGGGAGGCTAGGGACAGAATTACAACACTCAGTGTGCAAGGACTAGCCTTACACACACAGATCAAAGCAAACAACAAACAGATCAAGTAAATCTTCAGATAAAACAGAGAATTGTGTCACTCAATTCACTGCAGTAGCCAAATATCACAAGCTCTACTTGCAGATGGATGATCTACAAGTTTCACACAGGATTACACAAGAAAGTGGAGGGAAGTCTTTAGCTTTAGCTCACAGAAAACCCTAGTCGAAGCAGAGGAAGCAGAGAGGTGGAAGAAGAGTTACAGATCATGAGCTTCTGGTCACCAAGGCCTTGTACTTCTTCTCCTGATCATTGTGCATCTTGTTCTTCTTCTTGTTCTTGCTCTGTTTCTTGGAGTTCTTGGTCTTGGGTTGGTGGTAGAAAGGTGTAGTGGAGGCTGAGGGAAAGGTGGAGTGGAGTGGCGTGTGAATGGCGAGTCGAGAGCGAGAGAGAGGGTCTGTGGTGGTGGTGGCTTTATACACCTTTTTCCATTGTGGTGGAGGTGTGGTACGAGTTGATGGAGAGGGAAGCTTCCTCCTTCTTGCTGCAGCACTGTGCACATGGCATGTTTCTCTCTTTTTCACCTTTTGCCTTTATGCCTTTTGTGGTTTCCTTGATCTCCAAGTTGATCTTCTTTCCCTTTCTATGATTCAAACTTATTTGAATTGCTTCTTCTCTTCTCTTGTGGTCTTGTATTGCTTCACTTGTGCTTTGCTTCGAGTGGTGATGAAGAACTTGAGTTTACTGACAGAATTGATCTCTGTCAGTTACTGTTCACTTTCTGGCACATAGATGTTCTTCATTTTCTAGCTTGATTTGAACTTGTTGATCATGGCCATCTTGTTTGCTGCATTGATATGAGTTGAATGCTGCATCTTGCCTCATTCTACATTGGATCTTCTGAAGATTATGTGCCTTTGCGCACTGAACTGCAAAATAAGTGAAAAGCATATCAATGAAGATATTTGCAGTTCTGGTATAGAAACAGTGAGGTTTTTGAGGTTTTAGGTCTGTGAATTATGCATATAATTGATGATGATCAAACCCCCAGACTTAAACCTTTGCTTGTCCTCAAGTAAAGAGAATTGGATACAAATGGGAACAAGCAGAGTAATGAATAGTGCAAGGTTCTGGAAACTTAGCAGTTCATTCTAATTGGATTCAAATGCAATTCTGTTTACTACTCGAGCAAGTGCTAGTTTGGAAACAAGTTTCAAATAGAAGAATTTAACCATTTCTAAGTTCAAATGCTTGGGATTAGTATGATAAGACAATTTGCACAGAAATGGAAAAGAAAATGATCCAGAAAATAGCCAAGATGCAGGAATGCATGCTTAGTCAGTGCTTCACCTAGTACAGTTCCAGGGAACATAATAGGCTAATGCTGCAGGAATGCATGAGTTAGTTAGTGTAAGAAGATACTTGCTTTAATAGTTAGTGCGTCACAAGCTACCATCCAGGATCATAGCTGCTAATGCAAAAATTGTTGCTTGAAGATTCAGTCCACTTTTTCTTTGTTAGTGCGTCACATACCCCAATCCCGAGATTGTGGTTGCTAATGCAAAAATTGTTTGTTGTTACACATTTTCAGTTAGTGTTTAGTGCTTCACAAATCACTATCCAGAGATATTGATTGCTAATGCAAAAAATGCAAATGTGCAGAGATGGAGTTAGTAAATGGCTCTAAAATGGATCATATAATTCAGTTTCATAGCAAATGGCATTATCAAGTATTCCACAAGTTTTGAACAGAGAAATAAGCTAATTCTGCTTTGAAAAATGGGTCTGAACATAGCCTTTGCAAGAATAATAAGCAGATACAATACATGATTCACAACAGAATGTAATGCTATTTGATCAGAACAGAGCAAAACCATATAATTTTTTCTGTGACAGCCATAAAATTGCCAAATTGATCATAAATCTGAAACATGGCATAACAATATTATTCATGCTGTGAATAAGATATAAAGATTGGAATGTTTCCACCTGGTGTTTACTTCTGCTTCTTGATATCATAGCCAAAACTTTCTCCTCTTCCTTTTATTCAAAATCTGAAAAACAAAGACAAAAAGAAAAACACAAACAAAAACTTAACAAGTGGATGGAAATAACATGCAAATAATGTATAAGGGTACCAGGCTGCATCCTGATGAGAGCTTGTTTATAGTCATGAGCCTAACTGTAGCTTCTTCACTGGTTCTCAGCTGCAGAGGATGCATTGGGATCATCCTCAGCTTCATCATCATCTGTTTCTTCACTTTCTTCAGTGTTCAACTGCTCTCCTGCTCTGTAATTGATGAGGACATCCATACACTTGACACATCTTCACCTCATGATGATGATCACCAAGTTGCTGCAAAGAAGTCCAATGATGAAATCAGAATTGGTCCTATTACAAGAGCTCGTGCAAAGCTATTAGAACAATAGGTGAACTCACTCCTAATAGAATCTGAATATTTCATTAATGAGAATTGTTTACTGCCTAAGTCTTTGTTTGTGTGCATACTCAGGTTTGTTGAATTGGAAGGCATAGCACGAGGGAGCAAGGAGCTGCAGCATTTGGAGCAAGAGGATCACGACATGGAGTACACAAGCTGAAGAGGATGCGGGAGGAGAGGGAGGCAGCGTCAAAGGGCCAGGGAGGCCACCACGCCACACATGGGCAAGCGCCACATCAGGCCTGCGTGCCTTAAGGCTGAACCCAACCCTTTGGGTCAGTTTGTATCTAGTTGGGTCGAACCAATTTGAGTCCAAGTCGGGTGGGTTGCACCACGTCGGGACTGTAGCTACAGTACGACGCTACAGTACGCCCACCTCTTTATATACTAGTCCAGCCGCCATAGATGGGTCAGACCACGTTTAGATTAAACCTTAGCTTTTAGTTGAACAGCGAAAGCTTTCCTCTGAAATTATACATCTCCAATTCGCATCGATCTGGAGAGTTGAACATCAATTGAAGTGTGATCTGTTCTTTCCATTGGGAATTAGTAGATTGCAATTATACCATTTCGTGGACGACGGCTACGTGCGCAAGTGTGTGAAGTCGTGAATATCCAAAGGGTTAGAGAGCTGCTGCATTGGCATCAGGGATCTAGCAAGGAGAGTTCTCGGTGACACCAAGTTATCCATCATCCAACGATGATGTAGCCCGACCTACGTCTCCTACAACAAGTGGCCCAATGACAAGAGCAAGAATCAAAGCTCTCCATGATAAGGTGAATTCTCCTATCTATGTGTGATCTGACACTCCTTTGAATGGGTTGCTACTTCATTCGGATACGTTGTGCATACTCAGGAACAACTACCAAGAAGATCACCAAGCAAGTGCAGAAGTTGGACAAGAAACGAGTCAAGAGGAAGATGAAGAAGACGAAGCATCAGCCCAGCGGTACTACGCCGGAGGGCCGGTACTACCGCCAGGACCCAGGCAGTGGCACCAGCGTACTACCGCTGAGATGAAGACCTGCGTGAGTTCCAGGCAGCGGTACTACCGCCGAGCCAGCGGTACTACCGCCAAGAGCAGGCCACGGTACTACCGCCAGAGGTACCGCTGGAGGTACCGGCACGCCGAAAACGCCATGGATACCCTACGGTACCTCCCGGTACCCGCTTCGTACTACCGCCAGCGAGCGCATATAATCCCAGCGGTACTACCGCTGTACTTGGGAAGATTCGGGCTGAAGCCCATGTAAAGGCCCACAACTTACCCCTTCGCCTCATAGACTATAAATACTCCACCTCTGCCTAGGGTTAGGGTTAGACTATGATTTGAACTAAAGTAGAGCTGACTCCTTCTCAAAGTGTCTCTTTCCTCCTATGGAGATGAATCAAGACCTCCACATGTGGAGATGAACCAAGGCCTCCTCTTGAGGAGAAGATCCCTGCGTGGATACCAAGGCTCCGCTTGTAGTTGCGATTACTTGCTAATCTTCCTCTTTGAGTGGCTAGATTGGGTTGGTTGGATTGACCAATTGGACAAACAATCCTAAGAGTAAGGTGTGCTTGGGAGAGGAGGATTGGGGGCTGCCCTCGGGGATTTGTTACCAGTCGATTCTTGCCGGGTTGCTACTTGCTATTTACCCTTGTGTGTTTGATTTCCCTCTCTTTGTGTTCATCGTTCTTCGCGTGTTCTTCGTGTTCATCCTTCCCTCCGCACAAATCCGTGAAAATCGGGACCTACCCGCATCATATGGTATCAGAGCTCTAGGTTGACACGGATTTGATTTGTGTTTCCACCAAAATCCACCAAATTTTTCTTCGTTTTTGAGAAATTCGAAAATTTCCACCAAAAATAGCCTTGCCTTGATTCGAGCCGATCTGTCGATTCGTTGCGTTTTTGGTAGTTTTTGTCCATGGATCTGTTGCTTTAGGACCCCCTCCACCTTTGTTTGCGTTCCCTAGCCTCAATTTTGCCGATTTCCCACGAATTCGAGGAATTTTTGGAGCCCACGTCCGCCCAAAATTCGAGTCAAACTCGCACAGATTCGTGCGCAGCGGTACTACCGCCAGTGCAGCGGTACTACCGCCGCAGCGGTACTACCGGGCGGACCAGCGGTACTACCGCCAGGGCCAATTTTTCAGAAATTTTTCTTTTCCTCGGTTCGTTTTGGCATTTCCTCTTTGGTTTGAGTCCTTTCTTGGTGTGCTTTACGTCTACAACATCGACAAGCTTCCGCAGCAACATCATCAAGCCAAGCGACGACGCCACCAAGGACTCGACATTCCCCACCATCATATTCCGTTGTGAGCCCTTCTTCCTTTCGCGCAACTTAACCTATTGGACTAGCTCGGTGATATTGCGAGGCATTGCACGTGTTGAGTGTTTGTCTTCAAGTATTGGCGAGTGTGTATCGTTAGAGAGCTTGGCACTAGCAAAAGAGAAGGAATCATCGTCAAAAAGCAAAAATCAAAAAAAAAAGAGAGAAAAGAAAAGAATCAAGTGGTGCCAAGTTCATCTCTTGTAGGTTGCGACAAAGCTAAGACCGCCAAAGTGAGTGTGAGTGTTAACTCTTGTGCAAATCCGTTGCCCACAAAAAGCAATTGAGCTAGCGTCCTTCTTGTGTTGGGTGACATTTGAGCACGTAGTCTTCGTTAGGTTGTCTATCTTCGAGTGCTCGCCCTTTGGTCGCCCAACCCCATCATTCGCTTTTGTGTGTGTTTCTTCATCATTTGTGGTTGGAGTTTCTTTGGTAATTTGATCATTGTGGATTTTCTCTACCTTTGACAATATACTTGTCGGCGGGTTTGCTTGTTTCGTTTGCCACTTCATACCTTCCTATCCTCATAAGTGTGTGTGTTGGGTGTTAGAACCGGATACTCTCCTCTCAAGCCACATTATACTTGGGATATAGTTTGTCTTGGTTTTTCCTTACCACATCTCACTTGTTCTTGAGAAAATGTTTAGGGGAAGTACAAACGGAAGCTCAAGCTCGGATGAGGAAATCCATGGTGGAGTTCGCGGTGATCATGGCTATGTCACCCAATCCGAGTTCGTCGGTCTTCGACACCTTGTTCGTGATGGCTTAGGCCGCTACGAGCGCCGTCTCCAAACTCATGATGCCAACTTCAACGCAATCAATGCGAACATGGAGCGGATGACCGAAGCTATCAACAACCTTGCGCGACAACGAGCTCCTTCACGCTCAAGCCGTACAAGAAGCACCTCAAGGTCGACACAAGCACATCATGGACGTCATGAACCTCGACAAGAACGTCAACATGATTCAAGGAGCGACGCCCATGAACGACCTCCTCCTATCGTTGAACAACCACATGATCTTCACGCGAACAATGCCAATGCGCATCAAGAACAACCTCACCAAAATGATGATCGTCGCGCACGCATACCATCACCACCACCGCCCAACGTGATCGTCATGACCCATTGGCTAATGACAATGGCGTTCCGGGTGCGAATGACTTTGGTGAACAAGGACGTCACCCTCGTCATCCTCCAAGGCCACGTCATCAAAACCATGACAATGCGAACAATGTCGAGCAACCCGTTCCTCAACAAGAGCTACCTCCTCAACATGCGCCTCGTCAAGAGCTTCCTCATGATCGTCACCAACACCAACGTTCCGAGTCAAGTGATAACGAGTCAAGCCAACACAATGGTGATGGACTCAACCGAAGGAGACGTGGACGTGCATTCCCACGTGGTGGCCACGTGACGACTATGATGACTTGACCAACGTCCGCTTTGACATACCCAAGTTCTACGGCACAAGTGATCCGGAAGCTTACTTCTCATGGGTACTCAAGGTTGACAAGATCTTCCGTGTGCAACGCTTCTCCGACAAAAGAAGGTTGCCTTAGCCTCGATGGAGTTTGAAGAGTATGCTCTCTTGTGGTGGGAACAACTACAAGATGCTCGTGTCGCTAACCACCAACAACCAATTGACACTTGGGTTGAAATGAAAGAAACCATGTACAAGCGCTTCGTGCCAAGCCATTACACTAGAGACTTATACAAGAAGTTGCAAGAGTTGAAGCAAGGTTTGAAGTCGGTTGAGAGTACTACAAGGAAATGGAAATCTCCATGATGAGAGCCAATGTCAACGAGTACGAAGAGCAATCCATGGCTCGTTTCATGAATGGCCTCAACTATCCCATCAAGAAGATCGTGGAGTTCCAACCATATGCCTCTTTGGTTGAGCTAGTACATCAAGCTTCCAAGGCCGAGCGCCACGTGCTTGAAGAGCTCAAATACCTCAAGACAAAGGCATTCTACGCCAACAAGCCTTCTTCGTCAACTCCTACACCTTCACAAGCTCTTCCTCAAGCGAACACTCGAGGTCCTCCAAGAGTCTCTACTTCGACACCTCAAGCGCCTCAACCTTTCAAGAAAGTACCTCCTCCTCCAAGGCGCCTCAAGGATCTTCGTCCGGCACAAGACTTTGCAATGTTACAAGTGCGGCGGACAAGGGCACAAATCTTTTGAGTGCACCAACAAGAAGGTCATGATCATCAATGACATGGGAGAGTATGAATCTATGAGTGAAGATGAGTACAATGCTTTGAACAAGGTCGCCACAATGCAAAGTGCTCAAGAAGAAGAAAGTGAATCTATTGTGATGGCGACAACAAAGACCCTTCCTTGGTTGTGGCAAGAGCTTTAACCGCCAATGTTCAAGTAGAAGAAGACCAAAGATGCAACTTGTTTCATACAGAGCGGGAGTCAATGGAAAGTCCATCAAGGTCATCATAGATGGTGGAAGTTGCCACAACCTAGCGAGCAAAGAACTTTGTGATAAGCTCAACTTGAAGTTCAAGAAGCACCCACATCCTTACCATGTGCAATGGTTGAGTGATACCGGAGCCGTCAAGATTCAACACATGGTGCAAGTGTCCTTCAAGATTGGAGCCTATGAAGATACGGTTGATTGTGATGTTGTGCCTATGAACGTTTGTCACTTACTCCTTGGGCGTCCATGGCAATTTGACAAGGGTGCTATGCATGATGGAGGACAAACTACTATAGCTTCAAGAACAACGACAAGACCTTCGTCCTTCGTCCCATGACACCAAGTCAAGTCATCGCCGACAACGCCAAGACTATTGCAAGGGCACAACAAGATCGTTCGTTCTAGTGAGATGAGTGGTGAGCGAGAGACCCACCATAAAGTGAGTGAGAGCCACAAGCCAAATGAGTGTGACACTTCAAAGAGAGTTCCCACAAAACTTACACTATTTGCCACAAAAGAGAGATGAGGGAGTTGAGAGAAAACCCATCCACCCTCCACTATGTGCTCATATGCAAGGGTGAAGTTTCTATGACTAACACTTTCACAAACCTTCCTCCTTCTTTGTTGTCTCTTTTGAAGGACTTTGAAGATGTTTCCCTCAAGACGTGCCACCGGGACTACCTCCTCTACGGAATCGAGCACCGCATCGACCTTGTTCCCGGCGCACCGCTACCAAACCGCGCTCCTTACCGCACCAACCCCGAAGACAAAGGAGATCGAGCGCAAATACAAGAACTTCTTGCCATGGGACATATCCGCGAGAGCTTGAGTCCGTGCCGTGCCCGTCATCTTGGTACCCAAGCACGACAACACTCTTCGCCTTTGCATGGATTGTCGCCCCATCAACGCCATCCGTTCGGTATCGCCATCCTATCCCTCGACTTGATGATATGCTCGATGAGCTTTGTGGTTCCGCTATATTCTCCAAAATTGATCTTAAAAGTGGATATCACCAAATACGCATGTGTGAAGGTGATGAATGGAAGACCGCATTTAAAACTAAGCTTGGTCTTTATGAGTGGCTCGTCATGCCATTTGGTCTTTCCAATGCACCTTCTACTTTATGCGTCTCATGAATCATGTTTTGCGTCCTTTCATTGGAAATTTGTTGTGGTATACTTTGACGACATCCTTATTTATAGCAAGTCTTTGGAAGAGCACACTTCTCATGTTGCTCAAGTTTTGTTGGTTCTTCGCAATGAAAAGCTTTATGCAAATCTTTCTAAGTGCACTTTTGCCACCAACAAACTTGTTTTCTTGGGTTTTGTTGTTTCTTCGGATGGAGTCAAGTCGATGAAGCAAAGATACAAGCAATTCGGACTTGGCCTTTTCCGACAGCTTTGCACCGCGCCTTGGTCTTGTCCATCTTTGAGCTGGACCCACAGGCGGTGGACCCACTTTCGCAGTACTAGGGGAACCCCGTGTTCCACTGCTGCGACATGTATTCATTGGTGTCAAGCTCTCATTACACCTATCATAGCATCTTGAATGGTTAAAGTTTAAAGTGAAAGCAAATATGAGTAGTGTGCTTAACAAAGTATGGGTTGAATGTCTCATGCCCCTTGAATACAAGTACCTACACCACGCTGTTGCTCAACTTTGGCCACAAAGTAAGTTCAAGTTAATGGTCATTGAAAGTAATATAATAGCGTCATCAAGAGCGTCAACTGGGGTACCTCGTGTCCCAGAAAATGGAACAGCCCATGTCAAAATGACAAGACAAACAAACAACATGAACAATCTCAACACCTTTTTTATTTACTATTGGTATAACTTTTTATTGTGAGGTGCATCACTGAAGGTTCACCATAAAATTTCCACCATGAATGATGCATGGGTTAGATTACCGGCCCAGGCGTCTCTCTAGCCATTTATACAAACTCATTAAACTTACTAAGTTTCTGCATCTATTTGCACCATGATAAGCATCCATAAACAAAATCAACTAAATATAATGAAGAGCATGTTAAAAGCTTGCCATGTGACAGCACATATGAGCTAACTCCCAACCAAGACTCTTGTCAAGCTTAAACTTCATAATTTTAATCGCAACGGTTCATGTTTATTAAGTGCAATAAAACTAAAGTGTAAATCAAGTTTGTGAGAGCTTTTTAACCAACTTTTCCCATAACAATCAATAACATAAGCATTTTAATTCGGAGGTATAGATAATACAAAACAAAATGATAAACATACTCGGAATAGCATAAAGCTAATAGGTAGATATGGTGGACTCGCTGGAAAAACTTTGGTTGAAGGTGTTGGAAAACAAGTTTCTACTTGTTGGAATTTTTGGGCTAGCAAGAGGAGAAAGTTGCCGTCTAAATGCATGCATAAGTTTCCATAGAACTAATCAATCCATGTTAAACAAACTAAAGTAACATTCAGCATCAAAACATGAATAAAATATAGCTCTTGATAAAACACTTGCAAATTAATACTCATTAGAAAGCACATGAATCATGCAACTATATGTATCTTTTTGAATTAACTCACACATCCCTTTCCCAATTTTTTAATAGCATCCAACTTAATTCAACCCAAATTTCTAGTACCTCTCTTATGTACAAATGATAGTGGTGGTCTCAAGGCAAACAAAAATCAAACCGAAATAAAAAGCAAATAAAAGACGCTCCAAGTTTATGCGATAAAGTGCATTGATCGAAAAACAGAAGGTAGACGTGTGCAAACCGAGAGTGTGTTGGTCCAGTGGGGTTATCTTCACATCCCCAAGCTTATGGTCTTCACCATCCTTGGATAGCTCTTGGTGCATCTCCTCTAATCCCTGTGAAAAAACTTCAAAACACCGTTTCTCCCATTTCTTTTCTGTGGGTGACATTAGTAGTGATAGACAAATGAATTGCTTGCTGGATAAAATCCTTAAACAAAAATTCATATGAATGTCCAGAAAGTGTATAATGTTGTATGCCTACTTATAAACTCAATTGGATCAAAAATATTCAAGTTAAAAGTTTAAAGAATACATTAAACAAAATGGGACAGAATCTGTCTAGAAAAACAGCAGCAGCAAAACAATATGTCGAAAAAATCTGAAACAATTCATGCATCCATAGGATGAAAAGTTGCAACTAAATTTAAAATATTAGCTCATTCGGAGTTACATAAAAGGAATGAAAAACCATACCGTGCACAGATTCGTACTGGAATAAAATCTCCGAATGCAAAAAGCAACTTTCTCAAACCAAAATGGGTAAAACTTGGCAATTTATAAAAAATTCCAGAAACAAAACTAAAAACTAAGTCTCTTGTTACAGCAAGAGGACACAAATAAAATAAAAAAATAAAAACAACCGGGTTGCCTCCCGTAAAGCGCTTTCTTTATAGACATGTAGCTAAGCTTCTTACTTGATATTATAGTGGACGAAGCTCACGAGGGAGCTTGAACTTTGATGTGATACTCTTCCTTTGGAAGTGTTGCATGCACTTCTTGTGTGAAACTGAAACTTCACATTCCCTTCTTTTGAATCAATAATAGCACCTGTGGTACGAAAAAAAGGTCTTCCAAGAATAACTGGACTAGAGATTTTATTCCCCATATCCATGATTAGAAAATCAACAGGTACAAATGTCATATGCAACTCTACCATAACATCACTTACTTTTCCTAAAGCATGTTTCATGGAATCATCGGCAAGTGCAAGTTCAATAGAGCATTTTTCAAGATTCTTTAATTCAAGAACTTCATATAATTCTTTAGATAAAACAGAGACACCAGATCCTAGATCAAGTATAGACGGGTGTGTCTCTTTTCTGATTAGGGGTGGCCCGATCTTCTCGATGAGCGGTGGGTAAGTGGATGATGATGAAGGATAACTTGCGAGAATCTGACGAACTCTCCGGCTGCTCCCCTGTTGCCAATGCAATAGCTCTTCAACCCAATGGATATTCGCGACGCCTCACAACGATGCAACGTAGCCGCCGACCACGAAGCGGTTTCTGCAATCAACTAATTCCCAATGGAACAACAGATCACACTCAAACTTTGGTAGCAATAACCTCCAGATCAAAACAAAGTGGAGGGGGTGAATTCCTGATCGCAACAAAGAGGAATTCCGATATAGATGAATGCTTAGCAATCCAATCTAGGGTTTATGTTTAAACGTGGTCTGACCTATTACAATAGAGTTCTTGGGTATATATGGGGGCTGGGGAGACTTTCCCATGCCCAAAATCCAGATCTAAACCGACCTGAGACGAAACAGACTCGAAAAGACACGTTTCCGACTTTACTCGGATATTCCGAGTCACGGCGACTCGGATAATCCGAGTTTCTACAGAACCTTCCGACGCAGCGATTCATTTAACCCGGATTATCCGATCCAAGGTGTCTCGGATAATCCGAGTTTTTCCAGAACTGTTTTTGGTGCAATCCTGCGATGGACCGGATATTCCGGTCAGTGCCAACTCGGATATTCCGATAAATTCCAGAACTTCTTTTCTTCAAGTGCTCCTGCCTCCCTCTCCTCCCTCGAGCTCTTGAAAGACTTGTTCGTCATGTTGTCCATGTCCTCCTCCATGTCTTGCTGCTCCTCTCCTCCGATAATGTTTGTGTTATCAAGAACCCTGATCATACATAAATGCATAGACTTAGGTAGTATAAAATTCTCATAATCACAAACATCATATTCAATTAAGAGTGAGTTCACCTGTTGTTCTAATAACTTGGTTCTTGACCTTGTCATTGGACCAATCCTCACTTCATTAGGCTTGTCTTCAGCAGCAACATCATCAACAGGAAAAGATGGTAAGGAACTAGGGATGTCCTCATCATCCTCCCCCCTTGAAAAGGCGTCAACCTCGACGCAGCAAGGTCTTCTTCGGCATATGGCGTCAAATCAGCAACATTGAGCGTATTACTCACGCCAAACTCAGTTGTTGGAAGATCTATTTTGCATGCATTGTCATTTATCTTGGCAAGAACTTTAAAAGGACCATCACCACGCGGCATCAACTTAGACTTGCGCTGAACAGGAAATCTGTCTTTGCGAAAGTGTACCCAAACCATGTCGCCGGGCTGAAGGATCACCTCCTTGCGTTTCTGATTAACACGAGCAGCATTGTACTTGCCTTTCTTCTCTATAGCTTCTTTAGTCTTCTCATGTATCTTCCTCACAAAATCGGCACGCTTCGATGCCTCCATGTTGACTCTCCCATGTAGTGGAAGCGGCAGCAAATCAAGTGGTGTAATGTTTTTAAAACCATAGACGACCTCAAACGGACACAATTGCGTGGTTGAATGCACCGCCCTGTTATAGGCAAACTCCACATGCGGCAAACACTCCTCCGACACACGCAGATTCTTCTTGACCATTGTCCGCAGCAACGCCGAAAGTGTGCGGTTCACCACCTCCGTCTGGCCATCAGTTTGGCGATGTTTTGTTCCCAGCTTGCCCCAAAGTGTCTTCCAGAAGTAGCGCATGAACTTCACATCACGGTCAGAAACGATCGTCTTGGGTACTCCATGTATGCGCACGTTCTCCATGAAAAACAGGTTAGCAATATGCGACGCATCGCTTTTGTGGCAGGCAATAAAATGAGCCATCTTAGAAAATCGATCCACTACCACAAAAATAGAATCATGTCCTCTACCAATCCTAGGTAATCCTAATACAAAATCCATGCTTATATCTTCCCATGGTGTAGTAGGAGCCGGAAGAGGAGTATACAAACCGTGAGGCTTCAATTTGGACTTCGCCTTGTTGCAAGTAATGCAACGCTTGACAAACCTGTCCACATCACGCCTCATCCTTGGCCAATAAAAGTGATCAGCCAACATCAGCAACGTCTTTTCACGTCCAAAGTGTCCCATCAAACTGCCACCATGTGATTCCTGCAACAACAACAAATGCACGGACGATTCTGGCACACATAATTTGTTAGCTCTAAACAAATATCCATCATGCATATGGTATTTTTCCCAAGCTTTCACAGCTGAACACTTAGCAAAAGGCATGGAAAAATCAGTATCATTAGCATATAAATCACGCAAACTCTCTAATCAAGGAACTTAAACATCTAAGTGTGTCAAAAGCATGCTTTTCCTAGAGAGTGCATTAGCAACCACATTCTCTTTGCCTTTCTTGTACTTAATAACTAGCGGGGTGGCCCGCACATTTGCGCGGCTAGATGTGTAACTAAACAACTATATACGTTGTTTCAGTATTTACATATCGAAGTTAATTTTGTATGGCCCCAATTAAGTCTCTTGTAAATAAAACTTTGTGGCAAAACGTGCCATCAATTACTTCATAAATGTATAATTTTGATTCACCGCAAAATCTTACATATAAAGAGGCAATTTTGGTATTTTGAAACACAATTGTACATTTGCTAAAACATCTATTCCTGAAGGTCTAAATATTACCCGATAAGTTTGTACTCAAATAGTTAAGTGACTTACTTTTTCCATGAAGAACAGTTAGAGCGTACCTTTTGGATAACATGGTAATTTGAAGTCATGATTATTTTATAACTCTTCTTTTTTAAGATCCAACTACTAAATTTTCTTTGGTGCCTTACATCTGCAAGGAAGCATAATCCTGGTTATATAAACTCTACTTTTGACAACTCCAAAAGAACGACATTGCTTCATAGCTGAATTTATATATACTAAACTCATTTTAAACAAAGGCCATATATTTGTACTAAATTGGCACTCCAATGAGAATGGTAAACCTGCCCTATGTATTTTTCATATTTGTAAAATGGTTAACATTGATCTTCTTAATCGTAACTCTTGTGCAAACTCAGGTGTTGCCTTAAGTAGGATATGTGTGATATTTTTTCTAGCATACAAAACATGTACATAAGTTCTCTAAAGATTGAGAACACACATATCAAATTGATCTACACTTGGAAATCCCAAAACGACAAATACTGATGTGAAAAAAATTAAATACTCTTCACCCAACACTAACAGTATCACGATTGGATTTTTTCTCTTATTTCTCTTATCACCCTGTAGGTATGTTGTAAACTATTTATCGAAAATTTCATAATGTTCAAATACAATATTCTTATTTGATCTTATGATATCAAGACTCATTCAAGATCGAGTCTATGTGCGCAAATTTATATGTCCAGACCACTGTTCTTAAATTGTTTTACATCGCAGTGCTCATCATTAATGGCCCTCTCACATTCGTCAACTGGCTGGCATTGAGCTATCTTCACTGTATCTCTTTATCAGTAATCTGTTCTAACAAACAATACATAAGTTAGAACAGCGGAATCCACGGAAATGACCCTAGAATGATGAAGTGATTATTGGACATTGAATCTATATTTGATTGCACTGTACAATTTAAAAAGATGCGTCTGAAAAAGAAAGAAAAATGAAAACTAATACTTCTGAATTGTCTAGATTTATGTCTCCTCGGTCTATTGAAAAGTTCATATAATCCTATGCTTTTATCCCTTTCGCTGGCTTCATTCAGAGCCTTCTTGTAATTAGGATTTGTTTCGATAATATTTGAATGCCGATCACGTACAAATGCATGGTGTGAAAAGAATTTAAGAAATAGTAGAATTCACAGACGAAGCAGGGAAATGCTCGAGTTGGAGTTGGGTGAAACTTTCTTTTTATATTTTGATGATTTCGCTGGCATGATCTTGGCATGCAAATGTTAAGGATCAAACTTTGAGTGGGCATAAGGTGCTCGTAAAGCACTCGTGCCGGCACAGAAGTAGCTCGTCGAGGCGCTGTAAAAAAATTCATCAAGAGTAGCATCACCAGCTCTATATTTTGGAGGAAACAATCTAGCTTTTGTTTCATTACTTTAATAATGTATATAGCACAACATCACCAGTTAAAAGTACTATGCCTGAATCGAATATTAGCTTGAATAAAACTTAAAGAGTTGCACTTAAATGCAGAAATTTAGTCAGGAAGCTAGAACTTAGAGTCGTATTGAGATTTAAACAATCATGGCATGTACCTTGAATAAAGGGAAACTAATATCGGGCATTCAGTGTCTTCTATTTCTTCAAATGCCAGTATGTTTAGCGTTGCCCAAAACATTCTGTCAGGAAGCAAGACCTTAGAGTTTCATTGAGATTCAGACAATCATACCACGTACCTTGAATAGAGTGAAAATAATAGTTGGCAGTTGGCGTGATCTATTCCTTCAAATGGCAATATGTTGTACAGTAAATCCATATGTTTACCTGTTACTCCTCATACAACTATTTTTGGAGTAGAAGACCGCAGCTCCGGCTTGACGATAAAACCCATGCAAGCTGCAGCTATGTGGAATTGCAGAGCATCGGCCGCAGAAACATTGGCTAAAAGTCTCAGTTGGCGACGTCTTTGGCGACCATGCTCCGATGCCTACACCACACTCGGACACCCGCCCTGCCATCTTGATGATTGAATTTGACCACTGTTATAAACGCCGGATACATGGATCAATCTGATCATCATCCTGGCATGCAGAAAATGAAGCATGTTGGACTATACTAACCTCTGTTTGTGTACTTTATCCCGGTTTAGATCAGGCGTGCTGAGGAACTGCTGAAAATTGTCCTGGTGGGTGGTACTTTCACTCGTCGCAAAGAAAGCACCGCTGAGCTGTTGAGTATCTTCAGTAAAACTGGTCTCCAGGGAGCTTGTAAATTTGGTATAGCATTGTCGACCTGCTTTCACAGCTGGCCGGCCATGGGTGGCTGTCATGAGTTGCTCACTTCTAACCTCCAGGCCGCCGGAGTTCCTTCTCCAATTCTTGCCAGTGCAGATGGCACGCACATGGGCGCTGCCGCGCTAGTGGACTGGCGTCGTGGCACGGATGCCATCGGATTGAACGCCGTAAGCATCTTCTCGACGTTGGTGATGGTTGTGCCATCTCTGTCAATCGGATGTGTTCTAGCGGATCTGTCATCCAAGTTCTAGTACGTGGTGGATCGCCGCCAAGACGAACGCGGCGTACCCTCACAATCGGCGTTGTCACGCAAAACATCGCGGGATAGCCAATGGCCTCCATGGAAGCGGCGTACTCTCAGGTTCGTTGCGTGGTCGCTTCGCTTGTGCCCCGATTGAAAGATACGCCGGAGGCCCTCGCTCCATTGGTCGAACTGCTTCAGGATCCTGCCATCTACAGAGCCACCGGATGGCCGTTGTGAAATCAGAGCGATCAACCGTCGACGTCTACATACGTTTGATCTATTGTTCGTGATGGCGTCTCGAGCGTTGTTGCATCTGGTGTTGAATTCACCGGACTATTCCATCGCGCATAACTTGCAAGCTGAAATCTCAACCAAGAGTTCCTCCTGCAAAGCAACAACAATATATCAATGTCAAAAGAATAATGAGTTTAGGCTGTGGTGCTCTAATCTTGAAGGAGATACATATGTGTTACGTGTCCCAGGAGGAGCTTAGAAATTGGCATTGCAAACTCTCGTCTAGGCAGCCGTGATAGATCTGAGCCTTAATGTCACGTGGTCTCCAATATTACTCCGATGCGTTTTGGCTAAATCTGAGCCGTTATTTTCTGATGCTAGATGCTTGATTAATCTTCACCGTTGATTTCTTGTGTTTTAATTATATAATAGATGTATGGGAAGGATTCAATGAACTCAACCCACTTAGCATGACGCTTATTCAAGTTAGATTGGCATTTCAAATATTTCAAAGCTTCATTATCAGAATGTATGATAAATTCCTTTGGCCACAAATAATGTTGCCAAACCTTAAGAACACGAACAAGAGCATACAATTCTTTATCATAAACAGAATAGTTCAATTGTGCACCATTCAATTTTTCAGAAAAATATGCAATTGGTTTACCCTCTTGCATCAACACACCTCCTATTCCAATGCCACTAGCATCACATTCAATATCACATTGCTTATTGAAATTAGGAAGCATAATTAACGGTGCAGAAATCAAACAACGTTTCAGCTCATCAAAAGCAGCATCTTGGGCTACGCCCCACACAAACGCAACACCTTTCTTAGTAAGATCATTCAAAGGTGCAGCAATAGTACTGAAATCTTTCACAAAACACCGATAAAAACCAGCAAGTCCTAGAAAGCTTCGAATTTGACTAAGATTCATTGGTGTAGGCCAATCTTTAATTGCGTCAATTTTAGATTCATCAACCTCTACACCATGCTTAGAAACAACAAATCCCAGAAATATGGCCTTATCTTTGCAAAATGTGCACTTAGCAAGATTACCATACAACTTATTATCACGCAACACTTGCAAAACTTGTCGAATATGATCATCATGTTCAGCTTCATTGTGGCTATAGATCAAAATATCATCAAAATAGACTACCACAAATTTACCAATGAAATGCCTCAAAACATGTTTCATCAATCGCATGAAGGTACTAGGAGCATTAGTTAAACCAAAAGGCATCACTAACCACTCATATAACCCAAATTTAGTTTTGAAAGCAGTTTTCCATTCATCTCCTTCTTTCATCCTAATTTGATGATATCCACTACGCAAATCAATCTTAGAGAAAATAACAGCACCACTAAGTTCATCTAACATATCATCCAAACGAGGAATAGGATGTCTATATCGAATAGTGATGTTATTAATCGCTCTACAATCTACACACATGCGCCAAGTACCATCTTTCTTAGGGACCAAAATAACAGGAACATCACAAGGGCTTAAGCTCACACGCACATACCCTTTGTCAAGAAGCTCTTGTACTTGTCGATGTATCTCCTTTGTCTCATCGGGTTGGTCCTATAGGGAGCTCGGTTGGAAAGTGTAGCGCCGGGAATCAAATCAATTTGATGCTCAATACCGCGCATGGGTGGCAAACCCGCGGGTACTTCCTCCGGAAACACGTCACCAAATTCCTGCAAAACATCAGAAACACCAATAGAGAGAGGGGTCATGTCGTTAGAAACAACAATTTCCCCCTTGCACATAAGCACAATGGGTACTAGAGTGGGATCCTCATGAAACTCTCTCAAATCAGATTTGGTGGCTAACATTGTTAACTTCTTCACTCCCTCACTTTTCTTTTTACCACTCAAATTTGGCTGGTGGCTCTCACTCGCTGAAGGTGGGGTCTCTCTACTAGCTAATCTCTCACTCTCATCCTCACGGTGAACCTCAACCTTTTGACGAGAATCATTTACAATTTCTTGTGGTGACAAAGGTCGCAAAATAATCTCCTTGCCCTCCCAATTGAGTTGGTATGTGTTGGTTCTCCCATTGTGATGTACATCACGATCATATTGCCAAGGGCGTCCCAACAAGAAATGGCACACCGTCATAGGAACGACATCACACTCCACGGTGTCCTTATATGGCCCAATCTGAAACTCAATGTGCACAATGTGACTAATCTTCATCTCGCCACTATCAGTCAACCACTGGATATAATATGGATGTGGGTGCGGCAAATATTTCAGATTCAGTTTTTGACAAAGCTCTTTACTAGCCAAATTGTGGCAGCTGCCACCATCAATGATCACTTTGCACGACCTACCATTACCAACAGCAGCTCTTGTTTGGAACAAATTGCAATGCAGCTCCGCAGGACTAGGTGTAACACTCAATGCTCGAGGTGTGCAAACAATAGATGGCAAACATGTAACATCCGCATAATGCACACGAGGCTCATCGTCCTCCACAATTTCAGAATTCGGATCAGCTTCATCACCACTCTCATATTCTCATGTCTCTTCATTGATCAACATCACCTTTTTATTGGGACATTCACGCTTAAAGTGACCTTTACCGCCACAAGTATGACAGTTCATATCACGTGTGCGAGCTGTAGAGTTAGAAGAATCCGTACCACTAGCTGCCGGCTGCGGTGATGGTTTAGCTGGAGGGGCAACCGAAACTAACCTGGAGGGTGGCGTCGGACCACGGGAACTAGAAGCAAGACTAGGCGATACCGCACTAGGTGTAGTTCGTGGTGTAAAACTTTCTCGCCCATAAGAAGAACGAGGTGCAAACTTGGCATCTTCGGCCAACTATAACTCAGCTTCACATGCTTGATGCAACAAATCTTGCACATCGCCATATTGATGATGACGCACAATTCTCTTAATATTAAAGCTTAAACCTGAAAGAAAATGCTGCATAATCATCTCCATCTCCTTGTAGTACTCATCAACGGACAAGGTGATTTGCTTCAAATTCTGTAGCTTGTCATACAAAGAGCGGATGTAATTACGAGGAATAAAGCGGTGATGCATCTCTTCCTTCATCTCTCGCCAAGACTGAATTGGCAAGTGATTAGCTTCACGCCTAGCATTCACAAGTCCGTCCCACCATAGCGAAGCATAACCATCAAACTCAGAAGATGCAAGCTTGATCTTTCGATCTTCAGGACAATCATGCAAACGCCATAATTTCTCCATCTTCAGCTCCCAATTGAGGTATTCTTCCACGTCAATAGAACCTTCAAACATAGGGATGGTGAATTTTGGTTTGCTCAAAACATCGTCATCACCATGGGCTGCATGACCAAGATTATGACGCGCACCAACATGCATAAAGCCACGTCCAGGAGGTGCAGCACCTCTACCAACACCACGTCCACCATGAGCATGTGGTTGTGGGCCATGTCGAGCATGAGGTCCATAAGCAGGGTCCTCCTCCTCCTCAAGACCGTCAAAATCACCTTCGTGATCAGCGTGAATACTGGCATCATCAGCGGGCTGATTGTGGCGATGTGTCAAGCCCTCCATAGCCCGTGTCAACGTCGCTAGACTTACCTGGATAGTAGTTAATTGGGCCGCAGACGCATTCGCTGTTCGCAGCACATTCTCCAGCTTCATATTCGTGGCAGCCAAATCGCCTTGTATCTTGTCACACTGATTGTTGAACTGAAGGGACAAATGATCACGAAGAGCCTCATATTCTCTCCAAGTAACTATCGCAGTACCCTCCTTCCTTTGCCATACCACGCTATCCCTCTCGTCGTCTGTAGACATGATTAGTGCACAACAGGATAGATATATATATGTGGAAAACTCTCAACTCACTCAAAACCGAAAGAAATTGTGTATCTTACCGTTCCAAAGTGAATAGCAAAAGCTTACCTCTCGTAGGGCAGAACGTGCACGGATGGGTGAAGCGAATATTATGGGTCTCAAAGTGTCACACAACAAAACCAGGGTATTTTAGTGGAGCTTGGTAGGGATACCTAACTACACCAATTTACAAATCCTAGTGCTGATCGTATGGCACACTTGGAAACACACACGGTGGAGATAAACGGGGCAAAGCAACAATGAACAAGAATGTCACAATGCACTAGAAAGACGCTAGCAAGTAGCTCAAATTAACAGGCACACCATTGCTCAAATACTAGTGGTGTCACAACTTGATCACAACAATTTTCACTTTGGCCTCTTTTCTTCTTTTTTGTTTTCCCCTTGTTTTCTCTTTTTTTTTAACTTCTCAATTTTCTATGGCCAGCAACTTAACAATATAAAAAACACACGACAACGAGCAGCCTGTGAGCAGAAGACGTTAGCTAGTCTTATATGGGTAAGCTCCTAACACGGGCTATAGAAAGGCAGTGTCTATGTCTCCAAACAGACTCACGACAGGAAAAACTGACAAAACTGTGACGCGCGTAGGTGAAAACTAGACGAAAACTGGACGAAACACTGATTTCGTAACCACAGCAGAAAAACTGACGAAATTGTGCCACAGCAGAAAAACAGAAAACGACTCGGAAACAACCCTAGACGTATACGACTCGACGAAGAGCAAGTTACGCAAGGGAAAAACGACCAGCAACTATAACTTGGAAACCGATGCAATCTAGGGCTATGGCAAAATCTAAACCTAATATTTTTGTAGGGCTTTTTCTGGATAGGACGAAAAACAATAAATCTACGGGGTTGGATTTGTGGATGCTCAACGAGTAAACGCTGGAAATCTGATACCAAGATGATAAGGGGTGGCCCGATCTTCTCGATGAGCGGTGGGTAAGTGGATGATGATGAAGGATAACTTGCGAGAATCCGACGAACTCGCCGGCTGCTCCCTGTTGCCAATGCAATAGCTCTTCAACCCAATGGATATTCGCGACGCCTCACAACGATGCAACGTAGCCGCCAACCACGAAGCGGTTTCTGCAATCTACTAATTCCCAATGGAACAACAGATCACACTCAAACTTTGGTAGCAATAACCTCCAGATCGAAACAAAGTGGAGGGGGTGAATTCCTGATCGCAACAAAGAGGAATTCCGATATAGATGAATGCTTAGCAATCCAATCTAGGGTTTATGTTTAAACGTGGTCTGACCTATTACAATAGAGTTCCTGGGTATATATGGGGGCTGGGGAGACTTTCCCACACCCAAAATCTGGATCTAAACCAACCTGAGATGAAACAGACTCGAAAAGACATGTTTCCGACTTTACTCGGATATTCTGAGTCACGGCGACTCGGATAATCCGAGTTTCTACAGAACCTTCCGACGCAGCGATTCATTTAACCCGGATTATCCGATCCAAGGTGTCTCGGATAATCCGAGTTTTTCCCGAACTGTCTTTGGTGCAATCCTGCGATGGACCGGATATTCCGGTCAGTGCCAACTCGGATATTCCGATAAATTCCAGAACTTGTTTTCTTCAAGTGCTCCTGCCTCCCTCTCCTCCCTCGAGCTCTTGAAAGACTTGTTCATCATGTTGTCCATGTCCTCCTCCATGTCTTGCTGCTCCTCTCCTCCGATAATGTTTGTGTTATCAATAACCCTGATCATACATAAATGCATAGATTTAGGTAGTATAAAATTCTCATAATCACAAACATCATATTCAATTAAGAGTGAGTTCACCTGTTGTTCTAATAACTTGGTTCTTGACCTTGTCATTGGACCAATCCTCACTTCATTAGGCTTGTCTTGAGCAGCAACATCATCAACAGGAAACGATGGTAAGGAACTACGGATGTCCTCATCATTTTCCAATGGTTACTAGTACTTTGGGAATCCATATATCCCCAAGCTTAGGTGGTATTATAGCTTCTTGGTTGTACCTAGCAATCTTTTCTTTTAAAACATGATTAGCAATATAAGAACCAAAACCTGCTTCGTTAACATTGATGGAAGGATCACTTGCAAATTTTTGTAAGATAGATATTAATCCATGCAAGCTACAATTCTCTAAGTCAAGTAATGGTTCCTTGACTTCACTAAGCATTTTAACTTCCTCAACTTTTCTCTCTAACTCAATTAACAAAAGAGATTCATCATATTCAGCTTCGTTTACGTCTTTCAAACCAACAAGTTGAGACATAAATGGCAACAAATATTCAGGATAGTTCAATAATTCATTAAGAGTTCCTTCCAAAGTAAGAGGAACATTTTCAGCAATAATAATAGAGTTCATTCCGACCAAAGGTGGTGCTTGTGGTTTCCCTGCAGACATACTCAATAAAGTGGCTTGGTTATTGATGGCCCTTCACGTAGTTACCTGCGTGAAAAGTAAATGGGTTAGGTTGAGACTCCAAGTGCAGAGTGTGTTGTAAGTGGAAGATGTGTTTTCCCCACGAGGGTGACTCGAGGGTTTAATATCGAACTCTAGGGGAATCAGTAGTGAAAGATTTATCTTCCTATCCTTCTTTTGGTCACCGACAAAATAAAGTTAAATGTTTTGGTCCTCAACCTCACCTGTGGTTGTCAAGCACAAGGTGTAAGAATGATATCAAGATAATATGCAATGCAAACAAGAAATAAATATGCAATGATGGTAAATAAATATGCAAAGATGATGATAACAATGATAAATGATATTTTTGGGTTTTTAATGATGTATGCAAGATGTAAAAGTGTTTTTGTATTTTCGGATTTAATAATGGCAGAAAATGTAAAAGTGGTAAAAGTTGTTGGAAAGGTGTTTCTTATGATTAAAAATGGACCGGGGTTCATGGTTTCACAAATGCACTCTCTCTTTAATAAAGTGGTAGACAATGGAACACTAGAGTTGACATATGAGATTGCAATACAAAAGTTGAGTGACAAGTTACTAATTATATGGGCATCACGTCCTAACATAGAGACCTTTTGTTTATTAGTCTCACTTATACTCCACCAAGATGCGAACTAAATCATAACACCTCGGTAATTAAGATAACTCAAAGTATAGCTTTAAGTATCATGACAGGAAGTTAAAATAAGAACATGCTAGATCTAGTCATGGAGTAGTGGCGATGGTCACACCCACATCTCCTGTAACATGGTATTTTTGTTTATCCCTAGTGAGGCGACAAAGTAAGGTAGAAATACCCAAGCGGATCGCAGAATTTTCTCTCACGTTCACTGCACTAGCCACCCCCCGTTACTCCAACTAATGCACACATCACCCCACACACGCTCTCATAAACATGTTGATCATAACAAGTGAATAAGAACGGGGTACATAATATACATATATATTCATAACTGAAACAAAACATTTGCAATCTCAAACATATATTAACTCATAAAAAGATCCACCACATATGTATTACATAGATGACCGTAATCATGTTCGGCAGCTCATACGGTGCTAATTAGTGAAACTCAAAGAGAGGAGAGATACATAAGTTACTTCCACAAACTCATAGTCCAGAGGTGGACTACTTCCTCTTCATCATGGAGACGGCGGAGAAGTCGATGGAGAAGATGGAGACCACACCGGCAGCGCCCCGCCATAGTTTTCCCCCTCCAATCTACAACTCCAGGTCTCTGTTTCGGTGTTTATGTGTTTCGGCGGCGCTCCTTCCAGAGAACGTCGGCGGACTATTTTTATAGGCATTTTTAGGTCAAAACCTAGTTGGTGGAGAAAAGATCGACGGCAGCGGAGCGTCGAGGCCCCACTTGAGGGGTCCCATGCGGCCAGGTATAAGGGCCGTGTGAGCCCACCTCTTTTGGGCCTCGGGGCTCCGTTTCTTCGCTTCCTTCGCCCCCAAGTCTTCTTCCTTCCAAATATTAACGCTCGTAATTTTGTAGGTCATTTAGACGTCGTTTGGGTCCCTGAAACATTAAAGGAAAGAAATAGGGTTTTCTGCCTACGCAGGGTTAATTCCATAAAAATAGGAAATAAATATAATATTCCCAAAAATCATTATAAAACATTAATATAACCCTTATATGATGCAAATATGATTGGAATAGAAGTAATATAGTGCAAAGTTCATGTATGCATTTTACACGCATCAACATCCCCAAGCTTAACCAATACTCGTCCTCGAGTATGAAGGTGATAAAACTAACATGGACTTTGCAATTTCATATTAACAATGGATATCAAAGATGATTATTACTGCTACATAGAGTTAAAAGATTCATTCTTCAAAGGAGTAGCAATATGCAAGATAGTTTATGAAGTGATATCAAGAATTCAATGCAAGGATGTTCAATGATAGCTCACAAAGTGTAACATGAAAGAAAATAATATGGACCACATGTATGCATAATGATAAGTAAGAACATCCTACATTGGTCATAGAGTGTAGATGAAAATCTGAATATAAAAAGGTGGACACTTTGGAAAAGATATTTATGTGAGTAGAGTGATACGTCTCCAACGTATCCATAATTTCTGATGTTCCATGCTTATATTATGCCAATTGCTACATGTTTTACATACACTTTATATCATTTTTATGCATTTTCTAGGACTAACCTTAACAAGATGCCACAGTGCCAGTTCCTGTTTTCTGCTGTTTTTGGTTTCAGAAAAGTTGTTCTGGAAATATTCTCGGAATTGGACAAAACAAAAGCCCAAACCTCCTATTTTTCTGTCACATACACAAAGTCCGAAGGAGAGACGAAGGGGGGCTGTGGGCCGCCCTCACCACGTGGCGGCGCGGCCCCACCTTCTGCCGCGCCATGACGTGGTGAGGGGCCCACAGGCCTCCACCGACGCCGCCCCTTCGCCTATATATTCATCTATTCGGTAAAACCCTAAACACCTGAGTCATATTCTAGAAAGAGTTCCGCTGCCGCCGCCACCGTCAACCCTAACTCGGGAGGGTTCTGAAGCTCTTCCTGGCATCGTGCCGGAGAGGGGAATCATCACCGGAGGGCTCTACATCACCATGCCTGCCTCCGGAGTGATGTGTGAGTAGTTCATCTTTGGACTATGGGTCCATAGCAGTAGCTAGATGGTTGTCTTCTCCTCTTGTGCCATCATGTTTAGATCTTGTGAACTGCCTATCATGATCAAGATCATCTTATTGAATGCTACATGTTGTGTTTGCTGGGATCCGATGAATATTGATACTATGTCAAGTTGAATACTGAAATATTATGTCTATGTCTTTTATGATCTTGCATGCTTTCCGTTACTTGTTGAAACTCTGGCCAAGTGAATGCTTGTGACTCCAAGAGGGAATATTTATGCTAGATAGTGGGTTCAGTCTCCATTGAATCTGGGGGAGTGACAGCTACCCCTAAGGTTGTGGATGTGCTGTTGCTACTAGGGGTAACCTAATGACGCTAGGGGTAACCTAAGGATGAATGTGTTGTTTACATTATGCACTTTACTTAATGCAATTGTCTGTTGCTTGCAACTTAATACCGGAACGGGTACGGACGTTAACCTGAAGGTGGACTTTTTAGGCACAGATGCATGCTGGATAGCGGTCTGTGTACTTTGTCGTAATGCCCAAATGAATCTCATAGTAGACACCACAACTTGCACATGCATGTTATGCACTTATCAATATTGTCAATTGCCCAGCTGTAATTTGTTTACCCAGCATGTTAGTTATTTATTATGGAGAGACACCACTAGTGAACTGTGGACCCCGGTCCATTCTTTTACATCAGAAATACAACCTACTGCAAGCATTGTTCTTTTTCATTCTCTGCAAGCAAACATCATTTTCCACACTATACGCCTAATCCTTTGTTTTCAGCAAGCCGGTGAGATTGACAACCTCACTATTAAGTTGGGGCAAAGTAGTTTGATTGTGTTGTGCAGGTTCCACGTTGGCACCGAAATCCCTGGTGTTACGCCGCACTACACTCCTTCACCAACAACCTTCGGAAGTGACTTCGATCTCCTACTGGTCCGATTAAACCTTTGTTTCTTACTGAGGGAAAACTTGCTGTTGTACTCATCATACCTTCCTCCTGGGGTTCCCAACGAACGTGTGTCTTTCACGTCATCAAGCTAGTTTTCTTGCACCGTTGCCGGGGAGATCAAGCCTTCTGTTAGGGAGTCTCTCACTTCCAATCTCTTTACGTTGTTATTGTCTTGCTTAGTTTATTTTTATTTTGCGTTGTTTGATCTCTTTATCAAAATTACAAAAAAATAGTTACTTGTTTTATTTTTGTTATTTCGGCCTAGTATAGGATAAGTGATGCTCATCATAGATGTACTAAAAAATATTCTACCTTGATCCTTCTTAGGAATTTTTATGTTGGTGTCACTAGTTGGTATAGGTATGTTCTGGACACTCTTACAGGGGGTAATTTCCTAGGGACTCCTGCCTTGGAAGCTTCCAATTTAATTGAAAGTTTGGTAGGGATACCACCTATTAAAGATATTAAAACTGAGATCACTTTGGAAGATGTTATAAAGAAGTTGGATGCTATGAAGAAAAACTTGCCAAATTTTCTTGAAAATGTTAGTAAGGCTAATGAATCAATCGTAAGCATGAGTGAAAGAATCACCGTTTTAGAGACTAGTAACACTCATGATACTCAAAATCATAGAATTGGTGAGTTAGAGGAGGCTATGGAAACGTTAAGTTCGACTTTTTCTTCTCTTAAAACTAAGAGGGAGAAGGCCTTTGTGGGTAAAGAGCAAAAGTTCATTTATGTTCCCAAGATGCCTAAGCCAAAGCCTCCTAGTGCGCTTAAAATTAATAAAACTTTCAGTACAATTAATGGTGACTTACACATTGGAACATCTTCAGGGATACCTAAAGTACATATTGTGACAAGTTGTGTTTTAGATGAAGCTTTTGGTGATTTGGATTCTTCTTCACTTGGAAACACTTGATTTTCACTTTTTGCGCCTAGCTGAAAGGCGTTAAAGAAAAGCGCTTATGGGAGACAACCCATGTTTTTTCTGCAATTTTTCTTTTTCTTTGAGTCAAGGATGAATGTGTTGTTTACATTATGCACTTTACTTAATGCAATTGTCTGTTGCTTGCAACTTAATACCGGAAGGGGTACGGACGTTAACCTAAAGGTGGACTTTTTAGGCACAGATGCATGCTGGATAGCGGTCTGTGTACTTTGTCGTAATGCCCAATGAATCTCATAGTAGACACCACAACTTGCACATGCATGTTATGCACTTATCAATATTGTCAATTGCCCAGCTATAATTTGTTTACCCAGCATGTTAGTTATTTATTATGGAGAGACACCACTAGTGAACTGTGGACCCCGGTCCATTCTTTTACATCTGAAATACAACTTACTGCAATCATTGTTCTTTTCATTCTCTGCAAGCAAACATCATTTTCCACACTATACGCCTAATCCTTTGTTTTCAGCAAGCCGGTGAGATTGACAACCTCACTGTTAAGTTGGGGCAAAGTAGTTTGATTGTGTTGTGCAGGTTCCACGTTGGCACTGGAATCCCTGGTGTTGCGCCGCACTACACTCCTTCACCAACAACCTTCAGAAGTGACTTCGATCTCCTACTGGTCCGATTAAACCTTGGTTTCTTACTGAGGGAAAACTTGCTGCTGTACTCATCATACCTCCCTCTTGGGATTCCCAACGAACGTGTGTCTTTCACGTCATCATAGAGGTAAAGCATGCATAACTTTCATCTAACTTCCAAACTCTTCTACTTAAGTTAATGATTGCAATGTGGTAATCCTTGGTGTCAAGCTCTCATTACCCCTATCATAGCATCTTGAATGATTAAAGTTCAAAGTGTAAGCAAATATGAGTAGTGTGCTTGACAAAGTAAAGGTTGGATGTCTCATGCCCCTTGAATACAAGTGCCTACACCATGAGTTACTCAACTTGGGAAACAAAACAAGTTAAGGTTATATATCATTGTAAGTAATAATAGTATCATCAAGAGCGTCAACTGGGGTACCTCTTGTCCCAGGATATGGATCAAGCCCATATCAAAATGACAAGACAAACAAACAAAATGAACAACCTCAACACCCTTTTTATTTACCATTGGAATAGGTTTTTATTGTAAGGTGTATCACAGATGGTTCACTAAAGTATGTAAGTAAATTTCCACCATGAATAATGCATGGCTTAGATTAGCGGCCCAGGCGTCTCTCTAACCAGTTATACAAACTCATTTAAACTACTTCATTTCCACATCATTTCCCCATGATAGGCATCCATAAACAAAAGTACATGATATCAACTAAATGAAATGAAAGAGCATGTTGAAAGCTTGCCATGTGACAGCACATATGGGCTAACTCCCAACCTCGAACATTTATCAAGCCACTAACATCATAATCTTAATCACAATGGGTCATGTTTTATTCATGCAATAAAAGTAAAGTGTGCATCAAGTTCGTGAGAGCTATATAACCAACTTTTCCCATAACAATCAATAACAAAAATATTTTCATTCAGACGTATAGATAACACGAATAACATGATAAACATACTCGGAATAACATAAAGCTAATAGGCAGATATAGTGGACTCACTGGTATAACTTTGGTTGAAGGTGTTGGAAACAAGTTTTTACTTGTTGGAATTTTTGGCCTAGCAAGAGGGAGAAAGTTGACCATCTAAATACATGCATGAGTGTCCCTAGAACTAACTAATCCATGTTAAACAAAGTAAAATAACATTCAGCATCAAAACATGAATAAGAGATAGCTCTTGATAAAGCATTTGCAAATTATTACTCATTAACAAGCTCATGAATCATGCAACTATATGTAACTTTAAAAATCAACTCAAACATCCCTTTTCCCAATCTTATAATAGCATACAACATATTTCAACCCATATTTCCCGTAGCTCTTTAATATATAAATGATAATGTGGTGGTCTCACAAAAAATAAAAATCAAAACAAACAAACAAAAAGACGCTCCAAGTTTATGCGATAAAGTGTTTCGATCGAAAAACAGAAGTTAGACGTGTGCAAACCTAGAGTGTGTAGGTCCAGTGGGGTTTTCTTCACATCCCCAATCTTATGGTCTTCACCATACTTGGATAGCTCTTGGTGCATCTCCTCCAATCCCTGTGAAAAACTTCAAAACACCGTTTCTCCCATTTCTTTTCTGTGGGGTGCATTAGTAGCGATAAACAAATAGATTTCTTGCTGCATATAATCCTTAAACAAAACATCATATGAATGTCCAGAAAGTATATAATGTTGTATGCCTACTCATAAACTCAATTGCATAAAAAAGATTCAAGCTAAAAGTTCAAAACATGCATCAAACAAAATGGGACAAAATCTGTCCAGAAAAACAGCAGCAGCAAAACGTATTTTTCTACCCTACCAAACTTTGTCGAAAAATTCCGAAAACATTCATGCATACAGAGGATGAAAATATGAGCTCATTCGGATTTACAGAATAAGAATTAAAAATCATACCGTGCACAGATTCGTGCAGGAATAAAATCTCCGAACGCTATAAGCAACTTTTTCAAGGCAAAATGAGTAAAACTTGGCACTTTATTAAAAATTCCAGAAACAAACTCTCTTACTACAGCAAGAGGACACAAAGAAAATCAAAAATAAAAATAACCGGGTTGCCTCCCGCAAAGCGCTTTCTTTATAGCCATATAGCTAGGCTTCTTACTTGTGTTTATTGAAGATGAAGCTCATGAGGGAGCTTGAACTTTGATGTGCCCCTCTTTGTTGGGAAGTGTTCCATGCGTTTCTTTTGTGGAAACTGAAACTTCACGTTCCCTCTTTTGAATCAATGATGGCACCTATAGTACGAAGAAAAGGTCTTCCAAGAATAATAGGACTAGAGGTTTTATTCCCCTTGTCCATGATTAGAAAATCAACAGGCACAAAAGTCATATGTAACTCTACCATGACAGCACTTACTTTTCCTAAAGCATGTTTAATGGAATCATCAGCAACTTCAATAGAGCATTTTTCAAGATTTTTCAATTCTAGTTCTTCATATAGTTCTTTAGACAGAGACATTAGATCCTAGATCAAGTATAGCATGGTGTGTCTCTTTTCCAATAGTTACTAGTACCTTGGGAATCCATATCCCCAAGATTAGGTGGTATCATAGCCCTTGGTTGTACCTAGCAATCTTTTTTTTCAAGACATGATTAGCAATATAAGAACCAAAACCAGCTTGGTTAGTATTGATGGAAGGATCACTTGCAAATTTTTGTAAGATGGATATTAATTCATGCAAGCTATAATTTTTTAAGTCAAGCAATGGATCCTTGAATTCACTAAGCATTTTAACTTCCTCAACATTCTTTTCCCTATTGTATAGGTTGAAAATTTCATAACGGTCATCAAACACATCTTCCTCTTCAACATAATTCTTAATATCCTTATCTAAAGGTTCCAACATAGAAGATATTCTTTCATTCAATTCCCTAGTCAACTTCTTTTTAGATTTGGCATAGTCCAATATTGTTTCCATTTTCAAAGAGATTCCAGAAAGAGTGTTATTTGTTTTTTATGCTAGATTTTGTATGAAGGATAAACAAATGCATCTCATTTTTAGTAGGATAATCTTCCATATAAGTTTGTAGACATAATGTTGACCTATCCATAGAAACTTTTGGTTCTTTGATCCCAGTTTCATCTTTTGGTTCTATAGAATTCCCAAATAAATTTTCCATTAAATTATTAGCATGTGAGGGATTTCCAGAAGCAAATCTTCCATTAGTCAATGAATCTAGAAAACATTTTGACCAGCCATCTATACCATTATAAAAGTTCTTTATCAAAGTAGCAGGGGTATATTTGTTGACACCATTTTTACTAATGCCCTTAATTTTACGCCAAGCATCCATTAATGACTCTCCATAGTATTGACCAAAATTACTCATGTCAACACTAGAATTCATTTTGGCAAAGTTTTTATGTGTTTTTAATTTTTAATGCAAAACTGAAAATAAAAGGACACTAATAAATGCAAACCGAAATAACAAATGCAACACAAATTGCAAAACTGAAAATAAATATGCAACCCGAAATATAAAATGCAAGACAATGACAAAACAAAATAAATTGCTTTGAAGGTAAAGATGGATAAGATGATGCTCACGTAGGTGCAACTTCCCCAAGCTTAGGTGTTGGCACAAGTTGCGATGTTGACTTTGTTGTGAGATGGACGCAGAAAACAAAGTTGGTGCACGCGCTTGGCTAAATCTCTTCAGCTATGATTCCTCGGGAATGGCGCCAGAAAACAGTCTTGATTTCTGGTGCGTTGTTGACGGGAAATATCTTGTAGGAAGTTGTTAGTCTCCGCGGCAACGGCGCCAGAAAACAGTCTTGATGGCCCTTCACGTAGTTACCTGCGTAAAAAGTAAATGGGTTAGGTTGAGACTCCAAGTGCAGAGTGTGTAGTAAGTGGAAGATGTGTTTTCCCCACGAGGGTGACTCGAGGGTTTAATATCAAACTCTCGGGGAATCAGTAGTGAAAGATTTATCTTACTATCCTTCTTTTTGTCACCGACAAAACAAAGTTAAATGTTTTGGTCCTCAACCTCACCTGTGGTTGTCAAGCACAAGGTGTAAGAATGATATCAAGATAATATGCAATGCAAACAAGAAATAAATATGCACTGATGGTAAATAAATATGCAAAGATGAAGATAACAATGATAAATGATATTTTGGGTTTTTAATGATGTATGCAAGATGTAAAAGTGTTTTTGTATTTAATAATGGCAGAAAATGTAAAAGTGGTAAAAGTTGTTGGAAAGGTGTTTCTTATGATTAAAAATGGACCGGGGTTCATGGTTTCACAAATGCACTCTCTCTTTAATAAAGTGGTAGACAATGGAACGCTAGAGTTGACATATGAGATTGCAACACAAAAGTTTAGTGACAAGTTACTAATTATATGGGCATCACGTCCTAACATAGATACCTTCTGTTTATTAGTCTCACTTATACTCCACCAAGATGCGAACTAAATCGTAACACCTCGGTAATTAAGATAACTCAGAGTATAGCTTTAAGTATCATGACATGAAGTTAAAATAAGAACATGCTAGATCTAGTCATGGAGTAGTGGCAATGGTCACTCCCACATCTCCGGTAACATGGTATTTTTGTTTATCCCTAGTGAGGCAACAAAGAAAGGTAAAGATACCCAAGTGGATCGCAGAACTTTCTCTCATGTTCACTGCACTAGCCATCCCCCGTTACTCCAACTAATGCACACATCACCCCACACACGCTCTCATAAACATGCTTGTTCATAACAAGTGAATAAGAACAGGGTACATAATATGCATATATATTCATAACTGAAACAAAACATTTGCAGTCTCAAACATATATTAACTCATAAAAAGATCCACCACATAGGTATTACATAGATGACCGTAATCATGTTCGGCAGCTCATACGGTGCTAATTAGTGAAGCTCAAAGAGAGGAGATATACATAAGTTACTTCCGCAAACCCATAGTCCAGAGGTGGACTACTCCCTCTTCAACATGGAGACGGTGGAGAAGTCGATGGAGAAGATGGAGACCACGTCGGCAGCGCCCCGCCAGAGTTTTCCCCCTCCAATCTGCAGCTCCAGGTCTCTGTTTCGGTGTTTCTGTGTTTCGGCGGCGCTCCTTCCAGAGAACGTCGGCGGCCTATTTTCATAGGTGTTTTTAGGTCAAAACCTAGTTGGTGGAGAAAAGATCGACGATAGCGGAGCTCCGTTTGTTCACTTCCTTCGCCCCCAAGTCTTTTTCCTTCCAAATATTAACGCTCGTAATTTTGCAGGTCATTTGGACGTCGTTTGGGTCCCTGAAACATTAAAGGAAAGAAATAGGGTTTCTGCCTTCGCAGGGTTAATTCCATAAAATAGGAAATAAATATAATATTCCCAAAAATCATTATAAAACATTAATATAACCCTTATATGATGCAAATATGATAGGAATACAAGTAATATAGTGCAAAGTTCATGTATGCATTTTACATGCATCAGTTATCAGGTAGTTTTGACAAGGCTTTTGTCTAGTCCTGCAGTTTGGAGTTGTAATCCTTTAATATCAAAACTAATAGAATAACATACTTAGTCAACTCTTGTATCATGGTATTATGACTAGCAACTTGTTCCATAAGAATTTTTTTAGCCTCAAAATTATCATTAAATGGTGGCATAGACTTCCAATTATTATCACTAGCATTAGGATATGGAACAAAAGAACGGTTGTTGGGAACATATGGGGTTCTATTATAAGAATTATAATTGTTATTACCATACCCATTATTATCATAGTTCCTAATGAAGTTAACATCAATAGTTTCAGGATTATTACCAACTAGTTCTTGCAAAGGGACATTTTCGACATTTTGATTATTAATGAAAGCAAGAATAGTGTCCATTTTAGATGACAAATCATTTTTTCCTCTATGCATGGAGTTACTTTCTTAGATGGATTAGGTGCTCTATCAGTATGCCATTGACAATAGTTTTGCAAAATACTTTTCAATATGTTCTTAGCTTCTACTACAGTTTTTCCCATAAAAGCCCCTCCAGCAGTGGAATCAAGAATATTTCTAGACATGTAATTTAGACCATTGTAAAAAAGTGTAATATGGTCCATTCATTAACCCCATGTGATGGACAAGTTCTAAGCATAAGTTTTATCCTATCCCAAGCCATGGCAACATGTTCATTTTCATTTTGCCTAAAAGAAAGAATATTGTTTATATTTTGCAAAGTTTTAAGAGGAGGATAATATTTCTTAATGAAAGCTCTTTTTAGATCATCCCAAGAATTAATGCTACCAGTAGGTAATGAATGCAACCACTTTTTACCTTTTCCTCTAAGTGAGAAAAGAAATAACTTCAGTTTTAGAATATCACTTTCCACATTTTTAAATTTTTGCGTGTCACATATTTCAATAAAATCATGAAGATGCATAGAGGCATCCTCCATAGCACTACCGCCAAATTGTTCCCTAGTTATCAAGTTCAAAAAAATAGGACTTACTTCATAACTATCAGCTTTTATCTCATGTGTGGCAATGGGCCCAGCAATAAATCGATCATTTGGAGTGTTTGTGTAATCACACAACTTAGTTCTTTCTCCCATTTTTACAAGTTTTTAGGTGTTTTTTTTAAAAAAATTATGCAAAACCGAAAATAAAATGACACTAAATAATGCAAACCGAAATGACAAATGCAACACAAAATGCAAAACTGGAAATAAAATATGCAAACCGAACTATAAATGTCGCAGCAGTGGAACACGGGGTTCCCCTAGTACTGCGAAAGTGGGTCCACCGCCTGTGGACCCAGCTCAAAGATGGACATGATCGAGGCGCGGTGCAAAGGTGGCGGGCACCCCGCAAGCCATCCAAGCCTGCCGGGTGCGAAGGACCCCGTGGTCCCTCGCACCCCGGAAAAGAAGGAGGACCCCGAGAGCCCTAGACCCCGGCGAGGCCGGACTCCCTCTCGGGAGACAAGCCGTACCAGTCGAAGCCGAGGGTTTCCAGCACCCTCCCGAAGATGGTAGAAGAGCCTAGAAGACTTGGGAAGCAAGGCGCGAGCAGGGGACACCACCTGCGGTGTGCCAGCTTTCCTCCACCGTGCTTTCCCCAAAAGGGCAGGGATCTCACCAAACCGGAGGGAGATACTTGGAGGAGAAGAGGCCACGTCGCCACCTCCACAACGGAGAGGGGGAACTTCCCGCCAAGACCCCCTCATGCTCCTCGCGTGACCTCTATGGCATCCCCTTGCCTATAAAAGGAGGACCAAGTCATAGCGAGGAGGAGGAGGATCAAGTCCACCAGAAGATAGGTGCTAGGCAAGATCCAAGCAAGAGCAAGGCTAGACATCGCTAGGGCAGGGAAGAGAAGGGAGGTGATCTCCTCCGGGCCAGTTTCTGCCCTGTCTTCTTCCTCTCGCCAAAACCCTTCCCGGGTACCTCGCCGGAGACTCCATTGTAGCCACACCATGATGCTTCCATCTATCCAGACATGCAGGAGTAGGGCTGTTAGCCTTCGGGCGGCCTGAACCTGGGTAGATCACTGTGTCCCTGGTTTGCTTGCCACCCACGCAGAGAGAGAGAGAGAGAGAGAGAGAGAGAGATGGAGAGCTCGCCGACGGTACTTCTCCGGGAGACGTCATCCAGCCTCCTTCGCGCCCCTACCGAATCTACAAAGGGGTGTCCTTCATCCCCGGTGTCCGTCATTCGTGACATGACATCTGGCGTGCCAGGTAGGGGGGCGCAAGTGCTGATCTCGTCTTCATCAGCTCGAAGATCTTCGTCCAGTTCTTCGTCAAGCATGCCACCCAAGGTAGCTTCTCCCTCGCGCACCCGAGCCTCTGCTGAACGCCGCTCTGCGAGCGCACGCCGCGAAGTCACGCCGCCCGTACAGCCCGCGGAGAAGGCGGTGCCCGGTGGTGCAGATGGACCAAGCCACGAGCACGGTGGCAGATCCAAGGAGGCCTCACTTCCTCGCGCTTCCTTCCGGCCTCCGCCCCCTCCTTCTGGAGAGAAAAGCGTCGGCAATGGAGCGACCAAGGACCAGATGGCTGGAGCTGCTCAGCCTTCCAAGAGCAGATCCTCTACACACGCGCCCTCCGACGCTCAAGCTCGCCATGACGCCCTGGTGGCTGCCAAGGCTCTGATGCAGTTCCCACCAAGCACCGTCGACCCCAAGGTGTACCAGGCGTGGAGGACTCGTGTGGAGAAGCTCCTCGACTACGCCGATGGAGACCCGGTACCGGCAGCCACGCAGGCGACCACCGTCGACAACCCAGGAGCCGCGACAGGCCAGACGCGAGAACCGCGGACTCGTCCTCGAGCCGAACGCCACGCGGAGACCGAGCCACCGCGAGCCGCCCCACCCCTGGCCAACCAGCCATGTAAAGGCCGAGACAAGGCCATCTCCGTTGGGTCTTCAAACTCGGGAGATCATGACCTTCGCGACGACCTCGACAATCGCCGGCGCGAGGACATGCGCACCCGCATTGAACACCGCCGGGAGCGTCACCACCGTGAAGATCGCGGAAGGCTGCAACGCCCTCGCCCCCGAGATTCGCCGTTTTGACTGGCCTAAGAAGTTCAAGATCAATGTCCTCCGCTTTGATGGCACCACCAACCCCCGGGACTTCCTGCAGATCTACTCTCTGGCTGCGATGGTCGCCGGGGCTGACGAGGTCATGATGGCCAACTGGTTCCCGCTGGCCCTTGTCGGCCCAATAGAAACCGGGGTATCATGGGCCGGCCTTTCTGGCCCCAGACACCTGGGCTTGGAGCGCAACTAAGAACTGGGTCATGGCGCCTGGTGAGCCCCGCGAGGCCCCGCCCCTCGCGGGGGCTTCAACAGTGAAACAAACGACCAAGTCTCCACGGGTCGGGGACCTCCTCGAGAGAGTTTTCCCTCTCGGGGTGGCGGAGCACTCGAAGTGCCTAGTGAGTTTCTGCCATCCTGACAGGACGCACATGGGACCTGCACTCCGCAGCAGGATGACGCGCACGCCTGCGCACGGTGACGAACAAGCCGCAGTTGCCATTCCCGTGCTTAAAGGAGGGCAACAAAGCTGCCTCAAAGGAGGAGGATTACCAAGCATGCTACTTTGGTGCTAAGGGGACACACTGCCGCTCCGCTCCAATGGCGACGTCATCGACATGACACCACGGACCTCTGGAGCGTCGGCCACCGCTCTGGACGGACGGTGGCAGGGCCTGACGAAGACCAGTAAGACCGGCGATGGTGGACCTCGTCTATGACCCCTGGACCAAGGATGCGCCGCCCTCCTGGACCGGCGCCATGGATGAACCCTAGCTTTACACACCTAAGTCTACTAGGCCACTCAGAGAGGGGAGCTTCCACGGAGAGGAAGCTCTGCCATCGTTGTAAGCTTTGCCCTCGGCAAGCACCCCTGTACTGTAACCTCGCGAAGCAGTGCAATATCACATAGCAGGAAGTAGGGTCTTTACTCCTCGCAGAGGGCCTGAAGCTGGGTACGAGAAGGTGTCCATCTCTGTCGTGATGCGGGTTGTCGGGCTCGCCGTGCTTGGTCGCCGAGGTTGACGAGAGAGTTGTTAAGTGTCGTGTTCAGCCCCTTCGTTTCCTGGTTCACGGGGATCATTCTCCGACATTTGGCGCGCCAGGTAGGGGGCTCAGGCGTGCTTTCGACCTTTTCCCTTCAACCTCTTTGGCACCATGCACAAATCCGAGCTAGGCACCTGTCTCGTCGCGCAAACACCGGTGGCATGGCCGTCGCAGCGCCGGCGCCGGGCCGCAAACCGCGAACACGAGCCCGCATCAGCGGCGCCAAGAACTGCAGCCACCCCAGGCCCTGCGTCGAGGAGAGGGGAACGTCCGCATCTCCCCTCCGCGCCTTCCCGGAGGTCAGGGGGCTTCGCCACAAAGCCAGTCGGCTCTGAGCCCGGAAGCCGCGCTGTTCGCGGCGCGAGAGCTGATGGGTTTCCTCCCCACTAAAGGATGCCAAGCCAGCTGGTTGCCACGCATCATAGAGCTCATTCGCGCCTTCGACACACCGACCTCCTCCGAAGCCCTTGAGGTTCCCGACAGCCCTCGCTCAAAAGAGCGCGGCATGAGGTTCATAGAGGCATTGGTGTCAGGCACCCTCTTGCCCCCACCACCATCACCGCTTTCCCCGACTGAGGGAGCCCCTGGACGCGGCTCACCAGGCGGGCCACCCCAGGGCATCCGCCGAACGCTCGCCACTGTGCCCCAGGAAGAGAGCTGGATCGACGAGATCAAGGCTTTCCTAAGCACGGGGGCTCTCCCTAAAGAGGAGGCGGAAGCAGAGCGAATGTTCAACATGGCCAAGTACCACATCAAGTCCTACTGCGTCATCGGGGAAGACCTCTACCACAAGCGGCCCAATGGCATCTCCCTGCGCTGCGTTCCTACAGAAGAAGGCAGGCAACTCCTTGAGGACGTGCACGACGGGGAGTGCGGGCATCACTCGTCCTCACGCGTCCTCGCGGGGAAGGTCTTCAGGAGCGGTTTTCTACTGGCAAACCATATTCCAAGACGCTGAGGAGCTCGTCGAGGCTTGCGGAACCTGCGAGCACCACGCCAGGCAGGCCGAGTTCCAGCCAGGATTAGGGCTCCAGACGCTCCCAGCCACCTGGCCCTTCGCGGTCTGGGGGCTGGACCCCCTGGGACCCTTCAAGAGGTCGCGCAGAGGCTACCGCTACCTATACGTTGCCGTCGACAAAGTCACCAGATGGGCGGAAGTAGAAGCCGTGCGCTCCATCCCAGCAAAATCAGCGGTGGACTTCCTGGATAACCTCGCGCGTCGCTACGATGTGCCTAACTGTGTCGTCGCCGGCCATGGTTCACAGTTCGCCAGTGGCGCCTTCAGGGCTCGCTGCGAGTCTCTCGGCATTTGGCTGCGCAACGCCCCAGGGCGTCCACAAGGCAGGAACCAGGATGAAGAGGAAATAGAGGAAGAACTCAAGGACTTCAAGATACAGAGCTTCAAGTGCCTCAAACGCTCAGGCAAGAGCTGGGTCAGTGAGCTCCCTTCTGTGCTGTGGTCCTCCAGGACGACCACAGCTGGGCCAACAAGTGAGACACCTTTCGCCCTGGCCTACGGGCCCGAAGCGGTCCTCCCAGGCGAGGAAAGGCTCGAATCCCCGCGAGTCCTGGCCTTCAACGAGAACGACATTGAAAACCTCGCCAAGCCGCTGACTGCGCTAGCCCGCGATGAGTGCGATCAAGAGGCGCTCCATAGCGGCGATCTGACATTGTTGGAAGCACTGCGCCACCAGTCCACCAGCAGGCTCTGCGTTGATACCACGGCCGCCGCAAGCGCTCGCGCGACATTGAAGTCGGTGACCTTGTCCTCAGGAGGACACTCTCCAGGGAAGACCCCCGCGAGCCCATCCCCCTGTGGGAAGGACCTTACAGGGTCACGCGCATCGCCAAGCACGGGACCACGCAACTGGAGGAGCTGGGTGGCATGACCATCGAGAACCCAGGGGACATAGAACATCTCCGCAAGTTCTACCCATGACGGATTCACGCCAGGCAATACTCCTTTTTGTCTCAAGAAGGGCGCCCGAGTCGCCCCCCTCCCTCAGCTTCACAAAAGCTTTTTGTCTCCAAAGGGACGCACGAGTCGTCACGCCCCCCCCCCCCAGCTTCAAAAAAGCTTATCCCTCCCCGAGGGCCTCTCCAACTGAGCTCCACCAAACACGCGTCGCCACGGGCCACGAGGAGTCTCAGCCACACTCTGTGGAACCCCATGCCCAGCCATGGCCGGTTATAACTTGGCTACTCCAAGTATAAAAAATCCCACGCCTAAGCTTTGCGGTTGTAACTTGGCTACTCCAAGTATAAAAAATATAACTTGGCTACTCCAAGTATAAAAATTTCCATGCCCAGACATGGCGAAGTGTAACTTGGCCACTCCAAGTGTAACAGACTATTGCCCTCCCATGGGCACTACGCACATCGGCGTCGTCTTGTAATATTACCTCGGTAAGGTGTCCCTCTCTATTTTTGATCACACACGCTCATTTCTTTTTCTCTCGCGCACCTCGCGAGGGGGGCTGGGCACGGCGCCCGGAGAGCATCCCAGCGGCGCCAAGTTCCCCAAAAGGTCCGAGCTCTGGCTTGTGGGCCTGCTCCCATGCACGTCACCTCACCAAGGACTTTGGCGCTCATTTTTCCCCGCGAGGTACACAAGAGAAAGGTCCATAAGCGCGTGTGTTTTCTCCTTCGACCATACAACGCTCGTGGAGGTGCCTTTGTGTCAAATGCAGGAAAGAAGAAGGCTCCGTCGAAAACAAGCTCCTCTAGGCCCGGCGAGGCCGTATCGGCGTTTGCCTTAAGACCCGTGGCCTGCGGTGGCATCGCCCCCGCGCCCTCGCCCTCGAGGAGTCCCGCCGCTTCAAGAGGAGCCGCTGCCACTCAAGCATGAAGGAAACAAGCCCAATGACAGAAAGGGAGAAAGACGCGAACAAGCGATAAAAGAGCCTCACGAGAGGCACAAGTACAAGTCTTAAAGTCATTACAGTACCGAAGCAGTTCCACAAAAGACAAAGCTAATAGCCAGGTGCACCAAGAAGTAGCCCAGACCCTAGGACTATGACATCCTCTCGGGACTCTCATCAGCCTCCACCGCCTTGAAGCGGTTAGCATACGCTTCCGCGTCCCCCTTAACATCAGCTTCACAGTCCGCGGCGCTAGGACCCGCATCAGGCTCGGTCACACTCCGGAAGTCGAAGGAGGGCTCGAGGCGGCGGAGGTTGGTGAAGATATGACCGACCACGATGTAGAGAAGCTTGCGGCTCTCCTCCTCGAAAAAACCGTCTACGCCTGCAGCAGTCTTCTGGAGGGCCTCGCGAGCCTCCAGAGCATCTCGCTCCAAAGACAGTTTTGCCTCTAGGAGAGTGCCGTGAGTCTCGCGCGCATGCAGCCCCTCCTCGCGAATGTCAAGCTCCCGCCTACGAGCCTCTAGAGACGCGCGGAACCCCTCCAACTCCTGGAGCCTGGCGGCCATCCCAGCCTCAACCTCTTGGGACGTGGCGAAGGCTGCGGCCTCGTGAGCCACGATCTCCTGGTGCCGGGCTTCAGTTTCGATCTCCAGAGCTTCGCGCTTGGCCTCCAGGCGCGCGAGGGTCTCTTCAGCCTCCTGCACGACGCTGGCACGGGTTTCGGCAGCGAAGCGAAGGGCCTCCGCGCGTTTCTCCCGCGCCGCTTCATCCTCCCGACGGCAGCGAGCCACCACTTCCCGGAGGTGGGACCAACCCCGCGCCAGGCTCTCGAGGTCCTCTTCTTCGGCCAGCTCCCTCTCAGCGAGATGGGCCTCCAGCTCCTCAAGCTTCGCCCTCGCAAAACGAAAGAGGGCGGAACGGCGAGTAGCCGCCTGCTGACGCCTAACCAGAACCAAGTCCCGGGGGTCAACGGGAGGGGTAGCAGACCCCGGCCCCGCAAGAGGCTCAAAGCCTAGACGGCAGGGGCTCAGGGTGGCTCCAGAGTGTGCTCGGGGGCTCGAAGCGAGACTTCCATCCCTGTCTGCGCCTGGGGCTGCTGTGGGGCCAGGAGCCCACTCACTATCCGCCTTCGACTCCGCCTTCCCGAAAGAGAAGAAGGCCCTGTCGAAAACAAGCTCCTCTGGGCCCGGCGAGGCCGTATCGACATTTGCCTCGAGGCCCGTGGCCTGCGGTGGCACCACCGCCGTGTCCTCACCCTCGAGGAGTCCCGCCGCTTCGAGAGGAGCCGCTGCCCCCGAGGACTCCGGAGCATCAGGGGGAGTGGTGGAAGGCCTGAAGCAGAGCAAGGCAGGAGATGAAGGAGAGAAGGACGCGAGGACGAAGAAAGGAAGGGGACAGAAGGGGGCCTACTTGACGGTCACATCCACCCACACCTTGCGCCTCGTGCGCGAGGAGACGTTGCCTCCCGACATGTCCAAGCCCCGCTTCGCCCTGGTCCCGGGGACAATGCGGGGAGGCTCTTCGTCGCCTGACGAAACCTCAAGGACGCCGACGTCAGGCATGGCCGCCCTGGAGGGCGCCGCGGCGACACCTGAAGAATCGGCACCAACCGGGAGTCCGGCACCACCTTCTGATGCTGTGGAAGAGCCAGAGGACGCGTCATCGCCTCGCGCATTAGGCCAGGGCCATTTTGGGGCCCTGTGCGTCCTCGCGAGACCAGCTCCCACGCGGTGAATGCCGGCATCCCCGCCAGGTACCTGGCGCGCATCTTCTTCACAAAACGATGCAGGGGCTTGGAGGAGTTGTTCGCCGGATCGGGGATCTGCGGGTAAGTAAAAAGAACATCCATGAAGCCCTTCAACACCTTGACTATGAAGACTTCGCCGCTCAGCCGCATTCGGTCCGCCCCGCCGGAGTAGGCCCACATCGGTTCCAAATGCGCCTGCAGTGGTGCGATGCGCTGCGCCACGAAGTCCTTCGCCACCATCTGGCCAGTGAGCCCGTGGGCGCGGGCCTCCAGGAGGCGCTTCTCGAAGAGCTCAAGTGATGGGTCTTCCAGGGGTTGGCTGCTCCAGCCGCTGTGCCTCGATGGGGGCCCGGAGGGGACGTCGAGAAGGGGGCACTCCTCTGCAACTTCCACGTAAAGCCACCGCTTCGACGCCAGGACTTCGAGGCCCACACAAATACAAGGTCAAGTTGCCGACTGGGATACAACTTGCTACGAGCGATGGCGGCGTCTCAGCTGTTAATAAATAGCCATCAAATTTATTGTAATAGGTTAGACTACGATAAACCATAAACCCTAGAACCTCTAGTTGAACTGCGAGAAGCATTCATCTTGAAGTATTGTTACTGCTTGCAAATTCTGCGTGTTATCTGTTGTTCCATTGGGAATAAGGAGGTACATGACCGTTTCGTAGTCGACGGCAGCGTTGCGCAAGTGTGTAAGGCTGCGAATATCCATAGGGTTCGAATCTGTTGCATTGGCAACAGGGACTAGTCAAGGAGTGTTCCACAAGTTATCAATCATCCACCATCAAGCTCACGAGAAGATCGGGCCTCCCCGTATCATCTGATGATACGGGCACGACGAAGGAGGTGCAGCCTAATTTCAGGACTCCGCCAAGCTAGTATATTTTGTATCAGTATTATTTGTAATAATTAGTTTTAAATAATTATTAGAGTTGAGTTTGGGCCTGTCCAACTCAACTAGGGCGTGGCCCACTAGTGGGGCGTACTGTAGCGTGCACTGTAGCGTGGTCCTATAGCGTGGTACTGTAGCACCCCTCCCCTCCATATAAGGAGGCTGCGAGTTAGAAGGGGTTCAGAATTTTAGGTTAAAAAACTACTACGTGTGTTTCTTGGTGAAGCATCCCTCCGGGGACGGCGATGCCGTTTATCAGTTTGTAATAAAAATTGCTGCGGAGGTTCTTGTGTTCATCAAGGATTGTCGTACTTTGGTTGGAGGCGTGGTGATCTTCATCACGTTGCTTGCTGGATTCGTTCCTCTTCTCCAGGTTTGCGTTCATCGTGTAATTGGGAGAATTATTACCTTGGTTGTCTCGCTGTGAAAGATCGGGCAAAACTCTAGGATCGACGGGGTTGATCTTATCATGTGGTATCAGATTTCTGGGTTGCTCACAGTGAGATTGTGTTGATCGATCTCATCTAGATCGGTTGACTGGAGGAGTTTGATTGGAGGCTCTTGTGCAGATTGATTTGCTTGGAGGAGATCGTGCATTGAAGCTGCAGATTGCTGTTGCGTTTGTGCAGATTAGTTCCGGCCAGATTGATTTGTGCTTGGTAAAAGTTTGGTTTCTGTCCCCAATTCGCGATCTACTGTAGCTACAGTACCGCGAAACAAAAACAAAAGGGGGAAGAAAGGAAAGTGCTGATTTCCTTCGATCGGATCTGCCTCGGTTTGGAGAGTTACTAGGACGTACACAAGGTGGACTCCTGGCTTCGTTGTTTGTTACTATCGGTGGGAAAGTGGTATCATCCAAATTCGCGATCTACTATAGCTACAGTACCGCGGAAAAAAAAGGCCAGAATAAAGAAAGGAGAATACAAGAATCGTATCTGTTTTGGACTGCTGCTTCACGTGGTGCTGTAGAACACGCAATACTCAGGAGCTTGTGCGTGCAGCTGATTGCTGGTACACGCGATCGTTGCTGGACTACCGCTGCCGATCGCTGCTGGACTGCACTACTGCTGCTGTTTACGTACAGTACTCGCGCTACAGTTCTCCGTGCTACAGTAATCCGTGAATATGGCTAGATTTTTCAAATCGTTTCCGGGAGATTTTTATGGCAAACGTTGTCTTTCTGGGGAGAAGTCTAGTGATGTGTTCAATGACTATCTGGACATTTTGCATGGTAGGGCATGTGATGACTCTAAACTCACTTGGACACTGAAATATTCTTCGACATATGCTGAATTTCAGTCGTGGGAATATTATATGCTACATGGCTTTGACAGATGTACTACCTACGAGTTTGTGGATCAGTCTACGCGTTTGGTTCTTGCACTGCGACGTGTGGATGAGGAGGTGACTCGATGGTGGAATGAGGAGATGTATGGGAAGGACAACACATATGCAACTTGGCGTGACTTCAATAATTTTTTGCGTGACTGTTTTATGTCTCCTCGTCGTATGGGGTCTTGTACCAAGACCGTGTTGAACGTGAAGGCGATCAAGCAGCCGCCCAGGGATGTGCAGCGGATGGTTGATGATGGCAAGAGGAAGCCGCCTTGTTCCAAGGAGGTTGCAGCTGTATCTATTCCGTCTCCTGCAAAGGCTGTGAAGACTGTTGTTCCAGTGCAAACGGTCAGCGAGGCAGTGACAACATTTTCTGAAGAGAAGAGCCTGCTGTTGACAAGGTTGTGTGTACTGAAACTGCAGTGGAGGTTGTACCATTCAGAGGGCTGAATATGCAACTCAAGCGGGTACATGATGATGCTTGCAAGACAGTTGACAAGGGTCAGCGATGGAGTTTATTTCAGACTCAGTGCATTATAAAAGGTAAAGAGTGCAAGATGATGATTGATGGTGGTAGCTGTACTAATGGGATAAGCAAGGCAATGGTGGCAGCGTTGGGGTTGTCCACATGGCGTATTCCTGAACCTAAGCATCTCGAGTGGTTAAATAGCTGCGGTATGCTGAAGGTAACTCATAAGGTGTGTGTGCCATTTACAGTTGGTGACTATGTTGATGAGGTAGAGTGTGATGTATTGCCATTGGAGGTGTGTGGACTGTTACTTGGCCGTCCGTGGCAGTATGATCGCAATGTTACACATGCCGAGAGAGCAAATACATATTCTTTTGTGCATGATGGTAAGCAGCGGACTTTGAGGCCTATGAGCGATGATCAAATCAAGTCCGATGTGGTGCTGGTGATCCAGAAGGAGAGGTTGCGCAAGGCTAAACCGCCTAGGTTAGCTAAGCTGCAGCATGAGGAGCATGATGCGCAGAGTGTTACTCTTGATATTACTTCAGCTATGCATGTAGATGACAAGCCAGATGTTCTTGTTAGTGACAAGCCAGTCGAAGTACATCCTCTTGCTAATGAGAGGAAGGATGTTGCAGCATGTGTTACGAAGCCAGTTTGTGTTGACACAGGTGTCCAGACTGATGATATTTGTGCTGATCATGTCCCAGTGCATGTGGTGCCACGGGGCGACAAGCGCTGTTTTGTTAGTACACCTGTGAGGCGGTTGTTGGAGCTGCCGTGCGGATGCATAAAGGCAAGGATGGATATGTTCGTCAGTTGTGTGGCCCGGGCATTACTCTTTTTTAGGGTCGTACAAAGAGGGTTCATGTTCAGCAGCAAAGGGTTCCAGCAAGAATTCAGAAGACGAAGTTTGTGGCGCCTATGGCCAGGCGTGTGTGGAGAAGAAGGAGACGCCCCAAGCTGTACCAAGTCGAGCAGGCCAAGAGGGAGGTTGTGGTGCGGTAGGCACGCACGACTTGAAGATGGCGACGACGTGTGATGCTGTTGTTCATATCACGCCACCTTTTCAGGCAGACCCTCTCGCGTTGAGGACAACGCGTTTTGAAGGGGGGAGGATGATACGGGCACGACGGAGGAGGTGCAGCCTAATTTCAGGACTCCGCCAAGCTAGCATATTTTGTATCAGTATTATTTGTAATAATTAGTTTTAAATAATTATTAGAGTTGAGTTTGGGCTGTCCAACTCAACTAGGGCGTGGCCCACTAGTGGGGGGTACTGTAGCGCGCACTGTAGCGTGGTCCTGTAGCGCGGTACTGTAGCACCCCTCCCCTCCATATAAGGCTAGGGGCTGCGAGTTAGAAGGGGTTCAGAATTTTAGGTTAAAAACTACTACGTGTGTTTCTTGGTGAAGCATCCCTCCGGGGACGGCGATGCCGTTTATCAGTTTGTAATAAAGATTGCTGCGGAGGTTCTTGTGTTCATCAAGGATTGTCGTACTTTGGTTGGAGGCGTGGTGATCTTCATCACGTTGCTTGCTGGATTCGTTCCTCTTCTCCAGGTTCGCGTTCATCGTGTAATTGGGAGAATTATTACCTTGGTTGTCTCGCTGTGAAAGATCGGGCAAAACTCTAGGATCGACGGGGTTGATCTTTATCACCTAGACTTGACGACATGCTTGGTGAACTTTGTGGTTCCGCTATCTTTTCCAAAATTGATCTTAAGAGTGGCTATCACCAAATAAGGATGAGTGAGGGTGATGAATGGAAGACCGCATTCAAAACAAAGCTTGGTCTTTATGAATGGCTTGTCATGCCATTTGGTCTTTCCAATGCACCTTTAACTTTTATGCGTCTTATGAATCATGTCCTTCGTCCTTTCATTGGAAAATTTGTGGTTGTCTATTTTGATGATATTCTCATTTATAGCAAGTCGGTGGAAGAGCATACTTCTCATGTTGCTCAAGTTTTGTTGGAACTTCGCAATGACAAGCTTTATGCTAATATTTCTAAGTGCACTTTTGCCACCGATAAGCTCATTTTCTTGGGTTTTGTTGTTTCTTCGAATGGTGTTGAAGTTGATGAAGCAAAGATAGAAGCTATTTGTTCTTGTCCTTTTCCTACGTCACTTGAGGAGTTGAGACGTTTCATGGGTTTTGCCGGATTTTATCGTCGATTTATCAAAGATTTTTCAACAATTGCATGCCCTCTCCATGATCTTACTAAAAAGAATGTGCCTTTCATTTGGGGCCATGCACATGATTTTGCTTTCAATGAGCTCAAAAGGTTGTTAACCCAAGCCCCACTACTTGCACTTCCGGATTTTTCCAAAACTTTTGAAATTGAATGTGATGCAAGTGGGTTGGGTATTGGAGGAGTTCTCATGCAAAATGGTAGACCCATCGCATACTATAGTGAGAAACTCGATGGAGCTGGCTTGAATTATCCAATTTATGACAAAGAGTTGTATGCTTTGGTTCGTGTTTTGGATGTTTGGCAACACTACCTTCGTCCCAAGGAGTTTGTCATTCATTCCGTCCATGAATCGTTGAAATATTTGAAAAGCCAAACAAATTTGAACAAACGACATGCTAAGTGGGTTGAGTTCATTGAGTCTTTCACCTTTGTAATCAAATACAAGAAAGGTAAAGACAATGTGGTTGCGGATGCATTATCCCGCAAGACCAACCTACTTACACGTTTGGATATTAGTGTTTTGGACTTGGACGAGATAAAGGATTTGTATTCCACCGATACTTACTTTGGAAACATTTTTGCTAAATGCTTGGAGATCAAAGGATTTGAGGATTTCCATTTGCACAAAGGGTTCTTGTTTAAGGCTAACAAACTTTGTATTCCCGAGTCTTCGCTTCGTTTGCTTCTTTTGAAGGAATCTCATGGAGGATCTCTCATGGGACACTTTGGCCACGACAAGACCTACGCCATGCTCGCTACCAACTACTATTGGCCAAGAATGAAGCGTGATGTTGAACGCTTAGTCCGCCGATGTTCTACATGTCTCAAAGCTAAGTCCACACTAAACTTGATATGGGCACGACGGAGGAGGTGCAGCCTAATTTTAGGACTCCACCAAGCTAGTTGTGTCAATTGTAATTTTATTATGTCTTTGCTATTTTTAATAAGTGTTCGAGTTGGGCCTGTCCAACCAAACCAGTTAGGCCCATTAGTGGGGCGGTACTGTAGCGCGCACTGTAGCTACAGTACGACCGCACCCCATCCCCTCATATAAGGAGCTGCTAGGCATCGTTTTAGGGTTAGCTTGAGTTTAGATTAAAAACAGTCCATAGACTTTGAGCTCGTTGGTGAAGCATCCCTCCGGGGACGGCGATGCCGTGTTATCAATAAAGATTGCTGCGAGGGTGCTTGTGTACATCAAGCATTATCGTGCTGTGGTTAGAGGCGTGGTGATCTTCATCACGTTGCTTGCTGGATTCGTTCCTCTTCTCCAGGTTTGCGTTCATCGTGTAATTGGGAGAATTATTACCTTGGTTGTCTCGCTGTGAAAGATCGGGCAAAACTCTAGGATCGACGGGGTTGATCCATATCATGTGGTATCAGATTTCTGGGTTGATCACGGTGAGTTGCTGCTTTGTGGTTTGATTGGGATCAGACTGCTGTAGAGGAGGAGTTGCTACGATCGTACAGATCGGATCGGTCCTAGTTGACTTGGGATTTCTGGACGTGATCAGCAGATCGAGCGAAGAAAGGAAGGAGACCGTGACGTTCGTGGACTTCGTGTGCCGCTCGGTTTGCTTAATTCCTGCGTGGAGTTTGGGCAACGAAAAAGAAAAAGAAGGAAAGTGCAGATTGCATATCAGGCTTGGGTAGCGTACAAGCCAAAAGGAAAGAGTAATTAATTTTGTTACGTACAGATCTGATCGGTATCTGTTTTGGCAAGTGCTGCTTTTGTTGGTACGTGAGTTTTTCTTGCGGGCCAGGAGAAAAAAAAAGAAGGAAATTCGGATCTCATTGGGCTGGAATTGATTCGATCAGCAGAGGAAAGGAAAGAGGACCGGTTATTTTCCATCGGAGGCAGCAGATTAGCGCGAGTTGTGTTCTGCTTGGGACAGACTTACGGGAGTCGTGTCTGCTAGGGATTGGACTGCTACGAGAGCTGTGTATCTATCAGATCGTATTGTTCGTGGATTCCCTTTGATCGCTTGGTTTGTGGGCAGCAACAGAAAGGATAATCTGCTCCGGATTTTGGTGGGATCGTTGCTTTGCAGGAGTCCAGGAGCAGCACGTTGGCTTGTTTTGTTTTTCCTGTCAGGGAACTTCCCATCGCGAGGCATTGCTTTTCCTGAAAATTTTTTACTGTAGCTACAGTGCTCCGAAAGTTGACTACATTGCTGGTTTCGTAAAATAGAAAAGAAGTATAAAAAAAAAGCACGAATTATTGTAGCAGCTATACTATCAGCAGAATCATTTTGTTTGCATAGATGGGTTCTTCGATGATTGTTTGCAAGAGGGAGAAGTCCGACGATGTATATCATGACTACACTACTCTCATAGTAGGTTTCGCATTGGATTCTACCAAGATCGAGTGGATGTTGGATGGTTCCGCGACACGCTCGGAGTATCAGCCTTGGGAGAAAGACATGGACCGTGGTTTCAAGAGATGTCGTACACTCGACAGCAAGTTTGGTGGTCATGCTGAATATATTCTTGCACGAAGGCGTGTGGATGAGCAAGTGGCTAGTTGGTGGAGTGACGAGCGATCTGCGAAAGGCATTGCAGGTGGAACATCTAGTTGGGAAGAATTCAAACAATTTCTGCGTTCTATATTTTTGGAGAGGTCCACGGAGTTGGACAAGGTGGTTATCCCTGAGGATGTTGTACCATTGAGTGGGCTGAATATGCAACTCAAGAGAGTACATGATGATACTTGTATGACAGCGGATAGAGGCCAGCGTTGGAATTTATTTCAGGCGCAGTGCATGATCAAAGGCAAAGCATGCAAGTTGATGATTGACAGTGGTAGCTACTGTAATGGCATTAGCAAGGCGGTTGTGGAAGCTTTCGGTTTATCCACATGGCGTATTCCAGAGCCGAGGCATGTTGAGTGGGTGAATAGCTGTGGTATGATGAAGATTACTCACAAGGTGCGTGTGCCATTTTCAGTTGGTGAATATGTTGATGAGGTGGAATGTGATGTGTTGCCATTGGAGGTATGTGGGCTGTTACTTGGTCGTCCATGGTAGTATGATCATAATGCTTTACATGCTGGGAGAGCAAATACATATTCTTTTATGCATGATGGTAAACAGCGGATTTTGAAGCCTATGGGAGATGATCAAATCAAGTCCGATGTGGTGCTGGTGGTTCGCAAGGAGAAGTTGCATAAAGCTAAGCCAAAGCCAAGGCTAGTTATATTGCAGCAAGAGGAGCATGATGCAAGGAGCGTTGATACTGAAACTGATTCAGCCGTGCATGTAGATGACGAGCCAGTTGTTCTTGTTAGTGACAAGCCGGTTGAAGTGCAGCCTCTTACTGATGAGAGGAAGGATGTGGCAGCATGTGTTCCAATTCGTGTTGACATGGGTGGTCAGACCGATGACGTTGGTGCTGATCGTGTTCCGGTGCGTGTGGTACCGCGAGTAGGAGGTCGCTGTTATGGCAGCACACCCGTGAGGCGTTTTGTTGGAGCAGCAGTGCGGATGCACAAAGGGAAAGATGGACATGTTCGTCAGTTGTGTGGCCCGGGCATTACTACTTTGCAAGGTCTTCCAGCGAAGGTTCATGTTCAGCGACACAAGGCTCCAGCAAGGGTTCTTAAGAGAGGACAGGAGAAGATGGTGGCGCCACGGTTCATATGGAGAAGAAAATCAAGTCAAGCAGGCTGCGAGGGAGGATGTGGAGTGGAAGGCAAGCAAGACTTGAAGATGGAGAAGACGCGTGCTGATTTTTATGACATCACGCCACCCTTTCGAGCAGTCCCACAAGCGTTGAGGACAATGCTTCTTGAAGGGAGGGAGGATGATATGGGCACGACGGAGGAGGTGCAGCCTAATTTTAGGACTCCACCAAGCTAGTTGTGTCAATTGTAATTTTATTATGTCTTTGCTATTTTTAATAAGTGTTCGAGTTGGGCCTGTCCAACCGAACCAGTTAGGCCCATTAGTGGGGCGGTACTGTAGCGCGCACTGTAGCTACAGTACGACCGCACCCCATCCCCTCATATAAGGAGCTGCTAGGCATCGTTTTAGGGTTAGCTTGAGTTTAGATTAAAAACAGTCCATAGACTTTGAGCTCGTTGGTGAAGCATCCCTCCGGGGACGGCGATGCCGTGTTATCAATAAAGATTGCTGCGAGGGTGCTTGTGTTCATCAAGCGTTATCGTGCTGTGGTTAGAGGCGTGGTGATCTTCATCACGTTGCTTGCTGGATTCGTTCCTCTTCTCCAGGTTTGCGTTCATCGTGTAATTGGGAGAATTATTACCTTGGTTGTCTCGCTGTGAAAGATCGGGCAAAACTCTAGGATCGACGGGGTTGATCCATATCAAAACTCTCATGGCTTTTATACTCCTTTGCCAATTCCACATGGACCTTGGTCCGATATCGCCATGGATTTTGTGTTCGGACTTCCACGCACTAAAACAAACAAGGATTCCATATTTGTTGTCATTGATCGATTCTCTAAGATGGCACACTTCATACCATGCAATAAGACCGACGATGCTTCACACATTGCAACTTTGTTTTTTAGGGAGATCGTTCGCCTTCATGGAGTGCCAAAGACGATTGTGTCGGATCGTGACGTCAAGTTCGTGAGTTACTTTTGGAAGACATTGCTGGCCAAGATGGGAATCAGGCAACTCTTCTCCACCGCCTATCACCCTCAAACGGATAGTCAAGCCGAAGTGGTGAACCGAAGTCTCTCCACGCTCCTTCGTGTGTTGATCAAGCCAAACTTGAAGAATTGGGAGGAGTGCATTCCTCATGCCGAGTTCGCCTACAACCGAGCACAACACCAGGCACAACACATACACCGCTTTGGACATGCTACCACTACCACTTCATGAACAAACAAGCATGGACTTCGACAAGCGCGCCGCCCACATGAAGAAACTACATGAGGATACAAGAAACACACTTGAGAAGCACAATGAAGACCTTGCTAAGAAGATTAACAAGAACAAGCGCGCCATGATATTTGAAGAAGGAGACCTAGTGTGGCTACACCTTCGCGAAGATCGCTTTCCGGATGCGAGGAAATCCAAGCTTCAACCTCGGGGAGACGGACCCTTCAAGGTCATCAAGCGCATCAACGACAATGCGTACAAGATCGATATCGCCAACTCCAAGTACTTGGTGCATGCATAAGGAAGCTTAGGGGCATGAGTGGGACCTTTCAATCATACAAAATGCCCGTGGATACGCCTCTATGATTGAGCAGGAACAGGACGTCCCAACGAAGAAGAGGTCCACCGACACAAAGCAGGGAAGCAGGAACAGGCGATAAGCACCTCACGAGAGGAGTATGCGTCGGCTCAGTTAAAGGTGTCAGCACCCTCCTTGGGCACCTCCACCTTGTCCTCCTCGGCATTCTCCACCTCTCCTTCCGCCGTCACCGCCACTTGCGCGGGAGGGTTGACTAGGCGTGCAGGAGAGGGCTGGCTGGCTCCCGTTCCGCCCTCGCAGCCCGTCCCCGCCTTGGGAGAGGCCTCGGCATGGGGGGAAGGATCGGGGAGCCCCTCGGATTCGGGAGCTTGCGGAGCCGTCTTCACGGCGGCGCCTTCGAGGATCTGGAGAAGAAAAGATCAAAAAGTGGTCGAGGGAGCCACTGGAAGCTACAGCAGGAACGAGGAAGAAGGGGAGGAACTTACGACATGGCCGCATCCACCCATTTTCTCTTCCTCTCGCGCCGACGCTGGGAGGCGGCGACCTTCGGCGCCTCCAGAGTCTTCTCGACCTCGGAGGCCTCAGGAAGCGTCCTGGAAGGGCGATCATGGATCGTTTTTTAGCGAAACTCTCGGCGAGGAGAAGGAGACTCTTCAGGGGACTCCTTCACATCGTCATCCTCAACGCGTTGCGACGGAGCGATGCGGAAGTGGCTCTCGTCATGATCCTTGTCTCCCGACGAGACATCGAGGACCTCCACGGCCGGCTCAGCCACTCGCGGCGGGTCCGCATCCCCTCTTGGGGATCCGGCGCCTTCCGAGGACCCTTCGCCATCTGAAGTAGAACCCGCCGAGGACCCCGACGCCTCGTCGTTCCCTTCAGGCGGCCCCAATAGAGGCACCTGGAGGGAGGCCTCCGGAGGCTTGTCCCTCCCATCGAGATCAGGCCCCATGCCGAAAACTCAGGCATCGGCGTCAGACGCTCGAGGCTTTCCGGCATCGACAGCCGGTGCAACGGCTTGGCGCGCTTGTCCGATGGTTTGGGAATCTCAAGAGCTGTGAATAGGGTGTTCAGGACGCCCCTCACCACTGCTCCCCTCAAGATCAAGTTGCCCAGGCGCATCTTGTCCGACTGCCCCGAGAACAGCCACATCGGCTTCACATGGGACTGGAGAGGAGCAATGCGCCGCATCACGAAGTCCCTGGTCACCATTTGGTCAGTGACGCCGAGTGCGCGGACCTCGGCAAGGCGCCCTTCCACATGGCTGAGAGAAGATTGGCACAGGGAGAAACTGCCCCAGCCATCCTGCTTCACCGGGGGCCCCGAAGGCAGCTCGAAGAAGGGACTTCCCTCCGAGATCTCCACGTAAAACCACCTCTTGCGGAAGTCCTCCACCTTCTTCGTCATACAGGTGATGGGGACTGCCTCCTTCCAGGCGATGGGGATGTAGCGCTTCGCCACGCCGTCAGTAATCCGGAAGGAGACACATCCCGTGGTCTCGGAGGACGCTGTGAAGCGCAGGACGTAGTAGCTGCGGAAAAGATCTACCGAGGGCATAACCCGAACATATGCCTCGAAGAAATAGGCGAAGATGGAGAGAGTAAGAACGGAGTTGGGGTGGAGGTGAAGCAGGTGGATTCGGTAGTGCTTCAGGATGGCGAGGAAGAACTCAGAAAAAGGGGGGACGAGCCCCGCATACAAAGTATGGAGGAAGATGGGGTAGTAAGGGGCACCGAGGCCTCCGAGGGAACCCCCAGGGACGAGCTTCATTTTCCCCCGCTCGCTGAACGCAGAGGAGGCCATGAACCGCACCCGTCCAGTTTTTCGAGGGTCCGCATGCGGCTGTCCTCAAGGGTAGGCTTCCGGGCGCGGCCGCGCCTAGCCGTGGCTCCTCCACCGGATGAGGCCACGGCATTGGCTTTCTGCGCGGCGGTGGCTTTCTTGGGCGACATCGCGGCGGCGACGGAGGTCCCGAGAAGTTACGGTGCAAGGAGAGAGAAGACGAAGGGAAATGTGGAGAGTGATGGGAAACCACGCTGGTTCCTCTGTCTTTAACCTCCGGGTGGTGCTGTTCTGTCAGACGTGGTGGGACCGATCCCCACGGCCGAGGCACCAAAGAAGCCGAGGCGGCCCCGGGCGGTAACCGCACAACACGTGTCTTGGTCCAGAACGGCCGTTTGGGGCCCTGGACACCTCGCCTCCACACGTGGGTTGCGGCATCCCCGTCAAGGGCCCGGGGGCTACTATCGGCCCAATGGAAACTGGGGTATCATGGGCCGGCCTTTCTGGCCCCAGACCTTTAGACGCGAGACGCGGCTAAGGACCACGCCGCGGTGCCTGGCGAGCCCGCGAGGCATCTTTCCTCGCAGGGGCCTCGGTACCGAAGGAAGCGACTAAGTCCCCGCGGCCAGGGGACCGCCTCGAGAGACTTTCCCCTCTCGAGACATCGTAGCACTCAAAGTGCTTGGCGAGGCTCTGCCATCTTGGCAGGGCGCACATGGGTCCTGTGCCCCGCAGCAGGGCAACGCACGCATCCGTGCAGGATGACGAAGGGGTCGCAGTTGCCGTTTCCATGATTAAAGGGGAGCGGTAAAGCTGCCCTAAGCAGGGAGGATTACCAAGCATACAATTCCGGCGTTAAGGGGACAACCTGCCACTCCGCTCCAACGACGACGTCACCGGAGTGACCCCGCGAACCACTGAGCGCCGGCCACTACTCAGGCCGGACGGTGACAGGACCTGACGAAGAGCAGCAAGACCAACACGGTGCAGTGCGTCCACAACCTCCTGGACAAGCGGTGCGCCGCCCTCCTACACCGGCATTGCGGAGGAACCCTAGCCTCCGCCCCCGAGACTATATAAGGAGGAGAGGCACCACTGGACAAGGGGATCGATCATTCCTTCACTCAAGACCACTAGCCCAAAGAGAAAGGAGAGCTTCTACACCCAAGGAGTCTCACCATTGTTGTAAGCTTCGCCCTCGGGCAGCAACTCTGTACTATAACCCTCGAAGCAGTGCAATACAACATAGCAGGAAGTAGGGTCTTTACTCCGCACGGAGGGCCTGAACCTGGGTACGAGCTCGTGTCCATCTCTGCCGTGATGAGTTCTCGCAAGTTCGCCGAGTCTGGTCGCCGAGGTTGACGAGTGTTGATAAGTGTCGTGTTCAGCCCCTCTCGATTCCTGGTTCTCGGGGACTATTCTCCGACACCGCGCCAAGCGTAAAATTAAAAGAAAAACACATTTTGACGAGGAAGCAAATGATGTGTCTATTGATTACAATCTAGAGGAGTCATTCAGGGTTAACTATTTTATACCTATTGTTGATCAAGCTATAGCTTCACTTAACATGAGATTTGAACAGTATAAGGGGTATGAAAAAAATATTTGGTTTCTTGTTTACTTCCGCTGCAATCCATGGATGATGGTAGTTTGCGGGCTGCTTGTGCTAATCTTGAGAATGCACTTACGATTCGAAAACATTGTCACAGCCCAATTTTGGGAAGCTAGAAAAACACAGTTGTTGGAGAGACAAAATCAGGGCCAACAAAAACTTTTTAAAAAGGTTTCACCAATTCTTGTGTGAACTTCACATTGCTCTGTTTGACCTTGTCTGCTTTGTTGTTTGAGTTAACAACCACTGAAAACACCAACCTTTAAAACTCAACTAATATAACGTATCATTTAATTTTGGTGATCATGTCAGGATAAGAAGAATCTCCAATCTTTTTTTGGCCAACCTCTTTTTCAAGGATGTCTTGATTTAGCTACAAACCAAAGACCTACTATTTGAGGAAGTAAGTATTTCAAAAATATTACATGTTTATAAACTATGGAGGTCTATATAATATCTCCTACCAATTTCCAACTCTGTTATTTTGCAAGTATCAACATCCCTTATTTCCAAACTCCTATTTTCAACACCTTTTGAAAATAATACAATTGGGGAATATACTACCCCATATATTTTCTATTTATCAAACCTTTTGAAAACTATCAAGTTGTGAGTTGAGATGCTTTTAAACATCATCATGTCATGACCATGTGTGATCACTATATCACCTAATCATATTAAGGGTTATGTAATTTGTTGATTGATATTTGTGTGTGTTTGATCACCATCTCACTAACTCTTTGAGTGTTTTGATATAGGTTGTGATATTAGTTTGCTTGTTTGTTGTGGCTTATTGAATAGTTTGATTTGTGTTGAATTGCTTGTGTTAAATATTATTATTAACTATTTTCAAAAAGGATAAAGTTGCTTATTACATTATTTTGTGAACAAAAGTATTTCCTAAAACCTTGAGAAAAATCCTTGACATGCTCATGGCCATGTGTGACTTATATGAGCATCACTACCATCTTTCCTAACTCAAACTCTTGAAGAAACATGGCAAAAACTTTCTCTGGACCTATCTTCTTCTCTGTTAAAAGATACCCTATCTTGAGCCTTACCAAATCTTTAATATTGGTCAATTTTGAAATGTACCTTGATAGATCTATTCCACTCCATCTTATCTTGATATCCAAGCGGTAATTTGAATCTTTCAAATTCATTTTCTTATATGTCCATGTTCACTTTGTGGTCTAGTCACAACACTGACCATAAATCAAGTATTTTATAGCCATTTGGCAATTTTGTTTTGACACTTAAACCTGGCCTTTATGGCCATGCACCACCCCCTCATCCATCCATGGCATCTTGTATCTCACCACAAAGTGATGCGGGTAGGTCCCGATTTTCACGGATTTGTGCGGAGGGAAAGATGAACGCGAAGAACACGCGAAGAACGATGAACACCAAGAGGGGAAATCAAACACACAAGGGTAAATAGCAAGTAGCAACCCGGCAAGAATCGACTGGTAACAAATCCCCGTGGGCAGCCCCCAATCCTCCTCTCCCAAGCACACCTTACTCTTAGGATTGTTTGTCCAATTGGTCAATCCAACCAACCCAATAGAATCACCCTAGGATGAAAGATTGGCAAGTAGCAAACTACAAGAGGAGCCTTGGTATCCACGCAGGGATCTTCTCCACAAGGGGAGGCCTTGGTTCATCTCCACAAGGGGAGGCCTTGAGTCATCTCCATAGGAGGAAAGAGACACTTTGAGAAGAAGGAGCAAGGCTCTACTTTAGTTCCCAAATCATAGTCTAACCCTAGATGTAGTCCAAGGAGTCCTATTTATAGTCTAGATCCAAAACGAGGTGAAAGGATAAGGTTACACGGGCCTGCTGCCCGAAATGCTCCCGCACTGGCGGTAGTACCGCTGGTTTAGCCGGTGGTACCGCCAGTGCGGGAGGGCTTCACGCACCCCACGTCCCCGGTACCGTCCAGTACCGCCGCCGGTACCGCTGGCGGTACCGGGTAAGGGGTCCGACAGGCTGTTTCGGCGGTAGCGAGCGCTGCCGCTGAGGTAGGCGCTGATCCTTCTGACGCTCGCGGTACCAGGCGGTACCGCTGCCGATACCGCTGGCGTGGGGCTGGTTCGGCCTGTCAGGACCAGGGGCGGTAGTACCGCTTAAGCCAGCGGTAGTACCGTCGCCTAGGGAGTTCTTTTCCATCTCCTCTTCTTCTCCTTCATCGTATTGGCTCGACTCTTGTCCATCTTCATAGGGGTCTTCGGTCCACCATAGCTGAGCACACACAAGGTATCGGAATGAAGTAGCAAACCATTCATAGGAGTGTCGAGATCACACATGGATAGGAGCGAATTCACCTTAGCATGTATAGCTTTGACCCTTGCTCGTGTCATTGGGCCACTTGGTGTAGACGCCGTAGGCGGGGCTACATCATCTCCCCCCTTGGAAAAGAGTCGTCCTCGACTCTTGGTCCTCTTCATCGCTTGATGTTCCATAGTATGGCGAGAGGTCGGCGACGTTGAAGGTGTCATGGACCAAGTGTTTGGAGTTGGAGATGTCGATCTTGTAGCATTGTCGTTGATGCGCTTGATAACCTTGAAAGGTCCATCTCCACGAGGGTGAAGCTTGGACTTCCTTGCATCCGGAAAGCGATCTTTGCGAAGGTGTAGCCACACAAGATCTCCTTCAAATATCATGGCGCGCTTGTGTTTGTTCATCTTCGTAGCATGGTCTTTGTTGTGCTTCTCGAGAGTAGTTCTTGTTTCCTCATGGAGCTTCTTCATGTAAGCGGCTCGCTTGTCGAAGTCCATGTTAACTTGTCACGGAGTGGAAGTGGTAGCATGTCGAGCGCGGTGTAGGGGTTGGAGCCATAGACGACCTCGAAGGGTGTTCTCTTTGTTGCGCGGTGTAGTGCTCGATTGTAGGCGAACTCGGCGTGTGGGATGCACTCTTCCCAATTCTTCAAGTTAGGCTTGATCAACACACGAAGGAGTGTAGATAGGCTTCGGTTCACCACTTCGGTTTGGCCATCGGTTTGAGGGTGGTATGCGGTGGAGAATAGTTGCTTGATTCCCATCTTGGCCATCAAAGTCTTCCAAAAATAGCTCACGAACTTGGTGTCACGATCCGACACAATGGTCTTGGGCACTCCATGAAGACGGACGATTTCCCTGAAAAACAAAGTAGCAATGTGTGAAGCATCGTCGCTCTTGTTGCAAGGTATAAAGTGTGCCATTTTAGAGAAGCGATCAATGACGACAAAGATGGAATCCTTGTTTGTTTTAGTGCGTGGGAGTCCTAAGACAAAATCCATAGCTATATCGGACCATGGGTGATGTGGAATAGGCAATGGTGTGTATAACCATGAGAGTTTAGAGTAGACTTAGCTTTGAGACATGTAGAACATCGTCGAACTAGGCGTTCCACATCACGCTTCATTCTAGGCCAATAGTAGTTGGTGGAGCATGGCGTAGGTCTTGTCGCGTCCAAAGTGACCCATGAGTGTTCCTCCATGAGATTCCTTCAAAAGGACCAAACGAAGCGAAGACTCGGGTATACATAGTTTGTTAGCCTTAAACAAGAAACCTTTGTGCAAATAGAAATCACCAATTCCTTTGTGCTCCGAACATTGAGCGAAAATGTCTCCAAAGAAAGCATCGGTAGCATACAACTCTTTAATCTCATCCAAACCCAAGACACTAATGTCAAGACGTGTAAGTAGGTTGGCCTTGCGGGATAGAGCATCCGCGACCACATTGTCTTTACCTTTCTTGTATTTGATTACAAAAGTGAAAGACTCAATGAACTCAACCCACTTAGCATGTCTTTTGTTCAAATTTGTTTGACTTTTCAAATATTTCAAGGATTCATGGTCGGAATGAATGACAAATTCCTTAGGACGAAGGTAATGTTGCCACACATCCAAAACACGAACCAAAGCAAATAACTCTTTGTCATAAATGGGGTAATTCAAGCGAGCTCCATCTAGTTTCTCACTATGGTATGCGATGGGTCTACCATTTTGCATAAGCACTCCACCAATGCCCAATCCACTTGCATCGCATTCAATCTCAAATGTCTTAGAGAAATCCGGAAGGGCAAGGAGTGGTGCTTCGGTTAATAACCGTTTGAGCTCATTGAAAGCAAAATCATGTGCATTGCCCCAAATGAAAGGTACATTCTTCTTTGTAAGTTCATGGAGGGGGCAAGCAATTGTGGAAAAATCCTTGATGAAACGGCGGTAAAATCCGGCAAAACCAAGAAAACGTCTCAACTCCTCAAGTGATGTCGGAAAAGGCCAAGTCCGAATTGCTTGTATCTTGCTTCATCGACTTCGACTCCATCCGAAGAAACAACAAAACCCAAGAAAACAAGTTTGTTGGTGGCAAAAGTGCACTTAGAAAGATTTGCATAAAGCTTTTCATTGCGAAGAACCAACAAAACTTGAGCAACATGAGAAGTGTGCTCTTCCAAAGACTTGCTATAATAAGGATGTCGTCAAAGTATACCACAACAAATTTCCAATGAAAGGACGCAAAACATGATTCATGAGACGCATAAAAGTAGAAGGTGCATTGGAAAGACCAAATGGCATGACGAGCCACTCATAAAGACCAAGCTTAGTTTTAAATGCGGTCTTCCATTCATCACCTTCACACATGCGTATTTGGTGATATCCACTTTTAAGATCAATTTTGGAGAATATAGCGGAACCACAAAGCTCATCGAGCATATCATCAAGGCGAGGGATAGGATGGCGATACCGAACGGTGATGGCGTTGATGGGGCGACAATCCATGCAAAGGCGAAGAGTGTTGTCGTGCTTGGGTACCAAGATGACGGGCACGGCACACGGACTCAAGCTCTCGCGGATGTGTCCCATGGCAAGAAGTTCTTGTATTTGCCGCTCGATCTCCTTTGTCTCTTCGGGGTTGGTGCGGTAAGGAGCGCGGTTTGGTAGCGGTGCGCCGGGAACAAGGTCGATGCGGTGCTCGATTCCGCGTAGAGGAGGTAGTCCCGGTGGCACTCTTGAGGGAAACATCTTCAAAGTCCTTCAAAAGAGACAACAAAGAAGGAGGAAGGTTTGTGAAAGTGTTAGTCATAGAAACTTCACCCTTGCATATGAGCACATAGTGTAGGGTGGATGGGTTTTCTCTCAACTCCCTCATCTCTCTCTTTGTGGCAAATAGTGTAAGTTTTGTGGGAACTCTCTTTGAAGTGTCACACTCATTTGGCTTGTGGCTCTCACTCACTTTATGGTGGGTCTCTCGCTCACCACTCATCTCACTAGACGAACGATCTTGTTGTGCCCTTGCAATAGTCTTGGCGTTGTCGGCGATGACTTGACTTGGTGTCATGGGACGAAGGTCTTGTCGTTGTTCTTGAAGCTATAGTAGTTTGTCCTTCCATCATGCATAGCACCCTTGTCAAATTGCCATGGACGCCCAAGGAGTAAGTGACAAACGTTCATAGGCACAACATCACAATCAACCGTATCTTCATAGGCTCCAATCTTGAAGGACACTTGCACCATGTGTTGAATCTTGACGGCTCCGGTATCACTCAACCATTGCACATGGTAAGGATGTGGGTGCTTCTTGAACTTCAAGTTGAGCTTATCACAAAGTTCTTTGCTCGCTAGGTTGTGGCAACTTCCACCATCTATGATGACCTTGATGGACTTTCCATTGACCCGCTCTGTTGAAACAAGTTGCATCTTTGGTCTTCTTCTACTTGAACATTGGTGGTTAAGCTCTTGCCACAACCAAGGAAGGGTTTTGTTGTCGCCATCACAATAGATCTCACTTTCTTCTTCTTGAGCACTTTGCATTGTGGCGACCTTGTTCAAAGCATTGTACTCATCTTCACTCATAGATTCATACTCTCCCATGTCATTGATGATCATGACCTTCTTGTTGGTGCACTCAAAAGATTTGTGCCCTTGTCCGCCGCACTTGTACATTGCAAAGTCTTGTGCCGGACGAAGATCCTTGAGGCGCCTTGGAGAGGGAGGTACTTTCTTGAAAGGTTGAGGCGCTTGAGGTGTCGATGTAGAGACTCTTGGAGGACCTCGAGTGTTCGCTTGAGGAAGAGCTTGTGAAGGTGTAGGAGTTGACGAAGAAGGCTTGTTGGCGTAGAATGCCTTTGTCTTGAGGTATTTGAGCTCTTCAAGCACGTGGCGCTCGGCCTTGGAAGCTTGATGTACTAGCTCAACCAAAGAGGCATATGGTTGGAACTCCACGATCTTCTTGATGGGATAGTTGAGGCCATTCATGAAACGAGCCATGGATTGCTCTTCGTACTCGTTGACATTGGCTCTCATCATGGAGATTTCCATTTCCTTGTAGTACTCATCAACCGACTTCAAACCTTGCTTCAACTCTTGCAACTTCTTGTATAAGTCTCTAGTGTAATGGCTTGGCACGAAGCGCTTGTACATGTTTCTTTCATTTCAACCCAAGTGTCAATTGGTTGTTGGTGGTTAGCGACGCGAGCATCTTGTAGTTGTTCCCACCACAAGAGGCATACTCTTCAAACTCCATCGAGGCTAAGGCAACCTTCTTTGTCGGAGAAGCGTTGCACGGAAGATCTTGTCAACCTTGAGTACCCATGAGAAGTAAGCTTCCGGATCACTTGTGCCGTAGAACTTGGGTATGTCAAAGCGGACGTTGGTCAAGTCATCATAGTCGTCACGGTGGCCACCACGTGGGAATGCACGTCCACGTCTCCTTCGGTTGAGTCCATCACCATTGTGTTGGCTTGACTCGTTATCACTTGACTCGGAACGTTGGTGTTGGTGACGATCATGAGGAAGCTCTTGACGAGGCGCATGTTGAGGAGGTAGCTCTTGTTGAGGAACGGGTTGCTCGACATTGTTCGCATTGTCATGGTTTTGATGACGTGGCCTTGGAGGATGACGAGGGTGACGTCCTTGTTCACCAAAGTCATTCGCACCCGGAACGCCATTGTCATTAGCCAATGGGTCATGACGATCACGTTGGCGGTGGTGGTGATGGTATGCGTGCGCGACGATCATCATTTTGGTGAGGTTGTTCTTGATGCGCATTGGCATTGTTCGCGTGAAGATCATGTGGTTGTTCAACGATAGGAGGAGGTCGTTCATGGGCGTCGCTCCTTGAATCATGTTGACGTTCTTGTCGAGGTTCATGACGTCCATGATGTGCTTGTGTCGACCTTGAGGTGCTTCTTGTACGGCTTGAGCGTGAAGGAGCTCGTTGTCGCGCAAGGTTGTTGATAGCTTCGGTCATCCGCTCCATGTTCGCATTGATTGCGTTGAAGTTGGCATCATGAGTTTGGAGACGGCGCTCGTAGCGGCCTAAGCCATCACGAACAAGGTGTCGAAGACCGACGAACTCGGATTGTGTGACATAGCCATGATCACCGCGAACTCCACCATGGATTTCCTCATCCGAGCTTGAGCTTCCGTTTGTACTTCCCCTAAACATTTTCTCAAGAACAAGTGAGATGTGTGTAAGGAAAAACCAAGACAAACTATATCCCAAGTATAATGTGGCTTGAGAGGAGAGTATCCGGTTCTAACACCCAACACACACACTTATGAGGATAGGAAGGTATGAAGTGGCAAACGAAACAAGCAAACCCGCGACAAGTATATTGTCAAAGGTAGAGAAAATCCACAATGATCAAATTACCAAAGAAACTCCAACCACAAATGATGAAGAAACACACACAAAAGCGAATAATGGGGTTGGGCGACCAAAGGGCGAGCACTCGAAGATAGACAACCTAACGAAGACTACGTGCTCAAATGTCACCCAACACAAGAAGGACGCTAGCTCAATTGCTTTTTGTGGGCAACGGATTTGCACAAGAGTTAACACTCACACTCACTTTGGCGGTCTTAGCTTTGTCGCAACCTACAAGAGATGAACTTGGCACCACTTGATTCTTTTCTTTTCTCTCTTTTTTTTTTTGATTTTTGCTTTTTGACGATGATTCCTTCTCTTTTGCTAGTGCCAAGCTCTCTAACGATACACACTCGCCAATACTTGAAGACAAACACTCAACACGTGCAATGCCTCGCAATATCACCGAGCTAGTCCAATAGGTTAAGTTTCGCGAAAGGAAGAAGGGCTCACAACGGAAATGATGGTGGGGGAATGTCGAGTCCTTGGCGGCGTCGTCACTTGGCGTTGATGAAGTCGCTGCGGAAGCTTGTCGATGTCGTAGACGTGTGGACACACCAGCGAAGGACCCAAACAACAAAGGAGAATTGCCAAAACGAACCGAGGAAAAGAAAAATTTCTGAAAAATTTGGCCCTGGCGGTAGTACCGCTTAAGCTGGCGGTAGTACCGCTGTCAACTTTTCTGCTCGAATTTTGTGCGATTTTGGGCTCCAAAACTTCCTCGAATCCGTGGGGAAATGGCAAAATTGAGGCTAGGGAACGCAAACAAAGGTGGAGGGGGTCCTAAAGCAACAGATCCATGGACAAAAACTACCAAAAACGCAACGAATCGACAGATCGGCTCGAATCAAGGCAAGGCTATTTTTGGTGGAAATTTTCGAATTTCTCAAAAACGAAGAAAAATTTGGTGGATTTTGGTGGAAACACAAAACAAATCCGTGTCAACCTAGAGCTCTGATACCATATGATGCGGGTAGGTCCCGATTTTCACGGATTTGTGCGGAGGGAAGATGAACACGAAGAACACGCGAAGAACGATGAACACAAAGAGGGGAAATCAAACACACAAGGGTAAATAGCAAGTAGCAACCCGGCAAGAATCGACTGGTAACAAATCCCCGAGGGCAGCCCCCAATCCTCCTCTCCCAAGCACACCTTACTCTTAGGATTGTTTGTCCAATTGGTCAATCCAACCAACCCAATAGAATCACCTAGGATGAAGATTGGCAAGTAGCAACTACAAGCGGAGCCTTGGTATCCACGCAGGGATCTTCTCCTCAAGGGAGGCCTTGGTTCATCTCCACATGGGAGGTCTTGATTCATCTCCATAGGAGGAAAGAGACACTTTGAGAAGAAGGAGCAAGGCTCTACTTTAGTTCCCAAATCATAGTCTAACCCTAGATCTAGTCCAAGGAGTCCTATTTATAGTCTAGATCCAAAACGAGGTGAAAGGATAAGGTTACACGGGCCTGCTGCCCGAACTGCTCCTGCACTGGCGGTAGTACCGCTGGGTTAGCCGGTGGTACCGCCAGTGCGGGAGGGCTTCACGCATCCCACGTCCCCGGTACCGTCCAGTACCGCCGCCGGTACCGCTGGCGGTACCGGGTAAGGGGTCCGACAGGCTGTTTCGGCGGTAGCATGTGGTGGTAGCGAGCGCTGCCGCTGAGGTGGGCGCTGATCCTTCCCATGCTCGCGGTACCAGGCGGTACCGCTGCCGATACCGCTGGCGTGGGGCTGGTTCGGCCTGTCAGGACCAGGGGCGGTAGTACCGCTTAAGCCAGCGGTAGTACCGTCGCCTGGGGAGTTCTTCTCCATCTCCTCTTCTTCTCCTTCATCGTATTGGCTCGACTCTTGTCCATCTTCATAGGGGTCTTCAGGTCCACCATAGCTGAGCACACACAAGGTATCGGAATGAAGTAGCAAACCATTCATAGGAGTGTCGAGATCACACATGGATAGGAGCGAATTCACCTTAGCATGTATAGCTTTGACCCTTGCTCGTGTCATTGGGCCACTTGGTGTAGACGCCGTAGGCGGGGCTACATCACAAAGTTCCTTTTGTGCCTTTTGTGCATAGAACATACTTATTTCATGATGGTTTTTGTACCCTCATGATAAAAGTTTCCTAGAATTTTCACCAAGTCCTAAACTCTGAAATTTCTGCACCTGTTATTTTATTCTCCTTTTGCCTCCTTGCAAAATCATCCAAACCTTCTTGTCAATTCGTGAATTGGTGACCCTTGTGATCACCATAAGTACTACTTCATCTCTGCACCTTTCTTCTTGATCATTTTAGTCTTTTGGTCACTTAACCATGTTGGTTTTGAGACCATCATGTTAACAGATTTCTGAATTTTCTGTCAACACCTTAACCTTGCGGAAAACATGTCCCAATCTTTTCTCATCACCTCACCCTACTCTCTAACCCTCCTTGTTACTCCTTTGACACGTTTGTAGCAGTGCTTTGCACTTACCCTCGAGGGAGACACGAGGAGGAGATGATGGTCATGGCAATGATGTCATGCATGGCCATGGCATTGCTCTACCTCTCTCCCCCTCTCCAACCTATCCGAGAGCGTGTACACTGGACCCCTCCATATCCCTGGCCTGCTTTTCATCACCTATGGCTAGCCCAGCTCCCTCTTCTCTCAGTTCTCCACCTAGGGAACCCGCAGGAGAGGATCATGTTTGATCTCTTCTCTCTCTATCGTGGGATACCAATGCAGTGGGAAACGATGATACCTGCAGCATCCCTAACCACCTCCTAGACAACACCCCAGTCCCTCGTTTGCACCCCAGCACCGCAGCAACCCCCAACCAGCTTCTAGTCATTTACTCGAGCACCTGGCGTGCAGACCGGACCCTGCCGTCTCTCCGCCCAAGCCAACGTCCCCCTGCCCGAAATCTTTGTCCACAGCGTGCTGCAGCTCGAGCACACGCTCCTCCACCACCTCCCGCACCCAATAGCTTCCCAGTACCACTTCTCACATGAGCCCATGCTCCGAGTCCACCATGGACCGACCACCTCTTGGATAAAAGGGCTAAGGGCCTCCTCCCGTGCTCTAACCTTGCCATTCATACTCCCACACCTCCACTATCCCACCCATATGCCCAGCTCGAGCTCTCTTGCCCTCTGCCGGCGAGGAAGGCGAGAAGTTCATCTCGGTTCCGAGTTCTTGCCATGCGTTTCCGAGCGACACCGTCCCCCTTTCCTCTCCATTATTGCACTCACGTGATCCCCTATCTCCTTTCTTCCTCATGCACCTATTCTTTTTATCCAGGAAGCCACGGAGCATCACAACCATCTTTTCTAACTCAAACTCTTGAAGAAACATGGCAAAAACTTTCTCTGGACCTATCTTCTTCTCTGTTAAAAGATACCCTATCTTGAGCCTTACCAAATCTTTAACATTGGTCAATTTGGAAATGTACCTTCATAGATCTCATCTACTCCATCTTATCTTGACATCCAAGCGGTAATTTGAATCTTTCAAATTCATTTTCTTATATTTCCATGTTCACTTTGTGGTCTAGTCACAACAGTGACCATAACTCCAGTATTTTATAGCCTTTTGGCAATTTTGTTTTCACACTTAAACCTGGCCTTCATGGCAATGCACCACCCCCTCATCCATCCATGGCATCTTGTATATCACCACAAAGTTCTTTTTGTGCCTTTTGTGCATAAAACATACTTATTCCATGTTGGTTTTGTTACCCTCATGATAACAGTTTCCTGGAACTTAGAATTTTCACCAAATCCTGAACTCTGAAATTTCTGAACCTGTTATTTTATTCTCCTTTGCCTCCTTGCTAAATCATCCAAACCTTCTTTTCAATTCGTGAATTGGTGACCCTTGTGATCACCATAAGTACTACTTCATCTCTGCATCTTTATTCTTGATCATTTTAGTCTTTTGGTCACTTAACCATGTTGGTTTTGAGACCATCATGTTAACAGATTTCTGAATTTTCTGTCAACACCTAAACCTTGCCGAAAACATGTCCTAATCTTTTCTCATCACCTCAACCTACTCCCTAACCCTCCTTGTTACTCCTTTGACACGTTTGTAGCAGTGCTTTGCACCTAGCCTTGAGGGAGACACGAGGAGGAGATGATGGTGATGCATGTAAAAATGCATACATGAACTTTGCACTATATTACTTGTATTCCAATTCTATTTGCATCATATAAGGGTTATATTAATGTTTTATAATGATTTTTTGGAATATTTCAAAATTTTCCTATTTTTATAGAATTAACCCTGCGCAGGCATAAAACCCTATTTTTCTTTAATGTTTCAGGGACCCAAACGACGTCCAAATGACCTGCAAAATTACGAGCGTTAATATTTGGAAGGAAGAAGACTTGGGGGCAAAGGAAGCGAACAAACAGAGGCCCGAGGCCCAAAAGAGGGTGGCCCATGCGGCCCATCTACCTAGCCGCGTGGGACCCACCAACTGGGGCCACGGAGCTCCGCTGCCGTCGATCTTTTCTCCACCGACTAGGTTTTGACCTAATAACGCCTATAAAACACCGAAAGAGAAATCTGGACCTGCAGATTGGAGGGTGAAAACTCCGGCGGGGCGCTGCCGGCGTGGTCTCCATCTTCTCCATCGACTTCTCCACCGTCTCCATGATAAAGAGGGAGTAGTCCACCTCTGGACTATGGGTTTGTGGAAGTAACTTATGTATCTCTCCTCTCTTTGAGCTTCACTAATTAGTACCGTATGAGCTGCTGAAAATGATTACGTTCATCATTGTAATACCTATGTGGTGGATCTTTTTATGAGTTAATATATGTTTGAGATTGCAAATGTTTTGTTTCAGTTATGAATATAGATGCATATTATGTACCCGTTCTTATTCACTTGTTATGATCAAACATGTTTATGAGAGCGTGTGTGGGTGATGTGTGCATTAGTTGGAGTAACGGGGGGTGGCTAGTGGAGTGAACGTGAGAGAAAGTTCTGCGATCCACTTGGGTATCTCTACCTTATTGTGTTGCCTCACTAGGGATAAACAAAAATACCATGTTACCGGAGATGTGGTGTGACCATCGCCACTACTCCATGACTAGATATAGCATGTTCTTATTTTAACTTCATGTCATGATACTTAAAGCTATACTCTGAGTTATCTTAATTACTGAGGTGTTATGATTTAGTTCGCATCTTGGTGTAGTATAAGTGAGACTAATAAACAAAAGGTCTCTATGTTAGGACGTGATGCCCATATAATTAGTAACTTATCACTAAACTTTTGTGTTGCAATCTCATATGTCAACTCTGGTGTTCCATTGTCTACCACTTTATTAAAGCGAGAGTGCATTTGTGAAACCATGAACCCCGGTCCATTTTTAATCATAAGAAACAACTTTCCAACAACTTTTACCACTTTTACATTTTCTGCCATTATTTAATTTGAAAATACAAAAACATTTTTACATCTTGCATACATCATAAAAAACCCCAAAAATATCATTTATTATTGTTATCATCATCCATGCATATTTATTTACCATCATTGCATATTTATTTCTTGTTTGCATTGCATACTATCTTGATATCATTCTTACACCTTGTGCTTGACAACCACTGGTGAGGTTGAGGACCAAAACATTTAACATTGTTTTGTAGGTGACCAAAAGAAGGATAGGAAGATAAATCTTTCACTACTGATTCCCCGAGAGTTCGATATTAAACCCTCGAGTCACCCTCGTGGGGAAAACACGTCTTCCACTTACTACACACTCTGCACTTGGAGTCTCAACCTAACCCATTTATTTTTGGCGCAGGTAACTACGCACCAGACATCAAGATTTTTTTCTGGAGCCGTAGACGGGGAGTAAAGAAGCAACACTGCATCAGGACTTCCTCGTCAGCCTCGTCAAGGGCCATCAGATGGCCGTGGCAATGATGTCATGCATGGCCATGGAATTGTTCTACCTCTCTCCCCCTCTCCAACCTACCCGAGAGCGTGTACATTGTTAGGAATAAGCACGAACGTAGCTGGCACGGCTTCGTGTGCTCGTATACGTGTAGTATACGGACGGGGCTCCGAATAGGATTAGAGTCCTACACCAAGTAGGATAGCTGGTGGGCTGTGTTTACGTGTATAAATAGCTAGCCGTACCGTGCTTGTAATCCAGAGTTGATAGAAGGAATATAAGAAAGAGAAAGAGGTGCGAGACGCACCTCTAGCAATCAAATCGCGAATCCCAGTCTCGTGTGTTTTCCTTGATCAATCATTGTGATCGTATGTGAGCTAGCTTGGCAGAGCTTGCTACGTGCGTGTGTGTTGCCGGAAGTTCTACCGAGAAGCTTTGCTAGATACGTGATCGCCAGAAAGTACTCGGCGACTACGTCGGAAGATCGGGGCAAAGCTAACAATTGGTATCAGAGCCTGGTGAAATTCGTCCGTGATTTTCTGAAAGCACTAGAAGATCATGGCGATGGTGAAGCATGGCGAGAACTCGGAATCGGCACCGGCGATGGAGACGGTGGGGGCAGCTTTGTATCTGCGCCTTGATCGCAAGGACTACGGGCTATAGGCCATCAACATGGAGGTGGCCATGGAAGCTCAGGAGATCTGGGAGGCTGTCGATCCAGGCGGCGAAGATTATGTCAAGGGAGGCGCGAAGTACACCAAGGATCGTCGTGCCGAAAGACATGATGCAGCAACTCATCGGAAAGAAATCGGCAAAGGATGCGTGGGAGACGATCAAGATCCTCCACCAAAGACATGCTCGCGTGAAGGAAGCGCTTCTTCAAACCCTGATGAAGAACTATGAGGATTTGAAGATGGAGGAAAGCGAGACGGTTGATCAGTTTGCTCCCGTTTCGCCACCCTCATTAATGCAATCACGGGATATGGCGAGAAGTTGGATGAGATCAAGAACGTCAGAAGATTCTTGCGTGCCGCACCGGCGCGCTACATGTAGATCGTGACGTCGATTGAGCAGTGTGTTGACATGAGTACTCTGACGATAGAGGACCTCGTCGGAAGATTCAAGGCACACGATGAGAGGGTTCGGCTCAGTTTCGACGATCCAGATCAGAACGAGCACTTGATGCTCACGAAGCAGCAGTGGATGACTCTTTCGAAAGAAAAGCAAAGAGGTTCCACGAGCGGCAGCAAGAAGGATAAGCAACGCCCAGTGAAAAAGTACATCGCTGAGCAGGACGATGATGAGCAAGAAGATCATGATGAAGAGGACGAGGACGACGACGACACTCCGCCGAGGAGGAAGAAGTTTGACATAAAGAAAGTAAGGTGTCATAACTTTCGTGAACTCGGACACTTCAAGTCTGATTGTTGGAAACCATCGAAGAACCAAAGGGCACTCATGGCCCAGGAAGGAAACGATAGTCCGATGCACTTGATGTACGAACTTGTGGATGAGGATGATCCAGTTCTTCAGGAGGTGGCTAAAGAAACCGACACGCTTGTGGAAGAGAAAGGTTGTCTTCATGAACATGTTTCGGAGAATCGTGTCGATGCTACTGACATGGGAGGTGATTCGAAATCTCATGCCGATAGTACTGGTATGAAGGCGTACATGGCGCGAAGTCCATGATGTGCGGCGTAGTGTTGCGTCGCAGGAAAAGAGAGGTATGAAGGCATCCGTGGTGCCAGAAGTCCACGAAGTACGGTGCGATGTCGCATCGCAGGGGAAAGAAGTGAAGGCGTACATGGCGTCAGAAGTCCATGGGAATGCGGCGCGGTGTCACGTCACAGGATAACAGAGTGGTTGCCGAAAGAAAAGGCAATGCTCGAGGAGCGAGGCGCAACGTCAGCAACGCTCCAGGGAGTTTCACCAACATGTGGCAGAAACAAACACCACACGCAGAAGAAGCATCGAGCTTAGGCGGCATCGTCCGCTATCTAGGAAGAAGGTTCTCTCGGCTAGTAATGGAGCAAGGCCTATGCAGCTCGCCAGAAAGGAGCCAAGGCGGAATCCTGCCAAGCAGGCCGGAAGGAGGCCAGCCAGGAGGCCTAGAAAAAGGAGTACACAAGTGTGGCCCTGCAGCTTGTGACCCAGGAGGAGGTGCCCCACGCAAGGACCTCGCGCCGGAGGAAGGTTCTGTAATGCAAGGGAGCCTAGGAAGAGAATGGCATGGCAGCCTAGCAAGCAGGCCGGATGAAGGCAGCTGCTGTACTGCTTCAACCGAGCCAGAAGAAAGAAGCAGCCCACCATGGGTTGCATCGTTGTGTGATCGGACAAAAGCGATCAAATGGACTTCACGTACCTTGTCAGGACAATCACAAGGCAAGGAATCAGCAGGTGCGCATGGGGAGGCAGCAGCGTTGTCAGGTGCCTCTCACGCAGGAGAACCAAGCGTGTCGTCGGACACGTCGTCGGACGCTGAAGAGTACGTCGTGGTGCTTCTGACAGAACTGGAACCAATGCGACTACGACCGACGCCAACACGTATGCAACACGTGTTGGATTGCTATCCGAAGAAGGATGATCGGTGAAGATGAAGCATGAAAAGCAATGTTTGCTCACCGAGGAACCGGCGAAATTTGTAGACACTGATACAAAGGAGTATTGGCGTCAAGCACTGTCGTTGGCAGAAGAGCGCCAAGATGAAGGTGGGGTGTATTTTGCACGGTTACATTTGTTCAAGGTAATTATTAAAGAGATAGAGCCGATTAAGTACACAGAAGATTGTTTCAAAAGCACCGAAGCAAAGATGATGTTTGAAGACGTCGACAAGGAAGATTGTTGCCGTCAGAGTGTACATGAGTCGACAAAAGCAAAGTCGATGTCATGGATGCCACAAGAAGCGACGAAAGCAATGTCGAGGATGAAAACTGAAGCGACGAAACTAATGTCGAGGGTCACACCTACGCGAAGCGACAGACGTATTTGGGACCCAGGAGGAAGAGAAACGCACATCGTGCTTAGGGGGGTGAATCTTAGGAATAAGCACGAACGTAGCCGGCACGGCTTCGTGTGCTCGTATACGTGTAGTATACGGACGGGGCTCCAAATAGGATTAGAGTCCTACACTGAGTAGGATAGCTGGTGGGCTGTGTTTACTTGTATAAATAGCTAGCCTACCGTGCTTGTAATCCAGATTTGAGAGAAGGAATAAAAGAAAGAGAAAGAGGTGCGAGACGCACCTCTAGCAATCAAATCGCGAATCCCAGTCTCGTGTGTTGATCAATCGGTGTGATCGGACGTGAGCTAGCTTGGCAGAGCTTGCTACGTGTGTGTCGTTGTGATCGTATGTGAGCTAGCTTGGCAGAGCTTGCTACGTGTGTGTGTGTGTGTTGCCGGAAGTTCTACCGAGAAGCTTTGCTAGATACGTGATCGCTGGAAAGTACTCGACGACTACGTCGGGAGATCGGGCCAAAGCTAACATACACTGGACCCCTCCATCTCCCTGGCCCGCTTGTCATCACCTCTGTCTAGCTCAGCTCCCTCTTCTCTCACTTCTCCACCTAGGGAACCCGCAGGAGAGGATCATGTTTGATCTCTTCTCTCTCTATCGTGGGATACCAATGCAGTGGGAAATGATGATACTTGCAACATCCCTAATCACCTCCTAGACAACACCCCTGTCCCTCGTTTGCACCCAGCACCACAGCAACCCCCAGCCAGCTTCCAGTCATTTACTCGAGCACCTGGCATGCAGACCGGACCTTGCCGTCTCTCCACCCAAGCCAACGTCCCCTTGCCAGAAACCTTTGTCCACAGTGTGCTCCAGCTCGATCACACGCTCCTCCACCACCTCCCGCACCCAATAGCTGCCCAGTACCACTCCTCACACGAGCCCATGCTCCGAGTCCTCCATGGACCGACCACCTCTTGGATAAAAGGGCTAAGGGCCTCCTCCCGTGCTCTAACCTTGCCATTCATACTCCCACACCTCCACTCGCCACCCCTATGCCCAGCTCGAGACTCCCACACGTCCACTCGCCCACCCTATGCCCAGCTCAAGCTCTCTCGTCCTCTGCCGGCGAGGAACGCGAGAAGTTCATCTCGCTTCCGAGTTCTTGCCTTGACGTTTCCGAGTGACACCGTCCCCTTTCCTCTCCATTATTGCACCCCCGTGATCCCCTATCTCCTTTCTTCCTCATGCACCCATTCTTTTGTCCAGGAAGCCACAGAGCAGCCGCGATCACCTCGTGTCCGCCGCGGCCATCCTCGACATTGCCGCTGTTCGGGAGCACGACGGCAAGAACTGCGACCACCCATCGACTCCCTGGACTCCCGACGTAGGTGAGCCACACGATCTCGGGTCGTTGCCATTTTGTTCTGTTTCCGTTCGTGTCCTGAGGAAGAAGACACACAGCAGCTGTGTAGGGCGAATTCGGCTGCTAGGCCGTGAACAATACCAGATCTGGCCCATTTATCTTTTTTCGCAGATCTAGTTTTCTGTTTGAATTTCCTGTTTGATTTACAATGTAGATTTAATTCATTTGTGCTAGATCTATGAGTGCAAATATTATGAAGTAAATTTTGATAGTTACTCTGTGTTTTATTAAACATGCAGAACTAGTTGATTGCACAGATATATTTTTCCGTGTTGTCTAGATTAAATCTTGTAAAAAGTTCATTTTCCACTAAATCCTTAATATCTAGAGTTTTATAGATCCAAATCATGCAAACTCAATTGTTCTGGATAGCTCTTGTCAGTATGTAGCTACAGAAATTTGGTTTGTGTGCAAACGAATTAGTATATGAAAATGGCTTGCATGTCTCTAAAAGCGGCAAAGAGCACTTGAGTAATTTATGTACATTTTTCTGAAGAGATTTTTTGGAGCAAATCCAATTTTGTTGTCTTATGTATGCTTAGAAGTATCTGTAACTAGTTTTTAATGATTTTAGGAGTTACAGAATTGGTTGTGTGATGTTTTGATTGTTTTTCCTTTCTGCTCTGTGTATATCTGTTTCTGTGCTGTTAGTTTAATTCATAATAAAATAGTTAAATTTCATATTTGTGCAAATCAAAAATCACAGTGGTAAAGTGATAAGTTTAGAATCATTTCCAGCTTTCATATCTGAAAATTATTAAGTTGTGTGTCCATGATAATTATTGTACTGCCACTGATCTAAACCAAAGAGCGAATTTTAACTTGAGTTTTACGAATCCAAAAATGATGAATCCAATTGTTTTGGAATTCTTAGGACAGTAGCTTTCAGTAGAAATTAACCTCATGTGTTTGTGATACCTAGATTTGAAATGGCATGTGTTTGTAGTTTAGACCAGTAGGGTTTTGTAGCATTTATTTAATTTTCTGTGAATTAAATTTTTGACTAAATCCAATTGTAATAACTTATAATACATACAGGGGACATGATGAGGACATCTCTAGTGTTTCTACTACTTCTCCAATTGAAGATGTTGCTGTTCAAGATAAATCCAATGAAGTGAGACAGGAGCACATGGAGAGAGGCAAGAGGATGGCGCACAACACCATGTTGGTGCGCCAAGAGAGGAGTCCTAGTTGAACAAGGACAAGGACCTGTGTGTCCTTATTTGGCCGAGTCCTTAATGGGCTGGTTTGTATCCCAACTAAGTCCAGAAAAGAGTCCAGTCCGAGTTGGGGAAGGGTTGCTTGCGCAAGGCACTTGTGGCCGCACCCCTCCCTAATATAGCCACCACCTGCGTGTGGGATAGATAAGACTTCGTTAAAATTAAACCCTAGAACCTCTAGATTGTATTGCTGCTAAGCATTCATCTTGAAGTATACCTTTGCAAATTCTACGTGCTATCTTGTTGTTCCATTGGGAATAAGGGGATACAGGACCACCCGTGATCATTGATTGCGTGTGCAAGAGTGTGTAGTTGAGAATATCCAAAGGGGTTGATTGTTGTTGCATTGGCAGCAGGGATTATCCAAGGAGAGTTTTCAGTGTAGCACTAGTTATCAATCATCCACAAAGCATCCACCATATTTTCGAGTTGCTCTCAAGAGAAGATCGGGCCACCCCATATCATCTTGGTATCAGATTCACAGGTTTACTCGGTGACAATTTCCATACCCTAGTTCTTTGAGTGTTTTTCGTCCTATCCAGAAAAAGCCATACAAAAAAAATTAGGTTTAGAATTTGTCATAGCCTAGATCACACCGAAATTGCTTAGTTTACTTTGCTGTTTTTGTTGATTTCGTGTTCCTGTTTTTCTTTTTCTAGTTGTCGAGTTCTTAGGTCTAGGGTTAGGGTTCCTTTTGTTAGTCGAGTCCATCCATCAAAAATCCCAAAAAAAAATTAGTTTCCTAGTTGTTTCCTACTCAAATCCGAGTTGATATCGAGTTCCTGCCGCGGCACAAATTTTCCTGATTTTCCTGCCGCGCCTCTAGTTCTACCCGAACTCGGAATCGATTCATACCGCGGCACCAAAACGCGTGAAAACCTGCCGCGCCTACATCGAGTTGAACTCGGAATCCGGTTCCTGCCACGGCACAAAAACGCGTGAAACGCTGCCGTGCCTAACTCGAGTAGTACTCGGAATCGGACTCGCTGCCGGGGCACAAAAACGGCTGGTTCTCTGCCGTGAGTTTCTGCGTCTAGTTTCTAGCTTTTCGTGTGTTTCTTTTTGTTTTCTTTGCACCTTTCATTAGGATTCCAATTCTGAACTTTGTGAGACTTAGACACAGCCTTTCTACAACCAGAAATTTAGGTACATTACCCATAAGACTAGCTGTTTTCTTGCTCACAGGCTGCTCAATAGTTTGTTGCCCGGTTTGTGTTTCTGCCAAAATTTTGCTCCGCGGTGCGACATATTGTGGCCTAGATAGAAGTGCTACAGTGAAAAAATTACACTAGCTGTAGCAGTACGTGAGAAGTATCAAAAAAAAGCAACAAGTGAGAGGTATAAAAAAAAAGAGAGAAAACAGAAAATTGCAAAGAGGCCGAAAGTTTCATCCCCTTTGAGCAATCTTGTGCCTGTTTTTGTTGAGCATAGCTAGTGTCTTTCGAGTGCATTGCAAAAGTTCTCCATATATTTGCTTTGCCCCATTTGTCTCCAAATTTTGTGTGAGTTCTCTAGGTGTGTTCATATCATCACAAAACAGCAAATTGGGCTTTGTTATTTTGGTGTGTTAGGATTCCCAACCCAGCTCCACCAAATATCCTGTTTGCTTTGTGACACTTGATACCCTGGTTATTCTCTTCTCACACTTGGTACACCTATCATTGCTGCTGGTGGGTAAGTAAATCCTTTTCACTTTGGAACAAGTAAAGATACACTATTATTTGCTGGTTTTGAGTGAGTTGTGAGAGAACACCACAATCCATTGTTACTTTTGTTTTCACTAACAACTTAATCAATGGGTCCTTCTAGTGATGATGTTGTGCAGGCAAAGAAACAACCTGACGATCCTGTCCACTGGAATGAATATGAGGCTTTGAGAGAGACAATGTACAAACGAATTTCCACTGAAATAGAGAGAAGTGATGATAGCTTGAGGGAAGAACTGAAATCGTTGGACTTCAAAATTGACGCATCTGCCACTCAAGAATCTGTTGATATGCTACAAGAAGCTGTTACAAATTTGACAAGACAGGTTGCCAATCTGTCCACCCTTGTACAACAACGACAAGCACCTCCCAATGTGCATAATGCTGCTGATTTAGCTGGCCGAGGTGATGGGCATGATGGTCGTGGTGGTGTTGGTTTTAGAAGGGTGCCGTGGGACAATAATAGAGAGGATGATGGTTTGGGAAAACCGAAATTTTCTATCCCTACTCTCACAGGTGATACTGACGATGTGGAAGAATATGTGATGTGGGAGCTGAAAATTGAGAAGCTATGGAGATTGCATGATTACAATGAAGAGAGGAAAATAAAGCTTGCTTCTTCTGGTCTTGAAGGTTACGCTCTTTTGTTGTGGGATGGCATTACAAGTTTGAGGGCAGAACGTGAAGAACCAGATGTGGCTACATGGGAAGAGATGAAAAAATTACTTCGGGACAGATTTGTGCCCAAGAATTATATTAGAACTCTCTATGATAAGTTACAGCAATTGAAGCAAGGAACAAAATCTGTCGATGCATATTATAAAGAGATGGAGTTGATCATGCAGCGGGCACGGGTCCGCGAGGCTCCAGACCAAACAATGCAACGTTTTCTCTCAGGATTACAATTTAAAATCAAGAGTATTGTGCGGCATGTACAGTATAGTGATATCACAGATTTGCTACATCAAGCAAGAGAAGCTGAGAAACGGTTGGCTGAAGAGGCGCAATTGAGTACAAGGAGGAGTTTTTCGCCGAGAAGTTCTGTTTTATCACCACAAACACCTCCAACTGCTCCAACACGAAGTGGTACTAGTGCCAAACCTGAGACTACCACTTCTAGTGCAAGGAAACCAACCCAGCCTGCACCAAATTCGAGTGGATCAGCCACTACAACACGCAATAGAGACATGGCTTGTCATACATGTGGAGGCAAAGGGCACTTTAAGCGAGATTGTCCTAATAAGAAAGTCATGATTTTTAATGCTGAAGATGGGTATGAGACAGGAGATGATGCTGATCCTAATGAGGAAGAAGATTATAATGATGAGGATGGTCCTATTGATGCATATGCTACACATTATCCATCTATTGTTTGCACACAAGCTTTGAGTGTTGTTCCAAGTGATGAAAGCCAAAGGTGTAATTTGTTCCAAACAAAAGCAATTGTGGGTCCTAAAATGGCTTGCAAGGTGATTATTGATGGAGGGAGTTGCAGAAATTTGGCCAGCAAAGAGTTATGTGCAAAGCTAAAATTGCGATATATTCCACATCCACATCCTTATTATATTCAATGGTTGAGTGACAAAGAAGAAATCAAGGTGTGCCATATGGTGCGAGTGGAATTTCAGATTGGACCATACAAAGATACAATTGAGTGTGATGTTGTTCCTATGTCCGTTTGCCACATGTTATTGGGGAGACCGTGGCAATTTGACAAGAAAGTTATCCATGATGGGAGAGCAAACACATATCAATTGAATTGGCACAACAAGGATATTATTTTGAGGCCTATGTCACCACAGGAAATTGTAAATGAGTCTAGACAAAAAACAGAAGTGAATTTAGAAAAAGAGAGTGAGCGTTATGAGAAGAGTGAAAACAATACTTCTGTGGGAGACACCAAACCTAAGCCGAGTGGTAAAAGTAAGGGAGTGAGCCTTTTAACTATGTTAGCCACCAAAGCTGATTTAAGAGAGTTTCGTGAGGATCCTAGTTTAGTACCTATTGTGCTCATGCATAAGGGGGAAATTTTAGTTTCTAACGACATGACTCCTCTTTCTATTGGTGTTTCTAATGTGTTGCAGGAGTTTGATGATGTCTTTCCGGAGGAGGTACCCGCAGGTTTGCCACCATTGCGTGGGATAGAGCACCAAATTGATTTGATTCCGGGAGCTACATTGCCAAACCGAGCACCCTATAGGACAAATCCCCAAGAGACGAAGGAAATTCAGAAACAAGTACAAGAGCTTCTTGATAAAGGGTATATTCGAATCAGCTTGAGCCCTTGTGCTGTTCCTGTTATTTTAGTTCCTAAGAAAGATGGTACTTGGCGCATGTGTGTAGATTGTAGAGCAATTAACAACATCACTATTCGTTATCGTCATCCTATTCCACGTTTGGAAGACATGTTAGATGAATTAAGTGGTGCTGCTGTTTTCTCTAAAATTGATTTGCGTAGTGGTTATCATCAAATTAGGATGAAAGAGGGGGATGAGTGGAAAACAGCCTTTAAAACGAAATTTGGTTTATATGAGTGGTTGGTGATGCCTTTTGGTTTAACTAATGCACCTAGTACTTTCATGAGATTAATGAACCATGTTTTGAGAAATTTTATTGGCAAGTTTGTGGTTGTGTACTTTGATGATATATTAATTTACAGCCGCAACGAACATGAACATTGTGATCATATTAGACAAGTATTGCATGTGCTGCGTGAACACAAACTTTATGGTAATCTTGCTAAGTGCACATTTTGCAAAGATAAGGTCATATTTCTGGGATATGTTGTTTCTAAACATGGAATTGAAGTAGATGTATCTAAAATTGAAGCTATTAAGAATTGGCCTATTCCCATGAATGTTAGTCAACTCAGAAGTTTTATTGGCTTGGCTAGTTTTTATAGGAGGTTTGTGAAAGATTTTAGTACCCTTGCTGCAGCTTTGAATGATCTTACTAAAAAGGGTGTTGCATTTGAGTGGGGTGTTGCACAAGATATTGCTTTTGATGAGATTAAAAATAGATTGATTTCGGCCCCATTGTTGATTCTTCCTAATTTCCATAAGCAATTTGAAATTGAATGTGATGCTAGTGGTATTGGAATAGGAGGAGTATTAATGCAAGAGAACAAACCCGTGGCTTATTTTTCTGAAAAATTGAGTGGAGCTCAATTGAATTATTCTGTCTATGATAAAGAGTTGTATGCACTTGTTCGAGTACTTGAGGTTTGGAAACATTATTTGTGGCCAAAAGAATTTATCATACATTCTGATCATGAGGCATTGAAATTTTTGAAGAGCCAATCTAGTCTTAATAAACGTCATGCAAAGTGGGTTGAATTCATTGAATCTTTCCCATACATAATTAAGTACAAGAAAGGCAAAGATAATGTAGTTGCTGATGCTCTCTCTAGGAAAAGCATGTTACTAACACAATTGGATGTGCAAGTTCCTGGTTTAGAGAGTTTGCGTGCTTTATATGCTACTGATCCTGATTTTGCTACGCCATTTGCTAAGTGTTCTGATGTCAAAGCGTGGGAAAAATACCATATACATGATGGATACTTGTTTCGAGCTAACAAATTGTGTGTACCAGAATCGTCCGTGCGTTTGCTATTGTTGCAGGAATCTCATAGTGGCGGCTTGATGGGACATTTTGGACGTGAGAAAACATTACTGATGTTGGCTGAAAATTTCTATTGGGTACACATGAGGCGTGATGTTTACAGGTTTGTGCAACGCTGCATCACTTGCAACAAGGCTAAATCAAAGTTGAAGCCTCATGGTTTGTATACTCCTCTTCCTGCACCTACTACACCTTGGGAAGACATTAGTATGGATTTTGTGTTAGGGTTGCCGAGGACTAAAAGAGGACATGATTCTATATTTGTGGTAGTGGATAGATTTTCCAAGATGTCACATTTTATTGCATGCCACAAAAGCGACGATGCGTCGCATATTGCTAATCTGTTTTTCAGGGACATAGTGAGATTACATGGAGTACCAAGGACTATTGTTTCTGATCGTGATGTCAAGTTCATGAGCTATTTTTGGAAGACACTATGGGGGAAGCTCGGGACAAAGTTGCTGTTTTCAACTACATGTCACCCCCAAACTGATGGACAAACGGAGGTGGTCAATCGTACATTATCAACATTGCTGCGTACCATGGTCAAGAAGAACTTGAGGGAGTGGGAGGAGTGTTTGCCACATGTTGAATTCGCATACAACAGGGCTGTTCATTCTACTACTCAGCTATGTCCGTTTGAGGTGGTTTATGGCTTTAAACCCATTACACCACTTGATTTGTTGCCACTTCCCACACAAGAAAGAACAAATATGGAGGCATCCAAGAGAGCAGATTTTGTGAAGAAGATCCATGAGAAAACAAAGGAGGCCATAGAGAAGAAAGGGAAGCATGTGGCCGAGAGAGTTAACAAGGAGCGGAAGGAGGTGTTGTTTCAGCCAGGAGACATGGTTTGGGTTCACTTTAGAAAGGACAGGTTTCCCACATTACGAAAATCCAAGTTAATGCCTCGAGGTGCTGGTCCATACAAAGTGCTTGCAAAGATCAATGACAATGCCTATAAGATAGACCTTCCAGTTGAGGAGTATGGTGTGAGTAATTCATTCAATGTTGCTGATTTGTCACCGTACATTGGAGATGATCTTGCATCGCGGACGATGCCTTTTCAAGGAGGGGAGGATGATGAGGACATCTCTAGTGTTTCTACTACTTCTCCAATTGAAGATGTTGCTGTTCAAGATAAATCCAATGAAGTGAGACTTGGTCCAATGACAAGATCAAGAACCAAGCAATTAGAACAGCAGGTGAACTCACTCTTATTAGAATATGATGTTTGTAATTCTGAGAATTTATACTACCTAAATCTATGCATTTATGTATGATCAGGGTTATTAATAACACAAGCATTCATGGAGGAGAGGAGCTGCAAGGCATGGAGCACATGGAGGATCACATGAAGAACAAGAGGGAATGCATGGAGGATGAAATTCAGAATATCCACTACAAGTGCTCGAGGGAGGAGAGGGAGGCAGGAGCACATGGAGAGAGGCAAGAGGATGGCGCACAACACCATGTTGGTGCGGAGTCCTAGTTGAACAAGGACAAGGACCTGCGTGTCCTTATTTGGCCGAGTCCTTAATGGGCTGGTTTGTATCCCAACTAAGTCCAGAAAAGAGTCCAGTCCGAGTTGGGGAAGGGTTGCTTGCGCAAGGCACTTGTGGCCGCACCCCTCCCTCATATATAGCCACCACCTGCGTGTGGGATAGATAAGACTTCGTTAAAATTAAACCCTAGAACCTCTAGATTGTATTGCTGCTAAGCATTCATCTTGAAGTATACCTTTGCAAATTCTACGTGCTATCTTGTTGTTCCATTGGGAATAAGGGGATACAGGACCACCCGTGATCATTGATTGCGTGTGCAAGAGTGTGTAGTTGAGAATATCCAAAGGGGTTGATTGTTGTTGCATTGGCAGCAGGGATTATCCAAGGAGAGTTTTCAGTGTAGCACTAGTTATCAATCATCCACAAAGCATCCACCATATTTTCGAGTTGCTCTCAAGAGAAGATCGGGCCACCCCATATCATCTTGGTATCAGATTCACAGGTTTACTCGGTGGGCAATTTCCATACCCTAGTTCTTTGAGTGTTTTTCGTCCTATCCAGAAAAAGCCATACAAAAAAAATTAGGTTTAGAATTTGTCATAGCCTAGATCACACCGAAATTGCTTAGTTTACTTTGCTGTTTTTGTTGATTTCGTGTTCCTGTTTTTCTTTTTCTAGTTGTCGAGTTCTTAGGTCTAGGGTTAGGGTTCCTTTTGTTAGTCGAGTCCATCCATCAAAAATCCCAAAAAAAAATTAGTTTCCTAGTTGTTTCCTACTCAAATCCGAGTTGATATCGAGTTCCTGCCGCGGCACAAATTTTCCTGATTTTCCTGCCGCGCCTCTAGTTCTACCCGAACTCGGAATCGATTCATACCGCGGCACCAAAATGCGTGAAAACCTGCCGCGCCTACATCGAGTTGAACTCGGAATCCGGTTCCTGCCACGGCACAAAAACGCGTGAAACGCTGCCGTGCCTAACTCGAGTAGTACTCGGAATCGGACTCGCTGCCGGGGCACAAAAACGGCTGGTTCTCTGCCGTGAGTTTCTGCGTCTAGTTTCTAGCTTTTCGTGTGTTTCTTTTTGTTTTCTTTGCACCTTTCATTAGGATTCCAATTCTGAACTTTGTGAGACTTAGACACAGCCTTTCTACAACCAGAAATTTAGGTACATTACCCATAAGACTAGCTGTTTTCTTGCTCACAGGCTGCTCAATAGTTTGTTGCCCGGTTTGTGTTTCTGCCAAAATTTTGCTCCGCGGTGCGACATATTGTGGCCTAGAGAGAAGTGCTACAGTGAAAAAATTACACTAGCTGTAGCAGTACGTGAGAAGTATCAAAAAAAAGCAACAAGTGAGAGGTATAAAAAAAAAGAGAGAAAACAGAAAATTGCAAAGAGGCCGAAAGTTTCATCCCCTTTGAGCAATCTTGTGCCTGTTTTTGTTGAGCATAGCTAGTGTCTTTCGAGTGCATTGCAAAAGTTCTCCATATATTTGCTTTGCCCCATTTGTCTCCAAATTTTGTGTGAGTTCTCTAGGTGTGTTCATATCATCACAAAACAGCAAATTGGGCTTTGTTATTTTGGTGTGTTAGGATTCCCAACCCAGCTCCACCAAATATCCTGTTTGCTTTGTGACACTTGATACCCTGGTTATTCTCTTCTCACACTTGGTACACCTATCATTGCTGCTGGTGGGTAAGTAAATCCTTTTCACTTTGGAACAAGTAAAGATACACTATTATTTGCTGGTTTTGAGTGAGTTGTGAGAGAACACCACAATCCATTGTTACTTTTGTTTTCACTAACAACTTAATCAATGGGTCCTTCTAGTGATGATGTTGTGCAGGCAAAGAAACAACCTGACGATCCTGTCCACTGGAATGAATATGAGGCTTTGAGAGAGACAATGTACAAACGAATTTCCACTGAAATAGAGAGAAGTGATGATAGCTTGAGGGAAGAACTGAAATCGTTGGACTTCAAAATTGACGCATCTGCCACTCAAGAATCTGTTGATATGCTACAAGAAGCTGTTACAAATTTGACAAGACAGGTTGCCAATCTGTCCACCCTTGTACAACAACGACAAGCACCTCCCAATGTGCATAATGCTGCTGATTTAGCTGGCCGAGGTGATGGGCATGATGGTCGTGGTGGTGTTGGTTTTAGAAGGGTGCCGTGGGACAATAATAGAGAGGATGATGGTTTGGGAAAACCGAAATTTTCTATCCCTACTCTCACAGGTGATACTGACGATGTGGAAGAATATGTGATGTGGGAGCTGAAAATTGAGAAGCTATGGAGATTGCATGATTACAATGAAGAGAGGAAAATAAAGCTTGCTTCTTCTGGTCTTGAAGGTTACGCTCTTTTGTTGTGGGATGGCATTACAAGTTTGAGGGCAGAACGTGAAGAACCAGATGTGGCTACATGGGAAGAGATGAAAAAATTACTTCGGGACAGATTTGTGCCCAAGAATTATATTAGAACTCTCTATGATAAGTTACAGCAATTGAAGCAAGGAACAAAATCTGTCGATGCATATTATAAAGAGATGGAGTTGATCATGCAGCGGGCACGGGTCCGCGAGGCTCCAGACCAAACAATGCAACGTTTTCTCTCAGGATTACAATTTAAAATCAAGAGTATTGTGCGGCATGTACAGTATAGTGATATCACAGATTTGCTACATCAAGCAAGAGAAGCTGAGAAACGGTTGGCTGAAGAGGCGCAATTGAGTACAAGGAGGAGTTTTTCGCCGAGAAGTTCTGTTTTATCACCACAAACACCTCCAACTGCTCCAACACGAAGTGGTACTAGTGCCAAACCTGAGACTACCACTTCTAGTGCAAGGAAACCAACCCAGCCTGCACCAAATTCGAGTGGATCAGCCACTACAACACGCAATAGAGACATGGCTTGTCATACATGTGGAGGCAAAGGGCACTTTAAGCGAGATTGTCCTAATAAGAAAGTCATGATTTTTAATGCTGAAGATGGGTATGAGACAGGAGATGATGCTGATCCTAATGAGGAAGAAGATTATAATGATGAGGATGGTCCTATTGATGCATATGCTACACATTATCCATCTATTGTTTGCACACAAGCTTTGAGTGTTGTTCCAAGTGATGAAAGCCAAAGGTGTAATTTGTTCCAAACAAAAGCAATTGTGGGTCCTAAAATGGCTTGCAAGGTGATTATTGATGGAGGGAGTTGCAGAAATTTGGCCAGCAAAGAGTTATGTGCAAAGCTAAAATTGCGATATATTCCACATCCACATCCTTATTATATTCAATGGTTGAGTGACAAAGAAGAAATCAAGGTGTGCCATATGGTGCGAGTGGAATTTCAGATTGGACCATACAAAGATACAATTGAGTGTGATGTTGTTCCTATGTCCGTTTGCCACATGTTATTGGGGAGACCGTGGCAATTTGACAAGAAAGTTATCCATGATGGGAGAGCAAACACATATCAATTGAATTGGCACAACAAGGATATTATTTTGAGGCCTATGTCACCACAGGAAATTGTAAATGAGTCTAGACAAAAAACAGAAGTGAATTTAGAAAAAGAGAGTGAGCGTTATGAGAAGAGTGAAAACAATACTTCTGTGGGAGACACCAAACCTAAGCCGAGTGGTAAAAGTAAGGGAGTGAGCCTTTTAACTATGTTAGCCACCAAAGCTGATTTAAGAGAGTTTCGTGAGGATCCTAGTTTAGTACCTATTGTGCTCATGCATAAGGGGGAAATTTTAGTTTCTAACGACATGACTCCTCTTTCTATTGGTGTTTCTAATGTGTTGCAGGAGTTTGATGATGTCTTTCCGGAGGAGGTACCCGCAGGTTTGCCACCATTGCGTGGGATAGAGCACCAAATTGATTTGATTCCGGGAGCTACATTGCCAAACCGAGCACCCTATAGGACAAATCCCCAAGAGACGAAGGAAATTCAGAAACAAGTACAAGAGCTTCTTGATAAAGGGTATATTCGAATCAGCTTGAGCCCTTGTGCTGTTCCTGTTATTTTAGTTCCTAAGAAAGATGGTACTTGGCGCATGTGTGTAGATTGTAGAGCAATTAACAACATCACTATTCGTTATCGTCATCCTATTCCACGTTTGGAAGACATGTTAGATGAATTAAGTGGTGCTGCTGTTTTCTCTAAAATTGATTTGCGTAGTGGTTATCATCAAATTAGGATGAAAGAGGGGGATGAGTGGAAAACAGCCTTTAAAACGAAATTTGGTTTATATGAGTGGTTGGTGATGCCTTTTGGTTTAACTAATGCACCTAGTACTTTCATGAGATTAATGAACCATGTTTTGAGAAATTTTATTGGCAAGTTTGTGGTTGTGTACTTTGATGATATATTAATTTACAGCCGCAACGAACATGAACATTGTGATCATATTAGACAAGTATTGCATGTGCTGCGTGAACACAAACTTTATGGTAATCTTGCTAAGTGCACATTTTGCAAAGATAAGGTCATATTTCTGGGATATGTTGTTTCTAAACATGGAATTGAAGTAGATGTATCTAAAATTGAAGCTATTAAGAATTGGCCTATTCCCATGAATGTTAGTCAACTCAGAAGTTTTATTGGCTTGGCTAGTTTTTATAGGAGGTTTGTGAAAGATTTTAGTACCCTTGCTGCAGCTTTGAATGATCTTACTAAAAAGGGTGTTGCATTTGAGTGGGGTGTTGCACAAGATATTGCTTTTGATGAGATTAAAAATAGATTGATTTCGGCCCCATTGTTGATTCTTCCTAATTTCCATAAGCAATTTGAAATTGAATGTGATGCTAGTGGTATTGGAATAGGAGGAGTATTAATGCAAGAGAACAAACCCGTGGCTTATTTTTCTGAAAAATTGAGTGGAGCTCAATTGAATTATTCTGTCTATGATAAAGAGTTGTATGCACTTGTTCGAGTACTTGAGGTTTGGAAACATTATTTGTGGCCAAAAGAATTTATCATACATTCTGATCATGAGGCATTGAAATTTTTGAAGAGCCAATCTAGTCTTAATAAACGTCATGCAAAGTGGGTTGAATTCATTGAATCTTTCCCATACATAATTAAGTACAAGAAAGGCAAAGATAATGTAGTTGCTGATGCTCTCTCTAGGAAAAGCATGTTACTAACACAATTGGATGTGCAAGTTCCTGGTTTAGAGAGTTTGCGTGCTTTATATGCTACTGATCCTGATTTTGCTACGCCATTTGCTAAGTGTTCTGATGTCAAAGCGTGGGAAAAATACCATATACATGATGGATACTTGTTTCGAGCTAACAAATTGTGTGTACCAGAATCGTCCGTGCGTTTGCTATTGTTGCAGGAATCTCATAGTGGCGGCTTGATGGGACATTTTGGACGTGAGAAAACATTACTGATGTTGGCTGAAAATTTCTATTGGGTACACATGAGGCGTGATGTTTACAGGTTTGTGCAACGCTGCATCACTTGCAACAAGGCTAAATCAAAGTTGAAGCCTCATGGTTTGTATACTCCTCTTCCTGCACCTACTACACCTTGGGAAGACATTAGTATGGATTTTGTGTTAGGGTTGCCGAGGACTAAAAGAGGACATGATTCTATATTTGTGGTAGTGGATAGATTTTCCAAGATGTCACATTTTATTGCATGCCACAAAAGCGACGATGCGTCGCATATTGCTAATCTGTTTTTCAGGGACATAGTGAGATTACATGGAGTACCAAGGACTATTGTTTCTGATCGTGATGTCAAGTTCATGAGCTATTTTTGGAAGACACTATGGGGGAAGCTCGGGACAAAGTTGCTGTTTTCAACTACATGTCACCCCCAAACTGATGGACAAACGGAGGTGGTCAATCGTACATTATCAACATTGCTGCGTACCATGATCAAGAAGAACTTGAGGGAGTGGGAGGAGTGTTTGCCACATGTTGAATTCGCATACAACAGGGCTGTTCATTCTACTACTCAGCTATGTCCGTTTGAGGTGGTTTATGGCTTTAAACCCATTACACCACTTGATTTGTTGCCACTTCCCACACAAGAAAGAACAAATATGGAGGCATCCAAGAGAGCAGATTTTGTGAAGAAGATCCATGAGAAAACAAAGGAGGCCATAGAGAAGAAAGGGAAGCATGTGGCCGAGAGAGTTAACAAGAGCGGAAGGAGGTGTTGTTTCAGCCAGGAGACATGGTTTGGGTTCACTTTAGAAAGGACAGGTTTCCCACATTACGAAAATCCAAGTTAATGCCTCGAGGTGCTGGTCCATACAAAGTGCTTGCAAAGATCAATGACAATGCCTATAAGATAGACCTTCCAGTTGAGGAGTATGGTGTGAGTAATTCATTCAATGTTGCTGATTTGTCACCGTACATTGGAGATGATCTTGCATCGCGGACGATGCCTTTTCAAGGGGGGAGGATGATGAGGACATCTCTAGTGTTTCTACTACTTCTCCAATTGAAGATGTTGCTGTTCAAGATAAATCCAATGAAGTGAGACTTGGTCCAATGACAAGATCAAGAACCAAGCAATTAGAACAGCAGGTGAACTCACTCTTATTAGAATATGATGTTTGTAATTCTGAGAATTCTATACTACCTAAATCTATGCATTTATGTATGATCAGGGTTATTAATAACACAAGCATTCATGGAGGAGAGGAGCTGCAAGGCATGGAGCACATGGAGGATCACATGAAGAACAAGAGGGAATGCATGGAGGATGAAATTCAGAATATCCACTACAAGTGCTCGAGGGAGGAGAGGGAGGCAGGAGCACATGGAGAGAGGCAAGAGGATGGCGCACAACACCATGTTGGTGCGGAGTCCTAGTTGAACAAGGACAAGGACCTGCGTGTCCTTATTTGGCCGAGTCCTTAATGGGCTGGTTTGTATCCCAACTAAGTCCAGAAAAGAGTCCAGTCCGAGTTGGGAAGGGTTGCTTGCGCAAGGCACTTGTGGCCGCACCCCTCCCTCATATATAGCCACCACCTGCGTGTGGGATAGATAAGACTTCGTTAAAATTAAACCCTAGAACCTCTAGATTGTATTGCTGCTAAGCATTCATCTTGAAGTATACCTTTGCAAATTCTACGTGCTATCTTGTTGTTCCATTGGGAATAAGGGGATACAGGACCACCCGTGATCATTGATTGCGTGTGCAAGAGTGTGTAGTTGAGAATATCCAAAGGGGTTGATTGTTGTTGCATTGGCAGCAGGGATTATCCAAGGAGAGTTTTCAGTGTAGCACTAGTTATCAATCATCCACAAAGCATCCACCATATTTTCGAGTTGCTCTCAAGAGAAGATCGGGCCACCCCATATCATCTTGGTATCAGATTCACAGGTTTACTCGGTGGGCAATTTCCATACCCTAGTTCTTTGAGTGTTTTTCGTCCTATCCAGAAAAAGCCATACAAAAAAAATTAGGTTTAGAATTTGTCATAGCCTAGATCACACCGAAATTGCTTAGTTTACTTTGCTGTTTTTGTTGATTTCGTGTTCCTGTTTTTCTTTTTCTAGTTGTCGAGTTCTTAGGTCTAGGGTTAGGGTTCCTTTTGTTAGTCGAGTCCATCCATCAAAAATCCCAAAAAAAAAATTAGTTTCCTAGTTGTTTCCTACTCAAATCCGAGTTGATATCGAGTTCCTGCCGCGGCACAAATTTTCCTGATTTTCCTGCCGCGCCTCTAGTTCTACCCGAACTCGGAATCGATTCATACCGCGGCACCAAAATGCGTGAAAACCTGCCGCGCCTACATCGAGTTGAACTCGGAATCCGGTTCCTGCCACGGCACAAAAACGCGTGAAACGCTGCCGTGCCTAACTCGAGTAGTACTCGGAATCGGACTCGCTGCCGGGGCACAAAAACGGCTGGTTCTCTGCCGTGAGTTTCTGCGTCTAGTTTCTAGCTTTTCGTGTGTTTCTTTTTGTTTTCTTTGCACCTTTCATTAGGATTCCAATTCTGAACTTTGTGAGACTTAGACACAGCCTTTCTACAACCAGAAATTTAGGTACATTACCCATAAGACTAGCTGTTTTCTTGCTCACAGGCTGCTCAATAGTTTGTTGCCCGGTTTGTGTTTCTGCCAAAATTTTGCTCCGCGGTGCGACATATTGTGGCCTAGAGAGAAGTGCTACAGTGAAAAAATTACACTAGCTGTAGCAGTACGTGAGAAGTATCAAAAAAAAGCAACAAGTGAGAGGTATAAAAAAAAAGAGAGAAAACAGAAAATTGCAAAGAGGCCGAAAGTTTCATCCCCTTTGAGCAATCTTGTGCCTGTTTTTGTTGAGCATAGCTAGTGTCTTTCGAGTGCATTGCAAAAGTTCTCCATATATTTGCTTTGCCCCATTTGTCTCCAAATTTTGTGTGAGTTCTCTAGGTGTGTTCATATCATCACAAAACAGCAAATTGGGCTTTGTTATTTTGGTGTGTTAGGATTCCCAACCCAGCTCCACCAAATATCCTGTTTGCTTTGTGACACTTGATACCCTGGTTATTCTCTTCTCACACTTGGTACACCTATCATTGCTGCTGGTGGGTAAGTAAATCCTTTTCACTTTGGAACAAGTAAAGATACACTATTATTTGCTGGTTTTGAGTGAGTTGTGAGAGAACACCACAATCCATTGTTACTTTTGTTTTCACTAACAACTTAATCAATGGGTCCTTCTAGTGATGATGTTGTGCAGGCAAAGAAACAACCTGACGATCCTGTCCACTGGAATGAATATGAGGCTTTGAGAGAGACAATGTACAAACGAATTTCCACTGAAATAGAGAGAAGTGATGATAGCTTGAGGGAAGAACTGAAATCGTTGGACTTCAAAATTGACGCATCTGCCACTCAAGAATCTGTTGATATGCTACAAGAAGCTGTTACAAATTTGACAAGACAGGTTGCCAATCTGTCCACCCTTGTACAACAACGACAAGCACCTCCCAATGTGCATAATGCTGCTGATTTAGCTGGCCGAGGTGATGGGCATGATGGTCGTGGTGGTGTTGGTTTTAGAAGGGTGCCGTGGTACAATAATAGAGAGGATGATGGTTTGGGAAAACCGAAATTTTCTATCCCTACTCTCACAGGTGATACTGACGATGTGGAAGAATATGTGATGTGGGAGCTGAAAATTGAGAAGCTATGGAGATTGCATGATTACAATGAAGAGAGGAAAATAAAGCTTGCTTCTTCTGGTCTTGAAGGTTACGCTCTTTTGTTGTGGGATGGCATTACAAGTTTGAGGGCAGAACGTGAAGAACCAGATGTGGCTACATGGGAAGAGATGAAAAAATTACTTCGGGACAGATTTGTGCCCAAGAATTATATTAGAACTCTCTATGATAAGTTACAGCAATTGAAGCAAGGAACAAAATCTGTCGATGCATATTATAAAGAGATGGAGTTGATCATGCAGCGGGCACGGGTCCGCGAGGCTCCAGACCAAACAATGCAACGTTTTCTCTCAGGATTACAATTTAAAATCAAGAGTATTGTGCGGCATGTACAGTATAGTGATATCACAGATTTGCTACATCAAGCAAGAGAAGCTGAGAAACGGTTGGCTGAAGAGGCGCAATTGAGTACAAGGAGGAGTTTTTCGCCGAGAAGTTCTGTTTTATCACCACAAACACCTCCAACTGCTCCAACACGAAGTGGTACTAGTGCCAAACCTGAGACTACCACTTCTAGTGCAAGGAAACCAACCCAGCCTGCACCAAATTCGAGTGGATCAGCCACTACAACACGCAATAGAGACATGGCTTGTCATACATGTGGAGGCAAAGGGCACTTTAAGCGAGATTGTCCTAATAAGAAAGTCATGATTTTTAATGCTGAAGATGGGTATGAGACAGGAGATGATGCTGATCCTAATGAGGAAGAAGATTATAATGATGAGGATGGTCCTATTGATGCATATGCTACACATTATCCATCTATTGTTTGCACACAAGCTTTGAGTGTTGTTCCAAGTGATGAAAGCCAAAGGTGTAATTTGTTCCAAACAAAAGCAATTGTGGGTCCTAAAATGGCTTGCAAGGTGATTATTGATGGAGGGAGTTGCAGAAATTTGGCCAGCAAAGAGTTATGTGCAAAGCTAAAATTGCGATATATTCCACATCCACATCCTTATTATATTCAATGGTTGAGTGACAAAGAAGAAATCAAGGTGTGCCATATGGTGCGAGTGGAATTTCAGATTGGACCATACAAAGATACAATTGAGTGTGATGTTGTTCCTATGTCCGTTTGCCACATGTTATTGGGGAGACCGTGGCAATTTGACAAGAAAGTTATCCATGATGGGAGACCAAACACATATCAATTGAATTGGCACAACAAGGATATTATTTTGAGGCCTATGTCACCACAGGAAATTGTAAATGAGTCTAGACAAAAAACAGAAGTGAATTTAGAAAAAGAGAGTGAGCGTTATGAGAAGAGTGAAAACAATACTTCTGTGGGAGACACCAAACCTAAGCCGAGTGGTAAAAGTAAGGGAGTGAGCCTTTTAACTATGTTAGCCACCAAAGCTGATTTAAGAGAGTTTCGTGAGGATCCTAGTTTAGTACCTATTGTGCTCATGCATAAGGGGGAAATTTTAGTTTCTAACAACATGACTCCTCTTTCTATTGGTGTTTCTAATGTGTTGCAGGAGTTTGATGATGTCTTTCCGGAGGAGGTACCCGCAGGTTTGCCACCATTGCGTGGGATAGAGCACCAAATTGATTTGATTCCGGGAGCTACATTGCCAAACCGAGCACCCTATAGGACAAATCCCCAAGAGACGAAGGAAATTCAGAAACAAGTACAAGAGCTTCTTGATAAAGGGTATATTCGAATCAGCTTGAGCCCTTGTGCTGCTCCTGTTATTTTAGTTCCTAAGAAAGATGGTACTTGGCGCATGTGTGTAGATTGTAGAGCAATTAACAACATCACTATTCGTTATCGTCATCCTATTCCACGTTTGGAAGACATGTTAGATGAATTAAGTGGTGCTGCTGTTTTCTCTAAAATTGATTTGCGTAGTGGTTATCATCAAATTAGGATGAAAGAGGGGGATGAGTGGAAAACAGCCTTTAAAACGAAATTTGGTTTATATGAGTGGTTGGTGATGCCTTTTGGTTTAACTAATGCACCTAGTACTTTCATGAGATTAATGAACCATGTTTTGAGAAATTTTATTGGCAAGTTTGTGGTTGTGTACTTTGATGATATATTAATTTACAGCCGCAACGAACATGAACATTGTGATCATATTAGACAAGTATTGCATGTGCTGCGTGAACACAAACTTTATGGTAATCTTGCTAAGTGCACATTTTGCAAAGATAAGGTCATATTTCTGGGATATGTTGTTTCTAAACATGGAATTGAAGTAGATGTATCTAAAATTGAAGCTATTAAGAATTGGCCTATTCCCATGAATGTTAGTCAACTCAGAAGTTTTATTGGCTTGGCTAGTTTTTATAGGAGGTTTGTGAAAGATTTTAGTACCCTTGCTGCAGCTTTGAATGATCTTACTAAAAAGGGTGTTGCATTTGAGTGGGGTGTTGCACAAGATATTGCTTTTGATGAGATTAAAAATAGATTGATTTCGGCCCCATTGTTGATTCTTCCTAATTTCCATAAGCAATTTGAAATTGAATGTGATGCTAGTGGTATTGGAATAGGAGGAGTATTAATGCAAGAGAACAAACCCGTGGCTTATTTTTCTGAAAAATTGAGTGGAGCTCAATTGAATTATTCTGTCTATGATAAAGAGTTGTATGCACTTGTTCGAGTACTTGAGGTTTGGAAACATTATTTGTGGCCAAAAGAATTTATCATACATTCTGATCATGAGGCATTGAAATTTTTGAAGAGCCAATCTAGTCTTAATAAACGTCATGCAAAGTGGGTTGAATTCATTGAATCTTTCCCATACATAATTAAGTACAAGAAAGGCAAAGATAATGTAGTTGCTGATGCTCTCTCTAGGAAAAGCATGTTACTAACACAATTGGATGTGCAAGTTCCTGGTTTAGAGAGTTTGCGTGCTTTATATGCTACTGATCCTGATTTTGCTACGCCATTTGCTAAGTGTTCTGATGTCAAAGCGTGGGAAAAATACCATATACATGATGGATACTTGTTTCGAGCTAACAAATTGTGTGTACCAGAATCGTCCGTGCGTTTGCTATTGTTGCAGGAATCTCATAGTGGCGGCTTGATGGGACATTTTGGACGTGAGAAAACATTACTGATGTTGGCTGAAAATTTCTATTGGGTACACATGAGGCGTGATGTTTACAGGTTTGTGCAACGCTGCATCACTTGCAACAAGGCTAAATCAAAGTTGAAGCCTCATGGTTTGTATACTCCTCTTCCTGCACCTACTACACCTTGGGAAGACATTAGTATGGATTTTGTGTTAGGGTTGCCGAGGACTAAAAGAGGACATGATTCTATATTTGTGGTAGTGGATAGATTTTCCAAGATGTCACATTTTATTGCATGCCACAAAAGCGACGATGCGTCGCATATTGCTAATCTGTTTTTCAGGGACATAGTGAGATTACATGGAGTACCAAGGACTATTGTTTCTGATCGTGATGTCAAGTTCATGAGCTATTTTTGGAAGACACTATGGGGGAAGCTCGGGACAAAGTTGCTGTTTTCAACTACATGTCACCCCCAAACTGATGGACAAACGGAGGTGGTCAATCGTACATTATCAACATTGCTGCGTACCATGGTCAAGAAGAACTTGAGGGAGTGGGAGGAGTGTTTGCCACATGTTGAATTCGCATACAACAGGGCTGTTCATTCTACTACTCAGCTATGTCCGTTTGAGGTGGTTTATGGCTTTAAACCCATTACACCACTTGATTTGTTGCCACTTCCCACACAAGAAAGAACAAATATGGAGGCATCCAAGAGAGCAGATTTTGTGAAGAAGATCCATGAGAAAACAAAGGAGGCCATAGAGAAGAAAGGGAAGCATGTGGCCGAGAGAGTTAACAAGAGCGGAAGGAGGTGTTGTTTCAGCCAGGAGACATGGTTTGGGTTCACTTTAGAAAGGACAGGTTTCCCACATTACGAAAATCCAAGTTAATGCCTCGAGGTGCTGGTCCATACAAAGTGCTTGCAAAGATCAATGACAATGCCTATAAGATAGACCTTCCAGTTGAGGAGTATGGTGTGAGTAATTCATTCAATGTTGCTGATTTGTCACCGTACATTGGAGATGATCTTGCATCGCGGACGATGCCTTTTCAAGGAGGGGAGGATGATGAGGACATCTCTAGTGTTTCTACTACTTCTCCAATTGAAGATGTTGCTGTTCAAGATAAATCCAATGAAGTGAGACTTGGTCCAATGACAAGATCAAGAACCAAGCAATTAGAACAGCAGGTGAACTCACTCTTATTAGAATATGATGTTTGTAATTCTGAGAATTCTATACTACCTAAATCTATGCATTTATGTATGATCAGGGTTATTAATAACACAAGCATTCATGGAGGAGAGGAGCTGCAAGGCATGGAGCACATGGAGGATCACATGAAGAACAAGAGGGAATGCATGGAGGATGAAATTCAGAATATCCACTACAAGTGCTCGAGGGAGGAGAGGGAGGCAGGAGCACATGGAGAGAGGCAAGAGGATGGCGCACAACACCATGTTGGTGCGGAGTCCTAGTTGAACAAGGACAAGGACCTGCGTGTCCTTATTTGGCCGAGTCCTTAATGGGCTGGTTTGTATCCCAACTAAGTCCAGAAAAGAGTCCAGTCCGAGTTGGGAAGGGTTGCTTGCGCAAGGCACTTGTGGCCGCACCCCTCCCTCATATATAGCCACCACCTGCGTGTGGGATAGATAAGACTTCGTTAAAATTAAACCCTAGAACCTCTAGATTGTATTGCTGCTAAGCATTCATCTTGAAGTATACCTTTGCAAATTCTACGTGCTATCTTGTTGTTCCATTGGGAATAAGGGGATACAGGACCACCCGTGATCATTGATTGCGTGTGCAAGAGTGTGTAGTTGAGAATATCCAAAGGGGTTGATTGTTGTTGCATTGGCAGCAGGGATTATCCAAGGAGAGTTTTCAGTGTAGCACTAGTTATCAATCATCCACAAAGCATCCACCATATTTTCGAGTTGCTCTCAAGAGAAGATCGGCCACCCCATATCATCTTGGTATCAGATTCACAGGTTTACTCGGTGGGCAATTTCCATACCCTAGTTCTTTGAGTGTTTTTCGTCCTATCCAGAAAAAGCCATACAAAAAAAATTAGGTTTAGAATTTGTCATAGCCTAGATCACACCGAAATTGCTTAGTTTACTTTGCTGTTTTTGTTGATTTCGTGTTCCTGTTTTTCTTTTTCTAGTTGTCGAGTTCTTAGGTCTAGGGTTAGGGTTCCTTTTGTTAGTCGAGTCCATCCATCAAAAATCCCAAAAAAAAAATTAGTTTCCTAGTTGTTTCCTACTCAAATCCGAGTTGATATCGAGTTCCTGCCGCGGCACAAATTTTCCTGATTTTCCTGCCGCGCCTCTAGTTCTACCCGAACTCGGAATCGATTCATACCGCGGCACCAAAATGCGTGAAAACCTGCCGCGCCTACATCGAGTTGAACTCGGAATCCGGTTCCTGCCACGGCACAAAAACGCGTGAAACGCTGCCGTGCCTAACTCGAGTAGTACTCGGAATCGGACTCGCTGCCGGGGCACAAAAACGGCTGGTTCTCTGCCGTGAGTTTCTGCGTCTAGTTTCTAGCTTTTCGTGTGTTTCTTTTTGTTTTCTTTGCACCTTTCATTAGGATTCCAATTCTGAACTTTGTGAGACTTAGACACAGCCTTTCTACAACCAGAAATTTAGGTACATTACCCATAAGACTAGCTGTTTTCTTGCTCACAGGCTGCTCAATAGTTTGTTGCCCGGTTTGTGTTTCTGCCAAAATTTTGCTCCGCGGTGCGACATATTGTGGCCTAGAGAGAAGTGCTACAGTGAAAAAATTACACTAGCTGTAGCAGTACGTGAGAAGTATCAAAAAAAAGCAACAAGTGAGAGGTATAAAAAAAAAAGAGAGAAAACAGAAAATTGCAAAGAGGCCGAAAGTTTCATCCCCTTTGAGCAATCTTGTGCCTGTTTTTGTTGAGCATAGCTAGTGTCTTTCGAGTGCATTGCAAAAGTTCTCCATATATTTGCTTTGCCCCATTTGTCTCCAAATTTTGTGTGAGTTCTCTAGGTGTGTTCATATCATCACAAAACAGCAAATTGGGCTTTGTTATTTTGGTGTGTTAGGATTCCCAACCCAGCTCCACCAAATATCCTGTTTGCTTTGTGACACTTGATACCCTGGTTATTCTCTTCTCACACTTGGTACACCTATCATTGCTGCTGGTGGGTAAGTAAATCCTTTTCACTTTGGAACAAGTAAAGATACACTATTATTTGCTGGTTTTGAGTGAGTTGTGAGAGAACACCACAATCCATTGTTACTTTTGTTTTCACTAACAACTTAATCAATGGGTCCTTCTAGTGATGATGTTGTGCAGGCAAAGAAACAACCTGACGATCCTGTCCACTGGAATGAATATGAGGCTTTGAGAGAGACAATGTACAAACGAATTTCCACTGAAATAGAGAGAAGTGATGATAGCTTGAGGGAAGAACTGAAATCGTTGGACTTCAAAATTGACGCATCTGCCACTCAAGAATCTGTTGATATGCTACAAGAAGCTGTTACAAATTTGACAAGACAGGTTGCCAATCTGTCCACCCTTGTACAACAACGACAAGCACCTCCCAATGTGCATAATGCTGCTGATTTAGCTGGCCGAGGTGATGGGCATGATGGTCGTGGTGGTGTTGGTTTTAGAAGGGTGCCGTGGTACAATAATAGAGAGGATGATGGTTTGGGAAAACCGAAATTTTCTATCCCTACTCTCACAGGTGATACTGACGATGTGGAAGAATATGTGATGTGGGAGCTGAAAATTGAGAAGCTATGGAGATTGCATGATTACAATGAAGAGAGGAAAATAAAGCTTGCTTCTTCTGGTCTTGAAGGTTACGCTCTTTTGTTGTGGGATGGCATTACAAGTTTGAGGGCAGAACGTGAAGAACCAGATGTGGCTACATGGGAAGAGATGAAAAAATTACTTCGGGACAGATTTGTGCCCAAGAATTATATTAGAACTCTCTATGATAAGTTACAGCAATTGAAGCAAGGAACAAAATCTGTCGATGCATATTATAAAGAGATGGAGTTGATCATGCAGCGGGCACGGGTCCGCGAGGCTCCAGACCAAACAATGCAACGTTTTCTCTCAGGATTACAATTTAAAATCAAGAGTATTGTGCGGCATGTACAGTATAGTGATATCACAGATTTGCTACATCAAGCAAGAGAAGCTGAGAAACGGTTGGCTGAAGAGGCGCAATTGAGTACAAGGAGGAGTTTTTCGCCGAGAAGTTCTGTTTTATCACCACAAACACCTCCAACTGCTCCAACACGAAGTGGTACTAGTGCCAAACCTGAGACTACCACTTCTAGTGCAAGGAAACCAACCCAGCCTGCACCAAATTCGAGTGGATCAGCCACTACAACACGCAATAGAGACATGGCTTGTCATACATGTGGAGGCAAAGGGCACTTTAAGCGAGATTGTCCTAATAAGAAAGTCATGATTTTTAATGCTGAAGATGGGTATGAGACAGGAGATGATGCTGATCCTAATGAGGAAGAAGATTATAATGATGAGGATGGTCCTATTGATGCATATGCTACACATTATCCATCTATTGTTTGCACACAAGCTTTGAGTGTTGTTCCAAGTGATGAAAGCCAAAGGTGTAATTTGTTCCAAACAAAAGCAATTGTGGGTCCTAAAATGGCTTGCAAGGTGATTATTGATGGAGGGAGTTGCAGAAATTTGGCCAGCAAAGAGTTATGTGCAAAGCTAAAATTGCGATATATTCCACATCCACATCCTTATTATATTCAATGGTTGAGTGACAAAGAAGAAATCAAGGTGTGCCATATGGTGCGAGTGGAATTTCAGATTGGACCATACAAAGATACAATTGAGTGTGATGTTGTTCCTATGTCCGTTTGCCACATGTTATTGGGGAGACCGTGGCAATTTGACAAGAAAGTTATCCATGATGGGAGACCAAACACATATCAATTGAATTGGCACAACAAGGATATTATTTTGAGGCCTATGTCACCACAGGAAATTGTAAATGAGTCTAGACAAAAAACAGAAGTGAATTTAGAAAAAGAGAGTGAGCGTTATGAGAAGAGTGAAAACAATACTTCTGTGGGAGACACCAAACCTAAGCCGAGTGGTAAAAGTAAGGGAGTGAGCCTTTTAACTATGTTAGCCACCAAAGCTGATTTAAGAGAGTTTCGTGAGGATCCTAGTTTAGTACCTATTGTGCTCATGCATAAGGGGGAAATTTTAGTTTCTAACAACATGACTCCTCTTTCTATTGGTGTTTCTAATGTGTTGCAGGAGTTTGATGATGTCTTTCCGGAGGAGGTACCCGCAGGTTTGCCACCATTGCGTGGGATAGAGCACCAAATTGATTTGATTCCGGGAGCTACATTGCCAAACCGAGCACCCTATAGGACAAATCCCCAAGAGACGAAGGAAATTCAGAAACAAGTACAAGAGCTTCTTGATAAAGGGTATATTCGAATCAGCTTGAGCCCTTGTGCTGCTCCTGTTATTTTAGTTCCTAAGAAAGATGGTACTTGGCGCATGTGTGTAGATTGTAGAGCAATTAACAACATCACTATTCGTTATCGTCATCCTATTCCACGTTTGGAAGACATGTTAGATGAATTAAGTGGTGCTGCTGTTTTCTCTAAAATTGATTTGCGTAGTGGTTATCATCAAATTAGGATGAAAGAGGGGGATGAGTGGAAAACAGCCTTTAAAACGAAATTTGGTTTATATGAGTGGTTGGTGATACCTTTTGGTTTAACTAATGCACCTAGTACTTTCATGAGATTAATGAACCATGTTTTGAGAAATTTTATTGGCAAGTTTGTGGTTGTGTACTTTGATGATATATTAATTTACAGCCGCAACGAACATGAACATTGTGATCATATTAGACAAGTATTGCATGTGCTGCGTGAACACAAACTTTATGGTAATCTTGCTAAGTGCACATTTTGCAAAGATAAGGTCATATTTCTGGGATATGTTGTTTCTAAACATGGAATTGAAGTAGATGTATCTAAAATTGAAGCTATTAAGAATTGGCCTATTCCCATGAATGTTAGTCAACTCAGAAGTTTTATTGGCTTGGCTAGTTTTTATAGGAGGTTTGTGAAAGATTTTAGTACCCTTGCTGCAGCTTTGAATGATCTTACTAAAAAGGGTGTTGCATTTGAGTGGGGTGTTGCACAAGATATTGCTTTTGATGAGATTAAAAATAGATTGATTTCGGCCCCATTGTTGATTCTTCCTAATTTCCATAAGCAATTTGAAATTGAATGTGATGCTAGTGGTATTGGAATAGGAGGAGTATTAATGCAAGAGAACAAACCCGTGGCTTATTTTTCTGAAAAATTGAGTGGAGCTCAATTGAATTATTCTGTCTATGATAAAGAGTTGTATGCACTTGTTCGAGTACTTGAGGTTTGGAAACATTATTTGTGGCCAAAAGAATTTATCATACATTCTGATCATGAGGCATTGAAATTTTTGAAGAGCCAATCTAGTCTTAATAAACGTCATGCAAAGTGGGTTGAATTCATTGAATCTTTCCCATACATAATTAAGTACAAGAAAGGCAAAGATAATGTAGTTGCTGATGCTCTCTCTAGGAAAAGCATGTTACTAACACAATTGGATGTGCAAGTTCCTGGTTTAGAGAGTTTGCGTGCTTTATATGCTACTGATCCTGATTTTGCTACGCCATTTGCTAAGTGTTCTGATGTCAAAGCGTGGGAAAAATACCATATACATGATGGATACTTGTTTCGAGCTAACAAATTGTGTGTACCAGAATCGTCCGTGCGTTTGCTATTGTTGCAGGAATCTCATAGTGGCGGCTTGATGGGACATTTTGGACGTGAGAAAACATTACTGATGTTGGCTGAAAATTTCTATTGGGTACACATGAGGCGTGATGTTTACAGGTTTGTGCAACGCTGCATCACTTGCAACAAGGCTAAATCAAAGTTGAAGCCTCATGGTTTGTATACTCCTCTTCCTGCACCTACTACACCTTGGGAAGACATTAGTATGGATTTTGTGTTAGGGTTGCCGAGGACTAAAAGAGGACATGATTCTATATTTGTGGTAGTGGATAGATTTTCCAAGATGTCACATTTTATTGCATGCCACAAAAGCGACGATGCGTCGCATATTGCTAATCTGTTTTTCAGGGACATAGTGAGATTACATGGAGTACCAAGGACTATTGTTTCTGATCGTGATGTCAAGTTCATGAGCTATTTTTGGAAGACACTATGGGGGAAGCTCGGGACAAAGTTGCTGTTTTCAACTACATGTCACCCCCAAACTGATGGACAAACGGAGGTGGTCAATCGTACATTATCAACATTGCTGCGTACCATGGTCAAGAAGAACTTGAGGGAGTGGGAGGAGTGTTTGCCACATGTTGAATTCGCATACAACAGGGCTGTTCATTCTACTACTCAGCTATGTCCGTTTGAGGTGGTTTATGGCTTTAAACCCATTACACCACTTGATTTGTTGCCACTTCCCACACAAGAAAGAACAAATATGGAGGCATCCAAGAGAGCAGATTTTGTGAAGAAGATCCATGAGAAAACAAAGGAGGCCATAGAGAAGAAAGGGAAGCATGTGGCCGAGAGAGTTAACAAGGAGCGGAAGGAGGTGTTGTTTCAGCCAGGAGACATGGTTTGGGTTCACTTTAGAAAGGACAGGTTTCCCACATTACGAAAATCCAAGTTAATGCCTCGAGGTGCTGGTCCATACAAAGTGCTTGCAAAGATCAATGACAATGCCTATAAGATAGACCTTCCAGTTGAGGAGTATGGTGTGAGTAATTCATTCAATGTTGCTGATTTGTCACCGTACATTGGAGATGATCTTGCATCGCGGACGATGCCTTTTCAAGGAGGGGAGGATGATGAGGACATCTCTAGTGTTTCTACTACTTCTCCAATTGAAGATGTTGCTGTTCAAGATAAATCCAATGAAGTGAGACTTGGTCCAATGACAAGATCAAGAACCAAGCAATTAGAACAGCAGGTGAACTCACTCTTATTAGAATATGATGTTTGTAATTCTGAGAATTCTATACTACCTAAATCTATGCATTTATGTATGATCAGGGTTATTAATAACACAAGCATTCATGGAGGAGAGGAGCTGCAAGGCATGGAGCACATGGAGGATCACATGAAGAACAAGAGGGAATGCATGGAGGATGAAATTCAGAATATCCACTACAAGTGCTCGAGGGAGGAGAGGGAGGCAGGAGCACATGGAGAGAGGCAAGAGGATGGCGCACAACACCATGTTGGTGCGGAGTCCTAGTTGAACAAGGACAAGGACCTGCGTGTCCTTATTTGGCCGAGTCCTTAATGGGCTGGTTTGTATCCCAACTAAGTCCAGAAAAGAGTCCAGTCCGAGTTGGGGAAGGGTTGCTTGCGCAAGGCACTTGTGGCCGCACCCCTCCCTCATATATAGCCACCACCTGCGTGTGGGATAGATAAGACTTCGTTAAAATTAAACCCTAGAACCTCTAGATTGTATTGCTGCTAAGCATTCATCTTGAAGTATACCTTTGCAAATTCTACGTGCTATCTTGTTGTTCCATTGGGAATAAGGGGATACAGGACCACCCGTGATCATTGATTGCGTGTGCAAGAGTGTGTAGTTGAGAATATCCAAAGGGGTTGATTGTTGTTGCATTGGCAGCAGGGATTATCCAAGGAGAGTTTTCAGTGTAGCACTAGTTATCAATCATCCACAAAGCATCCACCATATTTTCGAGTTGCTCTCAAGAGAAGATCGGTCCACCCCATATCATCTTGGTATCAGATTCACAGGTTTACTCGGTGGGCAATTTCCATACCCTAGTTCTTTGAGTGTTTTTCGTCCTATCCAGAAAAAGCCATACAAAAAAAATTAGGTTTAGAATTTGTCATAGCCTAGATCACACCGAAATTGCTTAGTTTACTTTGCTGTTTTTGTTGATTTCGTGTTCCTGTTTTTCTTTTTCTAGTTGTCGAGTTCTTAGGTCTAGGGTTAGGGTTCCTTTTGTTAGTCGAGTCCATCCATCAAAAATCCCAAAAAAAAAATTAGTTTCCTAGTTGTTTCCTACTCAAATCCGAGTTGATATCGAGTTCCTGCCGCGGCACAAATTTTCCTGATTTTCCTGCCGCGCCTCTAGTTCTACCCGAACTCGGAATCGATTCATACCGCGGCACCAAAATGCGTGAAAACCTGCCGCGCCTACATCGAGTTGAACTCGGAATCCGGTTCCTGCCACGGCACAAAAACGCGTGAAACGCTGCCGTGCCTAACTCGAGTAGTACTCGGAATCGGACTCGCTGCCGGGGCACAAAAACGGCTGGTTCTCTGCCGTGAGTTTCTGCGTCTAGTTTCTAGCTTTTCGTGTGTTTCTTTTTGTTTTCTTTGCACCTTTCATTAGGATTCCAATTCTGAACTTTGTGAGACTTAGACACAGCCTTTCTACAACCAGAAATTTAGGTACATTACCCATAAGACTAGCTGTTTTCTTGCTCACAGGCTGCTCAATAGTTTGTTGCCCGGTTTGTGTTTCTGCCAAAATTTTGCTCCGCGGTGCGACATATTGTGGCCTAGAGAGAAGTGCTACAGTGAAAAAATTACACTAGCTGTAGCAGTACGTGAGAAGTATCAAAAAAAAGCAACAAGTGAGAGGTATAAAAAAAAAGAGAGAAAACAGAAAATTGCAAAGAGGCCGAAAGTTTCATCCCCTTTGAGCAATCTTGTGCCTGTTTTTGTTGAGCATAGCTAGTGTCTTTCGAGTGCATTGCAAAAGTTCTCCATATATTTGCTTTGCCCCATTTGTCTCCAAATTTTGTGTGAGTTCTCTAGGTGTGTTCATATCATCACAAAACAGCAAATTGGGCTTTGTTATTTTGGTGTGTTAGGATTCCCAACCCAGCTCCACCAAATATCCTGTTTGCTTTGTGACACTTGATACCCTGGTTATTCTCTTCTCACACTTGGTACACCTATCATTGCTGCTGGTGGGTAAGTAAATCCTTTTCACTTTGGAACAAGTAAAGATACACTATTATTTGCTGGTTTTGAGTGAGTTGTGAGAGAACACCACAATCCATTGTTACTTTTGTTTTCACTAACAACTTAATCAATGGGTCCTTCTAGTGATGATGTTGTGCAGGCAAAGAAACAACCTGACGATCCTGTCCACTGGAATGAATATGAGGCTTTGAGAGAGACAATGTACAAACGAATTTCCACTGAAATAGAGAGAAGTGATGATAGCTTGAGGGAAGAACTGAAATCGTTGGACTTCAAAATTGACGCATCTGCCACTCAAGAATCTGTTGATATGCTACAAGAAGCTGTTACAAATTTGACAAGACAGGTTGCCAATCTGTCCACCCTTGTACAACAACGACAAGCACCTCCCAATGTGCATAATGCTGCTGATTTAGCTGGCCGAGGTGATGGGCATGATGGTCGTGGTGGTGTTGGTTTTAGAAGGGTGCCGTGGTACAATAATAGAGAGGATGATGGTTTGGGAAAACCGAAATTTTCTATCCCTACTCTCACAGGTGATACTGACGATGTGGAAGAATATGTGATGTGGGAGCTGAAAATTGAGAAGCTATGGAGATTGCATGATTACAATGAAGAGAGGAAAATAAAGCTTGCTTCTTCTGGTCTTGAAGGTTACGCTCTTTTGTTGTGGGATGGCATTACAAGTTTGAGGGCAGAACGTGAAGAACCAGATGTGGCTACATGGGAAGAGATGAAAAAATTACTTCGGGACAGATTTGTGCCCAAGAATTATATTAGAACTCTCTATGATAAGTTACAGCAATTGAAGCAAGGAACAAAATCTGTCGATGCATATTATAAAGAGATGGAGTTGATCATGCAGCGGGCACGGGTCCGCGAGGCTCCAGACCAAACAATGCAACGTTTTCTCTCAGGATTACAATTTAAAATCAAGAGTATTGTGCGGCATGTACAGTATAGTGATATCACAGATTTGCTACATCAAGCAAGAGAAGCTGAGAAACGGTTGGCTGAAGAGGCGCAATTGAGTACAAGGAGGAGTTTTTCGCCGAGAAGTTCTGTTTTATCACCACAAACACCTCCAACTGCTCCAACACGAAGTGGTACTAGTGCCAAACCTGAGACTACCACTTCTAGTGCAAGGAAACCAACCCAGCCTGCACCAAATTCGAGTGGATCAGCCACTACAACACGCAATAGAGACATGGCTTGTCATACATGTGGAGGCAAAGGGCACTTTAAGCGAGATTGTCCTAATAAGAAAGTCATGATTTTTAATGCTGAAGATGGGTATGAGACAGGAGATGATGCTGATCCTAATGAGGAAGAAGATTATAATGATGAGGATGGTCCTATTGATGCATATGCTACACATTATCCATCTATTGTTTGCACACAAGCTTTGAGTGTTGTTCCAAGTGATGAAAGCCAAAGGTGTAATTTGTTCCAAACAAAAGCAATTGTGGGTCCTAAAATGGCTTGCAAGGTGATTATTGATGGAGGGAGTTGCAGAAATTTGGCCAGCAAAGAGTTATGTGCAAAGCTAAAATTGCGATATATTCCACATCCACATCCTTATTATATTCAATGGTTGAGTGACAAAGAAGAAATCAAGGTGTGCCATATGGTGCGAGTGGAATTTCAGATTGGACCATACAAAGATACAATTGAGTGTGATGTTGTTCCTATGTCCGTTTGCCACATGTTATTGGGGAGACCGTGGCAATTTGACAAGAAAGTTATCCATGATGGGAGACCAAACACATATCAATTGAATTGGCACAACAAGGATATTATTTTGAGGCCTATGTCACCACAGGAAATTGTAAATGAGTCTAGACAAAAAACAGAAGTGAATTTAGAAAAAGAGAGTGAGCGTTATGAGAAGAGTGAAAACAATACTTCTGTGGGAGACACCAAACCTAAGCCGAGTGGTAAAAGTAAGGGAGTGAGCCTTTTAACTATGTTAGCCACCAAAGCTGATTTAAGAGAGTTTCGTGAGGATCCTAGTTTAGTACCTATTGTGCTCATGCATAAGGGGGAAATTTTAGTTTCTAACACATGACTCCTCTTTCTATTGGTGTTTCTAATGTGTTGCAGGAGTTTGATGATGTCTTTCCGGAGGAGGTACCCGCAGGTTTGCCACCATTGCGTGGGATAGAGCACCAAATTGATTTGATTCCGGGAGCTACATTGCCAAACCGAGCACCCTATAGGACAAATCCCCAAGAGACGAAGGAAATTCAGAAACAAGTACAAGAGCTTCTTGATAAAGGGTATATTCGAATCAGCTTGAGCCCTTGTGCTGTTCCTGTTATTTTAGTTCCTAAGAAAGATGGTACTTGGCGCATGTGTGTAGATTGTAGAGCAATTAACAACATCACTATTCGTTATCGTCATCCTATTCCACGTTTGGAAGACATGTTAGATGAATTAAGTGGTGCTGCTGTTTTCTCTAAAATTGATTTGCGTAGTGGTTATCATCAAATTAGGATGAAAGAGGGGGATGAGTGGAAAACAGCCTTTAAAACGAAATTTGGTTTATATGAGTGGTTGGTGATACCTTTTGGTTTAACTAATGCACCTAGTACTTTCATGAGATTAATGAACCATGTTTTGAGAAATTTTATTGGCAAGTTTGTGGTTGTGTACTTTGATGATATATTAATTTACAGCCGCAACGAACATGAACATTGTGATCATATTAGACAAGTATTGCATGTGCTGCGTGAACACAAACTTTATGGTAATCTTGCTAAGTGCACATTTTGCAAAGATAAGGTCATATTTCTGGGATATGTTGTTTCTAAACATGGAATTGAAGTAGATGTATCTAAAATTGAAGCTATTAAGAATTGGCCTATTCCCATGAATGTTAGTCAACTCAGAAGTTTTATTGGCTTGGCTAGTTTTTATAGGAGGTTTGTGAAAGATTTTAGTACCCTTGCTGCAGCTTTGAATGATCTTACTAAAAAGGGTGTTGCATTTGAGTGGGGTGTTGCACAAGATATTGCTTTTGATGAGATTAAAAATAGATTGATTTCGGCCCCATTGTTGATTCTTCCTAATTTCCATAAGCAATTTGAAATTGAATGTGATGCTAGTGGTATTGGAATAGGAGGAGTATTAATGCAAGAGAACAAACCCGTGGCTTATTTTTCTGAAAAATTGAGTGGAGCTCAATTGAATTATTCTGTCTATGATAAAGAGTTGTATGCACTTGTTCGAGTACTTGAGGTTTGGAAACATTATTTGTGGCCAAAAGAATTTATCATACATTCTGATCATGAGGCATTGAAATTTTTGAAGAGCCAATCTAGTCTTAATAAACGTCATGCAAAGTGGGTTGAATTCATTGAATCTTTCCCATACATAATTAAGTACAAGAAAGGCAAAGATAATGTAGTTGCTGATGCTCTCTCTAGGAAAAGCATGTTACTAACACAATTGGATGTGCAAGTTCCTGGTTTAGAGAGTTTGCGTGCTTTATATGCTACTGATCCTGATTTTGCTACGCCATTTGCTAAGTGTTCTGATGTCAAAGCGTGGGAAAAATACCATATACATGATGGATACTTGTTTCGAGCTAACAAATTGTGTGTACCAGAATCGTCCGTGCGTTTGCTATTGTTGCAGGAATCTCATAGTGGCGGCTTGATGGGACATTTTGGACGTGAGAAAACATTACTGATGTTGGCTGAAAATTTCTATTGGGTACACATGAGGCGTGATGTTTACAGGTTTGTGCAACGCTGCATCACTTGCAACAAGGCTAAATCAAAGTTGAAGCCTCATGGTTTGTATACTCCTCTTCCTGCACCTACTACACCTTGGGAAGACATTAGTATGGATTTTGTGTTAGGGTTGCCGAGGACTAAAAGAGGACATGATTCTATATTTGTGGTAGTGGATAGATTTTCCAAGATGTCACATTTTATTGCATGCCACAAAAGCGACGATGCGTCGCATATTGCTAATCTGTTTTTCAGGGACATAGTGAGATTACATGGAGTACCAAGGACTATTGTTTCTGATCGTGATGTCAAGTTCATGAGCTATTTTTGGAAGACACTATGGGGGAAGCTCGGGACAAAGTTGCTGTTTTCAACTACATGTCACCCCCAAACTGATGGACAAACGGAGGTGGTCAATCGTACATTATCAACATTGCTGCGTACCATGGTCAAGAAGAACTTGAGGGAGTGGGAGGAGTGTTTGCCACATGTTGAATTCGCATACAACAGGGCTGTTCATTCTACTACTCAGCTATGTCCGTTTGAGGTGGTTTATGGCTTTAAACCCATTACACCACTTGATTTGTTGCCACTTCCCACACAAGAAAGAACAAATATGGAGGCATCCAAGAGAGCAGATTTTGTGAAGAAGATCCATGAGAAAACAAAGGAGGCCATAGAGAAGAAAGGGAAGCATGTGGCCGAGAGAGTTAACAAGGAGCGGAAGGAGGTGTTGTTTCAGCCAGGAGACATGGTTTGGGTTCACTTTAGAAAGGACAGGTTTCCCACATTACGAAAATCCAAGTTAATGCCTCGAGGTGCTGGTCCATACAAAGTGCTTGCAAAGATCAATGACAATGCCTATAAGATAGACCTTCCAGTTGAGGAGTATGGTGTGAGTAATTCATTCAATGTTGCTGATTTGTCACCGTACATTGGAGATGATCTTGCATCGCGGACGATGCCTTTTCAAGGAGGGAGGATGATGAGGACATCTCTAGTGTTTCTACTACTTCTCCAATTGAAGATGTTGCTGTTCAAGATAAATCCAATGAAGTGAGACTTGGTCCAATGACAAGATCAAGAACCAAGCAATTAGAACAGCAGGTGAACTCACTCTTATTAGAATATGATGTTTGTAATTCTGAGAATTCTATACTACCTAAATCTATGCATTTATGTATGATCAGGGTTATTAATAACACAAGCATTCATGGAGGAGAGGAGCTGCAAGGCATGGAGCACATGGAGGATCACATGAAGAACAAGAGGGAATGCATGGAGGATGAAATTCAGAATATCCACTACAAGTGCTCGAGGGAGGAGAGGGAGGCAGGAGCACATGGAGAGAGGCAAGAGGATGGCGCACAACACCATGTTGGTGCGGAGTCCTAGTTGAACAAGGACAAGGACCTGCGTGTCCTTATTTGGCCGAGTCCTTAATGGGCTGGTTTGTATCCCAACTAAGTCCAGAAAAGAGTCCAGTCCGAGTTGGGGAAGGGTTGCTTGCGCAAGGCACTTGTGGCCGCACCCCTCCCTCATATATAGCCACCACCTGCGTGTGGGATAGATAAGACTTCGTTAAAATTAAACCCTAGAACCTCTAGATTGTATTGCTGCTAAGCATTCATCTTGAAGTATACCTTTGCAAATTCTACGTGCTATCTTGTTGTTCCATTGGGAATAAGGGGATACAGGACCACCCGTGATCATTGATTGCGTGTGCAAGAGTGTGTAGTTGAGAATATCCAAAGGGGTTGATTGTTGTTGCATTGGCAGCAGGGATTATCCAAGGAGAGTTTTCAGTGTAGCACTAGTTATCAATCATCCACAAAGCATCCACCATATTTTCGAGTTGCTCTCAAGAGAAGATCGGGCCACCCCATATCAGGACATGTACCTATCTTTGTATAAAATTTGGATCAATAGAACAGCCTAGGTTAATTAATCACTAAAAGTAGTGTTTCTATCTAGTAAAGCAATAAGCTAAACTTTAGCTATCTCTTTATAAAATGTGCTAGTATTGTTTGTAGTTGTTGTGGTACTGTAGCTCATGAAATAATGTTACTCTTAATATGTTAGTACTGTTAGTGCTTACGTAAAGATAAAGTGAAGTTAGATGTAAAATGCTAATAGGGCATAAAGTATAGAAAGGATGGTTTAATCATGCTTGTTTGCTTAACCACATAATTAAGGAATTAAAGTATACATCTTTAATTAAAAATTTGCTTAGCTTCTGATTGTGTAAAGTGTGTTAGTGTTGCTTGCCTTGCTTGTTAGTTATGTATTGTGTTGATATGGTTGTCCTGCTATGTGTTGATTTGCATCTTTTATCTTTGCGACGCTAGAAACTCGCGAGGAGGTCTGACTGAGGAGTATTGTGAGGAATTTACTGATTATCAGTAGGAGGGACAATCCATTGATCAAGGCAAGCCATCTAAAAAGCTTGCAACTACACCTATTGTGTGTTACTTGTCACTATATATATTCTACATGCATTAGTTATATATACTTGTTATACACCCATGTTATGGTATATACTCCAGACCCTAGTTAAAACTATAGGATACCCTATACCCCTAAACACGACTTACTAGTATAAGTAAGATGGAAAACTCTAGGTTGGAAACTCTGGTGTTGTTTTTCGGAAAAACAAAATGATTTACGAAAACCCTCTTAGGAAGGTGGGACCTTGCCTAATTGGTGCTATGAGAATGAGAAGTGTTGGAAGTATTGTTTTTCTGAAGAACGACACATACCCTAGAACATGGCGGAACAGTCCTAACCGTACAACCACATTACTCAAAATGGGCACGGGCTTAATGAAAGCTTGTTTGTGTTAGTGTGAGCTTCCTTCCTCAAATGCTATAAGGGCGGGGCCCTCGAACCGAAATGTTGCTAGGAGAGAGAACGGGACATCTAGAGTGTGGCGTTGTTACGTCGGTAACATCCGGCCATCGGGTGCATACTTTTGGGCCTCCTGACATGGCGGTGTGATGTTGAGGGTAACATTGGATGTTACGGCTAACACCCTCGGTGCCGAGGAGGGCAAAACCCAATTGAAGAGTAAAGGCTCATACTAGCATCGGCATAGTGGAAGTTATTGATGGCCCTTGACGTAGTTACCTGCGTCAAAAGAAAATGGGTTAGGTTGAGACTCCAAGTGCAGAGTGTGTAGTATAGTGAAAGACAGTTTTCCCCACGAGGGGTGACTCGAGGGTTTAATATCAAACTCTCAGGGAATCAGTAGTGAAAGACTTATATTCTTATCCTTCACTTGAAAACCTACAAAACAAAGTAAGTGTTTTGTGTCCTCAACCTCACCTAGTGGTTGTCAAGCACTGTGAGAATGATATGGAAATACAATATATGCAAAACAGTAAACAAATATGCAAGGATGGTGGAAACAATGATAAATGATATTTTTGGGTTTTGTATTGGAATACAAGTAATATAGTGCAAAGTTCATGTATGCATTTTACATGCATCAACATCCCCAAGCTTAACCAATACGCGTCCTCGAGTATGAAGGTGATAAAACTAACATGGACTTTGCAATGTAATACTAACAATGGATATCAAAGATGATTACTATTGCTACATAGAGTCAAATGATTCATTCTTCAAAGGAGTAGCAATATGCAAGATAGTTTATGAAGTGATGTCAAGTATTCAATGCAAGGATGTTCAATGATAATTCACAAAGTGTAACATGGAAGAAAGTAATATGGACCACATGTATGCATAATGATAAGTAAGAACATCCTACAATGGTCATAGAGTATTGATGAAAATCTGAATATAAAAGGTGGACACTTTGGAAAAGATATATATGTGAGTAGAGGTAAAGCATGCATAAGTTTCATCTAACTTCCAAACTCTTCTACTTAAGTTAATGATTGCAATGTGGTAATCCTTGGTGTCAAGCTCTCATTACCCCTATCATAGCATCTTGAATGATTAAAGTTTAACGTGAAAGCAAATATGAGTAGTGTGCTTGACAAAGTAAAGGTTGAATGTCTCATGCCCCTTGAATACAAGTACCTACATCATGGTTACTCAACTTGGACACAAAGCAAGTTCAAGTTAAATATAATTGTAAGTATGATAGCAACATAAAGAGCGTCAACTGGGGTACCTCTTGTCCCAGGATATGAACAAGCCCATATCAAAATGACAAGACAAACAAACAAAATGAACAGCCTCAACACCCTTTTTATTTACCATTGGAATATCTTTTTATTGTAAGGTGTATCACTAATGGTTCACCATAGTATGTAAGTAAATTTCCACCATGAATAATGCATGACTTAGATTAGCGGCCCAGGCGTCTCTCTAACCATTTATACAAACTCATTTAAACTTGCTTTACTTCCACATTTATTTCACCCATGATAAGCATCCATAAACAAAAGTACATGATATCAACTAATTGAAATGAAGAGCATGTTGAAAGCTTGCCATGTGACAGCACATATGAGCTAACTCCCAACCTCGTACATTTGTTAAGCCCGCAACATCATAATCTTAATCACAATGGGTCATGTTTTATTTATGCAATAAAAGTAAAGTGTGCATCAAGTTCGTGAGAGCTATATAACCAACTTTTCCCATAACAATCAATAACATAAACATTTTCATTCAGAGGTGTAGATAACACAAATAACATGATAAACATACTCGGAATAGCATAAAGCTAATAGGTAGATATGGTGGACTCACTGGAATAAGTTTGGTTGAAGGTGTTGGAAACAAGTTTTTACATGTTGTATTTTTTAGGCTAGCAAGAGGGAGAAAGTTGACCATCTAAATGCATGCATGAGTGTCCATAGAACTAACTAATCCATGTTAAACAAAGTAAAATAACATTCAGCATCAAAACATGAATAAGTGATAGCTCTTGATAAGCATTTGCAAATTATTACTCATTAACAAGCTCATGAATCATGCAACTATATGTATCTTTTAAATCAATTCAAACATCCCTTTTCCCAATCTTATAATAACATCCAACATAATTCAACCCATATTTCCAGTAGCTCTTTCATATAAAAACAAACTCTCTTACTATAGCAAGAGGACACAAAGAAAATCACAAATAAAAATAACCAGGTTGCCTCTCGCAAAGCGCTTTCTTTATAGCCATATAGCTAGGCTTCTTACTTGTGGTTTATTGAAGATGAAGCTCATGAGGGAGCTTGAACTTTGATGTGCCCCTCTTCCTTGGGAAGTGTTCCATGCATTTCTTGTGTGGAAACTGAAACTTCACATTCCCTTCTTTTGAATCAATGATAGCACCTGTAGTACGAAGAAAAGGTCTTCCAAGAATAATAGGACTAGAGGTTTTATTCCCCATATCCATGATTAGGAAATCAACAGGCACAAAAGTCATATGTAGCTCTACCATAACATCACTTACTTTTCCTAAAGTATGTCTAATGAAATCATCATCAAGTGCCAAGTTCAGTAGAGCATTTTTCAAGATTCTTTAATTCAAGTACTTCATATAGTTCTTTAGATAAAACAGAGACACTAGATTCTAGATCAAGTATAGCATGGTGTGTCTCTTTCCCAATAGTTACTAGTACCTTGGGAATCCATATACACCCAAGATTAGGTGGTATCATAGCCTCTTGGTTGTACATAGCAATCTTTTTCTTTCAAGACATGATTAGCAATATAAGAACCAAAACCAGCTTGGTTAGTGTTGATGGAAGGATCACTTGCAAACTTTTGTAAGATAGATATTAATTTATGCAAGCTACAATTTTCTAAGTCAAGCAATTGATCCTTGACTTCACTAAGCATTTTAACTTCCTCAACTTTTACCCAAACAAGATTCTCATTTCTTTTCTTTAAAGCAGCATTCAAAGCTATTGGGAGATCATCTTCCTCTTCAACATAATTCTTAATATCCTTATCTAAAGGTTCCAACATAGAAGATATTTTTTCATTAAATTCCCTAGTCAACTTCTTTTTAGACTTGGCATAGTTCAATATTGTTTCCATGTTTAAAGAGATTCCAGAAAGAGTGTTATTTGTCTTCTTCATTTTAGATTTGGTATGAAGGATAAATGAATGCATCTCATTTTTAGTAGGATAATCTTCCATATAAGTTTGTAGACATAATGTTGACCTATCCATAGAAATTTTTAGTTATTTGATCCCAGTTTCATCTTTTGTTTCTATAGAGTTCCCAAATAAATTTTCCATTAAATTATTGGCATGAGAGGGATTTCCAGCAACAAATTTTCCACTAGTTAATGAATCTAGAAAACATTTTGACCAGCCATCTAGTCCATTATAAAAGTTTCTTATCAAAGTAGTAGGGGTATATTTGTTGACACCATTTTTACTATATTTTATACCACGCATCCATTAATGACTCTCCATAGTATTGGCCAAAATTGTTCATTTCAACACTAGAGTTCATTTTAGCAAAGTTTTATGTGTTTTTTAATTTTTTATGCAAAACTGAAAATAAAATGACTCTAAATGATGCAAACCGAATTAACAAATGCAACACAATATGCAAAACCGAAAATAAAATATGAAAACCAAAAAAAATGCAGGACAATGACAAAACAAAATAATTTGCTTTGAAGGTAAAGATGGATAAGATGATGCTCACGTAGGTGCAACCTCCCCAAGCTTAGGTGTTAGCACAAGTTGGTGATGAATGTGATATCCTTGGACAAATCCTTACAGCAATGATTCCCCGGCAACGGCGCCAGAAAACAGAGCTGGTGCGGGGGAAGCAAGTGCTAATTCACCCTTGGATAAATCTTTTCAGCTATGACTCCCCGGCGACGGCACCAGAAAACAGTCTTGATTTCTGGTGCATAGTTGGAGGGAAATATCTTGTAGGAAGTTGTTGGTCTCCCCGGCAACGGCGCCAGAAAACAGTCTTGATACCCACGAATGATATGATCCTTCACGTAGTTACCTGCGTGAAAAGTAAAGTAGATGGGTTAAGTTGAGACTCCAAGTGCACAGTGTGTAGTATATGGAAGACGTGTTTTCCCCATGAGGGGTGACTCGAGGGTTTAATATCGAACTCTCGGGGAATCAATAGTGAAAGATTTATCTTCCTATCCTTCTTTTGGTTACCTACAAAACAAAGTAAATGTTTTAGTCCTCAACCTCACCTGTGGTTGTCAAGCACAAGGTGTATGAATGATATCAAGATAATATGCAATGCAAACCAGAAATAAATATGCAATGGTGGTAAATAAATATGCAAGGGTGGTGGTAACAATGATAAATGATATTTTGGGGTTTTATATGATGTATGCAAGATGTAAAAGTGTTTTTGTATTTTCGGATTTTTAAATGGCAGAAAATGTAAAATGGATAACTCAATGGAGAACTCACTCCCTGTTTGTTTCCCAAAACCATGATTTCAAGTTTTTTTGGTATTTTTTTTAATTTTATATGCAAAACTGAAAATAAAATGTGTCTCACAAATGCAAACCGAATTACAAAAGCAAGACAATGTAATGACAATGACAAAACAAATAATTTTGCTTTGAAGGTAAAGATGGATAAGATGATGCTCACGTAGGTGCAACCTCCCCAAGCTTAGGTGTTAGCACAAGTTGGTGATGTTGACTTTGTTGTGATGAATCCGGCGCTAGAAAATAGGACTAGTGCAGGAGCTTCCTTGGATAAATCTTTTCAGCTATGATTCCTCGGCAACGGCGCCAGAAAATAGTCTTGATGGCCCTTGAAGAGGTTGATCTACAGCGCCAGAAAACAAGCTTGATGCCCGATGAGCAGTCTTGATCTCCGGTGCGTAGTTTACATGCGTCAAAAGTAAATGGGTTAGGTTGAGACTCCAAGTGCAGAGTGTGTAGTAAGTGGAAGACGTGTTTTCCCCACGAGGGTGACTCGAGGGTTTAATATCGAACTCTCGGGGAATCAGTAGTGAAAGATCTATCTCCCTATCCTTCTTTTGGTCACCTACAAAACAAGGTTAATTGTTTTGGTCCTCAACCTCACCTGTGGTTGTCAAGCACAAGGTGTAGAATGATATCAGGATAAATATGCAATGCAAACAAGAAATAAATATGCAATGGTGGTGGATGAATGTGCAAGGATGATGATAACAATGATAAATGGTATTTTTGTGTTTTTTATGATGAATGCAAGATGGAAAAGTGTTTTTGTATTTTCGGATTTAATAATGGCAGAAAATGGAAAAGTGGTAAAAGTGGTTGAAAAGGTGTTTCTTATGATTAAAAATGGACCGGGGTTCATGGTTTCACAAATGCACTCTCTCTTTTAATGGTGTGGCAGACAATGGACACATAGAGTTGACATATGAGATTGCAACACAAAGTTTGATATCAAGTTACTAATTATATGGGCATCACGTCCTAACATAGAGATCTTTTGGTTATTAATCTCTCTTATACTCCACCAAGATACGAACTAAATCATAACACCTTAGCAATTAAGATAAATCAGAGTATAGCTTTAAGTATCATGACATGAAGTGAAAATAAGAACATGCTAGATCTAGTCATAGAGTAGTGGCGATGGTCACACCCGCATCACCGGTAGCATGGTATTTTTGTTTATCCCTAGTGAGGCAACAAAGTAAGGTAAACACCCAAGTGGATCGCGATATTTTAGTTGTCAACTTACCGTACTCACCACCCCCCGTTACTCCAACTAATGCACACATCACCCCACACACGCCCTCATAAAGATGCTTGATCATAACAAGTATATAAGAACGGGGTACATAATATGCATCTATACTCATAACTGAAACAAACATTGCAATCTCAAACATATATTAACTCATAAAAAGATCCACCACATAGGAATTACATATATGACCGTAATCATGTTCAGTAGCTCATACGGTACTAATTAGTGAAGCTCAAAGAGAGGAGAGATACATATGTTACTTCCACAAACACATAGTCCAGAGGTGGACTACTCCCTCTTCATGATGGAGATGGTGGAGATGTCGATGGAGAAAATGGAGACCATGCCGGCAGTGCCCCGCCGGAGTTTTCCCCCTCCAATCTGCAGCTCCAGATCTTCGTTTTCGTGTTTCTGTGATTTGGCGGCGCTTGTTTTCGAGAACGCCGTGGGACTTCTTTTATTGGCGTTTCTAGGTCAAGACGAAGGCGGTGGAGAAAAGATCGACGGTTGCGGAGCTCCGAGGGCCCGGATGGTGGGCCCCACGCGGCCAGGTACAGGGGCCACGTGGGACACCCCCTTTTGGCCTTCTGGGCTCCGTTTGCTTGATTCCTTCGCTCCTACGTCTTCTTCTGATGATGTTTGGACCTCTAGGGTGGCCCGATCTTCACGGATTGACGCGGGATGTGGACGAACGCACGCAAGAACACGAGGAACACGAAGAACACCAAGAAGAACGCCCCGAACACAAGAACACACACAAGATACAAGAACCGTTTCCCTTACCGGTCGGTCCAACCGGCCCAATAGAATCCACAGGAAGGTGGGAGATCGGTAAGTAGATACAAGAAGGGATCTTGGAGGTTGTTTCTCTCACGGTCAACCAAACCGATCCAATAAAGTCACCTGAGGATGAAAGATTGGCAAGTAGTCAAACTACAAGTAGAGGTCTTGAATCCATGAAGGGATCTTCTCCACAAGAGGAGGAACCATCCCCACAAGGGGGAGGAAGGAGACCTTTGAGAAGAAGGAGTCTAGCTCTACTCTAATCTCAAAACCAAGTCTATCCAGATCTGAGATGGGGAACTCCTATTTATAGTGTTGACCCAACGGGGGTAGGTGGGGAAGGGATGAGGGCCTTCAACCCAGCTGGATCCCGCAGCGGCGGTACTACCGCTGGGTTAGGCGGTAGTACCGCTGGTGCGGGTTGACTTCGATTCTTCCCACCTCGACGGTTCCGGTTGGTACCGCTGCAGCGGTACCGGTTGGTACCGGACATGCGCTTCAGACGCTACTTCTGGCGGCAGCAGCAGCGGTAGCGGGGACGGTAGCTCTCTCGCGGTAGTACCGCTTAACCCAGCGGTACTACCGCCGCCTGGGTCTTTTCTCCTCTTCCTTCTTCTCTTCCAAGCCACCGTCTTGTCGGGCTTCTTTCCTCTCGCACCTTGGCCATCTTCTCGTGGAGTCGTACTCGTCATGACTAGCAATACAAAGTGACGATGGTCAAGTAGTATACCATTCCAAAGTGTCATATCGAGGTTCACATAGAGGAAGGAGTTCACCTTTGAGTTTGGATATGACTTGGGATATGTTGGGTTGCTTAGGGCAGGTTGCACTACATCATCTTCCTTCCAAAATAATGACCTCCGTATTTATCCATATTTTTCTGACGACGTTTGGGTCCCTAAAACATAAAAGGAAAAAAAATAGGGTTTTCTGCCTGCGCAGGGTTAATTCCATAAAAATAGGAAACAATTATTTTATTTCCTAAAATCATTAAATAACAGTGGTATAACCCTTATATGATGCAAATATGATTGGAATATGAGTGATATAGTGCAAAGTTCATGTATGCATTTTACATGCATCAACATCCCCAAGCTTAACCAATACTCGTCCTCGAGTATGAAGGTGATAAAACTAACATGGGCTTTGCAATATAGCACTAACAATGGATATCAAAGATGATTGCTACTGCTACACAGAGTCAAATGATTCATTCTTTAAAGGGGTGGCAATATGCAAAATAGTTTATGAAGTGATATCAAGTATTGAATGCAAGGATGTTCAATGATAGTTCACAAAGTGTAACATAGAAGATAGTAATATGGACCACATGTATGTATAATGATAAGTAAGAACATCCTACATTGGTCATAGAGTGTAGATGAAAATCTGAATATAAAAGGTGGACACTTTGGAAAGATGTATATGTGAGTAGAGGTAAAGCATGCATAAGTTTCATCTAACTTCCAAACTCTTCTACTTAAGTTAATGATTGCAATGTGGAATCCTTGGTGTCAAGCTCTCATTACCCCTATCATAGCATCTTGAATGATTAACGTTTAATGTGAAAGCAAATATGAGTAGTGTGCTTGATAAAGTAAAGGTTAGGTGTCTCATGCCCCTTGAATACAAGTACCTACACCATGATTACTCAACTTAGGAAACAAAGCAAGTTCAAGTTCTATCATTGTAAGTAATAATAGTATCATCAAGAGCGTCAACTGGGGTACCTCTTATCCTAGGATATGGAACAAGCCCATATCAAAATGACAAGACAAACAAATAAGATGAACAACCTCAACACCCTTTTTATTTACCATTGGAATAGCTTTTTATAATAAGGTGCATCACAGACGATTCACCATAGCATGTAAGTAAATTTCCACCATGAATGATGCATGGCTTAGATTAGCGGCCCAGACGTCTCTCTAACCATTTATACAAACTCATTTAAACTACTTCATTTCCACCTCATTCCACCATGATAGGCATCCATAAACAAAAGTACATGATATCAACCAAATGATGAAGGAGCATGTTGAAAGCTTTGCATGTGACAGCACATATGGGCTAACTCCCAACCTCGGATATTTATCAAGCCACTAGCATCATATGGGTCATGTTTTATTTATGCAATAAAAATAAAGTTGTGCATCAAGTTCGTGAGAGCTATATAACCAACTTTTCCCATAACAATCAATAACGTAAACATTTTCATTCAGAGGTATAGATAACACAAATATCATGATATACATACTCGAAATAGCATAAAGCTAATAGGTAGATATGGTGGACTCACTGGAATAACTTTGGTTGAAGGTGTTGGAAACAAGTTTTTTTGCTTGTTGGAATGTTTGGGCTAGCAAGAGGGAGAAAGTTGACCATCTAGATGCATGCATGAGTGTCCATAGAACTAACTAATCCATGTTAAACAAAGTAAAATAACTTTCAGCATCAAAACCTGAATAAGTGATAGCTCTTGATAAAGCATTTGTAAATTATTACTCATAAACAAGCTCATGAATCATGCAACTATATGTATCATTAAAAATCAACTCAAACATCCCTTTTCCCAATATGATAAAAGCATCCAACATATTTCAACCCATATTTCAAACAAAAAGACGCTCCAAGTTTATGCGATAAAGTGTTTCGATCGATAAACAGAAGTTAGACTTGTGCAAACCGAGAGTGTGTAGGTCTAGTGGGGTTGTCTTCACATCCCCAAGATTATGGTCTTCACCATCATTGGATAACTCTTGGTGCATCTCCTCCAATCCCTGTGAAAATACTTCAAAACACCGTTTCTCCCATTTTCTTTTCTGTGTGGTGCATTAGTAGTGATAAACAAATAGGTTTCTTGCTGCATATAATCCTTAAACAAAAACATCATATGAATGTCCAGAAAGTATATAATGGTGTATGCCTACTCATAAACTCATTTGAATCAAAAAGATTCAAGATACAAGTTCAAAACATGCATAAAACAAAATGGGACAGAATCTGTCTAGAAAAACAGCAGCAGCAAAACATATTTTTCTACCCTAGCTAACATTGCCGAAAAATTCTGCAAAACTTTATGCATACATAGGATGAAAAGTTGCAACTACAGTTCAAATATGAGCTCATTCGGAGTTACAGAATAAGAATTAAAAATCATACCGTGCACAGATTCATGCAGCAATAAAATCTCTGAACGCTATAAGCAACTTTTCAAGACCAAAATGGGTAAAACTTGGCACTTTATAACTCCAGAAACTAAACTAAAAACAAACTCTCTTGATACAGCAAGAGGACACAAAGAAAATCACACATAAAAATAACCGGGTTGCCTCCCGCAAAGTGCTTTCTTTATAGCCATATAGCTAGGCTTCTTACTTGTTGTTTATTGAAGATGAAGCTCATGAGGGAGCTTGAACTTTGATGCTCCCCTCTTTCTTGGGAAGTGTTCCATGCACTTCTTGTGTGGGAACTGAAACTTCACGTTCCCCTCCTTTGAATAAATGATAGCACCTGTAGTACGAAGAAAAGGTCTTTCAAAAATAATAGGACTAGAGGTTTTATTCCCCATGTCAATGCAATCACGGGATATGGCGAGAAGCTGGATGAGATCAAGAACGTCAGAAGATTCTTGCATGCCGCACCGGCGCGCTACATGTAGATCGTGACGTCGATTGAGCAGTGTGTTGACATGAGTACTCTGACGATAGAGGACCTCGTCGGTAGATTCAAGGCACACGATGAGAGGGTTCGGCTCAGTTTCGGCGATCCAGATCAGAACGAGCACTTGATGCTCACGAAGCAGCAGTGGATGACTCTTTCGAAAGAAAAGCAAAGAGGTTCCACGAGCGGCAGCAAGAAGGATAAGCAACGCCCAGCGAAAAAGTACATCGCTGAGCAGGACGATGATGAGCAAGAAGATCACGATGAAGAGGACGAGGACGACGACGACACTCCACCGAGGAGGAAGAAGTTTGACATAAAGAAAGTAAGGTGTCATAACTTTCGTGAACTCGGACACTTCAAGTCTGATTGTTGGAAACCATCGAAGAAGCAAAGGGCACTCATGTCCCAGGAAGGAGACGATAGTCCGATGCACTTGATGTGCAAACTTGTGGATGAGGATGATCCAGTTCTTCAGGAGGTGGCTAAAGAAACCGACACGCTTGTGGAAGAGAAAGGTTGTCTTCATGAACATGTTTCGGAGACTCGTGTCGATGCTACTGACATGGGAGGTGATTCGAAATCTCATGCCGATAGTACTGGTATGAAGGCGTACATGGCGCGAAGTCCATGATGTGCGGCGTAGTGTTGCGTCGCGGGAAAAGAGAGGTATGAAGGCATCCGTGGTGCCAGAAGTCCACGAAGTACGGTGCGATGTCGCATCGCAGGGGAAAGAAGTGAAGGCGTACATGGCGTCAGAAGTCCATGGGAATGCGGCGCGGTGTCACGTCACAGGATAACAGAGTGGTTGCCGAAAGAAAAGGCAATGCTCGAGGAGCGAGGCGTAACGTCAGCAACGCTCCAGGGAGTTTCACCAACGTGTGGCAGAAACAAACACCACAGGCAGAAGAAGCATCGAGCTTAGGCGGCATCGTCCGCTATCTAGGAAGAAGGTTCTCTCGGCCAGTAATGGAGCAAGGCCTATGCAGCTCGCCAAAAAGGAGCCAAGGCGGAATCCTGCCAAGCAGGCCGGAAGGAGGCCGGCTGATGAGGATCGACCTAGGCAACTAAGCTTCCATAACAAATATCAGGTGCATCATATTTTAATACCTTCTATATTTACTATACGAAACAAAGCAGAACTACTACTTTGATTGAATAATATTTGTAGGCATCACAAGAACAACATGACAAGCGCCCCGTTTATGAACAAGGAGCAACTAGTACGCGGGCTAGATAAATTCACTGCCAAGAACAAATATGCATTCTTTGACTGGAAAGAATTATTGAGCCATGTCAATGATCAGGTGAACGCATATACTTTGGTTTCACTATTTTCTATGACAAAATAGGCAGAGCTACTACTTGAGTTAAATTTATGCAGGCCCCTTGATGATGATCAACGCCAACTAAAAGTCAAGATGAAAAGGAACTCAAGATCCATGTTGCTTGCCATTGATCACAATAAGAAGAACACTTCAAGAATGAAGAAACGAAGATTAGCAAGGTGCCCCAATCAGCAAACGTCACATTAACATCTCCAGATTTCGTCACTTATATTGCTCGTCAATGGCACTCCAACATGGACGTGTCTAGCACGTTTGGAGGGTCATACTGGACAGGAAATCAAGTCTACTTTCCAGCAAAACAAACGGTGCATCATTTGAAGACCCAAGTCAAAAGATATGTGATTTCCAATGCAAAGCTGTCAAGACATTTATTGTTGCGCGAGGCTCCACACTTCTGCTCCCCAACCACCCAAGTAACCACGAAATTGAGCCTCTTTTTCGTGCTGGTTTCACACCTAAGCTAGGAGGGATGTTCCTAGTATAAGTACCCCTTTCCCCACTTCAACTACAACTCTTTGGCAATTTGTTTTCAGCATAGGTTAGCTAAGTGCAACCAGAATATTGTTTGAGAGTTCACTTCCTCCTTAGCTCTTGTAAACTTGCCTTGTGAGAGGGTAAACTCACTTTGTGATTTACAACAGCAGCCGTTGAGGCGGCGACCAGTTCGTGCTTCCAACTTCGTGCGTGGTTGTGTGGATTGGAAACTTAGAGTGTGGTTGGGCGAATACTTGTTGCTGGTTATTGCATTGCAATAGTTAGCTTCGGTTTTGTCAGGTTGCACTACATCTCCATTACTCGACAACGTCGTTGGCTGGGATCGAGGGTTTCCTTCGTACCCTTCAGGTGGCGTTGATTCTATCATCAAGCAGATCCTTCGTGAAGATCGGGCACCCCGCATCACCGGCCAGGAGGCCTAGAAAAAGGAGTACACAAGCGTGGCCCTGCAGCTTGTGACCCAGGAAGAGGTGCCCCACGCAAGGACCTCGCACCGGAGGAAGGTTCTGTAATGCAAGGGAGCCTAAGAAGAGAATGGCATGGCAGCCTAGCAAGCAGGCCGGATGAAGGCAGCTGCTGTACTGCTTCAACCGAGCCAGAAGAAAGAAGCAGCCCACCATGGGTTGCATCGTTGTGTGATCGGACAGAAGCGATCAAATGGACTTCACGTACCTTGTCAGGACAATCGCAAGGCAGGGAATCAGCAGGTGCGCATGGGGAGGCAGCAGCGTTGTCAGGTGCCTCTCACGCAGGAGAACCAAGCGTGTCGTTGGACACGTCGTCGGACGCTGAAGAGTACGTCGTGGTGCTTCTGACAGAACTGGAACCAATGCGACTACGACCGACGCCAACACGTATGCAACACGTGTTTGATTGCTATCAGAAGAACGATGATCCGGTGAAGATGAAGCATGAAAAGCAATGTTTGCTCACCGAGGAACCGGCGAAATTTGTAGACATTGATACAAAGGAGTATTGGCGTCAAGCACTGTCGTTGGCAGAAGAGCGACAAGATGAAGGTGAGGTGTATTTTGCACGGTTACATTTGTTCAAGGTAACTATTAAAGAGAAAGAGCCGATTAAGTACACAGAAGATTGCTTCAAAAGCACCGAAGCAAAGATGATGTTTGAAGACGTCGACAAGGAAGATTGTTGCCGTCAGAGTGTACATGAGTCGACAAAAGCAAAGTCGATGTCATGGATGCCACAAGAAGCGACGAAAGCAATGTCGAGGATGAAAACTGAAGCGACGAAAGTAATGTCGAGGGTCACACCTACGCGAAGCGACAGACGTTTTTGGGACCTAGGAGGAAGAGAAACGCACGTCGTGATTAGGGGGGTGAATCTTAGGAATATGCTCGAACGTAGCCGACACGGCTTCGTGTGCTCGTATACGTGTAGTATACGGACGAGGCTCCGAATAGGATTAGAGTCCTACACTGAGTAGGATAGCTGGTGGGCTGTGTTTACTTGTATAAATAGCTAGCCCTACCGTGCTTGTAATCCAGATTTGAGAGAAGGAATAAAAGAAAGAGAAAGAGGTGCGAGACGCACCTCTAGCAATCAAATCGCGAATCCCAGTCTCGTGTGTTGATCAATCGTTGTGATCGTACGTGAGCTAGCTTGGCAGAGCTTGCTACGTGTGTGTGTCGTTGTGATCGTATGTGAGCTAGCTTGGCAGAGCTTGCTACGTGTGTGTGTGTTGCCGGAAGTTCTACCGAGAAGCTTTGCTAGATACGTGATCGCTGGAAAGTACTTGGCGACTACGTCGGGAGATCGGGCCAAAGCTAACATACACTGGACCCCTCCATCTCCCTGGCCCGCTTGTCATCACCTCTGTCTAGCCCAGCTCCCTCTTCTCTCACTTCTCCACCTAGGGAACCCGTAGGAGAGGATCATGTTTGATCTCTTCTCTCTCTATCGAGGGATACCAATGCAGTGGGAAATGATGATAATGCAACATCCCTAATCACCTCCTAGACAACACCCCAGTCCCTCGTTTGCACCCCAGCACCGCAGCAACCCCCAGCCAGCTTCCAGTCATTTACTCGAGCACCTGGCGTGCAGACTGGACCTTGCCGTCTCTCCGCCCAAGCCAACGTCCCCCTGCCAGAAACCTTTGTCCACAGTGTGCTGCAGCTCAATCACACGCTCCTCCACCACCTCCCGCACCCAATAGCTGCCCAGTACCACTCCTCGCACGAGCCCATGCTCCGAGTCCTCCATGGACCTACCACCTCTTGGATAAAAGGGCTAAGGGCCTCCTCCCGTGCTCTAACCTTGCCATTCATACTCCCAGACCTCCACTCGCCCACCCCTATGCCCAGCTCGAGACTCCCACACCTCCACTCGCCCACCCCTATGCCCAGCTCAAGCTCTCTCGTCCTCTGCCAGCGAGGAACGCGAGAAGTTCATTTCGCTTCCGAGTTCTTGCCTTGACGTTTCCGAGCGACACCGTCCCCTTTCCTCTCCATTATTGCACCCCCGTGATCCCCTATCTCCTTTCTTCCTCATGCACCCATTCTTTTTGTCCAGGAAGCCACAGAGCAGCCGCGATCACCTCGTGTCCGCCGCGGCCATCCTCGACATTGCCGCTGTTCGGGAGCACGACGGCAAGAACTGCGACCACCCATCGACTCCCTGGACTCCCCGCAGCATCCTCGCACACTTCCCATCACCTTTAATCATCCTAGGTGAGCCACACGAGCTCGGGTCGTTGCCGTTTTGTTCTGTTTCCGTTCGTGTCCTGAGGAAGAAGACACACAGCAGCTGTGTAGGGCGAATTCGGCTGCTGGGCCGTGAACAATACCAGATCTGGCCCATTTATCTTTTTTCGCAGATCTAGTTTTCTGTTTGAATTTCCTGTTTGATTTACAATGTAGATTTAATTCATTTGTGCTAGATCTATGAGTGCAAATATTATGAAGTAAATTTTGATAGTTACTCTGTGTTTTATTAAACATGCAGCACTAGTTGATTGCACAGATATATTTTTCAGTGTTGTCTAGATTAAATCTTGTAAAAAGTTCATTTTCCACTAAATCCTTAATATCTAGAGTTTTATAGATCCAAATCATGCAAACTCAATTGTTCTGGATAGCTCTTGTCAGTATGTAGCTACAGAAATTTGGTTTGTGTGCAAACGAATTAGTATATGAAAATGGCTTGCATGTCTCTAAAAGCGGCAAAGAGCACTTGAGTAATTATGTACATTTTTCTGAAGAGATTTTTTGGAGCAAATCCAATTTTGTTGTCTTATGTATGCTTAGGAGTATCTGTAACTAGTTTTTAATGATTTTAGGAGTTACAGAATTGGTTGTGTGATGTTTTGATTGTTTTTCCTTTCTGCTCTGTGTATATCTATTTCTGTGCTGTTAGTTTAATTCATAATAAAATAGTTAAATTTCATATTTGTGCAAATCAAAAATCACTGTGGTAAAGTGATAAGTTTAGAATCATTTCCAGCTTTCATATCTGAAAATTATTAAGTTGTGTGTCCATGATAATTATTGTACTGCCACTGATCTAAACCAAAGAGCTAATTTTAACTTGAGTTTTACGAATCCAAAAATGATGAATCCAAATGTTTTGGAATGCTTAGGACAGTAGCTTTCAGTCGACATTAACCTCATGTGTTTGTGATACCTAGATTTGAAATGGCATGTGTTTGTAGTTTAGACCAGTAGGGTTTTGTAGCATTTATTTAATTTTCTGTGAATTAAATTTTTGACTAAATCCAATTGCAATAACTTATAATACATACAGAGGACATGTACCTATCTTTGTATAAAATTTGGATCAACAGAACAGCCTAGGTTAATTAATCACTAAAAGTAGTGTTTCTATCTAGTAAAGCAATAAGCTAAACTTTAGCTATCTCTTTATAAAATGTGCTAGTATTGTTTGTAGTTGTTGTGGTACTGTAGCTCATGAAATAATGTTACTCTTAATATGTTAGTACTGTTAGTGCTTACGTAAAGATAAAGTGAAGTTAGATGTAAAATGCTAATAGTGCATAAAGTATAGAAAGGATGGTTTAATCATGCTTGTTTGCTTAACCACATAATTAAGGAATTAAAGTATACATCTTTAATTAAAAATTTGCTTAGTTTCTGATTGTGTAAAGTATGTTAGTGTTGCTTGCCTTGCTTGTTAGTTATGTATTGTGTTGATATGGTTGTCCTGTTATGTGTTGATTTACATCTTTTATCTTTGCGACGCTAGAAACTCGCGAGGAGGGATTTCTGACTGAGGAGTATTGTGAGGAGTTTACTGATTATCAGCAAGAGGGACAATCCATTGATCAAGGCAAGCCATCTAAAAAGCTTGCAACTACACCTATTGTGTGTTACTTGTCACTATATATATTCTACATGCATTAGTTATATATACCTGTTATACACCCATGTTATGGTATATACTCCAGACCCTAGTTACAACTATAGGATACCCTATACCCCTAAACACGACTTACTAGTATAAGTAAGATGGAAAAACTCTAGGTTGGAAACTCTGGTGTTGTTTTTCGGAAAAACAAAATGATTTACGAAAACCCTCTTAGGAAGGTGGGACCTTGCCTAATTGGTGCTATGAGAATGAGAAGTGTTGGAAGTATTGTTTTTCTGAAGAACGACACATACCCTAGAACACGGCGGAACAGTCCTAACCATACAACCACATTACTCAAAATGGGCACGGGCTTAATGAAAGCTTGTTTGTGTTAGTGTGAGCTTCCTTCCTCAAATGCTATAAGGGCGGGGCCCTCGAACCGAAATGTTGGTAGGAGAGAGAGAACGGGACATCTAGAGTGTGGCGTTGTTACGTCGGTAACATCCGGCCACCCGGTGCATACTTTTGGGCCTCCTGTCATGGCGATGTGATGTTGAGGGTAACATTGGATGTTACGGCTAACATGCTCGGTGCCGAGGAGGGCAAAACCCAATTGAAGAGGAAAGGCTCATACTAGCATCGGCATAGTGGAAGTTATTGATGGCCCTTGACGTAGTTACCTGCGTCAAAAGAAAATGGGTTAGGTTGAGACTCCAAGTGCAGAGTGTGTAGTATAGTGAAAGACAGTTTTCCCCACGAGGGGTGACTCGAGGGTTTAATATCAAACTCTCAGGGAATCAGTAGTGAAAGACTTATATTCTTATTCGTCACTTGAAAACCTACAAAACAAAGTAAGTGTTTTGTGTCCTCAACCTCACCTAGTGGTTGTCAAGCACAAGGTGTGAGAATGATATGAAAATACAATATATGCAAAACAGTAAATAAATATGCAAGGATGGTGGAAACAATGATAAATGATATTTTTGGGTTTTGTATTGGAATACAAGTAATATAGTGTAAAGTTCATGTATGCATTTTACATGCATCAATATCCCCAAGCTTAACCAATACGCGTCCTCGAGTATGAAGGTGATAAAACTAACATGGACTTTGCAATGTAATACTAACAATGGATATCAAAGATGATTACTATTGCTACATAGAGTCAAATGATTCATTCTTCAAAGGAGTAGCAATATGCAAGATAGTTTATGAAGTGATGTCAAGTATTCAATGCAAGGATGTTCAATGATAATTCACAAAGTGTAACATGGAAGAAAGTAATATGGACCACATGTATGCATAATGATAAGTAAGAACATCCTACAATGGTCATAGAGTATTGATGAAAATCTGAATATAAAAGGTGGACACTTTGGAAAAGATATATATGTGAGTAAAGGTAAAGCATGCATACGTTTCATCTAACTTCCAAACTCTTCTACTTAAGTTAATGATTGCAATGTGGTAATCCTTGGTGTCAAGCTCTCATTACCCCTATCATAGCATCTTGAATGATTAAAGTTTAACGTGAAAGCAAATATGAGTAGTGTGCTTGACAAAGTAAAGGTTGAATGTCTCATGCCCCTTGAATACAAGTACCTACACCATGGTTACTCAACTGGGGACACAAAGCAAGTTCAAGTTAAATATAATTGTAAGTATAATAGCAACATAAAGAGCGTCAACTGGGGTACCTCTTGTCCCAGGATATGAACAAGCCCATATCAAAATGACAAGACAAACAAACAAAATGAACAGCCTCAACACCCTTTTTATTTACCATTGGAATATCTTTTTATTGTAAGGTGTATCACTAATGGTTCACCATAGTATGTAAGTAAATTTCCACCATGAATAATGCATGGCTTAGAATAGCGGCCCAGGCGTCTCTCTAACCATTTATACAAACTCATTTAAACTTGCTTTACTTCCACATTTATTTCACCCATGATAAGCATCCATAAACAAAAGTACATGATATCAACTAATTGAAATGAAGAGCATGTTGAAAGCTTTCTGATGAGGACATCCATACACTTGACACATCTTCACCTCATGATGATGATTACAAAGTTGCTGCAAAGAAGTCCAATGATGAAATCAGAATTGGTCCTATTACAAGAGCTCGTGCAAAGCTATTAGAACAACAGGTGAACTCACTCCTAATAGAATCTGAATATTTCGTTCATGAGAATTGTTTACTGCCTAAGTCTTTGTTTGTATGTATACTCGGGTTTGTTGAACAAGAAGGCATAGCACGAGGGAGCGAGGAGCTGCAGCATCTGGAACAAGAGGAGCAAGGCGTGGAGTACACAAGCTGAAGAGGACGCGAGGGAGGAGAGGGAGGCAGCGTCCAAGGGGCAGGGAGGCCACCACGCCACACATGGGCAGGCGCCACATCAGGCCTGCGTGCCTTAAGGCTGAACCCAACCCTTTGGGTCAGTTTGTATCTAGTTTGGGTCGAACCGGTTTGAGTCCGAGTCAGATGGGGTTACCCTAGGTCGGTACTGTAGCGTGCTACAGTACGACGCTATAGTACGCCCCATCCCTTTATATGCTAGTCCAGCCGCCATAGATGAGTTTAGACCACGTTTAGATAAAAACCCTAGTTCGAGTTGAACAGCGGAAACTTTCCTCTGAAAGTACACATCTCCAATTCGTATCGATCTGGAGAGTTGAACCTCAATTGAAGTGTGATCTGTTCTTTCCACTGGGAATTAGTAGATTGCAATTATACCGTTTCGTGGTCGACGGCTACGTGCGCAAGTGTGTGAAGTCGTGAATATCCAAAGGGTAGAGTGCTGCTGCATTGGCATCAGGGTTTAGCGAGGAGAGTTCATCGGTGACACCAAGTTATCCACCATCCGACGAAGTGCTCAACGAGAAGATCGGGCAACCCCATATCATCTGGTATCAGATTTCCAGGTTTCCTCGGTGAGCATCCACATATCCACCCCGTAGTTTAGATTGAGTGTTTTTATTCCTATCCAGAAAAAGCCCCACAAAAAGAGTAGGTTTAGTTCGTGCCATAGCCTTAGATCAACCCAATTTGCATCTTCTAGTTGCTGTTTGTGTTGATCATTGCGTCCCTGTTTTTCTTTTTGTGTCTTCGTGTTTAGGGTTAGGGTTCTTGCCTATTCCGAGTTGTTTTTAGGTTTCACGTTAGGTCTAGTTTCCAATTCCAAGTCGAGTCCTTGTTTCTTTCTGTTCCGAGTCCATATCAAAAATACCAAAAAAAAATAATTAGTTACCGAGTCCTAGTTTGGGTCTTGTTTCCGAGTTGGATTCGAGTTCTGCCGCGGCAACCAAAAATCGTCGTTTCTCTGCCGCGACCCGATCCGAAATCGGAATCGTTTCCGTGTTTTCTCCTGCCGCCGTCCCGAGTTGGACTGGTTTCCGCTGCCGCGTCCGAGTCTGCCACGGCTCCGTTTTCCCGCAGATTTTCTGCCACGGTACGCGCGTGTCCTGTTTCTACTCAAACTCGCAGTCCGAGTCTGCCACGGCACCGTGTTCCGCCGATTTTTCTGCCACGGTATAATAGTGATCAGTGTGTCTAGTTTTTGCACTTTTCTTAGGTTTTTCCTATTGATCTTTGTGAGACTTAGCCACCGCCTTTCTACAGCAATTGTTAGGTACCGTACCCATAAGACTAGCTATCTTCTTTGCTCACAGGCTGCTCAATAGAGTCTTTGCACGGTACTGTGTTTTTCTGAAAAAATTGCTCCGCGGTGCGACATATTGTGGCCGAAAGAAAGTGCTACGAGAGTATACAAAAGAAGAGAAAAAAAATAGAAGAGAAAAAGAGGCCTGAAAATTATTGAGAGTTGCTACAAGTTTGGAGCTGTTTTGCATTGCTATTAGCACTCGTAAATTGAGCAATCTTGTGCCTGTTTTTCATTGAGCTCTTGCTAGTGTCTTTCGAGAGCATTGCAAAATCTCTATCCATATATTTGCATTGCCACATTTGTCTCCATAATTGTGTGAGTTTCCGTAGGTGATTTCTGTATCACACAAACAGCAAATAGGTTTTGTAAGTTGGTGTTGTTAGGATTCCATACCTACAGCTCCACCATAAATACCCTGCCTTGTCGTGTGACTGTTTCTTATACCCTGGTATTCACTTCATTACATCAGTGCATTTAGTCATCCCTACGATCGGGTACGCATCGCTATTCTCTTTGGAATTTTCAGATTACCTTTTCTTGTTGATTCTGAGTGAGTTGTGAGTGTACCACCATATCGATTTTGATTATTGCACTAACCTACTAATCATGTCTACTAGTGATGAGATTGTGATGCAGAAAAAGGAGGCAGATACGCCGTTACATGGAGTGACTATGAGCATTTGCGTGATCACTTAACGGCAATGTTTGACAAGTCGGTGTCCACCATTGACAGAGACATGCAAGCTATGCAGCTTCAATTGGGAGGAACGAACACCAATGTGCAAGCCATCGAAACCAAGGTGGATACTGTCCAAACAAGTGTACACACCTTACAGCAGTCTATTGATGCTTTACGACAGGCGTTTGAACAACATCGGCCGCACCAACAACAATTTGACGATGCTCTTGATGATGACAGTGTGCATGACAACATCCATGCTCATGCTCGGGGGCGTGCTAATCCTGTTCAGGGCCGTGGTGTTCCAATAGGACGTGCTCAGCGTGTACCCCTTCCCGCACAAGATGATGGGCTTGGCAAGCCCAAATTTTCAATTCCTCGTTTCAGTTTTGACAATGCTGATGTAGAGGAATACCTTACATGGGAGCTGAAAATAGAAAAACTCTGGCGTTTACATGATTATACTGAGGACAGGAAGGTCAAGCTTGCGTCGGCTGAATTTGATGGATATGCATTACGCTGGTGGGATTGTCTTACGCAACATCGGCGCGATGACAATGCCGTCCCTGTTCTTACTTGGCCTGAAATGAAGGCCCTTATGCGTGATCGCTTTGTGCCCTCTAATTATTTGCGTACAGTCTATGATAAGTTGACGCAATTGAAGCAAGGAACCATGACCGTTGATGCATATTACATGGAGATGGAGCTGTTGTTGCAGCGTGCACGTGTTCGGGAATCTGTTGAGATGACTATGCAGCGTTTTCTTCATGGATTAAAATTCACCATCAAGGGAATTGTGAGACATCACCAGTACACCACTATGAACGAGCTGTTGCACCATGCACGGGAGGCTGAATCACAGCTAGCTGAAGAGGCACAATACAAAGCAAGATACACTAGTTCTGGGCGTTACTCTAGTAGGGCGCCAACACCATCGGCTGCACCAATTGAGGGGCAGGCCAGCCGTGCCTCTTCCTCCTATTCTAAGCCAGCCTCTACTGTTCCTGTGTCAAAGAGGCCAGCCGCACCTGCTGCCAGTGCTGATTCGTCGATGTCTACCGCACGCAATAGGGACATGAATTGCCACACATGTGGGGGCAAAGGGCACTTCAAGAGAGAGTGTCCTAACAGGAAAGTCATGCTTGTTAATGAGAACGATGAATATGAAACAGGTGATGATGCTGATCCTAATGCTGATGATGATGATGGCTATACTAGTGATGGTGCCATGGATGCTTTTGCTTGTACAGCCCCTGTTATTGTTGTTTCACCACGCACTTTGAGTGTACAGCCACATGTGGATTCTCAGCGTTGCAATCTGTTTCAAACAAAAGCACTTGTTGGCCCCAATAAAGCGTGCAAAGTTATCATTGATGGAGGTAGCTGCAGGAATCTTGCAAGTAAAGAGTTGTGTGCTAAACTGAAATTGACATATATACCTCATCCCAATCCATACTATATTCAGTGGTTAAGTGATAATGGTGAGATGAAGGTGAGTCACATGGTACGTGTGAATTTTGAGATAGGACCATACAAGGATTCCATTGAGTTTGATGTGGTTCCTATGACTGTTTGTCACCTTTTATTGGGTCGGCCTTGGCTGTATGATCGCCATGTGCAACATAATGGCCGTGCCAATACATATCACTTGGAGTTCAAGGGCAAGAAAATTAATTTGCAGCCCATGTCACCGCAGGCCATAGTGAATGAGTCTCGTCAGAAAACAGAAGTAAATATAGAACAGCCTCCGGGGCGAGAGAAAATTGTAACAGCTGTGAGTGATATAACGAAAAGTGAGAGAGTGAATAATTTGTTGATATTAGCCACCAAAGATGACATGAGAGAATTTAGTGAGGATCCTACAGCCCTGCCTCTTGTGCTGATGTACAAAGGCGAGGTTTTGGTTTCTAATGACATGCAACCTGTTTCTCTTGGTGTGTCTACTGTTTTGCAGGATTATGGCGATGTTTTTCCGGACGATGTACCCGCAGGCCTACCACCATTGCGTGGCATTGAGCATCAGATTGACCTCATCCCGGGTGCCACTCTTCCCAATCGAGCGCCATATCGAACAAACCCCGACGAGACGAAAGAAATACAGCAACAAGTGCAAGCACTACTCGACAAAGGGTACATTCGTGTTTCTCTTAGTCCTTGTGCTGTTCCTGTAATTTTGGTTCCTAAAAAAGATGGTACATGGCGTATGTGCGTAGATTGTAGAGCTATAAATAACATCACTATTCGATATCGTCATCCTATTCCACGCTTAGAAGATATGCTTGATGAATTGAGTGGTGCTGCTGTTTTCTCTAAGATTGATTTGCGTAGTGGATACCATCAAATTAGGATGAAAGAGGGGATGAATGGAAAACTGCTTTCAAAACAAAATTTGGTTTATATGAGTGGCTAGTTATGCCTTTTGGTCTTACTAATGCACCTAGCACATTCATGCGTTTAATGAATCATGTTTTGAGAGACTTCATTGGTAGATTTGTGGTTGTATATTTTGATGATATACTTATTTACAGCCGCACTGAATCTGAACATTGTGATCATCTTAGGCAAGTTTTGCAAGTGTTGCGTGATGCTAAATTGTATGCTAATCTTGAGAAGTGCACGTTTGCAAAAGATAAGGTGATATTTCTGGGATACGTTGTATCTAAGCATGGGGTAGAGTGGATTCATCTAAAATTGAAGCAATTCAAAATTGGCCTATTCCCATGAATTAAGTCAACTTCGGAGTTTTCTCGGTCTTGCTGGATTTTATAGACGTTTTGTGCGAGACTTTAGTACTATTGCTGCAGCTTTGAATGACTTAACTAAGAAAGGTGTACCTTTTGTATGGGGCGCTGCCCAAGACCTTGCTTTTGATGAGCTGAAACGTTTGCTTACTTCTGCACCATTACTTGCATTACCGATTTTAATAAACAATTTGAAGTTGAGTGTGATGCTAGTGGTATAGGAATTGGTGGTGTTTTGATGCAAGAAGGTAGACCTATTGCTTATTTCAGCGAGAAACTTTCTGGTGCTAGATTGAATTATGCTGTTTATGATAAAGAATTGTATGCGCTTGTTCGAGTTCTTGAGGTTTGGCAACATTATTTATGGCCAAAAGAATTTATCATACATTCTGATCATGAGGCGTTGAAATATCTGAAAGCTCAATCTAACTTGCATAGACGTCTTGCTAAGTGGGTTGAGTTCATTGAGTCGTTTCCCTACATCATTAAGCATAAGAAAGGGAAAGAAAACGTTGTTGCTGATGCTCTCTCTAGGAAGAACATGTTATTGACACATTTAGATGTTAAAATTCCTGGTTTAGAGAGTTTGTGTGATTTATATGCAACTGATCATGATTTTGCTGAACCATTTCGTTTGTGTATGCTCAAACAAGCATGGGATAAGTTCCACATCCATGATAGATTTTTGTTTAGGGCTAACAAACTATGTGTTCCAGAATCGTCGGTGCGTTTGTTGTTGTTGCAGGAATCACATGAAGGTGGATTGATGGGTCACTTTGGGCGTGAGAAGACGTTACTCATGCTAGCTGATCACTTTTATTGGCCCAAGATGAGGCGTGACGTGGACAGATTTGTTAGGCGCTGTGTTACATGCAATACGTCCAAGTCCAAGCTGAAGCCTCACGGTTTGTATACACCACTACCTACACCTAACACGCCATGGGCAGATATTAGTATGGATTTTGTGTTAGGTTTACCACGCACTAAAAGAGGACATGATAGTATTTTTGTGGTAGTGGATAGATTCTCTAAGATGGCACATTTTATTGCATGCCACAAGAGCGACGATGCGTCGCATGTTGCTAATCTGTTTTTCAGGGACATCGTACGCATACATGGAGTACCTCGACGATTGTTTCTGATCGTGATGTGAAGTTCATGAGCTACTTCTGGAAGACATTGTGGGGAAAGCTAGGAACGAAGCTGCTGTTCAGTACAACATGTCATCCTCAAACAGATGGTCAAACGGAGGTGGTGAATAGAACTTTGTCACAATTGCTGCGAGCTATGCTGAAGAAAAATCTGCGCGTGGGAGGAGTGTTTGCCACATGTTGAGTTTGCATATAACGGGCGGTGCACACTACTACCAGCTTTGTCCTTTTGAGGTGGTGTATGGCTTCAAACCAATCACGCCACTAGATTTGCTGCCTCTTCCTTTGCATGAGAGAGTCAATATGGAGGCATCAAAACGAGCAGATTATGTGAAGAAAATTCATGAGAAGACACGAGAGGCAATTGAGAAGAAAGGCAAGAACATTGCTGCTGCAAGAAATCAATCACGCAAGCAAGTATTGTTTCAGCCTGGAGACATGGTTTGGGTGCATTTGCGCAAGGACAGATTTCCACACTTGAGGAGTTCCAAATTAAAGCCACGTGGTGCTGGTCCTTATAAGGTTCTTGCCAAGATAAATGACAATGCCTACTCGATTGATATTCCTATTGCTGAGTTTGGTGGCATTAGCAACAGCTTCAACGTTGCTGATTTGTCACCATATGATGGAGAAGACCTTGGAGCGTCGAGGTCGACGCCTTTTGAAGGGGGGGGAGATGAGGACATCCATACACTTGACACATCTTCACCTCATGATGATGATCACCAAGTTGCTGCAAAGAAGTCCAATGATGAAATCAGAATTGGTCCTATTACAAGAGCTCGTGCAAAGCTATTAGAACAACAGGTGAACTCACTCCTAATAGAATCTGAATATTTCGTTCATGAGAATTGTTTACTGCCTAAGTCTTTGTTTGTATGCATACTCAGGTTTGTTGAACAAGAAGGCATAGCACGAGGGAGCGAGGAGCTGCAGCATCTGGAACAAGAGGAGCAAGGCGTGGAGTACACAAGCTGAAGAGGACGCGAGGGAGGAGAGGGAGGCAGCGTCCAAGGGGCAGGGAGGCCACCACGCCACACATGGGCAGGCGCCACATCAGGCCTGCGTGCCTTAAGGCTGAACCCAACCCTTTGGGTCAGTTTGTATCTAGTTTGGGTCGAACCGGTTTGAGTCCGAGTCAGATGGGGTTACCCTAGGTCGGTACTGTAGCGTGCTACAGTACGACGCTACAGTACCCCCATCCCTTTATATGCTAGTCCAGCCGCCATAGATGAGTTTAGACCACGTTTAGATAAAAACCCTAGTTCGAGTTGAACAGCGGAAACTTTCCTCTGAAAGTACACATCTCCAATTCGTATCGATCTGGAGAGTTGAACCTCAATTGAAGTGTGATCTGTTCTTTCCACTGGGAATTAGTATATTGCAATTATACCGTTTCGTGGTCGACGGCTACGTGCGCAAGTGTGTGAAGTCGTGAATATCCAAAGGGTAGAGTGCTGCTGCATTGGCATCAGGGTTCCAGCGAGGAGAGTTCATCGGTGACACCAAGTTATCCACCATCCGACGAAGTGCTCAACGAGAAGATCGGGCAACCCCATATCACTTTCCATGTGACAGCACATATGAGCTAACTCCCAACCTCGTACATTTGTTAAGCCCGCAACATCATAATCTTAATCACAATGGGTCATGTTTTATTTATGCAATAAAAGTAAAGTGTGCATCAAGTTCGTGAGAGCTATATAACCAACTTTTCCCATAACAATCAATAACATAAACATTTTCATTCAGAGGTGTAGATAACACAAATAACATGATAAACATACTCGGAATAGCATAAAGCTAATAGGTAGATATGGTGGACTCACTGGAATAACTTTGGTTGAAGGTGTTGGAAACAAGTTTTTACATGTTGTAATTTTTAGGCTAGCAAGAGGGAGAAAGTTGACCATCTAAATGCATGCATGAGTGTCCATAGAACTAACTAATCCATGTTAAACAAAGTAAAATAACATTCAGCATCAAAACATGAATAAGTGATAGCTCTTGATAAGCATTTGCAAATTATTACTCATTAACAAGCTCATGAATCATGCAATTATATGTATCTTTTAAATCAAATCAAACATCCCTTTCCCAATCTTATAATAACATCCAACATAATTCAACCCATATTTCCAGTAGCTCTTTCATATAAAAACAAACTCTCTTACTATAGCAAGAGGACACAAAGAAAATCACAAATAAAAATAACCGGGTTGCCTCCCGCAAAGCGCTTTCTTTATAGCCATATAGCTAGGCTTCTTACTTATGGTTTATTGAAGATGAAGCTCATGAGGGAGCTTGAACTTTGATGTGCCCCTCTTCCTTGGGAAGTGTTCCATGCATTTCTTGTGTGGAAACTGAAACTTCACATTCCCTTCTTTTGAATCAATGATAGCACCTGTAGTACGAAGAAAAGGTCTTCCAAGAATAATAGGACTAGAGGTTTTATTCCCCATATCCATGATTAGGAAATCAACAGGCACAAAAGTCATATCTAGCTCTACCATAATATCACTTACTTTTCCTAAAGCATATTTAATGAAATCATCATCAAGTGCAAGTTCAGTAGAGCATTTTTCAAGATTCTTTAATTCAAGTACTTCATATATTTCTTTAGATAAAACAGAGACACTAGATTCTAGATCAAGTATAGCATGGTGTGTCTCTTTCCCAATAGTTACTAGTACCTTGGGAATCCATATATACCCAAGATTAGGTGGTATCATAGCCTCTTGGTTGTACATAGCAATCTTTTTCTTTCAAGACATGATTAGCAATATAAGAACCAAAACCAGCTTGGTTAGTGTTGATGGAAGGATCACTTGCAAACTTTTGTAAGATAGATATTAATTTATGCAAGCTACAATTTTCTAAGTCAAGCAATGGATCCTTGACTTCACTAAGCATTTTAACTTCCTCAACTTTTACCCAAACAAGATTCTCATTTCTTTTCTTTAAAGCAGCATTCAAAGCTATTGGGAGATCATCTTCCTCTTCAACATAATTCTTAATATCCTTATCTAAAGGTTCCAACATGGAAGATATTTTTTCATTAAATTCCCTAGTCAACTTCTTTTTAGACTTGGCATAGTTCAATATTGTTTCCATCTTTAAAGAGATTCCAGAAAGAGTGTTATTTGTCTTCTTCATTTTAGATTTGGTATGAAGGATAAATGAATGCATCTCATTTTTAGTAGGATAATCTTCCATATAAGTTTGTAGACATAATGTTGACCTATCCATAGAAATTTTTAGTTGTTTGATCCCAGTTTCATCTTTTGTTTCTATAGAGTTCCCAAATAAATTTTCCATTAAATTATTAGCATGAGAGGGATTTCCAGCAACAAATTTTCCACTAGTTAATGAATCTAGAAAACATTTTGACCAGCCGTCTAGTCCATTATAAAAGTTTCTTATCAAAGTAGCAGGGGTATATTTGTTGACACCATTTTTACTATATTTTATACCACGCATCCATTAATGACTCTCCATAGTATTGGCCAAAATTGTTCATTTCAACACTAGAGTTCATTTTGGCAAAGTTTTATGTGTTTTTTAATTTTTTATGCAAAACTGAAAATAAAATGACTCTAAATGATGCAAACCGAATTAACAAATGCAACACAATATGCAAAACCGAAAATAAAATATGAAAACCGAAATAAAAAAATGCAGGACAATGACAAAACAAAATAATTTGCTTTGAAGGTAAAGATGGATAAGATGATGCTCACGTAGGTGCAACCTCCCCAAGCTTAGGTGTTAGCACAAGTTGGTGATGAATGTGATATCCTTGGACAAATCCTTACAGCAATGATTCCCCGGCAACAGCGCCAGAAAACAGAGCTGGTGCAGGGGAAGCAAGTGCTAATTCACCCTTGGATAAATCTTTTCAGCTATGACTCCCCGACGACGGCACCAGAAAACAGTCTTGATTTCTGGTGCATAGTTGGAGGGAAATATCTTGTAGGAAGTTGTTGGTCTCCCCGGCAACGGCGCCAGAAAACAGTCTTGATACCCACGAATGATATGATCCTTCACGTAGTTACCTGCGTGAAAAGTAAAGTAGATGGGTTAAGTTGAGACTCCAAGTGCAGAGTGTGTAGTATATGGAAGACGTGTTTTCCCACGAGGGGTGACTCGAGGGTTTAATATCGAACTCTCGGGGAATCAGTAGTGAAAAATTTATCTTCCTATCCTTCTTTTGGTTACCTACAAAACAAAGTAAATGTTTTAGTCCTCAACCCCACCTGTGGTTGTCAAGCACAAGGTGTATGAATGATATCAAGATAATATGCAATGCAAACCAGAAATAAATATGCAATGGTGGTAAATAAATATGCAAGGGTGGTGGTAACAATGATAAATGATATTTTTGGGTTTTATATGATGTATGCAAGATGTAAAAGTGTTTTTGTATTTTCGGATTTTTAAATGGCAGAAAATGTAAAATGGATAACTCAATGGAGAACTCACTCCCTGTTTGTTTCCCAAAACCATGATTGCAAGTTGTTTTTTGTATTTTTTTTAATTTTATATGCAAAACTGAAAATAAAATGTGTCTCACAAATGCAAACCGAATTACAAAAGCAAGACAATGTAATGACAATGACAAAACAAATAATTTTGCTTTGAAGGTAAAGATGGATAAGATGATGCTCACGTAGGTGCACCCTCCCCAAGCTTAGGTGTTAGCACAAGTTGGTGATGTTGACTTTGTTGTGATGAATCCGGCGCTAGAAAACAGGACTAGTGCAGGAGCTTCCTTGGATAAATCTTTTCAGCTATGATTTCCCGGCAACGGCGCCAGAAAACAGTCTTGATCGCCCTTGAAGAGGTTGATCTACAGCGCTAAAAAACAAGCTTGATGCCCGATGAGCAGTCTTGATCTCCGGTGCGAAGTTTATCTGCGTCAAAAGTAAATGGGTTAGGTTGAGACTCCAAGTGCAGAGTGTGTAGTAAGTGGAAGACGTGTTTTCCCCACGAGGGTGACTCGAGGGTATAATATCGAACTCTCGGTGAATCAGTAGTGAAAGATCTATCTCCATATCCTTCTTTTGGTCACCTACAAAACAAGGTTAATTGTTTTGGTCCTCAACCTCACATGTGGTTGTCAAGCACAAGGTGTAGAATGATATCAAGATAAATATGCAATACAAACAAGAAATAAATATGCAATGGTGGTGGATGAATGTGCAAGGATGATGATAACAATGATAAATGATATTTTTGTGTTTTTTATGATGAATGCAAGATGGAAAAGTCTTTTTGTATTTTCGGATTTAATAATGGCAGAAAATGCAAAAGTGGTAAAAGTGGTTGAAAAGGTGTTTCTTATGATTAAAAATGGACCGGGGTTCATGGTTTCACAAATGCACTCTCTCTTTTAATGGTGTGGCAGACAATGGACACATAGAGTTGACATAACATAAAGTTTGATATCAAGTTACTAATTATATGGGCATCACGTCCTAACATAGAGATCTTTTGGTTATTAATCTCTCTTATACTCCACCAAGATGCGAACTAAATCATAACACCTTAGCAATTAAGATAAATCAGAGTATAGCTTTAAATATCATGACATGAAGTGAAAATAAGAACATGCTAGATCTAGTCATAGAGTAGTGGCGATGGTCACACCCACATCTCCGGTAGCATGGTATTTTTGTTTATCCCTAGTGAGGCAACAAAGTAAGGTAAACACCCAAGTTGATGAGGACATCCCTAGTCCTTTACCATCTTTTCCTATTGATGATGCTGCTGCTCAAGACAAGCCCAATGAAGTGAGGATTGGTCCAATGACAAGAGCTCGTGCAAAGTTACTTGAGCAACAGGTGAACTCACTCTTAGTTGAAAATGATGTTTGTGTTAATGAGAATTTTATACTACCTAAATCTATGCACTTATGTATGATCAGGTTTGTTGATAACACAAGCATTGGAGGAGCAATGGAGCGCGTTGATGAGGATGGCAAGCACGAGGGAGGCGTGGGAGGAAGTGGAGCCATCAAGGACAAGATTTGCGGTTCGGACTGCCAGAAGTCCCGAATTTGAGACGGACGTGGTTTATTCATACGGATTCCAAATAATGCAAATAAGTACTTTCTGAAGAGGAAATTCCAAGAGCTTTCCAATGGGTCCGGCCCCATGCACCGGTTCGACTCGTACGGGGCGTGGTGATAGAAAGAAGTCACGAGTCGTTTTCTGGACCTGCGTGTCCTTTTAGGCCGAACCCAACATGGGTCGGTTTGTATCAAGTTGAGTCCATACTTTGAGTCTAAACCGAGTTGGTTTAGTTGTGGGGCGCATTGGCTGCTGTGGCCGCACCCCCTCCTCATAAATACCTCCAACCTGCGAGTTGAGAAGGTTAGACCACGTTTAAACAAAACCCTAGATTGAACTTGCTTTAAGCATTCATCTGAAATCGAGTTCCTCTTTGCTGCGATCAGGAATTCCCCTCTCCACTTTGTTGCGATCTGGAGAGTTTGCTACCAAAGTTTGAGTGTGATCTGTTGTTCCATTGGGAATTAGCAGATTGCAAAACCGCTTCGTGGTCGGCGGCTACATTGCACCAGCATGTGGTGTTGCGAATATCCATTGGGTTGAAGAGCTGTTGCATTGGCAAGGGGGAACAGCCGGAGAGTTCGAGAGCATCCGCGAGTTATCTACATCATCCACCAATTCCACCATCGACTCACTGAGAAGATCGGGCCACCCCTTATCATCTTGGTATCAGATTTCCAGTGTTTACTCGGTGAGCATCCACAAATCCATCCCCGTAGTTTAGATTTATTTTCGTCCTATACAGAAAAAGCCACACAAAAATATTAGGGTTTAGAAATCGCCATAGACTAGATAGCACCGGTTGCATCTTCTAGTTGATGTTCGTGTTGATCTGTTCTTTGCGTCCCTGTTTTTTCCTTTTTGTGTCGAGTTGTCTAGGTTTAGGTTTCGGTGTTCAATTTCCTAGTCGGTTTGTTCTTCAATTCTGTTCCGAGTCTAAAACACGAAAATCCCACACACAAAAAAAAAATTAGTTACCGAGTTTGTCTCCTAGTTCTCATCGGACTCCAAGTCCCTGCAGTGCCCGGTACCAATTTGCTCACAACGCTGCCGCGCGATCCCGTGCTCTACTCGAATTCGGAGTCCCTGCCCTGCCGCGGCACAAAAAGAGCGGTTTATCTGCCGCGAGTCCGAGTACAAGTAGCACTAGTTTCTGTCGCAACTTTCTTAGGATTTCCAATCCGTATCTTTGTGATACTTAGCTACAGCCTATCTATAACATATATATTTAGGAGCTTACCCATAAGACTAGTTAATTTTTGTGCTCACAGGCTGCTCAATAGGTTATTTGCACGGCTTTGTTTTTCTGAAAATTTTGGCTCCGCGGTGCGACATATTGTGGCCGAAAGCGAAGTGCTACAGTGAAAAAAGTCAATTTGTAGCAGTACGTGAGAAAGTACAAAAATACGAGAGTATACAAAAAAAATAGAAGCGAAAAAGAGGCCTGAAATTGGTTGCGAGTTACTACAAGTTTGGAGCTGTTTACATTGCTGTTTGCATTAGTATTTTGAGCAATCTTGTGCCTGTTCTCATTGAGCTATTTGCTAGTGTCTTTCGAGTGCATTGCAACACTTTCATCCATATAGTTGCTTGCCACATTTGTCTCCACGCGTGTGTTTCCAGTGTTTCCAAGTATCACACGAGCAGCAAATAGGATTTGTATTTGGTGTTGTTAGGTATCCATACCAAGCCCCACTAAATACCCTGGTTTTGTCGTGTGACTCTTTGAGACCCTTAATATTCGCTACATCACATCCGTGCCCGTGCTACTGCTACAAGTTGGTAAGCTTTGCTAATTCACTTTGGAACGGTAAGATCCACAATTTCTTTCGGTTTTTGAGTGAGTTGAGAGTTTCCACCTATATACATTCTTGTGTGCACTAATCATGTCTTCAGGAGATGAGACTGCTAGTGTGGTGCAGCAAAAGAAGGAGGATAATGCTTCGGTTAATTGGCGGGAATATGTGGCTCTTCGTGATCATCTCACAGGTCAATTTGGAGCACAATCTGAAAAGTTGCAGTCTGATTTGGCTTCCACGGATGCAAAGGTTGTTACCCTTCAGCAATCTCTGACGACCCTTCAGCAATCTATGGATGCTATGAACCGAAGTATGCAGGTGATAACACAGCGTCATGGACAGCCAGCAGATGTTGCTAGTGAGCATGGTGAGCATGAGGACCAGTTCGGTTATGACGATGATGATGCTTACGAGGAGGTTGATGCGCAAGCTAATGCGCGCCGTGTTGGGCGTGGAGCAGGCCGAGGTGCTGCACCTCCTGGCCGTGGATTTGCACCACTTGGTCGTGCACGTCGTGTGTTACACAATGTTGATCATGCAGCCAATCGTGATGATGATGGTTTGGGTAAGCCAAAATTCAGCATTCCCAAATTTGAGGGCTCTATTGATGTGGAAGAATATATTAATTGGGAGTTGAAGATGGAGCAATTGTGGCGTTTGCATGATTACCCTGAAGATAGAAAGATCAAGCTTGCATCTTCTGAATTTGATGGGTATGCTTTGCTTTGGTGGCATGGACTTGTTAATGCGAGGCGTGAAGCTAATGACTTGCCTATTCGCTCTTGGAGAGAGATGAAGGAAGAGATGCAGCATCGTTTTATTCCTCGCAACTATAGGCGTTCATTGTATGACAAGTTGCAAAATCTGAAGCAAGGTATTTCTTCCGTGGATGAATATTATAAGGAGATGGAGTTGATAATGCAGCGTGCTAAAGTGCGAGAAGAACCTGAACAAACCATGCAGCGTTTCTTGTCAGGTTTAAATTTTAATGTCAAGAGAATTGTACGTCACTACCAATATGCTGATATAGAGGACTTGTTGCATCAAGCACGTGAGGCTGAGTTGCAAGTGGCAGAAGATGCCAAATATTTGTCTCGTTCTTCCTTCGGAAGGGGCAGTTTTTCATCAAGAGCTACACCTAGTGCTGTGCAATCTAGTGGTGCACCAAGTTCTCGTGGAGCTGCACCTACAAAGTCAATTTCGGCTGCACCATCTACCAAGCCTACGGCGCCACCTACAGCTAGTGCTACCGGTTCTTCGAGTTCTACAGCCCGCACTCGTGATATGAACTGTCATACGTGTGGAGGGAAGGGTCACTTCAAGCGTGATTGTCCCAATAAGAAAGTAATGTTAGTGAATGAAGAAACTGGTGAATATGAGAGTGGTGATGAGGTGAATCCAGAATCTGATTTTGTGGAGGACGATGACAGCGGTGTGGTATATGCTGATGCTGTCCGTTTGCCTTCTATTGTGTGCACGCAAAGAGCGTTGAGTGTTACACCAAGCCCTATGGAGCAGCGCTGCAATTTATTTCAGACCATGGCTGCGCTTGGTAATGGTAAGTCGTGCAAGGTGATAATTGATGGTGGTAGTTGCCACAATTTGGCTAGTAAAGAGCTTTGTCAAAAACTGAATCTGAAATATTTGCCACACCCTCATCCTTATTATATTCAGTGGTTGAGTGATAGTGGGGAGATGAAGATCAACCATATGGTGCGTGTGGAATTTCAGATTGGCCCTTATAAGGACACCGTGGAGTGTGATGTTGTTCCTATGACGGTGTGCCATTTGTTGTTGGGTCGTCCATGGCAATTTGATAGAGATGTACGCCACCATGGGAGAACCAACACATACCAGCTCAATTGGCAAGGAAAGGATATCATGTTGAGGCCTATGACACCGCAAGAAGTTGTCAATCAATCTCGTCAAAAAATTGAGGTTCACCGTGAGGATGAGCGTGAGAGATTAGCTAGTAGAGAGACTCCACCTTCGGTGAGTGAGAGCCACCAGCCAAATTCGAGTGGTAAAAAGAAAAGTGAGGGAGAGAAGAAATTAGTAATGTTAGCCACCAAATCTGATTTGAGAGAGTTTCGTGAGGATCCCACTCTAGTACCCATTGTGCTTATGTGCAAGGGGGAAATTCTTGTTTCTAACGACATGACCCCTCTCTCTATTGGTGTTTCTGATGTCTTGCAGGATTTTGGTGACGTTTTTCCGAGGAAGTGCCCGCTGGTTTGCCACCAATGCGGGGTATTGAGCATCAAATTGACTTGATCCCAGGAGCTACACTTCCCAACCGAGCTCCCTACAGGACCAACCCCGATGAGACAAAGGAGATACAGCGACAAGTACAAGAGCTTCTTGACAAAGGGTATATTCGTGTGAGCTTAAGTCCTTGTGCTGTTCCTGTTATTTTGGTCCCTAAGAAAGATGGTACATGGCGCATGTGTGTAGATTGTAGAGCTATTAATAACATCACTATTCGTTATAGACACCCCATTCCACGTTTGGATGACATGTTAGATGAATTAAGTGGTGCTGTTATTTTCTCTAAAATTGATTTGCGTAGTGGTTATCATCAAATTAGGATGAAAGAAGGAGACGAATGGAAAACTGCTTTCAAAACAAAATTCGGTTTATATGAGTGGTTAGTGATGCCCTTTGGTTTAACTAATGCACCTAGTACTTTCATGAGATTGATGAATCATGTTTTGAGGCATTTTATTGGTAAATTTGTGGTAGTATATTTTGATGATATCTTGATTTATAGCCACAATGAAACTGAACATATTGATCATATTCGACAAGTTTTGCAAGTGCTGCGTGATAATAAGCTCTATGGTAATCTTGCTAAATGCACGTTTTGCAAAGACAAGGTCATTTTTCTGGATTTGTTGTCTCTAAGCATGGGGTCGAGGTAGATGAATCTAAAATTGAAGCTATTAAAAATTGGCCTACCCCCATGAATCTGAGTCAATTACGGAGTTTTCTTGGTCTTGCTGGTTTTTATAGACGATTTGTGCGAGACTTTAGTACTATTGCTGCAGCCTTGAATGATCTTACTAAGAAAGGTGTTCCATTTGTTTGGGCGCTGCCCAAGATGCTGCATTTGATGAATTGAAACGTTGTTTGATTTCTGCACCTTACTTATGCTTCCTAATTTCAATAAGCAATTTGATATTGAATGTGATGCTAGTGGCATTGGAATAGGAGGTGTGTTGATGCAAGAGGGTAAACCAATTGCATATTTTTCTGAAAAATGAATGGTGCACAATTGAACTATCCTGTTTATGATAAAGAATTGTATGCTCTTGTTCGTGTTCTTGAGGTTTGGCAACATTATTTGTGGCCAAAGGAATTTATCATACATTCTGATCATGAAGCTTTGAAATATCTGAAGTGCCAATCTAACTTGAATAAACGTCATGCTAAATGGGTTGAGTTCATTGAATCCTTCCCATACATTATTAAGTATAAGAAAGGCAAAGAGAACGTGGTTGCTGATGCACTCTCTAGGAAAAGCATGCTTTTGACACACTTAGATGTTCAAGTTCCTGGTTTAGAGAGTTTGCGTGATTTATATGCTAATGATACTGATTTTTCCATGCCTTTTGCTAAGTGTTCTGATGTGAAAGCTTGGGAAAAATACCATATGCATGATGGATACTTGTTTAGAGCTAATAAATTATGTGTGCCCGAGTCGTCCGTGCGTTTGCTGTTGTTGCAGGAATCACATGGTGGCGGTTTGATGGGACACTTTGGACGTGAGAAGACGTTGCTGATGTTGGCTGATCACTTTTATTGGCCACGCATGAGGCGTGATGTGGACAGGTTTGTGAAGCGTTGCCTCACTTGCAACAAGGCAAAGTCCAAACTGAAGCCTCATGGTTTGTATACTCCTCTTCCTGCACCTACATCTCCATGGGAAGATATTAGCATGGATTTTGTATTAGGATTGCCTAGAACAAAGAGAGGACATGATTCAATTTTTGTGGTAGTGGACAGATTTTCTAAGATGTCACATTTTATTGCCTGCCACAAAAGCGACGATGCGTCGCATATTGCTAATCTGTTTTTCAGGGACATCGTGCGCCTACATGGAGTACCGAAGACTATTGTTTCTGATCGTGATGTGAAGTTCATGAGCTACTTTTGGAAGACATTGTGGGGGAAGCTGGGAACGAAGTTGCTGTTCAGTACTACTTGTCACCCCCAAACTGATGGTCAAACGGAGGTGGTGAATCGCACACTCTCAACATTGCTGCGAACCATGATCAAGAGAAATCTGCGTGAGTGGGAAGACTGTTTGCCGCATGTGGAGTTTGCTTATAACAGGGCGGTGCATTCTACCACGCAGCTATGTCCGTTTGAGGTGGTGTATGGATTCAAACCCATTACTCCACTTGATTTGCTGCCGCTTCCTATACAAGAGCGAGTCAACATGGAGGCATCGAAGCGTGCAGATTTTGTGAAGAAGATACATGAGAAGACAAAGGAAGCAATTGAGAAGAAGGGCAAGCATACAGCTGAGAGGGTTAACAAGAAGCGCAAGGAGGTGTTATTCCAGCCGGGTGATATGGTGTGGGTACACTTCCGCAAGGATAGGTTCCCCAATCTGCGCAAGTCCAAGTTGATGCCACGTGGTGCTGGTCCATATAAAGTGCTTGCAAAAATCAATGATAATGCATATAAGATTGATCTTCCTGCGGATGAGTTTGGCGTGAGTAATTCTTTCAATGTTGCTGATTTGACGCCATATCCTGGAGATGACCTTGACGCGTCGAGGTCGACGCCTTTTCAAGGGGGGGAGGATGATGAGGACATCCCTAGTCCTTTACCATCTTTTCCTATTGATGATGCTGCTGCTCAAGACAAGCCCAATGAAGTGAGGATTGGTCCAATGACAAGAGCTCGTGCAAAGTTACTTGAGCAACAGGTGAACTCACTCTTAGTTGAAAATGATGTTTGTGTTAATGAGAATTTTATACTACCTAAATCTATGCACTTATGTATGATCAGGTTTGTTGATAACACAAGCATTGGAGGAGCAATGGAGCGCGTTGATGAGGATGGCAAGCACGAGGGAGGCGAGGGAGGAAGTGGAGCCATCAAGGACAAGATTTGCGGTTCGGACTGCCAGAAGTCCCGAATTTGAGACGGACGTGGTTTATTCATACGGATTCCAAATAATGCAAATAAGCACTTTCTGAAGAGGAAATTCCAAGAGCTTTCCAATGGGTCCGGCCCCATGCACCGGTTCGACTCATACGGGCGTGGTGATAGAAAGAAGTCACGAGTCGTTTTCTGGACCTGCGTGTCCTTTTAGGCCGAACCCAACATGGGTCGGTTTGTATCAAGTTGAGTCCATACTTTGAGTCCAAACCGAGTTGGTTTAGTTGTGGGCGCATTGGCTGCTGTGGCCGCACCCCCCCCCCCTCATAAATACCTCCAACCTGCGACTTGAGAAGGTTAGACCACGTTTAAACAAAACCCTAGATTGAACTTGCTTTAAGCATTCATCTGAAATCGAGTTCCTCTTTGCTGCGATCAGGAATTCCCCTCTCCACTTTGTTGTGATCTGGAGAGTTTGCTACCAAAGTTTGAGTGTGATCTGTTGTTCCATTGGGAATTAGCAGATTGCAAAACCGCTTCGTGGTCGGCGGCTACGTTGCACCAGCGTGTGGTGTTGCGAATATCCATTGGGTTAAAGAGCTGTTGCATTGGCAACGGGGAACAGCCGGAGAGTTCGAGAGCATCCGCGAGTTATCTACATCATCCACCAATTCCACAATCGACTCACTGAGATGATCGGGCCACCCCTTATCACAAGTGGATCGCGATATTTCAGTTGTCAACTTACCGCACTCACCACCCCCCGTTACTCCAACTAATGCACACATCACCCCACACACGCCCTCATAAACATGCTTGATCATAATAAGTATATATGAACGGGGTACATAATATGCATCTATACTCATAACTGAAACAAACATTGCAATCTCAAACATATATTAACTCATAAAAAGATCCACCACATAGGAATTACATATATGACCGTAATCATGTTCAGTAGCTCATACGGTACTAATTAGTGAAGCTCAAAGAGAGGAGAGATACATATGTTACTTCCACAAACCCATAGTCCAGAGGTGGACTACTCCCTCTTCCTGATGGAGATGGTGGAGATGTCGATGGAGAAGATGGAGACCACGCCGGCAATGCCCCGTCGGAGTTTTCCCCCTCCAATCTGCAGCTCCAGATCTTCGTTTTCGTGTTTCTGTGATATGGCGGCGCTTGTTTTCGAGAACGCCGTGGGACTTCTTTTATAGGCGTTTTTAGGTCAAGACAAAGGCGGTGGAGAAAAGATAGACGGTTGCGGAGCTCCGAGGGCCAGGATGGTGGGCCCCACGCGGCCAGGTACAGGGGCCGCGTGAGCCACCCCCTTTTGGCCTTCCGGGCTCCGTTTGCTTGATTACTTCGCTCCTACGTCTTCTTACTTCCAAAATAATGACCTCCGTATTTTTCCATGTTTTTCTGACGACGTTTGGGTCCCTGAAACATAAAAGGAAAAAAATAGGGTTTTCTGCCTGCGCAGGGTTAATTCCATAAAAAATAGGAAACAATTATTTTATTTCCTGAAATCATTAAATAACAGTGGTATAACCCTTATATGATGCAAATATGATTGGAATATGAGTGATATAGTGCAAAGTTCATGTATGCATTTTACATGCATTAACAAGTTACTAATTATATGGGCATCACGTCCTAACATAGAGACCTTTTGTTTATTAGTCTCACTTATACTCCACCAAGATGCGAACTAAATCATAACACCTCAGTAATTAAGATGACTCAGAGTATAGCTTTAAATATCATGACATGAAGTTAAAATAAGAACATGCTAGATCTAGTCATGGAGTAGTGGCGATGGTCACACTCACATCTCCTGTAACATGGTATTTTTGTTTATCCCTAGTGAGGCGACAAAGTAAGGTAGAAATACCCAAGTGGATCGCAGATCTTTCTCTCACGTTCACCGCACTAGCCACCCCCCCCCCGCTACTCCAACTAATGCACACATCATCCCACACACGCTCTCATAAACATGCTTGATCATAACAAGTGAATAAGAACGGGGTACATAATATGCATATATATTCATAACTGAAACAAAACATTTGCAATCTCAAACATATATTAACTCATAAAAAGATCCACCACATAGCTATTACATAGATGACCGTAATCATGTTCGGCAGCTCATACGGTGCTAATTAGAGAAGCTCAAAGAGAGGAGAGATACATAAGTTATTTCCACAAACCCATAGTCCAGAGGTGGACTACTCCCTCTTCATCCTGGAGATGGCGGAGAAGTCGATGGAGAAGATGGAGACCATGTCGGCAGCGCCCCGCCATAGTTTTCCCCCTCCAATCTGCAGCTCCAGGTCTCTGTTTTGGTGTTTCTGTGTTTCGGCGGCGCTCCTTCCAGAGAACGTCGGGGGACTATTTTTATAGGCGGTTTTAGGTCAAACTCGAGTCGGTGGAGAAAAGATCGACGGCAGTGGAGCTCCGAGGCCCAAAAGTAGGGGTCCCACGTGGCCAGGTACATGGGTCACGTGGGCCCACCTATCTTAGCCCTCGGGTCTCCGCTTGTTTGCTTCCTTCGCTCCCAAGTCTTCTTCCTTCCAAAAATTGACGCTCGTATATTTGCAGGTCATTTGGATGCCGTTTGGGTCCCAGAAACATTAAAATAACGAAATAGGGTTTTCTGCCTGCACAGGGTTAATTCCATAAAAATAGGAAATAAATATCATATTCCCAAAAATCATTATAAAACATTGATATAACCCTTATATGATGCAAATAGGATTGGAATACAAGTAATATAGTGCAAAGTTTATGTATGCATTTTACATGCATCAGACGCCAAGCAGTTTTCTGGCGCCATTGCCGGGGAGGTCAAGCCTTCTGCATGGGGAGTCTCTCACTTCCAATCACTTTACTTTGTTATTGTCTTGCTTACTTTATTTTTATTTTGTCTTGTTTGCTTTCTTTTTATCAAAAACACAAAAAAATTAGTTACTTGCATCTAGTTTATTTTCGGTTTATTATTATGTCTAGTTATTTATTTGCTATCAATGTCTTCTCTCTTTGAAACAAAATCTTATTGGCTAAGTGGGTTCACGGAGGAACAACAAAATTATTATAGGGAATAGCGCCTATCTCAAAAAGGAAACACTTATGGGTACAAATATATAAATTGAATTGTTTTGCTAGAAACTTCTGCTCTACTTATGATGAATCCTACTGCTTTAATAAACACCTCCCTTTTCAATGTGAGTATAATGATAATGAAACTTTGGCAGCTTATGCTAAAGGAAACTATGACTTTGGTAATCTTGAACAAATTGAAGAATTTTTTGTTTTTAAGGGCGCCTATGAAATTGCTGGTTAAATTCAAAATGATGATGCTCCTTGTGGAACTGAGAATTATGCTATACTTGGTTATTTCCTTGAATATTATAATGATAATCCTTATATCACTCAGTTTCTTGAGAGAACTTATTCTCCAGAACAACTTGCTACCTTTCAGGAACCTGTGGGAGAAGAAACTACTAAAAATGAAAGCTCATTGGATGAAAAAGAGAAACAGAGTGATGAACAAAAGAAGGATCTACATTCTAATGATAGTAACTCTTTAACTCTTACATTATATGATTACCCTCCATGCTTACCTAAGGAGGAAGAGTGCTATATTGTTGAATGTCATGATTCTATTGAAACATCTACTTTTGATAAATTTGAAGTAACAAACGCCTTGACTCAAATAGAAGAGGAAATTGCAGAAAGTAAAATAGTGGTCCCTAATCTTATATATGATAACTCTCTTGATAATGGTCCTATATTTCCTAATGATATTAATTATACTATTAGTGTCAAAAGTGAGTTTGATAACCCCACTGTTTTTTAGCTTAATAAAAATTATGTGTTTGTAGATCATGAAAAGCATGCTTTATGTGATAGTTATATTGTTGAGTTTGTTCATGATGCTACTGAAAGTTATTATGAGAGAGGAAAATATGGTTGTAAAAGTTTTCAAGTCACTAAAACGCCTCTCTTTATGTTGAAAGTTTTGAAGTTATACTTGTTTCATCTTTCTATGCTAGTTGCTTTATGCTTCAATAATTTATTTTGTTACAAGACTCCTTTTCATAGAAAGTGGGTTAGACTTAAATATGTTTGATATTTTCCGCTTGATGCTCTATTTTGCTTTTCAACTCTTATTCTTATGAGAGCATCATTAAAATCTTCTAGCCTAGCTAAAAGGCATTAAAGAAAGTGCTTTTGGGAGGCAACCCATTATCTTTTGTTTTCAGTTTTTTGTCAAGGAGTTTGCTTACTTCTGTAACAACTCCTTTGTATCTTTATTTTATCGCATTGTTGGGCCAAGTAAAGTCTCTAATAGAAAGTTGATGCTAGATTTGAATTTCTGCACAGGGACAGATTTCTATTGTCCACCGTTTTGAGCTGTATAAATTCCAGAAAATTGTAAAATTCTGAAAACATTCATGTGTGATCCTCAGATATGTACGCAACTTTCATTAGTTTTGAGTTTTCTGATATGAGCAACTTAAGTGTCTCGAAAAAATTCGTCTTTACGGACTGTTCTGTTTTGACAGATTCTGCCTTTTATTTTGCATTCTCTCTTTTATTGTGTTTGAGTGGATTTCTTTGCTCCACAAAACATCAGTGGTTGTAGCTAATTTCCAGAAGTATTGGTGATGATTGTGTCCTTACAGAACATGTGAATTTTTGATTATGCACTAACCCTCTAATGAGAATTACTCTGAGTTTGGTGTGAAGGAAGTTTTCAAGGATCAAGAGAGGAGAATGATATAATGTGATCAAGAAGAGTGAAGAGCCTAAGCTTGGGGATGCCCCCGTGGGTCACCCAAGCATATTTCAAGAAGACTCAAGCGACTAAAAAACGTATTCCGTCTAAAAAAAGAAGACTCAAGCGACTAAGCGTGGGGATGCCCAAGGCATCCCCTTCTTCATCAACAACTCATCAGGTCATCTCTAGTGAAACTATATTTTAATTCTTTCACATCTTATATGCTTTAATTGGAGCGTCTGTGTGCTTTTATTTTTGCTTTGTTATTTTCATTTTCTGAAAAAGTTGGATCCTAGCATTCTTGTGTGGGAGAGAGACACGCTCCGCTTTTTCATATGAATACTCGTATTCTTCACTTATATTTGTTGAGTATTCTTGTCTTGCTACTGCAATGCTTTTAGCTCCTGTTTTTCATGCATCTCTTGTTCAGAACAGTTAGTTCTTGTAGAGAAGTACTCTCTTGTTTCATTGTTAAATTATTTGGAGAGTTTTGTGTTGAAATAAATTGGTTGGTGTTTGGTTGGAAACAGAAAATGCTACATGTGATAGATGGTATATTGAAAAGACCTACTTATTCTTGTAGATCATTGTCTTGGATAATTTGATACTTGGCAATTGTTTTGAGCTCTCAAGTAGATCATGTTTAAGCTATTGCATCATGTAGTTAAAAACCTATTAGGAAGAACTACCGTAGAGCTTGTTGATATTTGGTTTGCATGTTTGGTATCTCTGAGGTCTAGATATTTTCTGGTAAAAGTGTTTGAGTAACAAGGAAGATAGTGTAGAGTCTTATAATGCTTGCAATATGTTTTATATAAGTCTTGTTGTACCAGTTGATATCCTGTGTTTGCTTCAAACAACCTTGCTAGCCTAAACCCTGTACTGAGAGGGAATACTTCTCGTGCATCCAAACCTTGAGCCAAAACCCATGCTATTTGTGTCCACCATAACTACCTATTATGTGGTACTTCATACCATTCCAAATAAATACTTCATGTGCTACCTTTAAACTATTCAAAAGCTATTATCTCTTACTTGTGTCAATGTTTTATAGCTCATGAGGAAGTTATGTGGAGTTTTCTCTATCAACCTTGTCATTTACTTTTGAGAGACTTTCACCAATGGACTAGTGGCATGTACATCCGCTTATCCAATAATTTTGCAAAAAGAGCTGGCAAATGGGGTGCCCAGTCCCAATTAATTACAATTATAACTGCTTAATTCTCTTCACATGATTTGCCATGATTTATCAGAAGCAATTTTCAAAGTGTTAAACAATTTAAATAGGCACTCCTCCATGGTATGTGATTGTTGGAAGGCACCCGAGGATTTGGTTAGCCATGGCTTGTGTAAGGAAATGTTGGGTGGAGTGTGAAAGGGCATGGCGCCCCCATGTGTGGATTTGGTAATTAATGACAATCCCTATGGACTAATGATTGCTTTGAGTTATTGATGCGGGGTGCCCGATCTTCACGAAGGATCTGCTTGATGATAGAATCAACGCCACCTGAAGGGTACGAAGGAAATCCTCGATCCCAGCCAACAACGTTGTCGGGTAATGGAGAAGTAGTGCAACCTGACAAAACCGAAGCTAACTATTGCAATGCAACAACCAGCAACAAGTATTCGCCCAACCACACTCTCAGTTTCCAATCCACACAACCACGCACGAAGTTGGAAGCACGAACTGGTCGCCGCCTCAACGGCTGCTGTTGTAAATCACAAAGTGAGTTTACCCTCTCACAAGGCAAGTTTACAAGAGCTAAGGAGGAAGTGAACTCTCAAACAATATTCTGGTTGCACTTAGCTAACCTATGCTGAAAACAAATTGCCAAAGAGTTGTGCTTGAAGTGGGGAAAGGGGTACTTATACTAGGAACAACCCTCCTAGCTTAGGTGTGAAGCCAGCACGAAAATGAGGCTCAAATTCGTGGTAACTTGGGTGGTTGGGGAGCAGAAGTGTGGAGCCTCGCGCAGCAATAAATGTCTTGACAGCTTTGCATTGGAAATCACATATCTTTTGACTTGGGTCTTCAAATGATGCACGGTTTGTTTTGCTGGAAAGTAGACTTGATTTCCTGTCCAATGTGACCCTCCAAACATGTTTCACACGAACATGTTCATGTGTCATGGTCCAGCAAGATCAGCGATGAAATCTGGAGCTGCGCTTGCGATGTTTGTTGATTGGAACAACTTGCTGGATTCCTTGGTGTAATCCTCCAACTCCTTCTCGTCCCACTGGACCCATGGGGTATAAGGTGAGGTCCTCAAGCAATGTACGCCGTTGATGAAGTCTTGTTCGTTGCACTTTTCTCCATAGGCTTGAATTATCTCCATAGGTAAAAACCTGAGTAAAAGCAACACACAAGACTTAGGCAGTATATAATTCTCATTCATATCAATATTAGAATCAGCTAGGAGCGCATTCACCTCTTGTTGTATATGTTTAGCACGACTCCTTGTCATGGGACCCAAGTGTGTCTTCTTTGTAGAGGTTTCAGCTTGTATTTTTGTAGCTTCATCTTGTGGACATGATGATGGATGAGATGAACCAGGGATGTCCTCATCATCCTCCCCCTCTTCAAAAGGAGTCGTCCTCGACTCTTGATCTTCTTGATTAATGCATGGGACAAATCTGCTACGTTGAATGTTGGACTAACAGAATAGTCTTCAGGGAGGTCGATCTTGTAAGCATTATCATTTATCTTTGCCAACACTTTGAACGGTCCATCTCCACGAGGCAGGAGCTTGGATTTGCGTCGTTCAGGGAATCGATCTTTGCGCAAATGTATCCAAACCAGATCACCGGGCTCAAAAGTCACCTTCTTGCGGTTCTTGTTTGCCTTAGCGGCATAATACTTGGATTTCTTCTCAATCTCTTCTCTTGTCTTCTCATGAATTTTCTTCACATATGCAGCACGCTTGGAAGCATCCATGTTAATTCTCTCTTGTAAGGGAAGTGGCAGCAAGTCAATTGGGGCAAGTGGTTTGAATCCATAGACCACTTCAAATGGACACATGCTTGTGGTCGAGTGAACAGCTCTGTTGTAAGCGAACTCCACATGCGGCAAACACTCTTCCCACTCCTTTAAGTTCTTCTTGATCATTGTCCGTAGCAAAGCTGAAAGTGTACGGTTCACCACCTCTGTTTGGCCATCAGTTTGTGGGTGGCATGTTGTTGAAAACAGCAGCTTGGTTCCGAGCTTTGCCCACAATGTCTTCCAAAAATAGCTCATGAACTTCACATCACGATCTGATACGATGGTCCTCGGCATTCCGTGCAAACGTACAACTTCCCTGAAAAACAAATCAGCAACATGTGAAGCATCGTCGTTCTTGTGGCATGGAATGAAGTGTGCCATCTTTGAGAACCTATCTACAACAACAAAAACAGAATCCCTCCCCCTCTTTGTTCTAGGCAATCCCAAAACAAAATCCATGCTAATATCTTCCCATGGAGCATGCGGAACAGGTAGGGGAGTATATAAACCATAGGGGTTCAGTTTAGACTTAGCTTTGTGACATGTGACGCATCGCTGCACAAATTTCTCAACGTCCTTCCTCATCTTTGGCCAATAGAAGTGATCAGCCAGCAGCTCATATGTCTTCTCACGTCCAAAATGTCCCATTAATCCACCTGCATGTGATTCCTGCAACAACAAAGGCCGAACCGACGAATCTGGAACACACAATTTGTTAGCCCTGAAAAGAAAACCATCATGCACATGGTATTTTTCCCATCCTTTTCCATCTTTGCATTTTTCATATGGCTCCATAAAGACATGATCAGTACTATACAATTCTTTTAAACTCTCAAGTCCTGGTACTTTTACTTCCAATTGATTCAATAGAACATGTCTACGAGACAAAGCATCAGCTACCATATTTTCTTTGCCTTTCTTGTACTTTACAACATATGGGAAAGTTTCAATGAATTCTACCCATTTAGCATGTCTTCTATTCAATTTAGCTTGTCCTTTCAAATGTTTCAAAGCCTCATGATCAGAATGTACAACAAATTCCTTAGGCCATAAATAGTGCTGCCATGTTTCAAGCGCTCTAACCAAAGCATATAATTCTTTATCATACACAGAATAATTCAGTTGTGCACCACTTAGTTTTTCACTAAAATATGCAATTGGTTTACGTTCCTGCATTAAGACACCTCCAATGCCTATTCCACTAGCATCACATTCGATTTCAAAAGTTTTAGTGAAATCAGGCAAAACCAGCAAAGGTGCTTCAGTTAATTGTCTCTTAAGTTCAATGAAAGCTTCTTCTTGTGGCGCACCCCATTTAAAAGCAACTCCTTTTTTTGTCAATTCATGCAAAGCTGCAGCAATGCTACTAAAATCTTTCACAAATCTCCTATAGAAACCAGCAAGGCCAAGAAAACTTCTCACCTGGCTTATATTGATAGGAGTTGGCCAATTCTTAATTGCTTCCACCTTAGAGTCATCAACTTCAATTCCCTGTCCTGAAACAACATAGCCAAGAAAAACAACCTTGTTTGTGCAAAACGAGCACTTCTCAATATTAGCATATAGTTTTTCTGCTCTTAGCACATCCAAAACTTGTTTGATATGTTCTATATGTTCATCTATGGATTTGCTGTAGATTAGGATGTCATCAAAGTACACAACAACAAACTTTCCAATGTAAGCTCTCAAAACATGATTCATTAATCTCATGAAGGTACTGGGTGCATTGGTTAATCCAAAAGGCATGACTAACCACTCATACAAACCAAATTTTGTTTTGAAAGCTGTTTTCCATTCATCACCTTCTTTCATCCTAATCTGATGGTACCCACTTCTCAAATCAATTTTAGAGAACACAACAGAACCACTCAATTCATCTAGCATATCATCTAACCTAGGAATAGGATGACGATACCTAACAGTTATATTATTGATGGCCCTACAATCAACACACATGCGCCAAGTACCATCCTTCTTAGGCACTAAAATTACAGGTACAGCACAAGGACTTAAACTTTCACGCACATAGCCTTTTCCTAAAAGTTCTCGTACTTGCCTTTGTATCTCCTTTGTTTCTTCAGGATTGGCGCGGTAGGCAGGTCGATTGGGAAGTGATGCTCCTGGAATGAGGTCAATTTGATGTTCTATGCCACGCAATGGAGGTAGACCAGCGGGTATATCCTCCGGAAAGACATCTTTAAAATCCTGCAAGAGATCACGAACAGCTCTAGGAAGACAAGTTAAGTCATTAGCAAAAATCACGTCATCCTTGTACACGAGTACAACGACAACTTGATCTGGGTTTTGTCTCACATCTCATTTCTGATTTTGTGGCTAACATGACTAAGTTCTCTCCCTCTCTTTTATTTTTACCACTCATATTTGGCTTGTGGCACTCACTCGCTGTTTTGTGGATGTCTCTCGAATTCTTTTTTTCTCCCTCTTTCTCACTTACTATTTTTACTTCAGAAACTTTCTGTACATGCTCAGCCATGATTTGTTGTGGTGTCATTGGTCGAAGCACCAAATCTTTTCCTTTCCACTTGATGGTGTATTGGTTGGTTCTACCACAATGTTGAGCTGAAAGATCATATTGCCAAGGCCTTCCCAACAGCAAGTGACACACTTTCATAGGCACAACGTCACACTCAACGGTGTCAATATAGTCACCAATCTTGAATTGGACCTTCACCATATGTGTGATTTTCAGTTCACCACAATCACTCAGCCATTGGACATGATATGGGTGGGGATGCTGCAGCAGTTTCAGCCCAAGTTTCTCACACATTTCTATACTAGCAAGATTGTGGCAACTTCCACCATCAATAATAACCTTGCATACTTTGTCATGAACTCTCGCCCTTGTTTGGAACAAATTGTGTCGCTGTCCAATGTCATCTTCTTTAATCTGCACACTCAAAACTTTTGTGACAACAAGGGAGGTGCCTTCTTCAAAATCACAATATTTCTGCTCATTTCCTTGTGTAGCATCATCGTCCTCATCTTCTTCTATATCACTACAGGAATCATATTCTCCATTTTCCATGATCAACATAGCACGCTTGTTGGGGCATTCCTTCCTCATGTGGCCACGGCCACCACATGTAAAGCATTCAATTTGGCTGCTTTTCCCACTTGATCCCATTGAAGATGTGGTTGATGCAGCAGGTTTACTTCTCTCCTTTTGGGCTGATGTTTCACTTCCAATTGGGCCTGCACGCACATTGGACCGGCTACCACTTGCAGAATTTGCCATTATACCTTTTCCAACATTGAATTGTGGCACAAACTTACTCCCACTTGATGTAGCTCTAGCTGAAAATGGGATAGTTCTGCTTGGCCTTGAGTCTTCTTGCAATTGTCGTTCAGCCTTGGAAGCTAGATGCACCAACTCCACAACATTGCGATATGGCTGCAAATCAACAACTCGCTTCACATTTGAATTCAGCCCAAACAGAAACCTTGACATGGATTGCTCTTCATCTTCATGTATATTGGCTCTTATCATTGACTTCTCCATCTCCTTATGATACTCTTCAACAGACATTTTTCCTTGCCTCAAATTCTGGAGCTTGTCAAAGATGTCACGCTTATAATGCTTTGGGATGAATCTGGCCCTCATTTCTCTTTTCATTTCAGCCCATGTAGCAACAGCAGGTTCTCCCTCTTCTTCTCGCTGGTTTTGAACTTGCTCCCACCAGATTAGAGCATAGTCTTCAAATTCAAGAGATGCCATTGCTAATTTCTTCGCTTCAGAATAGTTGTGCATGCGAAAAATCTTGTCAACTTTTAATTCCCATGTGAGGTATGTTTCTGGATCAGATCCACCATCAAACTTAGGCATGGTAAATTTAAGTTTACCAAACCTCTCCTCCTCGTGCCGCACACGACCATAGTTGCCTTGGCGATGAAATCTGCCATTTCGTTGCTGCTCATAATTATCTTCCTCAAATTCTTCTTCGTATCTTCATCGTGTAAATTGGCCCTCCGGTGGCCGCCTCCACGACCAGCAGCACCTTCACCACGACCCGACCAGCAGCACCTTCACACGACCACGACCAGCAGCACCTTCATCACGACCACGACCAGCAGCACCACATTTCCACACCTGGGAGCTCCATGTACACTTGCATCTTCAGGACCTTGACGTAGCTCTCGCACAATATCAGCAACAAGATCAGCCCTCATTGCTTCAATATTTTGGGTGAGCTGCTCGTTCACATTGCCCATAAGTTGTTGCAAATCTTGTGACAACTTGTCTTGCTTCTCTTCAATTGGGTCAAGGCTGTTTCTGAACTCTCGACGGAGATGATCACGCAAGGCATTGAAGTGAAACCGTGTGATGGGCTCACTGAGATGCCCATTGCCTTCAACCTCGTACGGGTCTCCGTTACCTGCCATGATTAGTTGTGCAAAGCCCTATACTACAACACGATATATGTGTGTAACACCTCGATCTCACCTTCACTTACCAACCGAAGCTCATGTAACTTCCAAGTGAGAGCAGAACATGTTCAACTGTGGTGCCGGTGGTTGGTACAAAGAGAGATAATTAAGCGAATACAAGTCTAGGGTTGCACATGCAGGGGCTGTTTTGTGGAGCTTTGGGTGGGGTATATATGTGGAAAACAACACACTAATCTGCAGTCTAGTTCTTGTTAAACCAAGTAATCATCCACACAAGATTCGAATGCCTTAGTTGCTGAATAGGATATAAGTGTAGAACAAGAACACACACCAATGAATCAGATTTGCTGCAGCAAGAATTTTTGGATGATACACACTTGACTAGTGTTTCAGCTCACACCACATAAACAAGGATTTCTCAAGATATAAGTGAAGATCAGTCCCAGATTTTCTCTTCTTTCTGTCCTTTTTTTTCTCTTTTTTTTTTTGACAAACTTTTCAACAGGGGACTTTGATCTGAACACACACTTGGTGGAACTTCACGAATTTTATTTTGCAATGGAAGAACTCACAACCAAAACAGGAGCTGAAACTTTGGCAGCAAACAACCACGAACAGATCTGATTTTTTGGGTCGAGAACAAGGTTGTAATCAGATCTAACCAGGATGGATGGATAGCACACGAAGAGATCTTTCCAAAAAGCAAAAGAACACTAAAAACGGACTCCGAATGTGAAAGATAAACACGATTTGGTGGAGGATACAGATCTGAAATTTCTGGACGAAAATGAACACAAAAGAACAGAATGGATGGGGAAACACTCAGCAACTAAAACAAAAGATCTAATGGACAAGAACCTGATAAAACTCACCAAAACAACAGATCTAAGGCTGCAAAAGGCTCTAGGTAAAGGGAAATTTTTTGTGGGGCTTTTTCTGGACTATAGGATTGAAAACAACTAAAACTAAACAAGGGATACAAGATCCTACCGTGTCAATCAAGGCTCTGATACCAAGATGATGCGGGGTGCCCGATCTTCACGAAGGATCTGCTTGATGATAGAATCAACGCCACCTGAAGGGTACGAAGGAAACCCTCGATCCCAGCCAACAACGTTGTCGGGTAATGGAGAAGTAGTGCAACCTGACAAAACCGAAGCTAACTATTGCAATGCAACAACCAGCAACAAGTATTCGCCCAACCACACTCTCAGTTTCCAATCCACACAACCACGCACGAAGTTGGAAGCACGAACTGGTCGCCGCCTCAACGGCTGCTGTTGTAAATCACAAAGTGAGTTTACCCTCTCACAAGGCAAGTTTACAAGAGCTAAGGAGGAAGTGAACTCTCAAACAATATTCTGGTTGCACTTAGCTAACCTATGCTGAAAACAAATTGCCAAAGAGTTGTGCTTGAAGTGGGGAAAGGGGTACTTATACTAGGAACAACCCTCCTAGCTTAGGTGTGAAGCCAGCACGAAAATGAGGCTCAAATTCGTGGTAACTTGGGTGGTTGGGGAGCAGAAGTGTGGAGCCTCGCGCAGCAATAAATGTCTTGACAGCTTTGCATTGGAAATCACATATCTTTTGACTTGGGTCTTCAAATGATGCACGGTTTGTTTTGCTGGAAAGTAGACTTGATTTCCTGTCCAATGTGACCCTCCAAACATGTTCACACGAACATGTTCATGTGTCATGGTCCAGCAAGATCAGCGATGAAATCTGGAGCTGCGCTTGCGATGTTTGTTGATTGGAACAACTTGCTGGATTCCTTGGTGTAATCCTCCAACTCCTTCTCGTCCCACTGGACCCATGGGGTATAAGGTGAGGTCCTCAAGCAATGTACGCCGTTGATGAAGTCTTGTTCGTTGCACTTTTCTCCATAGGCTTGAATTATCTCCATAGGTAAAAACCTGAGTAAAAGCAACACACAAGACTTAGGCAGTATATAATTCTCATTCATATCAATATTAGAATCAGCTAGGAGCGCATTCACCTCTTGTTGTATATGTTTAGCACGACTCCTTGTCATGGGACCCAAGTGTGTCTTCTTTGTAGAGGTTTCAGCTTGTATTTTTGTAGCTTCATCTTGTGGACATGATGATGGATGAGATGAACCAGGGATGTCCTCATCAGTTATGCTTGTAGTATTTGTCCATAGACCATGCTTGAACTCCATATGTTGGATTCAAGGTTATTAATGTCATGAATATATTGATATAATGTAGTATTGGGCATCAATTTCATCGAAGTTATGGATATATACTTGATATGATCAAGAAGAAGAGTATGTGATGACCAAGTTGTTATTCGAGGAGTTATCCGATGATTGGTCATGTGTAAGTTGAGCATATTGCAAGTATGTCTTGAAGAAAAGGATTATGTGACATTCATGGTTATCTTCAAGACATCATCTATTGAAAAGAGAAGAAAAGATACAAGGTTGATCAACTCACAAAGCCCCAAGTTGTACCAAGTGGGATAATGTATCTCTTGGTATGGTAAGAAATTGTCCATATAGCTTTGTCAACTAACCCATTACATGTGTGTGGCATTTCTATGTGGGGTTAGGTATCTCTTCATGGGCTTGCATCAAAAGGAAGATTCCTTATAACTCATGGAGGATGACGTCAAGTGGTGATCGTCATCAAGGTCAAGATGTGCAAGTTCTAGATGGGCATCGAGAAGATATCATATGCTTGAAGCTTGCAACCCTTCTGGGAATCGGATAATCTGCATGTGAAGATGTTCCTAAGAGAGGCACTCCCATCTTGGTGTATGGGGGAGCATTATGTGAGTCTTCACCAAGCAAAGCGCAATCAAGAAAGGTGGTCCACTTGAAGAGATCAAGATCATCATCATCTAGCTCAAGTGGAATGCGCAAAGCAAAGGTATGATAGGGTTTATATTTTACCGGTCTCGTGGTTCTAGTTGGGAGACCGGGTTATAGGATAGATACCGTACTATCAAGAGGGGCTCTCGATTGAGTTTTAGCGTATCAGTTGGAGAGAGCTCAAACCTTTGCATACTTGGCATATCATCTTTCTTGGTTCTTATTTGGTTTTTATGCATGTGAGAATTTAGAGGTTGTGTGCATCTCTATACCAAGCTCTAGTTCATCAAAAACGAATTTCATGAATATCTTGTTGGGTTTTTGATATTGGAGGTTTACCGGTTCGTCCTTTTTAGAGAGGTTTTACCTTTCTACATTTGGTTTTATTCTCCCATATTGGACTATGATGTTTCTCCACATGATCTTGTAATGCTCGTTGCGGTGATTCCAACGAGCCCAAGAACATCGAAAACGGAGTTCATATGTAAAAGATATCACGTTTTCCATACGTGTGTTTCAGGAATTCCGGGTGATTCCGAACGCATTCCGACCTAATTCTGAATGGGTCGGAATTTTCCAAACTGATTCCGAACTGGATCCGAACTGGCTATTTCGGTTCTGTATACCTTCCGGAATCAAGTTGTTTTTAATCCGGATTTTCCGAGCCACTCGGAATTCCGAGCCAAATCCGGATTCATTCCGGACGGCACGAATCTGTACCAAACGGTCGGATTTTTGGGACCTATAAATGGGGTCTTCTTCCCCAAAGGTTCCCCAACTCTTGAGCACGTTTTCCCCCACCATTGTTGACCTTTTGGAGCTTGCTTTCTCTCTATTCCTCCATGATTCTTGCCTCCAATTAGAAGGAAAAGAGAGAGGAGATCTAGATCTACCATTCCACCAATCAATCTCTCCTCTAAGTGAGGGGAAACTTTTGGATCTAGATCTTGGAAGAATTTGGTGTTCTTCTTTGTTCTTCCTCTCTTCTCCCCCCAATAGCATTAGTTGCTTTGGTGGGATTTGAGAGTGAAGGATTGTGAGCACTTCTTGTGTTCTTGCCCATTGCATCGGTTGCATCGGTTTGAGTTCTCCACGGTGATGCGTGAAATCGAAGTTGAGAAGCTTGTTACTCTTGGGTACTTGGGGTGCCCTAGAGCTTGTCCTCTTGGGTACTTGGAGTGCCCTAGACGGTCCTAGTTGATCTCGGAGTTTTGGTGGCTCGCGGGATTGTTGGGAGCCTCCAATTAAGTTGTGGAGACGCGCCCCAACCTTGTGATTCTTGTGGCTTTGGGAGCCGCGAGAATTCGGTGAGAGCCTCCAATTAAGTTGTGGAGTGTGCCTCATCCTTGTACGGGTTCGGTGACCACCCTTAAGTGTCCCATAGTGGTTCGTGGCACTCCGCATTGGTGGAGGCACGAAGGAGATTACGGTGTGCCATTTGACGGCTATTCGGGGAACACTTTGTGACTCCGCACCGCTCCAACGAAGACGTAGCTTCCATTGGGAAGTGAACTTCGGGATAAATCATCGTCTCCAAGTGCCTCGGTATTTCTATACTCGAGCTTATTACTTATGCTATTTACTTTGTGATAGCCATCGAGCTTGAAGTAATATATCTTGCTATCACATATTTGTTTATATTGTTTAGCATAAGTTGTTGGTGCACATAGGTAAACCTAGTTTGTTTAGGTTTCGTGCTTGATATTAAACACTAGTTTTATTCCGCATTTATTCAAGCCTAAACCATTAAGAATTTTAAATCGCCTATTCACCCCCCCTAGGCGACATCCGTGTCCTTTCAGAGTGTCATACCAATTTATAAATGTGCATGTGTAAACAAAAGAGAACAGGGATGATCTACCCTTGGGTAGAAATAACGTCCTTCATGGGAGCCCTCTTGAAAGTCTGGTTGACAAGGGGGTAGAGTGCTCACTGCCATTCGTTGACAACAACAAACACCTCTCAAAAACTTACTTATGCTCTCTATATGATTTCAAAAACTTAAAAAGCTCTAGCACATGATTTAATCCCTGCTTCCCTCTGCGAATGGCCTTTCTTTTACTTTTATGTTGAGTCAGTTTACCAACTTCTTTCTATCTCAGAAGCAAACACTTGTGTCAACTTTGTGTGCAACAATTTTATTTGCTTGCTTATTGCACTTATTATATTGCTTTGTGTTGAAAATTATCCATGAGATATACATGTTGAAAGTTGAAAGCAATTGCTGAAACTTAAATCTTCCTATGTGTTGCTTCAATGCCGTTTACTTAGAATCTATTGCTTTATGAGTTAACTCTTATGCAAAACTTTTTGATGCTTGTCTTAAAAGTACTATTCATGAAAAGTTTTTTGCTTATATGATTCAGTTGTTTACTCTTTATCTATCTGTTAGCAAACTATAGACCATTGCCTTGAGTCACTTCATTCATAACATGAGCAGTGCAATATTATTTGATCAAGATTGTGTGGTAGCATGTCACCTCAGAAATTATTTTGTTTTTATCGTTTTACCTACTCGAGGACGAGTAGAACTAAGCTTGGGGATGCTTGATACGTCTCCAACGTATCCATAATTTCTGATGTTCATGCTTATATTATACCAATTGCTACATGTTTTATTTACACTTTATAGCATTTTTATGCATTTTTTGGAACTAGCCTATAAACAAGAAGCCACAGTGCCAAGTTCCTGTTTTCTGCTGTTTTTGTATTCCAGAAAAGCTGTTCTGGAAATATTCTCGGAATTGGACGAAACAAAAGCTCAGGTCCCTATTTTTATGTCACGTACACGGAGTCCGGAGGAGAAACGAAGAGGAGCACCGAGGCGGCCTCACCACATGGCGGCGCGGTCCCACCTTCTGCCACGCCGTGACGTGGTGAGGGGCCCATGGGTGCCCACCGACGTCGTCCCTTCGCCTATAAATTCATATTTTCGGGAAAACCCTAGACACCCAAGTCATATTCCACAAAAAGTTCCAGAGCGCCGCCGTCAACCCTAACTCGGGAGGGTTCTGAAGCTCTTCCCGGCACCCTGATGGAGAGGGGAATCATCACCGGAGGGCTCTACATCGCCATGCCTGCCTCCAGAGTGATGTGTGAGTAGTTCATCCTTGGACTATGGGTCCATAGCAGTAGCTAGATGGTTGTCTTCTCCTCTTGTGCCATCATGTTTAGATCTTGTGAGCTGCCTATCATGATCAAGATCATATTATTGGAATGCTACATGTTGTGTTTGCTGGGATTCGATGAATATTGAGTACTATGTCAAGTTGATTATTGAATTATCATGTATATGTTATTTATGATCTTGCATGCTCTCCGTTACTAGTAGATGCTCTGGACAAGTTGATGCTTGTAACTCCCAGAGGGAGTATTTATGCCACATAGTGGGTTCAGTCTCCATGTAATCTGGGGAAGTGACAGCAACCTCTAAGGTTGTGGATGTGTTGTTGCCACTAGGGGTAAAACAGCGATGCTTTGTCTAACGATAATTGTATTGCTTACATTATGCACTTTAGTTAATGCAATAATCTGTTGCTTGCAACTTAATACTGAAAGGGGTGCGGATGCTAACCTGAAGGTGGATTATTAGTCATAGATGCAGTTGGATTATGGTATATGAATCGTGTTGTAATGCCCAAGTAAATCTCATATTAGCTACCATGACTTGTACATGCATTCTTATGCACTTCTCTATTTTGTCAATTGCCCAGCTGTAATTTGTTTACCCAACATGTTAGTTATTTATTATGGAGAGACACCACTAGTGAACTGTGGACCCCGGTCCATTCTATTACACTGATAATACAACCTACTGCAAACACTGTTTCCTTTCATTCTGTGCAAACAAACATCATTTTCCACACTATACGTCTAATCCTTTGTTTTCAGCAAGCCGGTGAGATTGACAACCTCACTGTTAAGTTGGGGCAAAGTAGTTTGATGGTGTTGTGCAGGTTCCACGTTGGCACCGGAATCCCTGGTGTTGCGCCGCACTACACTCCTTCACCAACAACCTTCAGAAGTGTACTTGATCTCCTACTGGTTCGATTAAACCATGGTTTCGTACTGAGGGAAGAGTTGCTGCTACACTCATCATACCTTCCTCTTCGGGTCTCCCAACGAACGTGTGCTTTACACGTATCACATGGTAATATGACTAGCAACTTGTTCCATAAGAATTTCATTATCCTCAAAATTATCATTACGTGGTGGCATAGGCTTCCAATTATTATCACTAGCATTAGGATATGGAACAAAAGGACGGTTGTTAGGAACATATGGGGTTTTATTATAAGAATTATAATTGTTATTCCATACCCATTATTACCATAGTTCCTAATGAAGTTAACATCAACATTTTCAGGATTATTACCAACTAGTTCTTGCAAAGGGACATTTTCAACATTTTGTTTATTAATGAAAGCAAGAATAGTATCCATTTTAGATGACAAATCATTTGTTTCTTCTATGGAGTTTACTTTCTTAGATGGATTAGGTGATCTATCAGTATGCCATTGACTATAGTTTTGCAAAATGCTTTCCAATATGTTCTTAGCTTCCACTATAGTTTTCCCATAAAAGCCCCTCCAGCAGCGGAATCATGTATATTTATAGACATGTAATTTAGACCATTGTAAAAAAAGTGTAATATGGTCCATTCGTTGACCCCATGTGATGGACAAGTTCTAAGTATAAGTTTTCTCCTATCCCAAACCATGTCAACATGTTCATTTTCATTTTGCCTAAAATAAAGAATATTGTTTCTATTTTGCAAAATTTTAACAGGAGGATAATATTTCTTAATGAAAGCTTCTTTTAGATCATCCCAAAAATTAATGCTACCAGTAGGTACTGGATGCAACCACTCTTTAGCTTTTCCTCTAAGTGAGAAAGGAAATAACTTCAGTTTTAGAATATCACTTTCCACATTTTTAAATTTTTGCATGTCACATATTTCAACAAAATCATGAAGATGCATAGAGGCATCCTCCATAGCACTACCGCCAAATTATTCCCTAGTTATCAAGTTCAACAAACTAGGACTTACTTCATAACTATCATCTTTTATCTCAGGTGTGGCAATGGGCCTAGCAATAAATTGATCATTTGGAGTGTTTGTGTAACCACACAACTTAGTTCTTTCTCCCATTTTTGCAAGTTTTTATATGTTTTTTTAATTTTTTATGCAAAACTGAAATAAAATGACACTAAACAATGCAAACCGAAATAACAAATGCAAAACTGAAAATAAAATATGCAAACCGAAATATAAATATGATATGCAAGACAATAACAAAATAAAATGATTTGAAGGTAAAGATGGATAAGATGATGCTCACGTAGGTGCAACCTCCCCAAGCTTAGGTGTTTGCACAAGTTGGTGATGAAGTTGAGTTTGTTGTGAGATACCCTTGGACAAATCTTTACAGCAATGATTCCCCGGCAACGGCGCCAGAAAACAGTCTTGATGGCCCTTGACGTAGTTACCTGCGTCAAAAGAAAATGGGTTAGGTTGAGACTCCAAGTGCAGAGGGTGTAGTATAGTGAAAGACAGTTTTCCCCACGAGGGGTGACTCGAGGGTTTAATATCGAACTCTCGGGGAATCAGTAGTGAATGATTTATCTTCTTATCCTTCTCTTGAAAACCTACAAAACAAAGTAAGTGTTTTGTGTCCTCAACCTCACCTAGTGGTTGTCAAGCACAAGGTGTGAGAATGATATGAAAATACAATGTATATAAAATAGTAAATAAATATGCAAGGATGGTGGAAACAATGATAAATGGTATTTTTGTGTTTTGTATTGTGAATGCAAGATGTAAAACTATTTTTGTATTTTCGGATTGTTAAACGACAGAAAATGTAAAGTGGGTAAAAGTTGTTGGAAAGGTGTTTCTTATGATTAAAAATGGACATGGGTTCATGGTTTCACAAATGCACTCCCTCTTTAATAAAGTGGTAGACAATGGAACACTAGAATTAACATATGAGATTGCAACATAAAGGTTTCATGACAAGTTACTAATTATATGGGCATCACGTCCTAACATATTGATCTTTTGTTTATTAATCTCTCTTATACTCCACCAAGATAGGAATTAAATCGAGCTATCCTAGTATTAAGATAAATCAGAGTATAGCATTAAGTCTTTTGACATGAAGTTAAAATAAGAACATGCTAGATCTAGTCATGGAGTAGTGGCAATGGTCACACCCACATCTCCGGTAGCAAGGTATTTTTCTTTATCCCTAGTGAGGCAACAAAGTAAGGTAAACATACCCAAGTGGATCGCGGAACTTCTCTCACTTTCACCGCACTAGCAACCCCCCGTTACTCCAACTAATACACACATCACCCCTCACACGCTCTCATAAACATGCTTGATCAAAACAAGTAAATAAGAACGGGTACATAATATGCATCTACTTTCATAACTGAAATAAAACTATTGCAATTTCAAACATATATTAACTCATAAAAAGATCCACCACAAAGGTATTACATAGATGACTGTAATCATGTTCAGCAGCTCATACGGTACTAATTAGTGAAGCTCGAGAGAGGAGAGATACATAAGTTACTTCCACAAACCCATAGTCCAGGGGTGGACTACTCCCTCTTCATCATGGAGACGGTGGAGAAGTCGTTGGAGAAGATGGAGACCACGCCGGCAGTGCCCCGCCGGAGTTTACCCCCTCCAATCTGCAACTCCGGGTCTCTGTTTCGTGGTTTCTGTGTTTCGGCGGCGCTCCTTTCCGAAGGGCGCCGGGGACTAATTTATAGTCGGTTTAAGGTCAAGACGGAGGTTGTGGAAAAAAGATCGACGGCAACGGAGACTCGAGGGCCAAGTTGGTGGGTCCCACACGGCCAAGGAATCTGGTCGCGTGGGCCACCCTCTTTTGGCCCTTGGGCCTACGTTTGTTCGCTTCCTTCGCTCTCACGCTTTGTTCCTTCCAAAAACTGATCCCGTAAAATATTAGGTCATTTGGACGTCGTTTGGGTCCCTAAAACATCAAAATATAGAAAATAGGGTTTTCTGTCTGTGCAGGGTAATTCAATAAAAATAGGGAAACAATGAAATATTCCCAAAATCATTATAAAACAGTGATATAACCCTTATATGATGCAAATATGATTGAAATATAAGTAAAACAATGCAAAGTTCATGTATGCATTTGAAGATTATGACTTCAATGAAGTAAGTATATTTACTCGGTATTTATGGATGTTCTTTTGATACAAGTTTGATTATGCTCAGCGACACACTGATCATGGGATCGCTGATGTGTAGGCACAAGGGTATTTCGGACTACTAGTACGGGATCCCCACAAACATGAAGAAGATGATTGTAACATCCTAATTTTATGTAGCAAGTAAAACCATGTTCCATGACTGCAAAAATGTGGACCAACAAAAACTTTTGCCTGATTATCTTGTGTTGCTTGTTTTCTTATTTGCTTGTGTTGCTTGTTTGAATAAAAATCTTGGAACACAAGTGTAAAAGTGGGAAACAACATTGTAATGCACAAGAAAAATATTATTTTCTCCTTACTAAAAATCCGAGGAGTGATAATATAATCACCCTCAATTTATTCTTGTAACTTTCCCTCCCAAATTCATATTTTTTTAAACCTATTTTTAAATTCTTGTATATTTCTTTATTTCTTTCAATCACTAAATAAACCAAATAAAACTTGTAAGTAAAATACCAAATCAGAACCACAAACAATGATAAATATGTTTGGAACCAAATTTGAAGAGAATTCAGAGAAATTCAAATTTAAATTTCACACAGGAGTTCTGTCGAACACCTGGCGTGCAAGAACTGAAGTTCAAATGAACTCGAGCTAAAATTAGTGGATTTTCCACTCAAATCTTGCACAAATGATCACTCACAGCTCATCCTCATCTCACCCCTCTCTTCTATCTCTCTCCCGTGAGAAATCGCACTCGAGAGCGTGGCCACGCTGTCCAAGCCGACGACAGCCACGCTGTCGTCTCTCTCTCCCTGACCCCGCACCTACATAAAGCAAGAAAAAGGAGCGAGGCGACTGGCCGCCGCGCCCCTCTCTCACTGCATTGTCGCCCGCCGCCGTTGGGCCACGCTAACGCCTGCAGATTGCCCGCCTAGGCGATCTTCTCTGCCCAGTCCGTGCGCGAGGCGGCCCGGGCCGTCGCCGGAGCCACGACGATCACCCTGCACTCCAGCACACTCCGCTCGACGTGGACGCTCTGCGACCTCGCATGAACCCCGCGGACAACGTTGCGTCACCGCCCCTGGCCCAGCCGAGCGTCAGCAAACGGTCGAGCACCGTGCAGGCACTCGACACCGTCGCCACCCCGTGCCATTGCCGGTCACTCCCTCACACCCCTATGCCCTGAGCTCAAACGGCCACCTACTTAACGTCGTAGCACCGCCCACGGCCTCGAATGGCGAAGCCAAGCGCTACCTAACTCCCTCCACACACAACGGCCACCATGGCCGGACCTCGGCCTATATAAACCCCGCCCCTAGCTCCCACTCAACCTCGCTCCTTTCCATTGCTCACCCCTCTCCACTCCCCACCTCTCACGCACGCCAGGAGGGCAGCGTCGTGCTGCCAGTGTCGTGGGAGCACGCGGTCGTGCCGTGCGCGTTCTCCAGCAGCCTAGCCCGAGGTTGAAGATGACGGCCTCGTTTTACCTACTCGAGGACGAGTAGAACTAAGCTTGGGGATGCTTGATACGTCTCCAACGCTTATATTATACCAATTGCTACATGTTTTATACACACTTTATATCATTTTTTATGCATTTTCTGGGACTAACCTATTAACAAGATGTCACAGTGCCAGTTCCTGTTTTCTGCTGTTTTTGGTTTCAGAAAAGTTGTTCTGAAAATATTCTCGGAATTGGACGAAACAAAATCCAAAGTCCCTATTTTCTTACACATACACGGAGTCCGAAGGAGAGACGAAGGGGGGTCGTGGGCCGTCCTCACCACCTGGTGGCGCGGTCCCACATCCTGCTGCGCCACCACGTGGTGAGGAAGCCTCAGGCCTCCACCGACGCCGCCCCTTCGCCTATATATTCATCTATTCGGGAAAACCCTAAACCCTAAGTACCCGAGTCAATTTCCACGAAAAGTTCCAGAGCCACCGCCGCCGTCAACCCTAACTCAGGAGGGTTCTGAAACTCTTCCCAGCACCCTGCCGGAGAGCGAAATCATCACCGGAGGGCTCTACATCGCCATGTCTGCCTCCGGAGTGATGTGTGAGTAGTTCCTCCTTGGACTATGGGTTCATAGCAGTAGCTAGATGGTTGTCTTCTCCTCTTGTGCCATCATGTTTAGATCTTGTGAGCGGCCTATCATGATCAAGATCATCTTATTGTAATGCTACATGTTGTGTTTGCTGGGATCCGATGAATATTGATACCATGTCAAGTTGAATACTGAAATATTATGTCTATGTTATTTATGATCTTGCATGCTCTCCGTTGCTTGTTGATACTCTGGCCAAGTGGATGCTTGTGACTCCAAGAGGGAGTATTTATACTAGATAGTGGGTTAAGTCTCCATTTAATCTGGGGGAGTGACAGCAACCCCTAAGGTTGTGGATGTGCTGTTGCCACTAAGGGTAACCTAATGATGCTTTGTCTAAGGATGAATGTGTTGTTTACATTATGCACTTTACTTAATGCAATTGTTTGTTGCTTGCAACTTAATACTGGAAGGGGTACGGATGTTAACCTGAAGGTGGACTATTTAGGCACAGATGCATGCTGGATAGCGGTCTGTGTACTTTGTCGTACTGTCCAAATGAATCTCATAGTAGACACCACAACTTGCACATGCATGTTATGCACTTTTCAATATTGTCAATTGCCCAGCTGTAATTTGTTTACCCAACATGTTAGTTATTTATTATGGAGAGACACCACTAGTGAACTGTGGACCCCGGTCCATTATTTTTACATCTGAAATACAACCTACTGCAATCATTGTTCTATTTCATTCTCTGCAATTAAAAATCATTTTCCACACCACACTTTTAATCCTTTGTTTTCAGCAAGCCGGTGAGATTGACACCCTCACTGATTCATTGGGACAAAGTAGTTTGATTGTCTTGTGTGCAGGTTCCACGTTGGCACCGGAATCCCTGGTGTTGCGCCGCGCCACATTTCGCCACCAGATCTCCTACTGGTCCGATTAAAGCTTGGTTTCTTACTGAGGGAAAACTTGCTGTTGCACTCATCATACCTTTCTCTTGGGGTTCCCAACGAACGTATGACTTTCACGTCATCACACCTATGTAAGACTTGGTCTGTATGACCGTATTTGTCAGACTTTGAATTCGGTACTGTAATGGATATAAACTTTGATATTCAGTTCGGATTATGTGTAACGACAGACTGATCACGGGATCGTTGTGTTAAGCATAATCGGATATTTCAGACAGCTAGTCCGGGGTCCCCACAATGATGTGAATAAGATTGAAGAACAAAAGGATATTGATTTTTTTATTGTGCTAGCCGCTCTGTAAAAAAAGATATTGATGAAGAGGACTTGTTTCTGAGTTGGTCTTTATTCATGATATAATTGAGAAACCCACGGGTCCTAGTGACATTTTGAACTTTTTGACGAAGTGCCCCTACTATCTTGTTGCTAATATTGAATACAGAATTTTGTTACGGTAGCATTGGTCGAAAGGAGTTTTTTCAAACTCAAATTGTTGAAATCTTACTTGTGTTCTACTATGATCAGAGAAAAGGCTCAATGGAGGCGACAAATAGCACTTGAAAATGATACCATGGACAAGATTAATTATGAAGATATAATTGAAGATTTCGTTTCATGAAACACCAGAAGAATGATGCTTTTTGGTAGAACATGAGTGAACATGAAGTTATCTATACTTCTTATAAAGCAAAACCGCACTAATTGCATTAATTATTTTTCTATCTCAATATGCAAGCTATCCACATCATCCATTCTCATAGCCAATCATTTCTCCATGTCACCCCCACTAATTTTATTTAATTATTGTAAATTGTACATGCAATCTATCCATGCCATCTATTTTTTTAGCCATACTATTATCCACATCTCCAATTATTTTTCGTCAAATACACAACACTTTCACGTAACTAAATATAACCTCTCTACTATTGTGGCATTTTGCATATTTCTGTAAATAACTTCATATTTCATCTATCTTATACATTTACATTTACACAAAACTCTTATTGAGATTCCCGCCGCAACGCGCGGGGTATTACTAACTATATTAAGGGAGCACAAAATCTCGGCCTCTCAGCGCTCGGCCACTGTAGATTACTGTTGCAAATGAACAGTAATCTACAGTGCATCGATCTCGGCCGCCCACACGCGACCGGCCGGCCCACAGAAGACGCGCGTGCCAGCTTTACGAATAGGCCCCTCGCGGTCGAGAAATCGCGCCGCGGCCCTCAGCTTTGCGTGCGGAAGGACCTGTTCATAAATTACGGAAACCAACAGGACTGTTTTGCAAAATGACGCAGATGCCCCCCTCCCCCTCCTCTCCCGCGACGCCGCCGCTCACCGCCGCCGCCGACGCGCCCGCCAGCGCTACGCGCCTCCGAGTCCAGATCGGCGAAAACGACGTCCGCCGCCGTCCTCGCCTCCACCTCTTGCCCACGCACCGCCTGCCGAGAGGCCGGATCCGCGCCGGAATCGCCGTTGGCGCGACCGGTGGCCGTCGCGGCGTTCCCCGGTCGCCGGCGACGCTCCGGTGGTCTACAGGCGGCGGCGCCGCCACGTACGTCCTGCCCGCGTCGCCGCGCGTCTGGTGCGCTCCCTCGCGCGTCCCAGGTCGCCGTGTCGCGCCGCCGGCGACGTCGCCTCCGCCGCTGCTGCTCCGGCCCCTGTGACGTCAGCCTAACGTCACAGTGGGCTGGGCCTCCCCAGCCGGGCCCGCTACTGGGCCGGCCCAATTCGCGCGCTGGAGTTTCGGCCTTCCTATTTTTCCCCCTATTTTCTATCATACTGTTTCCACTTCTATTTTTCCAATAATTCCCTAACTTTTCAAATAGACGTCCAAATCAATTCAAACCAAACTCAAAAAAAGGTGTACACATCAAAACATCCACTTCAAATACTTACACATTATTTGAAAGGACTACAAAATAGCCATTTAAAATACATTGTGCTATTTCGACTTTCTATTTTCCAATAATTCCCTAACTTTTCAAATAGACATCCAAATCAATTCAAAGCAAACTCAAAAAAAAGGTGTAGACATCAAAACATCCACTTCAAATACTTAGATATTATTTGAAAGGAATACAAAATAGCCATTTAAAATACATTGTGCTATTTCCAAATTTATTCCAACTCTCAAATTTTAGGCAACATTTGAAATTCACATATTTCTTTCTAACTCAAATAAAAAACACACCACTTCAAATACTTACACATTATTTGAAAGGAATACAAAATAGCCATTTAAAATACATTGTGCTATTTTGACTTTCTATTTTCCAATAATTCCCTAACTTTTCAAATAGACATCCAAATCAATTCAAAGCAAACTCAAAAAAAAAGAGGTGTAGACATCAAAACATCCACTTCAAATACTTAGACATTATTTGAAAGGAATACAAAATAGCCATTTAAAATACATTGTGCTATTTCCAAATTTATTCCAACTCTCAAATTTTAGGCAACATTTGAAATTCACATCTTTCTTTCTAACTCAAATAAAAAACACAGTAAATAATACCGGTAATGCCATGGAAAATATACCAAGCTACCTAAAAAAAAAAACACACACACACACACACAAAGCCTACTTATGACATAAGACCACGATTGAAATTTCAAATTTCCATATTTCTCACAAGCTTGCCAAACCACAATATTTTTAACACTCCAAGAGATTCAAACCCGGAAAAAAAATCCGATGTAACCATTTCAAAAATAAATTTCTTCATACCGCGTTACTTACAAAGACACGGAACAGAAACTCCACGAAAACACAGCACCTGTTAATGCCATATGAATTCCACAAAAACCAACAACTTCTAAACTATGGAACAAAAAAATACAAACTAACAAAACAATCACATAAATGAATGCTTGATTTTTATGCCATATAGACGAAATTCAAACATGCAAATTTTAAATATTTACATCTCCTTCAAATCATATCATTTTGTTAACGTTAAAACCGTTGGACATAACAATATAAACAAAAAAAAACCGTAAGCATTTATGCCATGCCAACAAATTCCAAGTTTGAATATTTCATACATTTACGTATACTCTAAATCTCCAAAATCCTTAATAACTTACAAAACAAAAAAAACAAATTTATTTTCTTCATTTACAATTAAATGTGTCAATGTGCTTACATTAAATATTATTTGGAAGATAAAAGTATATTTGGATATTCTTTTATCCTACAATATTAAAGGTACAAAAGAATATATCTACATGCTCACTAAAATAAATAACACTTACTAATACCAAAATACAAACTTATTTATACAACTCAAATTTAATATAAAAAAATTCACGCAAGCGCGGCGTGACGACGCGCATAAAAACAACTAGTTTTTCTAGTTTTATAAGTTGAGTTGTACCTATATGAGCAAAATATACCTCCGTTTTAGCAATTGTGTGTCAGGTCCCAAAAAAATCACGGTTTTAGCACGCGGCCTCCTCCAAACCCTAGAAATACCTCCGTCCCTCCCACCGTATAAGCACCCTCTCCCCTTCCACGACCCCTTTTGCCTCCCTCCGCCGCCGCCGCCGCCGCCGCCGCCGCCATGGACCCCAAACTCCTCACCGTGCGGGAGGAAGTATCCACCAAGAGAAAGAAGGATAAAAAGAGCAAGAAGGACAAGAAGCGGAAGCTGGCGGCCGAGGCCGAGGATGAGGCAGCGGCGGAAGAAGCGGCCAAGTGCTGCAAGAAGAGAGCGACGGACAAAGATGAATCGGACCAAGGAGGGGCAGTGGAGAAGAGCGTTGCGGTGTCTGGGAAGGGCTTCGACGACCCCAAGTACGCGCCGCTCAAGTCCTTTGCGGCCGCCGCGCTGCCGCCCAAGGCGCTCGACTGCTGCAAGGGGTTCGAAAGGCCGTCGCCCATCCAGGCGCTAGCCTGGCCCTACCTCCTAGATGGCCGTGATTTCATTGGCATCGCTGCCACCGGATCTGGTAGATTTCCGCTCATGTTAGGTTATTCTTCCGCTTCATCATGTTCGTTTCCTGATAATTTCTTGTAATTCAGGGAAGACTATTGCGTTTGGTGTGCCGGCGCTGATGCACGTTAGGAAGAAGCTGGGAGAAAAAGCTGCGAAGAAGGGGCTGCCACGATGCCTCATGCTGGCTCCAACGAGGGAGCTTGCTCAGCAGGTAAAGCTCTTTGTCATGTTATTTGCTCAGCAGGTAGAGCTACAAGCGTCAACAATAATGGCATACATGACATTGCTAGTGCATTTGCTCTGCACATTTTTCTATTGGTTTCATCGAAGGGATATCTTTGTTGTGGATTTCCTGATCTAGAATTGTTTTCGAAACAATATAACATTTCATGTGGTTGAATGTTGCTTACAATTGTAGTTTCATAATGTTTGTAGAGTTTCTTCTCCACATTTTTCCTAACCACCAGTGCCATTTTTTATGAATGATAAATAATTAATGGTTTGGCAAATTGTTAACTGCTTAATTTTGTTTCCAGTTTTGCCAGTCTTATATGCAGTTTTTGATATTTATGCTTTTTCGGTTCTTAGCAATTCAATCTCTCTTGCCATTGCTACTCTTGAATTATACCTGACCAACTTTGTGTACCTATAGAACCAAATGCAAAGGGATTGACAGAATCATGTTTTAACCTTTCTCTATCGTTTCACGGTCATAGATAATTAAATTATTGATAATTGGGATAAAATGCCATATTCTGATCAAGAACTTGGTTCTTTAGAATTATAATATACTGGACTGAATTACAGTTTATCACTGTGTTAGATCGCAAATGTACTTACTGAAGCTGGTGCGCCGTCTGGGATAAAATCAGTGTGCCTCTATGGTGGAACTTCAAAAGGACCCCAAATATCTGCCCTAAAATCTGGAGTTGTAAGATAACACCAACTCAGCATTTTCTTGCTTACCCTACTGAATATTCATCATATCATGATTGGAGTTTGTTTTTTATCTATCCATTCATTTTTTTTCTTCTGTGCTACCAGGAAATAGTTATAGGGACACCTGGTCGTATGAAAGACCTCATTGAAATGGGTGTTTGTCGTCTTAATGAGGTTTCTTTTGTGGTAAGTTAACCATATTTCTGTTCGTTCTGTTGTTTATTGTTGAGATCTGCAAAAATAGTTACTCATTACAAGGATGGAACTTGAACATGTGCTGTGTTTATGTTTGTTTGTGCTTACAACAACAACAACAACAACAAAGCCTTTTATTCCCAAACAAGTTGGGGTAGGCTAGAGTTGAAACCCATACCATAAGATCTCGAAACCAAGTCATGGTTCTGGCACATGGATAGCTAACTTCCACGCAGCCCTATCTTGTTTGTGCTTAATCGATTTATTTTTTCAGAAGGCTCCTACCTGTTAAAAAAAGCTGTATCGCATTATATTAAGATCTTGAATACAGGACACACTTGGCAAGAAAAGTAGGCATAATTGGACATAAGTAACATTGTAGCTGACGAGATACAAGATAATGCTGTGGTTGCTTCTAATTGAGTGATAGGTCATTGGTAAAATAACAATGGATAACACTAAATGATTAAATTATTTCCATAGCTTGAACTTCCTGTCTACCTAACAATAACATGCCGTAGTCACTCATCATAGTCTTAACAAAATGATTTGATTATTCAAATAGCTTGAACTTCCTGACTTTCTCGTATCCTTAGCACCATCTTGGTGCCCAGTTATAAATCTATTAACTTGTTGGTGGTAGAACTTAAATGGATAGCAACAAAATAAATGAAGGCACTTCCCATTCTCACACCCTTGTCGCCAGTATATGTTATTTCTTAAATCTTATTAACCAAAAATCACTAGAATTAAGCACATGGTGGTGATGATGAGTAGTCATAATCTACGTTGCACGGATACGGCTCAAAACCCACGTATCCTGTGTCGGATACGCGCGGATACCCGGATACACGGATACTTCACCGGATACGTATCCAGCCGTATCAAGCGATTTTTTGTTCTAAAAAATTAATAAAACAACTCGAATATGGGTTACCGGTACAAAAATACCCTAATCCTTCCCGTATAAAGCCACCAACACCTAAGCTAGATGGAAACGTGACCAAGATAGAGCTGCGTCGCTGCCGTTATGAAGCTTTTTTGACGAACAGCCATATAAAGGTACTCCCATATATCCTGATCTGTGTTTTAAAATTAGAAATTAGTAATTTTTATATATTATTAATTTTAATTATACATATCTAGACGTATCCCCGTATCCATGTTTTCAAAAAATCGACGTATCGCGGTATCGCCGTATCCGTATCCGTATCGCCATATCTGGGCATCCTAGGTCATAATTCATCAGCATATGCTTACTCATTAGTACATCGATCAATTCTTGCATTTTGTAGGTTCTAGATGAAGCAGATCGGATGCTGGATATGGGTTTTGAACCGGAAGTCAGGGCTATTTTAAGCCAAACATCATCGGGTTAGTCCCTCTCCCCGATTGCAAGGTCTGTGCTACTTACAGGTGCAAGCTTCACGAGTTGCTGCTGCCTGCCAACGTCTGTGAAGTTTCACTGCATGCTTGGCAACAGTTGCGGTAGCCTGCACAATCTCATCAAAGTCTCCGCCGTTTCTCGTTTGTTCCTTCGCCTAGATGGCCGTGGACCTGTAGCTCACTCATAAATGTATTATTGCTGTACGTTCTGGTACTCAAGGGTGTCATCCAGGCTAGGTTCTCAATTGATCTAGACGGCTGCCAAATGTGGGCACACCACTTAAACCGCCAAGCGCCAACGTGAAAAGCCATGGACTTGTGGACTTCATTTAGTGCAAGAAACAACTAGAAATGTGCACTGCACTATGAATTTTGAGCATCCTGTATTTATTACGAAGAAAAAATTGTGATGATTGTACTATGTAGAAGCAATAGGTGGCACTTCCATGATCTAGATGGACTGCATTCAAGAAGCAATAAGTTACAAGGCAATTTACACCGTTCACTGCTTATCAGTGTATCTTTATTTTAGTTGGCTTATTACTAATACCATTTTTTCTCTAGAGGTCTCTGCACTGTGGCTCTATGTTTTTTTTATATGATTCATAAAATGTACAATTGTCTTGCGCAGTGCGTCAAATGGTTATGTTCAGTGCAACATGGCCGTTTGCTGTCCACCAGCTAGCACAAGAGTTTATGGATCCAAATCCAATAAAGGTAATGTTTCTCTGTTTTCACCTTTTATGGTACCTGATTGGTTGTGCCTGAACATGTATAACCTTGTTGTAGGTTGTTGTTGGATCAGAAGATCTTGCAGCTAACCATGACGTGATGCAAATTGTTGAAGTATTGGATGATAGAGCACGAGATTCCAGATTATTAGAATTGCTTACAAAATATCATCAAGGACAGAGGTAAATTGCAGTACAAATTGCACATGCTGTTGGTAGCCAAGCAGCAAAGACAGATTAAAACTGTAGAGATATGAAAAGCTACTCATCTTGAAATCGTATAACTATTTAGCCCACTTGTTCGTTCTCAATTTTCCAGCTTAGATTGTCATTGTGGGTTCCTAGTAGTGTTATGTCCTTGTATGGCAAACCATCGATTCCAATAGTTGCTTCAGTTATTTCTCGACCTTTCTTCCTCTGCATTGGCATAGTAAGTCTGGAGGCTAGCATATCTCCCAACTCAGGCTGGGCGTTCAGGAATTCCCGAAATTTCGGGACGGGATATTCGGGAAAAACAAAATTAGGGATTCAAGAAATGACTCCTGAAATTTCATGATAAAAACTAAATCCCAACAATTCGGGATCAGGATCGGGATTTCCCGGATATCCCGAAGTTCAGAACAGAGCTCGTCGCCTTCGTCTCGTCAGGTCAGGGAAGATGGACTCGCGCTGCATCGGCTCGTCGCCTTCGTCTCGTCGTGGACGAAGCAGTGGCCGGCGACATGATGTGGAAGACGCCGGTCGCCGGTGCTGCCGTGCTGGGCTGGGGCCTAGCCGCCTAGGGGACAGGGGGAGTTGGGGGCGCTGGCCGCTGGTGGAGTTTGGCCTGGTGAAGTTGGGGGGCGCCGGCCGAAGCTGCGTCGGCGGCTGATGTCTGCGCAGCTCAGGGTGCGCAGCTCAGGGTGGGCGTCTGACCGTTGGACCACATCGAAGGCGGCGGCCAGGTTGAGGGAGGCGGCGACCACGGGGAAGTAGAATCGGGGCTGGAGCGCCGGGCGCCGCCGCCAAGATGCGCCAGCTGCACGGTCTGTCCGTGAGTCCGTCGAGGGCTCGAGGCTGCTGGCTAGGTCAAGGCAGGAGACTAGGGATTGGAGAGCTAGCTCGCGGAACTTGGACCTGTGATTTGGTCCGAATACACTGCGCACGCTGGGCCAATGGGCTTTTCTGTTTTTTTTTGGGATATTCGGGATGTTCGGGTTTCAGCGCACCAATCCCTAATTTCCCTAAATAATTTCGGGAAATCAGATCACCTTCCCAAAAATGCGATCGGGGTTTTCGGGTTTGGGATATTCGGGTTCGGGATCGGGATTCGGGATCGGGAAATATGCCCACCGTGACTCCCAACCCTTCTCCCTGTAGATCTTGCAAGCTGTCAAGTATGATTGGTGGATCCATACTTCCCTATTTTCTTACCTTTCTACTCCCATATGTTTTGCTGGGAAATTTTCTAGCAACATTTGGAAGCAATAGAAACTACACCATTAACTCTGAGAAGTTAGCCATGATTGGTGAACAATCATTTGGAAGCAGTAGAAACTGCAGCTTAAACTCTGAGAAGTTGGGCATGATTGGTGAAGTTTCTACTGCTTCCATATTTTGCTGTCTCATCTGCACCTTTATAGCAATATTATGGCAACTTCTCAGAAAAGCAATGCTAAGGCTCATGATTTTGTTTTTGCTTAGATGGGATAAGTTTTAATGTTATTTAGTTAAGCCGCCAGTTATTAGTACAATAATATTCCTTTCCACAAAGATGAATTTTCTGTACATATAAACTGGCATTAAGTTTTTTTTAACTTTTCCTTCGTAGTTAATATTGATCTAAGAAAATTGCACTTTGCTTGATGCAACAGCAACAGGGTTTTAGTTTTTGTGCTGTACAAAAGAGAGGCTGGGCGAGTAGAAGCAATGCTTAATAAAAGGTAGCAGATTTCTTTTCTGTTTGCAAGTTAATATTTCTACAAGTTATTTCCCCAGTTATAATTTAATTAGTTTAATTCTATATGTGTTTATTCTGAAGGGGGTGGAAAGCTGTTTCTGTTCATGGAGACAAGGCCCAGCATGATAGAACGAAAGCCTTATCTTTATTTAAAGATGGAAAATGTCCTTTAATGGTGTGCTTATTCTATCCGCCCTCCACTTAACTCCTGAATAGTTCATTTTATAGCTTTGTAGTGACTAGCATCTAAACATGTCTTCTTCCTTATTGGTTATGAGTTATGACACATATTTTCAGCACTTGAGCACTGATGTTCCTTTCTTCTTCCAAAGTTCAAAGAATGACTTCAGAAAACTCATAATAGTTTTTAAAAAAGCATGTAGAAACTACAGTGGATCATGTTTTTTCAAGTTCTTGTGACTTGTTAATTTGTAGTCTACATAAAAGAACTAGAATGTTGAAGTAAAAAACATTTTTAGGTGCTTGTGTTTGTGTTTATCCACAATGAGGTTAAAAAAAGATTAGTTGCTTGTGTTTGTTTTCAGCCACAGCCCACAAGAATGTAAATACTTTTCCGCGAAACTGGAAATTTGAATATAAAAATTAGTCATCATTTACATGTGAGAATAGTTGGAAAGATTTTTTTTTTTTGGGAAGGGGGCACCAGTCAGCATCATCACCTGCACTTGGTTTTTATAAACTATATGTAACTATTTATTTATTTGTTGTTTCACTATGTTAGTGTTTACTATTTTGTAACATTGCAGATTGCGACGGATGTTGCTTCACGCGGACTTGATATTCCTGATGTCGAAGTTGTCATTAATTATAGCTTTCCTTTGACCACGGAGGATTATGTACACAGGATTGGAAGGACAGGTCGTGCAGGCAAGAAAGGTGTTGCACATACATTCTTTACTCAAGTGGACAAGGTACTAGAGTCAGAGATCATGTGCACACCAGACATGGAAGTTTAAGCTATACCTAATGTAATGTTGCTACTATTATCCCATGTACAGGGACTTGCTGGTGAGCTTGTCAATGTTTTACGGGAGGCTGATCAAGATGTTCCTCCAGGCCTCATGAAATTTGGCACACATGTCAAGAAAAAGGTTTGTGGCTTGCTGTAAACTTTTTCACGTCGCATATGCAGAAAATACATGGGATGAAGGGAGTAGTAGTGGACAGCTGCAGTGACGATAACATATTGACCAATACATTGATTATGTACACGTTATAGTGTCATACCTTCAGTATAAACGGACATGAAATTATTAATTAGTTAATGACAATAAAAGATTGAAAGATTATGTTGGTTATCATGTTATCTGTTGCTGATGTGTGCGATCTGACTTGAACTTATTTGTTTTAAATTTATATCATTGAGTCTCCAAAGTCGTGGTCACAAAGTATCCAAAACCCAGGATATATACATTTATTTATAAGTAATGATTGTTTATTCTAATCCCTCTGTCCCAATATATAAGACGTTTTGGCAGGCTAAAAGAGCTTGCCGAAACGTCTTATATATTGGGACAAAGGGAGTACATTCTTATAGTACTAGAAAGACATGGTGTGTACATTATACTCAAAACTAAGAAAATAATTTTACATTAGAAAATATTGGCAGTTGATCTAAAGTACATTTTATGTACCCAGATTAAGCGTTTATGGCAAACCAATAAACTTATTAATTGGTTTTATTTACATCTTATATCATGGGACGGAGGGAGTAGTATCGAGGCCTTTGCCTGTCTGTTTAAGATTGGCTGATGTATAAATTGGAGATGAAGCCTGTGAAGCAGTGTTAGATGGAAAAAGCATTTGCTATGACAGATAGCTTAATACCTTATTATTGGTTCCTTATTCATTAATTAGTTTTTTTTTTTGACATCGTAGAGTTGAAATTTTTGCCCTAGAGTAATTTCAATGGAATGCCCTTGACATTATGCTAATTGTTTTTGGGCAGGAATCAAAGATATATGGTTCCCACTTCAAGGAAATCAGAGCAGATGCTCCTAAATCAACAAAGATCACGTTTGGTGATTCTGATGAGGAGTAACTAACGTCTTGCTGGTGTATTTTCTTGATTGCTAGATAGCAGTTAGAAAATCCTTCCTATCATAGTATTGTTTTGATTTAGGTTAGTTGATGATGCAATCTTGTTAGTTGATGATGCAATCTTTTATGTTGTTCTTCATGAGCCATTATGGTGGTTTGTATGTCCTGCAGCTTCCATCCTTAGAAGGAACAAAAAACAGTGAATTAAAGATATATCAAAATTATTCATTATCTGATTTGATAGTCAAAGCTGCTGACTCACTGGAGGAAATGTTTGTTTCCTTTGAACTGGGCATATAATTGTGTTAAACTCATCAGTAAAATTATTAGCATATCACTTACAAATATCCTGGACATATTACTATAATTGAACCGTTTGTTGTTATGGTCCATCTAATTTGTTTTATAGTGTAAACATATTAGCTACATACACATGCATGCGGGAAGATTTTCCAGGCCTGCTAACGAAGTAGGATATTCTTTGGAAGAGAGCTTGTATTGTTTAACAAGATCCTTAGGTCGGTCTGCACATGTTGGCATCTTCTATTCCTGGCTCATTGGGGATATTATGCCTTTTGATTGTCATGGTTACAAAATTAGAAAAATCTATTGAAATTATGAAATGTTATAATTATATTTTCGGAAAATCTAATCAGCAGCCACCTGATTTTTGGCAAAATGCGACGCTCCTTTGTGATCCGTCGTGCATGGACGGTCCCATTCTGCGCACGTCGCCTCTCGGGCCTTTTGTGAACTCTCTATTCTGTCATTCCTCTTTCCCGATCCAAATCTTCTCGATCCACTTGTTTTCATGCGGTGACATCGGAAGCTCATGTCTCTCCCTTGATTTTTTTTTGAACAAGGGGTGGGCACATGCCCTCATTTGATTAGCTCAAAAGCACGGTACAGAGATGATTAGAACATGTCCAACAGCAGCTCCATATTTCGGCGCCCTAAAACACGATTGCAGTACGCTGTATCCTGTTTTAGCGCGCGGTGATCGATTTTGCTTTTTCAGACACCCAAAAACACAGCGCGCATACTACAGCAGTTTTACCGGACTTTTACAAAGGAGACCCTAACTCTTATAAATAGGTCCCTCACGAAAAATTGAAAAAAGCAATCAGGCCCCAATCATTGGTGGAGCTAGCTAGCTGCTGTGTGCAACACACCACGGCATCATCTCCGTCTCTGCCCACGGCGCCGGAGAGGCTGTGCGCGAGGCAGCAGCGCCTCCGCTTCCGGCCGGCCGGCGTTGTGCCTCCGCCGCTGCTGCTCGCCAGCCCTGGGATTTGGCTATGGGCGGCGCGATGCCAGCGACGGGCGACGCGATTCCAGCAACGGGCAACGCGATTCCGGCGATGCGCGATGAAACTTCCGAGTGGCAGTTGGTTCTCGCGCGTTCGTCCAGATTGTGTAGCGTGCGGTAGCGGACGCGTCAAATCTGAAGCATAGAGTACCGCTCCAGAGTGCGTGCTGGATGGTTTTCTCGGCGTGCTCTATTGTACAGCTTCTGTTGGAGCATCTTTCCACACGCTAAAAGGTCGTTATTTACAGCGCGCACTGTTTTTAGTGCTTCTGTTGGAGCTGCTTATACAATGTCTTGCTTGTTTAAATTTGCAAAGTGATTCAAAACAGGACAAGCTTGTTTAAATTTGCAAAGTGATTCAAAACATGACAAGCTATGTTGCTATGAGCTGGATTTGTGCATGGACGTGTAGGGTGCGAATCTAAAGATCGCAACGCACACAGTTGTGAACTATTCTGTTTGTGTTTCTAGAAATGTGGCGCATTGATGCTTGAAGAGGCTGGATGTTTGTCTTTGATTTGCATCACCAAGGGCCTGATCTCCCAAAGCATAGATGAATGAGCAATGGTGAAGAAACCTGCAGATAATTTTGTCAAATGTGCCGCCATGTCCGTAGCAAGCGCAAGTGCTTTGCTTTCTGCAATAGGAGCTGATGGAATATTGTGGGCTGCCGCAAATACAAAGAGGTCAGTACAGCCGTGATGTTCTGACTAGGTTGCAAAGATGCCTAACCCGACCACAGAAGCTTCTCCATTGATAGATGGTTTCCAAGATGCATCAACATAAAATCTGGGCCCTGCAAGGAAACAAAAATCGTTGTCTTGGAAGGCCTTTGATGATTGAGTTGTCAATTCATGTAAGGGTCTCGGTTCTGGATTAATTTCTTGATCCTGCAACAACAGAGTATTAGTGGCGATTGCAATTTAATAAGGTTTGTTTTGTTTCCTGCAATTTAATAAATGGTCATTCCTTCATTTCCATAAGCACCAAAGAAAAATAAACACCGTATTTATATGTGCATGTCGATTTTTGACTATTGCAGATATAGAATTGCAGGTTTGGGCAAGGGTAATAAACCATGGATCATGAAACCAAGCTGCTCTCGCAAATGGATAAGAAAAGGATATATGTGTTGAGTTCAGTCCAAACCCCATCTCCTCGCAGCGGCGGGCAGAAGCTCCAAGCCTCGTCTCCACACCATGTGGGCGCTATAGCTGGACACTGTCCACGTTGTTGCCGGCGGGCTGATGAGCGCGCGCCCTCGCATCTGAGCGTCGCCGCCATTCTTTCTCTCTCCCTCTTCTTGTTTGATTCGCTGGCCGACCCGTTCCTCATATAGCTGGCCAAACGGGCCGGCCCGTAGCACGTTTTTTTGGCCCGACACACACGAGCATGGCACGACACGACCTAAATGGGCCGCGGCATGGCACGAGCCCGTTAGTGCCTAGGCCGCTCCTCGATTTGAAGCATGCGGGCCGATACGGCACGATTAGCTATTACATAATATAATATATATTAGATTTATAGCTATTTTTACCTATTTTTTGAATTTATAGCTAGTTTTACTTATTCTGAATTTTGTACATATTTTTCATGGGTCGAACGTGCCGTGCCGAGCTATCGGGCCGCATCCGTTCCAGCGTGCCGTACCGAACCTCGAATCGAAGGCCCGTGGACCGGCACGGCACAAATAGAAACTTGCCGCTCGTGGGCAGTGCCGTGGTGTGCCCGTGCCTGGCCGCCCGGTTGGCCAGCTATAGTTCCTCAGTGGCGCGTCCTGCTCCCTTAGCTCCGATGTCGTCGGCTGTAGCTTCGCTGCTCTGCTCGCTTCCGACTCCCGAGCAAAGTTCAAAAAGGCATCGTCTCGCCGCAGGTCCGGCTCGGGCTCCCTCTCGCCGGGGTCCTGTGCTCCGCTCATCCTCGCAGACGTCCCCATCTCCTCCGATTTGGTCGCAACTGCTCATCTGAGCGAGCCATGCACCTAGTCCCTGTTTAGATCGCGCACGCATGCAACTGATCGGGAGTACATCGACCAGGCCTAGTTGGGCATGCATGGGCATTGTTCATCCATTCAGCAGCTTTGCTGATTGCTTATTCCTGGATGTGTGTATCTGAAGATTGAACCACGTGACACAGTGAAATTGACACCGACTTGCCTCAACACCCGTGACAATTAAGGTTATGTCCAGCATCTCAACTCCTATTGTGTTTTCGGACGCAACTTGGTCTCCATGTCCGGACGGCAAGCCAGCGATTGCCGGACTTAGGTATTTTCATTCAGCTCGGTGGTGATCGACATTGTTCGCAGCTCTGTGTCTCAGAGTACAAAAAGAATTGGGAGGAAAGACATTTTGTGAGGACGGTGTACAAAAGAAAATCTCCGGTATTTAAAAATGGCTTTGCACGTAACATTTTTTTTCTCTTTTTTATACCGATCGCACAAAATGTCTTTTCGATGCGAAACTTTTTGTACGGATAGAAAATAACGCGAGGGGATGAGAATGAGATCTAAGGCGAGACGGCGTCGATAGAGATGTGTGGTGCAAGGCAGCGTGAGGTAGCAAGGGGGGGAGAGGAGCGTCAGAGCGAGGCAATTGAGGGAGGGAGTGGAGGGTGGGGAGCGACGCAATGCGGCGAGCCGCGAGCAGATAAGTGAAGACAGCGGTAGGTCAGGCCGGTTTTGGACTAGGGCACACGTATTACTAGCGTGGGCAGTTGGCCACACCAATACTATTTTCTTTAAATATCCACACATATATACACAGATTTAACCGGCTTTGGAAACAACTTACTACCGGCGTGTCATCCAAATATGATGAGAACATTCCTATTATAGATGTAACCACAAGTATTGCACCACCTCCAATACAAGGACATAATTAGATCTCATGCCAGCCAACTATTTCTACAAGCTACTCCTAATATAGTAGTTTTAGAGTCGTATTATTTATGGGCCAGGGCGCATGAATTTCCAGACCAAAAGTTCAGTGCGGTTTTAGACTCCGTATTGAGAAAGGAAAGTCCAACTAGGGTTGGACTCGGCCGCCACCCCATGGCTGACCGAAAACCCCATCCTTTCCTTCTTATATAAAGTCTAGTGCGGCATGTGGGAAAGGAACATGAAGGACAACTGATGAATGCACAGAGAAATGCTGGGAAAACAAACATCTACCAAATTCAGAACCTTCTGACAGTTAGCCGGAAAATACAACCTGCGAGGTACAACAGTTTGAATCACAGTTACTTGCGTCTCCAACGCTTATTTAAAACTAAGAAGGGAACTTTCCCTTGTTTACGTTACAACCAATTCTTCATTGTTTCCTTGGCTGAATTACCATCTTCATGTCTAGTTAGACTTTGCCTCAATGACCCTTCTCGCGAAAGATGGCAAACAAAATGATGCAGTGTGGAACTGAGAAAAATAACAATAGTAAGATAACAGTAGCACAAGATTGGAAGGGAAGCGTCTGTTGCAAAAACACACCTGGGAATTGTAAAACTTGAGAGGTCCTTTTGATTTTGTGGAGTACTCGTCCTCCTCTATGTTAAAAACAGGATGCTGGAAATCAACAATAGGCCCATCCGTAGAGCAAAGCATGAAACCGATCACTCCACTGCAACAAAAAATTATAAACACGAGGGCTCAAGAAAGGAACACCGAGTTTGGTCACATAGACAAGATCAGTTGATCATACCTAGGGTATGTAGGTACTGTAGTCCATGCATAGTTAACTGAGCCTTTGAAAACTTGGCGACAATTGGTGACAATATCTTCTATAATGTGCATATGAAGCCATATGCTCTCTGCTTGAGTGCAGACAACTCCACCTGGACGCAAAGCTCTGGAAACTGACTGGAAGAAAGGTTTCTCAAAAAGCTCTTGGGCAGGACCTGTTTTAGGTAGAGAGACACTGATGAATCACCAACAAGCGAGAACATCCAAATATCGGTATGAGAGTTACAACATTAACCTATTGGATCAGAGGAATCGACAATTACTGCATCGTAAGTACCCTCGGGAGTATTTTTCAGAAAGGCAACACCTGCATAGAGGGAAATTAACAAAGTGCAAAATGTCACATCAAGGAAATGTTTATCAAATAGATCTTCACCAATTATGAACTGAAACGGTAAACTCAGGACTCAAGATTCACACTTTGCAATTGAAAGATAAAACACAAGGACACATGCGAGGATAAAAATTGGCCAACACGCTGGCTGGAACCATCGACACGACAAGCAGAGCTCATCAATGGAACTTCCAATGCAGCATCACCCATTCCAACTACTATGCCAGAATATGGGAATTCATTTTTCTCGGAATTATACTCAGAAAATTCAAAAATTTAGGAACATTCACAAGCACAATGCATTAGGACGAGGTACCAACTACCAACCAAAACATAATAAGAAGTTAACACAAGAGTGTACTAGAATAAGAAGCTTCCTTGTATAGGCCATACACTGAGCCACTCAGTTGCAAAACAGAAGACTCAAACGTCGCCATATATCTGTTGGTATGACATCCTTACCATCTCCAATGTGCAATGAAACACGAGGATCTTCAAATCCAAGAGCAAGATGAGGAAAAAATTGCTTGGAGACCTGCATAATTGAACAGAAAAAAGTATAAGTCTTAACTACAGAAACAAAACTACAGACAATGACCAATAAATTATTCTGCAAATTATTTCAGTTAACTGGTTCTGTATTTTCAGATATCACAGCAGAGAATAATGACACAATAGACTGCTATAAACAAGAAATATTTTTCAATACAGAAGATGTAAGCCAGCACCGCACTTAAAAAATAATAATCAAGCAGGAAGCAGCATCCATCAGCAAGCTTTAAGAATCTCATTTCAGCAAGAATATAGAATGACAGCTGAACTTACCGCTTTGGTTACTCATTTATTTGATTAATTAACGGCATGTTTAGTTCATGACTAACATTGCAACAACTAGGCAAACCATGGCTGATACAAAAGGTGTGGCGGACAGACAAAATGGCCACAACAAGTTGGCAAGATTTGGCAGGAAACTGAACGTATAACAGGTGGACCATATGGGTAAGTGTGATAAGCCACAATAGTGGCAATTAACCAAACACATGCCTAAGGTATTGTGGCACAACATGCCAACCTTAGGCTACAAACCGAAAATGCCCTAAGACTGCCACAAAGTTTACAGGATCGCAAACAAACAACTTCAGCTGGTGCTTCAGAAAACAATATGGATTCAAGAAGCAGGACAGATAAGGACCATAGAAAATATCAATTAAACATACAGATTGATTTGTACACAAGTTAGTGTTTGGATCATGAAATAGATTAGGCACATTCCTAACAACGGTATCAAAGACATTTTCAAACTCAAGGCTTCTTTGTTAGAGAGCATACCAGTAGTGTATCTTAAATTTTTTGCCCAATGGGCCAAAGGCTAGGTTTTATATTTGTACTGAGAGGAGAAGACCATTAACCATAAAACACCCTCGAGAAGACACTACAGCTAAGCTTATGACTTCCAAAAGAGCTACAAAATATTATTAAAATGGTAAGGGTCCAAAGACTAGAGATAGGGGACCGAAAAGTCATATTGTAGCTCGTCCTACATGTAGGACGTTTTTATAATTTTTCCGAAATTAACAGTTTGAACTTTCAAAGAATTCTAAGATTAAACATGGAGGTTGACAATGACAATACTCTAATGTGATGAAACTTTTCAACTCGAATTTTTTTTGTATTCCGGCCTACACAAGAAAGACAAATTCTGAAAAAACTGAAAAAATCGAAAGTTTTAGAATTTTTGAAACTTTAAGTATCGTTTTTTTTTTTAAAGGGCTACAGGTAGAGGACCGGCTTTATTCAACAGCTGGCAAGGACTAATCTTGAGTTGATTAAAGATGCTGAGTCTTGGTGAAACGTTTGATTCTTGCATCGCATAGTTGGTAATGGGGTACATGGTGTCTATCTATGCTAAGACTTAGTTCAACTCTAAGAATATTTAACTTCCTAACAAACCAACCTCTCCGCAACAGTGAAACTCTTACTCTAGTAAGATGATCTCTACTTCTTAACTTTATTTGGTTCCTAACTGATCCTAATCTGCCAAATTTCTGCTGCATGCATGCATTTAAAGGAAAGGAAATGGATCTCACATCTACCACCATCTTATCAATTTCGCAAATGTCAATTTGTTCCACTGTGGAATGTCGCGAAACCTCACGCAGAACACCGCCATCTCCACCTCCAATAACCAAGACCTGCATATCATCAAACAATTAGAGACTGACTTCATTCAATATATACAACATCTGACAAGTATGAATGTGCAATTGGCCTTGTAGCAACCTTGGTATTGCAATTGTGTTCTTACAGATTTGCACTACCTTATGCCAGACATTACAGGTTGGAACAATTTTAAGCTGAGGAAATGGAAACAACTAAGTAATAGTTAAGTTTAGAAGTTATCCATACGACATCGTCAATTATTCATGCTATCACCCTGCGCTTTGTACAGTGAAGAGTCAAAGTTACTCCATCCCATTGTATAAGACGCCAAGTAAAGATTCCTTAATGATAGAGGAATAAAGAGAGGATGTCATCAAGTAGCCCAAACTAACTACTCCCTCCGTTCTTTGATGTAGAAGGTGTATAGTTTTTTGATAAAAAATTCATAATATAAGGTGTATTTGCTATTTATGAACAATTTGACCCATCAAAAAATGAGACCTAGCGCCAAAAGAGGGATTTAACAGATTGTATTCATTTTGCGCCTATTAAGAACTCATGTCTCGTGATTTTTTCTAGAAAAAATGAGTACACTGTATGCAAAATATTCGTGCAGAAAACTATATACACCCTAAATTCAGGAACGGAGGGAGTAGTATATAACCAAACTGTTAGATATTCATTGCATTCTGCTTCAAATGATAAATACCCCTCCGTCCCAATGCCCAATGCATGCTGCGTCCTTGTTTTTGGTGTTTTAATTTTGACCACTAATTTAACCAATATAAAACATGTGTCATTTGTTATAAAAAAAATATATCATTAAATAGGGAACATGGTTGTCGTCTGCATATATCTCATGGTACTCGTTTGCTTTTCTAATATGCAGCATATTTTGTCTTGTATTCTTAGTACAAGGGAAAACCAAATCGCTAGACTGCTAGAGTAAAGCAAACCAGAACAAGATGTTCTAAATAAGGACTGTTGGATAAAAACTGCACAAATAAAAAGGTATAGTGAAAGAGGCACACAAATTACCTTCTTGGGTTCTTTGATAGAGCACAGGGGAAGGTGGGTAATCATCTCTTGGTAAGCACACTCATCCCTCTCAGTTACTTGAATCACTCCATCCAGGACAAGCACCTTCCCGTAGGTAGAGGACTGAAAAGAGAAAAACAACACGGTTTTGACTTTCCACTTTAAGTGGAGACGGACAGATTAGAGGAAGTTGGGCCAATTAGTCCAATTGCGCGCAATCTCTACATGGGAGCAGAACAGAGGTGCCCGACCATAATGGAAAGGACCATCGCAGTTCCAACCTAGATCCTAGCACGGACAGGTTCCCTGCCTCTCGTGTGCCTCCCTGCCGGTAGTAAGGCTCTAAGCCGCCAAGACCTGGTCAAGGTATAACTACAACATTCCCATCTATTCCCCATGTTTGCCCATTCCCCATTGGCGTGCAACCACATGGCCAACCTACCTCACGGATGGAGTCTTTCACACCAGGCTGCAGCTCGGCATGAGAACCTGCCAATCGTCTTGCCCCTACTCCAAGGAATTGTGCCGGCACGTGCTAGAGCTGCGAATGAAGGACAACTTCGATGCTCCTGGAAGCTCATTCTGCCGCAGTCCGTCGCCATGCAGCCGGAGTGCTCATGTGTGCTCGTGCCGCCGAAGAGCTCCAACTATTCCACGAGCTCTCCTCCATCTCAGTCTCCCTCAACACCCTGATTGATGCCTAATTCCTCCCGTAGTGCTCCGCTGAGGACAGCCTTGCGCCCACACGTCAGATGGCTGCTCATGGTCTAAGGACGCGCCGTGGTAGAGTGACGTCTGTTGTCACTCGTCTTTCCGATGGAGGAGGTCACGCCACGGTCTATCACCATTGGAGATCCTCCATTGGCTCCATCGCATGTTGTGAGGTCTTCGCCGCAGGTTAACGTCACCTCTCTCTATTCCATTCCCGTGGACACAAACATGCTAGATACACTTTTAGAGCAACTCTAGCATATACCGGATAACTTGGTACCGGAAAATTGGTATCCGGTTGAACTGGAATTTTTTTGTAGTACCAAATTTTGCTCTAACAAATTAGATACCAAAGAAAGAACCCTAAAACATACTGGACCCGCAAATCAATAGGTTTTCTTTTTTCCTTCTTCCTCATGTCCCCTTCCACCGGCCCACGCCCCTACCCCGCCAGCCCGTGCCCTCTCCTCGCTGCCCGGCCGAGTACTGGAGTACTAGCTCACCGGGGTCGCCGGCCGTGGACGTTAGCTGGCCGTGGTCGCAATGTGCGGGGCGAGCTTGCGCGCACACGAGCCCTCGCGCAGTTTTGGACCAACGCGCTTGGGCTTCTGACAGCGACGGGAGGACCACCGGACGTGGGCGCCGGAGGAGGAAGAAAAGCTCGCGGCCTAACTCCCTGCTGCCTCCCCGCCCTGGTCGAAGCTCGGCATCCGCCGGTCCGCCGCCGCCCCGGACCATCCCTCTGAGCTCTCTGATCTCATCATCGGCGAACCCCACCCCCACCGTTAAGTTTGTTTCTTGCCTCTGCCGCCTTCGCCTCGGCTCGCCGCGCCTTAGGTGGCTTTGGCTCGGCCTGCGCCCTCCGAATCAAGTTTCCGTGCTGGTCAGGTGGAGAGAGAATTTGGGGAGGGGAGGAAAATTGGGAACGGAGAGAGGAAGGAGAAGGAAACGTGGACAGGAGAAGACCACATGGGTGGGACCCACCCACGCGATGCGCCTGCACGAGGCCGAGCAACCGCTGGAGCGCTCGTCAGCTCGACATTTCGGGACGCAAGCTAACTGCTAGCGGTGGACGCAAGCTAACTAGCTAGCAAGCTGATCGATTCGGACGCAACCTAGTTAGCTAGCAAGTCACTGGCCGAGCAGCGGCCGTCGGTGAACCCAGCCCCGCTCGCGGCGGCCCACACCCACGGCTACGCATGCTCGCTTGACTGCTACGGCGGCGCTCAGCCCCTTGTCCTCACGATTTGGTCAAAAATCGATCGAAATCCACGAGACGTGGTGAAACACGGCTCGGATATGGTCAGAAACGAGACCCGCGGTGGAAGTTGGCCGGATTCCGGCGAGTTCAGCGCCGGTCGGTGACAGTTGGGATGAAACTTTCTTCCCGCCAACCACCTTGCGGGTATCCGGTTCACAGGAAAATCCTCTTCAAAACTGAACATATGGGGTACAGGAGGCGAAATATATTGTTCCCAGATAAATTTTTCCTATATGGTACCATAGCGGTATTTGTTCTTGCGGTGGAAGTTGGCCGGATTCCGGCGAGTTCAGCACCGGTCGGTGACAGTTGGGATGAAACTTTCTTCCCGCCAACTACCATGTGGGTATCCGGTTCACAGGAAAATCCTCTTCAAAACTGAAACATATGGGGTATGGGAGACGAAATATATTGTTCCCCGATAAATTTTTCCGATACGGTACCATAGCGGTATTTGTTCTGGCAGAATTAATTTCCAGGCAGGGGCTTATCCGGTATCTGCTAGAGTTGCTCTTAGACCGTCAAACATGGGGTATGTATTTTGTGCAACAATTACAGCAAAATACCGTGCTCGGCAAAAAAAGGGTGGACGGTTTTGCGCAAAAACTCCTGCAACAGGTTGTGTTATCTGCAATTTGCTCAACGGATTAAGGAGGTTGTTGGTGCAAGAAAAGACACGTGCCTGAAAAACCAATACATTTTGGTATTCTGATTTCCCTTGGAACAGAACTTTTTCCACCTTCAGCGAGTGTGCCTCACCTACCATTGACACGAAAGGATTAAAGAAAAACAACGGCAAGATATCAAAAATGGCACAAAAGCAGTCATGGAAAAGAAGGGACTAGCACGAGAATTGTTGGGGGAAATAGCTAGACGCACGATTGGCACGTATAGTCAGGCTCCAATGCTGATATACCACAAATACATAGCAGTGCTGCCAATTATCGACATTTTTTAGAACTAGCCTCTTAAATTGGTATAGAAATTCAGCTGCAACACTGATGATAAGTTCAGTCCTTAACAAAAAAAGAAGAGACTGAAGAATTCAATCCGTACATTACTACTGAAACTGAAATACGAGCAAAAACAAAATAGTAACAAAAAAAGCAGGATCATAGAAGAAACTAAGGTAAAAACAGAGGACGGGCCCTAGAGCGCGACTAACCAGGCCACATGGGGCTAATCTCAGAGAACCATCCAGGGATGACGGCGGAGATCCCCGCCTGCTCGCCGGCTCCGTCCACCGCTGGAGCGACCTCGCTCTCCCGCGCCCTCTTCGCCGCAGCCTCGGCCTCCATCCCAAAGACCTAAACGCGCAACACAGAAGCCACAAAAAGGCATTGCCCTTCATATCCCATCAAATCACAACCAAAATTGCAACCTAGCAGCAGCGTGTTGACGGCCACTTGGAGAAAGAGGAGGACAGCGGAAGAGAGCAAACCTAGAGCACGACGACGAGGTCGGGGGCTGGCTGGGTGAAGGCGGCGGCTAGGTTGAAGAGGAGGAGCGCTGTCAGCCGCGGCCTTGAGATTAGGGCTTTTTCGGGTTGTTGGGGGCGGCGCATCGAATAAATAACGAACGAGCCAGCGGGAAGGCATCTCTGCCTCGTTGAGAAGCGCACGATAGGTGGGTCCTCATTTTCAGGTGGAGTAGCGTCAGTGTCTTGAGTGGAAATGATTGAGCACGCTTTTCTTTTCTTTTTAGGCTCCCGGTATAATTTGGAGAAACAAAGTTCTTGGCACATGGCCGAATCAATACCTTGCTGAGGTGTAACATCCCCATTTTGGGCTTTTGGTAATTAGGAATTGATATGTGTGCATCATGAGCATCATTTGCATTTTTTTAAACAGATTAGCTAGTTCTCAGTCGCCTGAGAACTCACGAGTTTTCCCCGGCCGTCCGATCTACCGCGCCAAGATTCGGTTTTTTGATTTTTTTCGCGTGAGCGCGTCTGCGTGTTACGTGGTTAGTTGTGTGGGCCGGGCGGGTGTTCGCGCTTTTTATGGGCTTTTTATTTGGGCTGTTGCGTGGGCTGGTTTTGTGTGCTTTGATTTAATCGTTTTTTTTTCATGGCGAAGTGGGCGGAGTGGGCGGAGTGGTGGAGAGAGAGCAGAAGTTGCAGAAGTTGAGAGGGCGGAGGGGCGGCATGCGATTTTCAGAGCGGCGCTTCTTTTCTTCCTCTCCGGTGTAGGCCTTTGACGTTCCTCGTCGCCGGTCGGAGGTTTGTTCTTCCTCGTCGCCGGCGGAGGTTTCTTCTTCCTCGTCACCGCGTTCTTTAGATCCGCCCCCTTTTTTTGTACTAATGAATGTCGGGGGTCGGTAGTAGTTCCTGTGTAGTGGGGTGAGGCCGTGAGGGGTTGGATTTTGATCCTGTTTTGTGTGTTTTGTGATGTATCATGTTATTTTTTGCTAGTGATTTTCGCTTGTCCCAACCATATTTAGTAGGTTGATTTTGATTTTGTGGCAAATGTATGTGCAGTTCATAGCAGAATGATGTGGATGCATTTTTAGGAGTTTTGTAAACCTTTTTGTTAGTTGTAGAATGATGTAGATGCACCCCTCTAGGATTGGGGGTGCAGAATGGTGTAGATCCCCTCTAAGAATGGGGTTTGCAGAATGATATAGATGCATCCCTCTAGGATGGGGTTTTCAGAATGATGTAGATTCATTCCCTCTAGCAATTTCATTGAATACAGATTTTTGGTGATTTGTTTCAGGTCTTTGCTCGTCTGAGTCTAAGCAAAACATAATCATGTTTGTTCAGATTTACTAAGTAATTAGTATTTTGATGTGTTTTTCTTACTAGGTTGTATTCATATTACTTGGGTTAAGTAAGCTCATTATTTGTGGTGTTATATTTTTTATTTTAGGCATGGATTCATCGTTTTGTCGGACATGTCTGCAACCTTCTGCCTACTGTGGTAGGTTTGACCGGCGAGCGATGACTTGCGACATTCGCATTGTCACCAACTTCATGCTCTTTGCGGTATGTCATGCACTAGTACTGTTTTTAATTTTTGAAGTACTTAGAATTATTATTTTGTGTTTACTAATTGTGGTTTTTGAGTTTTGCAGATTGTTCCTTGCTTCTTTAGAGCAAAGATCAACGAAATTGCTGATAAGTGGCTTGTACCAGAAACACGCTTTGGGCGTATGTTTGATCTTTCGATAGTCAAATCAGAGGCTTGGAGTTACATATGTGGTCCTTTTTGAAGGTCCTTGATGCTACACTTCAATGTTGGCTTTGGCGATGTTGTTAGGTTGGAGTGCTTTGAGGATGTTGAGATGGAAGGAGATGGTGAAGTTGTTGTTTCTCCTGCTAAGGTCTATGTTACTATATTTGATTATGAGGGGAACGCCAGACCACAAATTCTTCATGCTGGTATGTTTTTTTTGTACCATGTCAATCGACCTCTATCTTAATTTGGATTCCTCTTTTAGATTCTTATTATAAGTTTTCTAACATACATGTTCCTCTTGTCATACAGGGTACCCTTTATGGGAAGTTCCATCTTGTGTGAGGCGTACACTTCAGAAGAGTGTATTCGCTGACATCTGGTCCATTGACGAGCGCAACTTGAGCGATATCATTTGGGAAATGTATAAGGAGGTTGGCAGGTTCTATGAAGGCGAGGTTTATCATGTGCCTGACCTACAGTACTACATACGGAAGCTTACTCCTGTCGATATAGCTTGAGGATGCTTGGTGAGATTTGTTATATGAAAGAGTTTTGTAATTTTGTACCAACAATACTATGTGTATGTGAAGTAATCAACAACTTGATTGTATTCAAAATTAATCTACAATTGTTGAATTGACCTATTCTTCATTGTACATCTGTAGCTATTGTTCTATGTAGATGTTTACTCTGTGTGCTTTGGAAAAGAAGTTTACCATCATTTAGTTTGGTTATCTATATGATGCTAATTGTAGCGCTTGAGTTCTGATTGATTCTACACTATCTGTATGCCTGTCCTAGTGCTCTTGTTCTGTAGAATCCTATTGTCATATTGTGGATACACAACGTTTAAGTATAATGCACTTGAGTAGGTGAGTGCAGATTAATAAAGTTCAACCCCGAAACTATAGACTCTTTTCTGGAGCGCCATAATAAGTTACAACTGATGTATTTTAAATCACATGATTCATACCTATTAGCATGTTTCATGCATCCATTAGCTTCGAGTTGCATATGATTTGATATTATTCCAAAGGTTTCACATATAAATGACACCTTAATTCTACATTTTCCTTTTCCTTAACTATCTTATTTGTTTGTTTTGCATTTCCAGCGCATTCCTAAGGAAATGTTCCGTGGTTATAACTACCCTCGCAATGGCGATGTCCTATACTGGAATAGGCGCACAAATGTTTCTATTTGGGGCAACTATCGTACTACCCGTCCAAGCATTGAAATGTGGACTGGGTTCATCGACTTGTGCAACGAGTTGATGGTAGTGAAAGAACATTTTTTTATATCCCCATGTGTTTTGTGTGTTAGGCAACAACTCTAGGATTTATGTATCTAATGTGATATTAAGTGGTGCAGGAAAAACAAAAGAAATATTCATAAAGCATCAACTTATTGCAAAGACAAACCTGCTAGAGACTGTCCAGGCCAGAGTCTCCGGCCTAAGGTGGCTCAGGGGCCGGCGTCTCCGGTCCGCAAGATTTCGAGCAAAGAGAGCAACCGGACGGCACTCTCTGTATAGGGGTCCGGAGTGACCCCGGAGTAACACCGGAGTCTCTGCCAGGGAGCCCGGAGTCTCCGGTGTAAGTGGACTGCAATGGCTACATTTCTGGGAGGGGTATAAATACCCCTCCACCTACCTCCAGCCAGCTAGCTCGACCAGAATTGAAGTCCACCATTATTGCAAGCTCAAGAATCACTGGATCTCCCAATCCCTCCACCCAAACTCGTTGATCTTTGGAGGATTGAAGGAGAAGGCCCCGATCTACATCTTCACCAAGCCGTTCTTCATTTCCCCCTCATTCACTTGAGGGTCCATTTGCTAGGGTTTCACTAGGAAAACCTAGCCATTGTTGTACTTACTTGATTGTCTTTGTGACAGATTGTAGCTGTTCGGGAGCCCCCAATCCTTTGTGGGTTGTGCCCCGAATCGTTGTTGTAAGGGCTCCGGATTCCGCCTTGAAGGATTCCGATAGTGGAAGGTGAACCAATCCTTTGTGGTGCGGTTCATCGGAGAATAGGGTGAGCCTTTGTGGCGTTGAGGTTCGACCTTTGTGGTGCCTCACACCTCTCCAACGAGACGTATTCCCTTGATAAGGAGGAACTCGGGATTACATCCGTGTCTCCGCGTGCTTTCACTTCGGTTACTTCTATCCTTGTTTACTGCCTTTACTTTGTATATCGTGCTTAGTTGCTAGCTTGTCATATAGGTAAATTCACCGTAGTTGCATATCTAGAGAATTTACCTTTGTGTCAAGCCTAATTTAGAAAAGAACTAAAATTTGGAGTAGCACCTATTCACCCCCCCTCTAGGTGTCATACATATCCTTTCAATTGGTATCAGAGCCTAGGCTCTCTTGTTGGGCTTAACCGCCTAAGAGAAGTATGACACAAAGTGAGGATGAGGCCGATCGTGCCAAGGCTAATGAGGCTCTTGAAAAAGCCAAAGCCACTACGACATCCATGGCCGATATCAAAGCATTGGAAACAACATTGACATCGTCCATGAATGTCAAATTTGATGAGTTCCGTGACATGTTCATGAAATTCGCAAATGGCAAGCTTTCGGAACTCATACCACTAGAGGGTGTCTCTAACTCCGATGAGGGTGATTCCGAGGAGGATAAAGAGAAAAAGAAAAAGGGGGTTGAAACCGATACCAGAACTAAACCACCTCCTCCACCTCCTACCGTGCATGTAGATGGGAAGGAAGAGTACCATGCCGTTCCGGGTTGGTACTCTCCCGACCCACCTATCACCACCGCATAAACCCTTTAGGTCCTCCACCTAAGCTTAATGCTTTAGTTTTTTCTAGTTGGCAACGCTCAATGAAATCTCATATCAACAGTGCCTCTATCGAGCTTTGGAGGATCATTGAAGATGGATACAAGGTCGTGGATCCAAGCAATGTGACAAGAAGAGAGTTTTCTGAAAAGCAACTCAATGCCTCCGCTCTCCACATGATTGAACTCTCATTGAGTGACAATGACAAGCATCATGTTCTTCACGCCACCACCGCCAAAGAAGTTTGGAATTGTCTTGAGGTTGCATTCCTTGGAAATGATAGCATGAAGAGGAATATATATGAATCCTTGAGCAATGATTCCGAAGGCTTCTACATGTTTGATAATGAGCATCATGAATATATGTATGGAAGACTCAAGACTCTTGCCAAAGCCTTTTATGATGTGGGGGTAACCTATGTGGATGATGCTTGGGTCAAGAGGAAGTATGTGAATGCTCTCTTGCCTTTCGAGCCTATTGAATTGAAGTCAATACAAGGAAGACACACCTATCATCAAATGTCATCACATGAAGTTATGCAAGAAGTGCAAGCCTCCAAGGTTGCCACCAAGAATGCCGAAGATAACCGTGCTAGGGCCATGGGAATAAAACAAGGTCCCTCACTTGCTTTGAAGGCCAAGGTGTAAATCTAAATCACTCAACCGTCTCTTATGGTGACAAGTCAAAAGCCGAGGTAAAGAGTCCTGGCAAGGTGGTAGTTGCAAGGGATATCACCCTTGTAAATGTCATGCTTGTTGAGTCTCTAGGTTACAATCTTATGTCCGTTCGTGTTCTTAATAAGATGAACTTTGATGTCCATTTTACTATTGATATGGTGGAACTCTTGAGGAGCAAGACTCTAAAGGTCATGTTCGTTGGGTATGTTGAAAATGAGTTGTTTGTGGTGGACTTTTCGGGGTAAACCAACACTCAAGCAATATGCTTATTCGGAAAGGCCGACGTGGGGTGGTTGTGGCATCGCCGCTTGTCCCATGTCAATATGAGAACTTTGCAAAGTCTTAACAAGGGTGGCCACATTCTTGGACTAAAAGAGAGCGTTTCTTTTTCTAGAGATCGTCTTTGTAGGGCTTGTGTTGAAGGAAAGATGCATGATTCTCCCCACCCAAGCAATACCATCATCTCATCAAAGAGGATATTGGAACTTCTTCATGTTGATCTCTTTGGTGCCGTACCGCAACCGAGTCTTGGTGGGAAGAAGTATTGTTTGGTGATTGTTGATGACTATTCAAGATTTACTTGGGTTTTCTTCTTCAAGACGAAGGATGAGACTCAACAAACCGTCATCGACTTCTGATGACGTGAAAGACACACGTTCGTTGGGAACCCCAAGAGGAAGGTATGATGGGTGCAGCAGCAAGTTTTCCCTCAGTATAAAACCGAGGTTATCGAACCAGTAGGAGATGCAGACACTTCTGAAGGTGTTTACGGCGCCAGAAAAAGTGGTGTTGGTGGAGTGCTTCCTCTTCCTAGCAATGGTGCCAGAAAAGGCGCGGTGTCGTAGGGGAGGTCCTGGCGGTTGACTTGGAACCTGCACACAACACAACACAACCAAAATACTTTGCCTCAACTTAACAGTGAGGTTGTCAATCTCACCGGCTTGCTGAAAACAAAGGATTAGACGTATAGTGTGGAAAATGATGTTTGTTTGCAGAGAATGAAAGAAAAAAAATGATTGCAGTAGGTTGTATTTCAGATGTAAAAGAATGGACCGGAGTCCACAGTTCACTAGTGGTGTCTCTCCATAATAAATAACTAACATGCTGGGTAAACAAATTACAGCTGGGCAATTGACAATATTGAAAAGTGCATAATATGCATGTGCAAGTTGTGGTGTCTACTATGAGATTCATTTGGGCATTACAACATGGTACACAGACCGCTATCCAGCATGCATCTGTGCCTAAATAGTCCACCTTCAGGTTAACATCCGTACCCCTTCCAGTATTAAGTTGCAAGCAACAGAAAATTGCATTAAGTAAAGTGCATAATGTAAACAACACATTCATCCTTAGACAAAGCATCATTAGGTTACCCCTAGTAGCAACAGCACATCCATAACCTTAGAGGTTGTTGTCACTCCCCTAGATAAAATGGAGACTGAACCCACTATCTAGCATAAATACTCCCTCTTGGAGTCACAAGCATCCACTTGGCAAGAGTATCAACAAGCAACGGAGAGCATGCAAGATCATAAATAACATAGACATAATATTCAGTATTCAACTTGACATAGTATCAATATTCGTCGGATCCCAGCAAACACAACATGTAGCATTACAATAAGATGATCTTGATCATGATAGGCAGCTCACAAGATCTAAACATGATGGCACAAGAGGAGAAGACAACCATCTAGCTACTGCTATGGACCCATAGTCCAAGGATGAACTACTCACACATCACTCCGGAGGCAGGCATGGCGATGTAGAGCCCTCCGGTGATGATTCCCCTCTCCGGCAGGGTGCCGGGAAGAGCTTCAGAACCCTCCCGAGTTAGGTTTGACGGCGGCGGCAGCGGATGTTTTTTGGAATAATGGCTCAGTGTTTTAGGGTTTTCACGTCTGGGAGAATAAATAGGCGAAGGGGCGGCGTCGGTGGAGCCACGAGGCTCGCTCCCCACCAGGTGGCGCGGTAGGGGGCCCACCCGCGCCATGCGGTGGGGACGGCGCCTCGCTGCCCCTCTTCGTCTCTCCTTCGGACTTCTGGAACATGTCGGAAAAAATAGGAACTTTGCAACTTGTTTAGTCCGATTCCGAGGATATTTGCAGAACAGCTTTTCTGAAACCAAAAACAGTAGAAAACAGGAACTGGCACTGTGGCATCTTGTTAATAGCTTAGTCCCAGAAAATGCATAAAAATGCTATGAAGTGTGAATAAAACATGTAGCAATTGGTATAATACAAGCATGGAACATAAGAAATTATAGATACGTTGGAGACGTATCAGGGCGCTGCCGGCGTGGTCTCCATCTTCTCAAACGACTTCTCCACCGTCTCTATGATGAAAAGGGAGTAGTCCACCCCTGGACTATGGGTTTGTGGAAGTAACTTATGTATCTCTCCTCTCTTGAGCTTCACTAATTAGTAGGGGTGGGCATATTAACCGAGAACCGATCAACCGAACCGAACTAACCGGGGCCGAAACCGATTAGACCGAAACCGAGAATTTAGGTTCCTAATTCGGTCATCAAGTCTTGAAAACCGAATTAAGTTAGGGTAATTCGGTTTTGACTCTCGGGTACCCATATTAGCCGAACAGACCGAATTAAGTAAAAAAAATGGTAAAGTGCAGAGTTAGTCTAGCCCAGTAGCGCCATAGTGCATGCGCATTCTTTCTGGAGGCCCAAGCCTTGTGACCTTGTCTCATAAGCTCACGTACAGGGAGGAGCGGTTGCTAAAAAATAAACGTACAGGGACTCAGGGAGGAGCACCCCACGCACTGACGCACGTTACCTCACGAGTCACGATTTGCCTCAGGGAGGAGCACCCCACGCACTGATGCACGTTACCTCACGAGTCACGATCTGCCTGACCGTTCGTCCCCAACTCTGCCCCCCATCTCTCTCGACTCCCAGCCGTCAGAGCGTGCGCCGCCACGCCGTCTGTAGCAGCGCAACGAGTCGACAGCCGCCAGCGCATATCAGCTCTCTCCTTTGATCCTGATACTCCCCATCTCATCCCATTTGATCCTTTGCCAGTCGCGCTGGGTCGCTTAGCAGGCTCGGGGAGACGGGGATGAAGGACTATGGCCACCGAAGCCCCCTGCTGCGACATTGAATCGCTCTAAAATCTATTTCGTGATGCGCTGGTACTCTACATCAGTACTGTTCGGTTCGAAACCGAGAACCGAACCGATTTCTTGGTGACCGAAATTGTCGGTTAGTAGATTTTCAGATAACCGATCGGTCATCATTTCCCGAAAAACCGATTTTTCTGTAAAACCAAGGAACCGAACCGATCGGTTCAGTTAAACCGAACGCCCAGGCCTACTAATTAGTACCGTATGAGCTACTGAACATGATTACGGTCATCTATGTAATACCTTTGTGGTGGATGTTTTTATGAGTTAATATATGTTTGAGATTGCAATAGTTTTATTTCAGTTATGAAAGTAGATGCATATTATGTACCCCGTTCTTGTTTACCTCTTTTGATCAAGAATGTGTATGAGAGCGTGTGAGGGGTGATGTGTGCATTAGTTGGAGTAACGGGGGTGGCTAGTGCGGTGAAAGTGAGAGAAGTTCCGCGATCCATTTGGGTATGTTTACCTTACTTTGTTGCCTCACTAGGGATAAAGAAAAATACCTTGCTACCGGAGATGTGGGTGTGACCATTGCCACTTCTCCATGACTAGATCTAGCAAGTTCTTATTTTAACTTCATGTCAAAAGACCTAAAGCTATACTCTGATTTATCTTAATACTAGGATAGCTAGATTTAATTCCTATCTTGGTGGAGTATAAGAGAGATTAATAAACAAAAGATCTTTGTGTTAGGACGTGATACCCATATAATTAGTAACTTGTCATGAAACCTTTATGTTGCAATCTCATATGTCAATTCTAGTGTTCCATTATCTACCACTTTATTAAAGAGAGAGTGCATTTGTGAAACCATGAACCCCGGTCCATTTTTAATCATAAGAAACACCTTTCCAATAACTTTTATCCACTTTACATTTTCTGCCATTTAAAAATCCAAAAATACAAAAACACTTTTATATCTTGCATTAACAATACAAAACCCAAAAATATCATCTATTATTGTTTCCACCATCTTTGCATATTTATTTACTGTTTTGCATACATTATATTTTCATATCATTCTCACACCTTGTGCTTGTGCTTGACAACCACTAGGTGAGGTTGAGGACACAAAACAACTTACTTTGTTTTGTAGGTTTTCAAGAGAAGGATAGGAAGATAAATCTTTCACTACTGATTCCCCGAGAGTTTGATATTAAACCCTGGAGTCACCCTCGTGGGGAAAACTGTCTTTCACTTTACTATACACTCTGCACTTGGAGTCTCAACATAACCCATTTTCTTTTGACGCAGGTAACTACGTCAAGGGCCATCAAGATTGTTTTCTGGCGCCGTTGCCGGGGAATTCATTGCTGTAAAGATTTCTCCAAGGGTATCTCACAACAAAGTCAACTTCATCACCAACTTGTGCAAACACCTAAGCTTGGGGAGGTTGCACCTACGTGAGTATCATCTTATCCATCTTTACCTTCAAAGCATTTTATTTTGTTTTATTATTGTCTTGCATAGCATATTTATATTTCGGTTTGCATATTTTTATTTTCAGTTTTGCATTTTGTGTTGCATTTGTTATTTCGGTTTGCATTGTTTAGTGTCATTTTATTTTCAGTTTTGCATAAAAAATTAAAAAACACATAAAAACTTTACCAAAATGAATTCTAGTGTTGAAATGAACAATTTTGGTCAATATTATGGAGAGTCATTAATGGATGCTTGGTATTGAATTAAGGGCATTAGTAAAAATGGTGTCAACAAACATACCCCTGCTACTTTGATAAGAAATTTTTATAATGGTCTAGATGGCTGGTCAAAATGTTTTCTAGACTCATTGACTAATGGAAGATTTGCTTTCGGGTAATCCCTTACATGCTAATAATTTAATGGAAAATATATTTGGGAATTCTATAGAAACAAAAGATGAAACTTGGATCAAACAACTAAAAGTTTCTATGGATTGGTCAATGATGACGTGAAAGACACACGTTCGTTGGGAACCCCAAGAGGAAGGTATGATGAGTGCAGCAACAAGTTTTCCCTCAGTAAGAAACCAAGGTTTAATCGGACCAGTAGGAGATCGAAGTCACTTCTGAAGGTTGTTGGTGAAGGAGTGTAGTGCGGCGCAACACCAGGGATTCCGGTGCCAACGTGGAACCTGCACAACACAATCAAACTACTTTGCCCAACTTAACAGTGAGGTTGTCAATCTCACCGGCTTGCTGAAAAAAAGGATTAGGCGTATAGTGTGGAAAATGATGTTTGTTTGCAGAGAATGAAAAAGAACAATGATTGCAGTAGGTTGTATTTCAGATGTAAAAGAATGGACCGGGGTCCACAGTTCACTAGTGGTGTCTCTCCATAATAAATAACTAACATGCTGGGTAAACAAATTACAGCTGGGCAATTGACAATATTGATAAGTGCATAACATGCATGTGCAAGTTGTGGTGTCTACTATGAGATTCATTTGGGCATTACGACAAAGTACACAGACCGCTATCCAGCATGCATCTGTGCCTAAATAGTCCACCTTCAGGTTAACATCCGTACCCCTTCCGGTATTAAGTTGCAAGCAACAGACAATTGCATTAAGTAAAGTGCATAATGTAAACAACACATTCATCCTTAGACAAAGCATCATTAGGTTACCCCTAGTGCAACAGCACATCCACAACCTTAGGGGTTGCTGTCACTCCCCCAGATTAAATGGAGACTGAACCCACTATCTAGCATAAATACTCCCTCTTGGAGTCACAAGCATTCACTTGGCCAGAGTTCAACAAGTAACGGAGAGCATGCAAGATCATAAAAGACATAGACATAATATTCAGTATTCAACTTGACATAGTATCAATATTCATCGGATCCCAGCAAACACAACATGTAGCATTACAATAAGATGATCTTGATCATGATAGGCAGCTCACAAGATCTAAACATGATGGCACAAGAGGAGAAGACAACCATCTAGCTACTGCTATGGACCCATAGTCCAAGATGAACTACTCACACATCACTCCGGAGGCAGGCATGGCGATGTAGAGCCCTCCGGTGATGATTCCCCTCTCCGGCAGGGTGCCGGGAAGAGCTTCAGAACCCTCCCGAGTTAGGGTTGACGGCGGCGGCTCTGGAACTTTTCGTGGAATATGACTCGGGTATTTAGGGTTTTCCCGAATAGATGAATATATAGGCGAAGGGGCCGTCGGTGGAGGCCCGTGGCCCCTCACCACGTGGCGGCGCGGCAAGGTGGGACCGCGCCACCACTGGTGAGGGCGGCCCACGCCCCCCTTCGTCTCTCCTTCGGACTCGTGTACGTGACAGAAAAATAGGGACTTTGGCTTTTGTTTCGTCCAATTCCGAGAATATTTCCAGAACAACTTTTCTGAAACCAAAAACAGCAGAAAACAGGAACTGGCACTGTGGCATCTTGTTAATAGGTTAGTCCCAGAAAATGCATAAAAATGATATAAAGTGTATATAAAACATGTAGCAATTGGCATAATATAAGCATGGAACATCAGAAATTATAGATACGTTGGAGACGTATCAAGCATCCCCAAGCTTAGTTCTACTCGTCCTCGAGTAGGTAAAACGATAACAACAAAATAATTTCTGAGGAGACATGCTTCACACAATCTTGATCAAATAATATTGCAAGGCTCATGTCATGAATGAAGTGACTCAAAGCAATGGTCTATAGTTTGCTAACAAATAGATAAAGAGTAAACAACTGAATCATATAAGCAAAAACTTTTCATGAATAGTACTTTCAAGACAAGCATCAAAAAGCTTTGCATAAGAGTTAACTCATAAAGCAATAGATTCTAAATAAAGGCATTGAAGCAACACATAGGAAGATTTAAGTTTCAGCAATTGCTTTCAACTTTCAACATGTATATCTCATGGATATTGTCAACACAAAGTAATATAACAAGTGCAATAAGTAAGCATATAAGAATTGATGCACACAAAGTTGACACAAGTGTTTGCTTCTGAGATAGAAAGGAGTAGGTAAACTGACTCAACATAAAGTAAAAGAAAGGCCCTTCGCAGAGGGAAGCAGGGATTAAATCATGTGCTAGAGCTTTTTAAGTTTTTGAAATCATATAGAGAGCATAAAGTAAGTTTTTGAGAGGTGTTTGTTGTTGTCAACGAATGGCAGTGGGCACTCTATCCCCCTTGTCACCCAGACTTTCAAGAGCGGCTCCCATGAAGGACGTTATTTCTACCCAAGGGTAGATCATCCCTCTTCTCTTTTGTTTACACATGCATATTTATAAATTGGTATGACACTCCTCCCAACCTTTGCTTACACAAGCCATGGCTAACCGAATCCTCGGGTGCCTTCCAACAATCACATACCATGGAGGAGTGCCTATTTGATAAAGTTTAACATTTTGAAATTTGCTTTGATAAATCATTGGCAAACATGTGAAGAGAATTAAAGTTATAGTTGTAATTAATTGGGACTGGGCACCCCATTTGCCAGCTCTTTTTGCAAAGTTATTGGATAAGCGGATGTATATGCCACTAGTCCATTGGTGAAAGTCTGTCATGAGTAAATGACAAGGTGATAGAGTAAACGCCACATACTTCCTCATGAGCTATAAAACATTGACACAAATAAGGAGTAATAAAGTTTTGAATAGTTTAAAGGTAGCACATGAAGTATTTACTTGGAATGGCAGGAAATACCACATAATAGGTAGTTATGGTGGACACAAATGGCATGGGTTTTGGCTCAAGGTTTGGATGCACGAGAAGCATTCCCTCTCAGTACAGAGTTTAGGCTAGCAAGGTTGTTTGAAGCAAACACAGGATATCAACCGGTACAGCAAGACTTACATAAAAACATATTGCAAGCATTATAAGACTCTACACTGTCTTCCTTGTTGTCAAACACTTTACCAGAAAATATCTAGACCTTAGAGATATCAAACATGCAAACCAAGTCTCAACAAGCTCTACGGTAGTTCTCCACTAATAGGCTTTAACTACATGATGCAAGAGCTTAAACATGATCTACTTGAGAGCTCAAAACAATTGCAAAGCATCAAATTATCCAAGACAATGATCTACAAGAATGAGTATGTCTTTTCAATATACCATCTACCACATGTAGCATTTTCTGTTTCCAACCAAACACCAATCAACTTATTTCAACACAAAACTCTCCAAATAATACAACAATGAAACAAGAGAGTACTTCTCTACAAGAACTAACAGCTCTGAACAAGAGATGCATGAAAAACAGGAGCTAAAAGCATTGCAGTAGCTAGTTAAGAATACTCAACAAATATAAGTGAAGAATAGAGTATTCACATGAAAAAGCGGAGCGTGTCTCTCTCCCACACAAGAATGCTAGGATCCAAATTATTCAGAAAACAAAGCAAAAATAAAAGCACACAGACGCTCCAAGTAAAGCACATAAGATGTGAAAGAATTAAAATATAGTTTCACTAGAGATGACCTGATAAGTTGTTGATGAAGAAGGGGATGCCTTGGGCATCCCCAAGCTTAGACGCTTGAGTCTTCTTGAAATATGCTTGGATGCACGGGGGCATCCCCAAGCTTAGGCTTTTCACTCTTCTTGATCATATCATATCATCCTTCTCTCTTGATCCTTGAAAACTTCCTTCACACCAAACTCAGAAGTAATTCTCATTAGAGGGTTAGTGCATAATCAAAAATTCACATGTTCTGTGATGACACAATCATCTCCAACACTTCTGGACATTAGCTACAGCCACTGATATTTTGTGGAGCAAAGAAATCCACTCAAACACAGTAAAAGAGAGAATGCAAATCAAAAGGCAGAATCTGTCAAAAACAGAACAGTCTGGAAAGACGAATTTTTTCGAGGCACTTAAGTTGCTCAGATGCGAAAAGTCAAAATAATGAAAGTTGCGTACATATATGAGGATCACGCCTGAATTTTTTCAGAATTTTTGATTTTTCTGGAGTGCATACAGCTCAAAACGGTGGACAGCAAAAATCTGTCTCTGCGCAGAAATCCAAATCTAGCATCAACTTTCTATTAGAAGGCTTTACTTGGCACAACAATGCAATAAAATAAAGATACAAAGGAGTTGTTACAGAAGTAAGCAAGCTCCTTGACTCAAAGAAAAAGAAAAATTGCAGAAATAAAAACATGGGTTGTCTCCCATAAGCGCTTTTCTTTAACGCCTTTCAGCTAGGCGCAGAAAGTGAAAATCAAGTGTTTCCAAGTGAAGAAGCATCCAAATCATAACTTGTTCTAATAATAGAATCAAAAGGCAACTTCATTCTCTTTCTAGGGAAGTGTTCCATACCTTTCTTGAGTGGGAATTGGTACCTTATATTTCCTTCTTTCATATCAATAATGGCACCAACAGTTCTAAGAAAAGGTCTTCCCAAAACAATAGGACAAGATGCATTGCATTCGATGTCCATAACAACAAAATCAACGGGGACAAGGTTATTGTTAACCATAATAAGAACATCATCAACTCTCCCCAAAGGTTTCTTCATAGCATTATCAGCAAGATAAACATCCAAATAACAATGTTCCAAAGGTGGCAAATCAAGCATATCATAAAGTTTCTTAGGCATAACAGAAATGCTAGCACCAAGATCACATAAAGCATTGCAATCAAAATCATTCACCTTCATCTTAATGATGGGCTCCCAACCATCTTCTAACTTCTAGGGATAGAAGCTTCATGTTTTAGTTTCTCTTCCCTAGCTTGTATGAGAGCATTTGTAATATGTTTTGTGAAAGCCATATTAATAGCACTAGCATTAGGACTTCTAGCTAGCTTTTGCAAGAACATAATTACTTCAGAAATATTGCAATCATCAAAATCAAAATCATTATGGTCAATGGCAAAGGAACCATTGTCTCCCATATTTCGAAAAATTTCAGCACTCTTATCAGAACAGTTTCAGTGGTTTTGGCAATTTTAAACGTTTTGCAGGGTAGTAGAAACATTGCCAACACCAATTATGTTACCATTGATAGTAGGAGGCTTACTAGCATGTGAAACATTAGCATTACTAGTGGTGGTAATAGTACAAACTCTAGCTATACTATTCTCTTTTTCAATTTTATCCTCTCTTTCCCACCTAGCATGCAATTCAGCCAACATCCTAATATTGTTGTCAATTTTAACTTGGATAGCATTGGCAGTAGCAAAAGTCTTGTTCTCTTTAACATCATTAGGCATAACTTTTAGTTTCAAAAGATCAACATCAAGAGAAAGACTATCAACCTTAGAAGCAAGAACATCAATTTTACCAAGCTTTTCCTCAACAGTTTTATTAAAAGCATTTGTGTACTAATAAATCCTTAAGCATGGCTTCAAGATCAGAGGTACACTTCTATTATTGCTGTAGGAATTACCATAAGATTGCATAACCATTACCACTATTTGAGGATAAGGCTTATAATTGTTGCTACCAAAATTATTCCTATAAGCATTGTTGTTGAAGTTGTTATTTTTAATGAAGTTCACATCAACATGCTCTTCTTGAGCAACCAATGAAGCTAAAGGAACATTATTTGGATCAACATGAGATTTACCATTCACAAGCATAGACATAATAACATCAATCTTATCACTCAAAGAAGAGGTTTCTTCAACAGAATTTACCTTCTTACCTTGAGGAGTCCTTTCGGTGTGCCACTCGAATAGTTAATCATCATATCATCAAGAAGCTTTGTTGCAGCACCCAAAGTGATGGACATGAAGGTCCTCCAGAGGCCGAATCCAACAAGTTCCTTGAAGAAAAATTTAGTCCTGCATAAAAGGTTTGGATGATCATCCAAGCAGTCAGTCCATGGGTGGGACAATTCTTTACCAATGATTTCATTCTTTCCCATGCTTGGGCAACATGTTCATTATCAAATTGCTTGAAATTCATAATGCTACTTCTCAAGGATATAATCTTAGCAGGAGGATAATATTTTCCAATGAAAGCATCTTTGCATTTAGTCCATGAATCAATACTATTTCTAGGCAAAGATAGCAACCATTCTTTAGCTCTTCCTCTCAAAGAGAAAGGAAATAATTTCAGTTTTATAATATCCCCATCTATATCCTTATACTTTTGCATCTCACAAAGTTCAACAAAATTATTAAGATGGGCAGCAGCATCATCAGTACTAACACCAGAAAATTGCTCTTTCATAACAAGATTTAATAGAGCAGGTTTAATTTCATAAAAGTCTGCTTTAGAAGCAGGTGGAGCAATAGGAGTGCATATGAAATCATTATTATTTGTGCTAGTGAAGTCACACAACTTGGTGTTCTCAGGAGTACTCATTTTAGCAAAAAGAACACTAGGCCGAAATAACAAAATAAAACAAGTAACTAATTTTATGAAGTATGATGAGTGTAGCAGCAAGTTTTTCCTCAGAAAGAAACCAAGGTTTAATCGGACCAGTAGGAGATCGAAGTCACTTCTGAAGGTTGTTGGTGAAGGAGTGTAGTGCGGCGCAACACCAGGGATTCCGGTGCCAACGTGGAACCTGCACAACAATCAAACTACTTTGCCCCAACTTAACAGTGAGGTTGTCGATCTCACCGGCTTCCTGAAAACAAAGGATTAGGCGTATAGTGTGGAAAATGATGTTTGTTTGCAGAGAATGAAAAAGAACAATGATTGCAGTAGGTTGTACTTCAGATGTAAAAGAATGGACCGGGGTCCACAGTTCACTAGTGGTATCTCTCCATAATAAATAACTAACATGCTGGGTAAACAAATTACAGCTGGGCAATTGACAATATTGATAAGTGCATAACATGCATGTGCAAGTTGTGGTGTCTACTATGAGATTCATTTGGGCATTACGACAAAGTACACAGACCGCTATCCAGCATGCATCTGTGCCTAAAAATTCCACCTTCAGGTTAACATCCGTACCCCTTCCGGTATTAAGTTGCAAGCAACAGACAATTGCATTAAGTAAAGTGCATAATGTAAACAACACATTCATCCTTAGACAAAGCATTATTAGGTTACCCCTAGTAGCAACATCACCTCCACAACCTTAGGGGTTGCTGTCACTCCCCCAGATTCAATGGAGACTGAACCCACTATCTAGCATAAATACTCCCTCTTGGAGTCACAAGCATTCACTTGGCCAGAGTTTCAACAAGTAACGGAGAGCATGCAAGATCATTAAATACATAGACATAATATTCAGTATTCAACTTGACATAGTATCAATATTCATCGGATCCCAGCAAACACAACATGTAGCATTACAATAAGAAGATCTTGATCATGATAGGCAGCTCACAAGATCTAAACATGATGGCACAAGAGGAGAAGACAACCATCTAGCTACTGCTATGGACCCATAGTCCAAAGATGAACTACTCACACATCACTCCGGAGGCAGGCATGGCGATGTAGAGCCCTCCGGTGATGATTCCCCTCTCCGGCAGGGTGCCGGGAAGAGCTTCAGAACCCTCCCGAGTTAGGGTTGACGTCGGCGGCGTCTCTGAAATTTTTCGTGGAATATGACTCGGGTATTTAGGGTTTCCCAAATAGATGAATATATAGGCGAAGGGGCAACGTCGGTGGAGGCCCGTGGCCCCCTCACCACGTGGCGGCGCGGCAGAGGGTGGGACCGCGCCACCACCTGGTGAGGGCGGCCCACGGCCCCCCTTCGTCTCTCCTTCGGACTTCGTGTACGTGACAGAAAAATAGGGACTTTGGCTTTTGTTTCGTCCAATTCCGAGAATATTTCCAGAACAACTTTTCTGAAACCAAAAACAGCGGAAAACAGGAACTGGCACTGTGGCATCTTGCTAATAGGTTATCCTAGAAAATGCATAAAAATGATATAAAGTGTATATAAAACATGTAGCAATTGGCATAATATAAGCATGGAACATCAGAAATTATAGATACGTTGGAGACGTATCAGTCAATATTAGGTCTACAAACCTATGTGGAAGAGTATCCTACTAAAAATGAGATGCATTCACTTATCCTTCATACAAAATCTAGGATGAAGAAGACAAATGAAAGTCTTTCTGAAATTTCTTTGAAAATGAAAACTATATTGACCCATGCCAAGTCTAGAAAGAAGTTAACTAGGAAATTGAATGAAAAGATATCTTCTATGTTAGAACCTTTAGACAGGGATATTAAGAATTATGTTGAAGATGAGAATGATGTCCAAACAGACTTGAATGCTGCTCTAAAGAAAAAAAAATGAGAATCTAGTTAGGGTAAAAGTTGAGGAAGTTAAAATGCTTAGTGAAGTCAAGGAACCATTGCTTGACTTAGAGAATTGTAGCTTGCATGAATAAATATCTATCTTACAAAAATTTGCAAGTGATCCTTCCATTAATACTAACCAAGCAGGTTTTGGTTCTTATATTGCTAATCATGTTTTGAAAGAAAAGATTGCTAGGTACAACAAAGAAGCTATGATACCACCTAGGATTGGGGATATATGGATTCCCAAATTACTAGTAACCATTGGAAAAGAGACACACCATGCTATATTAGATCTAGGATCTAGTGTCTTTGTTTATCTAAAGAATTATATGCAGTACTTGAATTAAAGAATCTTGAAAAATGCTCTATTGAACTTGCACTTGCTAATGATTCTATTAAACATGCTTTAGGAAAAGTAAGTGATGTTATGGTAGAGTTGCATATGACATTTGTACCTGTTGATTTTCTAATCATGGATATAGGGAATAAAACCTCTAGTCCAATTATTCTTGGAAGACCTTTTCTTCGTACCACAGGTGCTATCATTGATTCAGAAGAAGGGAATGTGCAGTTTCAGTTTCCACCCAAGAAGTGCATGAAACACTTCCCAAGGAAGAGGGACACATCAAAGTTCAAGCTCCCTCATGAGCTTCGTCCACTATGAATATCAGAGTCAATAACACCATTGGTACATAAACTCTACCAGGACATGCATTTTCATACAACAACTCTGAAAATGGGGCACAGTGGTACAAAAACTCTACCACCGTTGCAAAACTGGTCAGAACAGTCCGATTTGCTTAGTTGTCATGCCACTATGGAAAATTTAATGTTTGCAAACGATCCCTGCTACCGTTTCTATCTCACAAATAGGCCCCTTATTTTTGTTCAGTAGAGACACAATTTAACAAAGACTGGCTCGGTCCGTCGCTGGCGAAACAGAGTCGAGCGCGAAGCGCTTCAGGGCACCGATGATCTCGGTCCGTCGCCGGCGAAACAGAGTCGCGCATGCGCGCATCTCAGTGGATCAAGGACGTTAACGGGTGCTAGGTTGTGCTGGAAGCTCCTCCCGCGGCGGGGCGTCCTGGCCACTAGCACTAGCTTCATGACCATGCGCTCATCCTAGTCCTGCTCCAGCGCTCCACCAGAACATGGGCCTTCCCTATGCGTATTCTTGTAGGTGACTATGGCTACTGTCGAGCACGCACGACCGGCTTGAATCATGGTTGCTGCTTTTGCATTCTACGCGAGTGCCTAGCAAGCAGCAGTAGATCGACTGATTCGTAGGGACCATGATGAAAAACGCATCCAGGACGGAGGCCTAGTGCAGGAGTGAGCTTCCACGGAAGAAACCAATCTAGAACTCAACTCTGTCTCTCTTGGCCTCGTCGAAACTACAGATCCGCACGGCCAGAGATCTCGACAGATATTCCTGGCGATTTGGAGGTTGCCGAGGACGCCACCGCCGTGGAGACCTCGGGTTATAGCTCGTCATCGCCGCTCGATTTGGGGATTTTGTTCCTAACAATGGAACATACCTATCTGCAATTCCTACAGAATACGAGGGGATTTTTGCAAACTTTTCAAGGCCAGGTGTCCGACCTGGCAGTTCCACATGTCGCAACCACATTCGTCTGTACCAACAACCAATCCGCAACAGAGTTCATGTACCAATTAATCCCAAAATCAGAGTTGTTGTATGAAATTTCACATCCTGGTAGAGTTTGTGTACCGATTGTGTTATTGACTAAATATCAAGTAAGAAGCCTAGCTAGATACTTGTCCTATGCTACTATTCATGTTTGTGATTGAGTACTTGTCATTATTTGGAGGTGAAGTTATATTTTCAGATTGTGTTGTACCATTTATGCCACTGAATATTATCATGTTTGCACGTTGTGAGTAGTTCCCATATGTTCCTGAGGGCATAGGATGAATTGGCAATGTGCTCTCAAACCGATCAAAATAATAGTCAAGTTGAACCCTAGTAGAGAGAAAAACAAAACACAAAAGTAATAACAACGAAGTCTAACTTTCTTTCTATGCATTGGCATTTTGTATATGAATGAATCACAATAAATAGAAGTTTTCCAATGCACATTAACAATAGTTACTTGCAACCCATAATTATTAGTACCATACAGAGGTTCTTATCACCTCCTTCATAATCTATACTACTATTAAAAGAGCAAACTTGTGTTGATACATTAAATTTGATCCGTTCAATATTTGATCGATGTCCCAGATCGCTCTAATGTTTGACAACTCAACACACCTTTTCAATCCCTGTTAATTACATAAATTTTGCCACCGCTTCTGTTTAACATTGTTTCCTACGTGTGATACAATAGGCCCCGATGTATCACTGGGTCAACGCCGTGTGTGATCGTATCCGTATCATACTCAAATCAGGATGGAAAATTACTTAACGTAGCCCGTCTTGGTGTGGCTCATGGCCGCCTCGCCGAACCAGAACAACGTCACGGCGGATAGGCCCGTGTGCGCGATCACGATGCCCTCCACGGCTCCACGTCCTTGTCCGCCCGAGTGCGCCTGGATGCGGGTCACGAGCATGGCCTTTAGCAGCGTGGGCGCCAAGCCGAGGGTGCGGCGCGCAGCCTGCGTGGACTTTGCTGCCGTCGACAGCGAGATCGACGTACACATACCACATGCCGGGAGGCATCGTCCACATCACGAAGCCGCCCTGCTCGATGGCGGCGGCGCCGCGGCCGCTCGGTGCGCGGTTCTTGACGACGCGCGTGGCAGTCTCGTACTCGGACGCAACCATCCACACCTTGCTCATGGCGTAGGCGTTCCGCACCGCCTGTAACATCTTGTAGCCGACGGACCCCGCCATGTACTGCTGCATGATGTACGTAATTTTAAGTTCCCCTTGGTCTGTGCAGAAGGGTGCATGAGAATGTCCAGCTGGATGGCATTGCTAAGTTCGTGTGATACAGCTATACTATATGTACATCGCGTCATCACTGGACGTGGCCACGGCGTTGGATTCAGAAAGATGAACAACCAGATTCTTGGCACTGGAGCGCCCGGCGACAGTGTTCATCTTTCGCCGCATCAGTCTCCTAATGTCAGGTGAGTTTCAACTCACGATATAGCTGAGCGAAATTATAAAACACCAAAGAGGCCAGTTGGGGAATAGTTGCAAATTGCATCCACACTTCCGTAGCTTTTGAGGAATATTCGTGCTCGACTTAGAGTTTTTGTTTACTGATCATTAAATAGCTTGAAAAAATAGCTTTTGAGAAGGTACCTGGCATTTTGAATTTGTTTTGCCTATGAAGTTCCAGTTTGCCAAAAGACATGGAGCTCAGGTACTGATTTTTTTTTCATTACTCTAAATTGCTGCTTTGAATATTTTGGTGCTTGGAAGACAAACTCTAACCGTCTCACCAAACTATGTAACTACAGTGGGATGAGGCCTTTATGATTCACTGGAGCTTTCAGGAGTACTACACTAATGTCCAAATCTCCATATGGCTGGGCTGGTAAAAGATAAAGACATGTGGTAGTTGCAGAGTATTGCTTGATTAGTCCTCAGTGTATGGATATTGTAGTGTAATACGCTGTGTTATTCACCTTTTTCTTGGTGAGGTTTAAATATTTTTCGACACCATTATATATTTTCGTTGATGCCTGGATTGCCGTAAACTTAAGATGCTTTCTTGATATCAAAGGTATTTCAGACAACGCTGATCATTTACTTAGACCCTTCAACGCTGATCCTTTAATTGTTTGTGGTCCTAACACAACCGTCTTTGGTTAATTTGGGCCTCAAGTTTCTCAGTTTTCTTGCACATAGAATGTTGAGGTTTGTCGGTCGCCAAAACGTACGAGCGAGACATCCTTTAGGTCATATATTTTTGTGTGAACTTTCATGTGCATACACATTAATTATATGAATTTATGCACCTAAAAACTTTGTTCCATTATGCAGACGTGCGTTGCACGTGCCCACTAACTAGTAGTTGCAAGTAGTAGAAGCAAATTCAACCATATAGCCACAAGAATCATTCAACTTAGATAATTTAGGCAAATAAAGATGATCATGAAATTTATTTTGGAATTCATTAGCATGCTTCACTCTTTCAAAATAGTTATTAAGATCAATATCAAGTTTAATATCATGGTTGCAACAAAGATTTGGAACTAAAGGTAATTGCAAACCACATAAGTATTTCTCAACATAAGCAAATTTCTCCTCTATGGTGTTATTAGGAGAATTCAGGAACAAAGTAGGACTCTCATTAGTAAGAGTATTTTCACAAACAACAAGTATATCATTTTTATCCTCACATAGAGTAGTAACAAGTTCTAAACATGGAGGATTATCAATAAGCATAGGACCATCATCTAAAGAATTATCATATAGCATATTTAAGCAACACTCCTTATTATCATCAATAAGTTCACTAGTAGCATTAAATAGTAAAGGAGCATTATTAGTTTCATCATAATAGCATGGGTTATCATATAGGACCATAGAATTTTCAGTTTCACACTCATCATAACATGGGTCCTCATAAGCTTCTTTAGGAGTAAAATGTTTAAGAAAAACCTTCCTCAAAATACTCCATTCACTTTTCACTTCTTCATCCAAAGACCTGTACCAATCACGAGCATTACCAGATAAAGACAAATATAATAGCTTCCCTTTTACCTGATCCTCAGAGATACCAGGAAGCCTAAATAAACCACATATTTCTTCCATTGTCTCTATGTGTTCACGTGTAGACTCAGTTCCATCCCCTGTAAATGGATTTTTCATAACTCTTTTAACATGACCAATGGGAATTTAATATCGCACTTTAGGTACCTCAGACACAGTAGTTTCAACCACTTTAGGAGTAGTGGCATAAGCACTTTCATATAAAGCAAGGTGAAGTGATGCACGATTCATAAAAGCCATAGTAAAAGTATCAAGATGGATAAGATGATGCTCACGTAGGTGCAACCTCCCCAATCTTAGGTGTTTGCAAGATATAAAGCAAGATAAAGTTTAGTGCACACAAGAATAGAAACTTAAGCGCTACGCTCCCCGGCAACGGCGCCAGAAAAGTGCTTGATAACCCCCAAGAGCAGGGATCACTGTAGCACCTCTCAATGTGGAAGTAAGGTATCGATCCGCAGGAGCAAGAAGGAAAAGTTATCTATTCCCTACAACTAAAGTGTCACAATTTTTAGTTGATTATGCACTAAACAAGTTTAAAGAACAAGGTTGTTGATTTAATGGATGGAAGTTTAATGTAACAAAACAAGAATGTAAAGTGTCCCAATCCTCTTCAATGCAAGAGGACAAGACAAAGGTTTTCTCTTATAGGAACAATAGACATGGGTTCATGGGTTCACTTAATCCTCTCTCTCTCTCTCTCTCTCTCTCTCTCTCATCTACGGTGATTATCATGTTATAGATAAACTACACACAATTGTCATGTTTAATGGTAGCTTTTATAACGTCTATATGTCCTAAAACACATAGTTGAAATAAGTACTCATTTGTGTTGCTAGGTCACCCTCGTAAGGCTAGCGTGGTTGCTCTCACTCCCACATCATACTCTTTCTTTTTACCCCCAGATAAAGGATGTTGGGCGGTACTGTGTCACTCAATACCTATGTCGTGTCACATCGGTCATCCCGTACCTACATACATCATACTTCTTAATGGCAATATTCTAAACACTAGTGCAATGATTTATATTTTGTGTGTGAACACAACTCTCTCATCTACCTACACTTGGTGGTGTCAATCACCTCATGACAAGGATAAACAAGGCATTATGAATAAATCAAACCATCACATGCATCATAGAATATCTCCAAAGTATGACAAGTCATAAAAGTTCCAACACAACAGTAAATGCATAACAAATATCATCTCATACCACAATATCCACCATAGGAATTACATAGATGACCGTAATCATGTTCAGCAGCTCACACGGTACTAATTAGTGAAGCTCAAAGAGAGGAGAGATACATAAGTTACCACCACAAACCCATAGTCCAGGGGGTGGACTACTCCCCCTTCATTATGGAGATGGTGGATAAGTCGATGGAGAATATGGAGACCATGCCGGCAGCACCCCGCCGGAGTTTTCCCCCTCCAATCTTCAATTCCAGATCTCTCTTTCGGTGTTTCTATGTTTCGGCGGCGCTCCTTCCAGAGAACGTCGGGGGATAATTTTTATAGGCGTTTTTAGGTCATGACAAGGTCGGTGGAGAAAAGAGCAACCGCAGCGGAGCTCCGAGGCCCAAAAGAGGTGGGCCCACACGACAAGTTACAGGGCCGCGTGGACCCTCTATCTCCCAGCTGGTTGGGCTTTTGCTCTTCATTTCAAGCCCATTGCGTTCATCTCGAAAATTCTGAACCGTGCTCTTTGGCCTTGCCCTTTTTGGAGTCCCGAAGCTCTCGGAAAGTCTGAAACACTAAAAAAGACGTTTTCTGGAAAACAGGGTTAATTCCAAATAAATGGGAAAACTGTGAAATATTCCCAAAATCATTATAAAACATTGATATAACCCTTATATGATGCAAATATGATTGGAATATAAGTAAAATAATGCAAAGTTCATGTATGCATTTTACATGCATCACCCTCCTTACGTCATCTAACCCACGCCATCTAAGAGTATCAGTAGCACTTTTAGGTCATCCTAAAGCACGTGCGACCATCCTAGCCATCTGGACCCCCGTGGACCGATCTCCTAGCCATGTAAGAGTATACATACCCTTCTTACGTCATCTGACCCGCGTGCACCCTCCTAGCCATTTAGGAGTCTCCGTAGCACTATTAGGTCATCCTAAAGCACGTGCAACAATCCTAGCCATCTAGACCCCGTGGAACCCTCCTTGCCATCTAGGAGTATATGGACCCTCCTTACGGCATTTGACCCACGCGCACCCCTCCTACCCATCTAGGAGTATCAGTAGCACTTTTAGGTCATCCTTAAGCATGTGCGACAATCCTAGCCATCCGGACCCCCGTGGACCCCTCCTTGCCATCTAGGAGTATACGGACCCTCCTTACGTCATCTGACCCACGTGCACTCTCCCGGCCATCTAGGAGTATCAATAGCACTTTTAGGTCATCCTAAAGGACGTGCGACCATCGTAGCCATCTGGACCCCCGTGGACCCCTCCTTGCAATATAGGAGTATACGGACCCTCCTTACGTCATCTGACCCATGTACACTCTCCCAGCCATCTAGGAGTCTCCGTAGCACTATTAGGTCATCGTAAAGCACGTGCGACAATCCTAGCTTTCTAGACCCCTGTGGACCCCTCCTTACCGTCTAGGAGTATACGGACCCTCCTTACGGCATCTGACCCACGTGCACCCTCCTAGCCATCTAGGAGTATCAGTAGAACTTTTAGGTCATCCTAAAACACGTGCGACAATTCTAGCCATCTCGACCCCCGTGGACCCCTCCTTGCCATCTAGGAGTATACAGACCCTCCTTACGTCATCTGACCCACGTGCACCCTTCCAGCCATCTAGGAGTATCAGTAGCACTTTTAGGTCATCCTAAAGCACGTGCGACAATTCTAGCCATCTCGACCCACGTGGACCCCTCCTTGCCATCTGGGAGTATACAGACCCTGCTTACGTCATCTGACCCACGTGCACCCTCCCAGCCATCTAGGAGTATCAGTAACACTTTTAGGTCATCCTAAAGCACGTGCGACCATCCTAGCCATCTGGACCCCCGTGGACCCCTCGTTGCCATCTAGGAGTATACGGACCCGCCTTACGTCATCTGACCCACGTGCACCCTCCTAGCCATCTAGGAGTATACGGACCCGCCTTACGTCATCTGACCCACGTGCACCCTCCTAGCCATCTAGGAGTCTGTGTAGCACTATTAGGTTATCCTAAAGCACGTGCGACAAACTTAGCCATCTAGACCCCGTGGACCCCTCCTTGCCATCTAGGAGTATACGGACCCTCCTTACGACATCTGTCCCACGCGCACCTCTCCTAGCCATCTAGGAGTATCAGTAGCACTTTTAGGTCATTCTGAAGCATGTGCGACAATCCTAGCCATCTGGACCCCCGTGGACCCCTCCTTGCCATCTAGGAGTATACGGACCCTCCTTTCGTCATCTGACCCACGTGCACCCTCGTAGCCATTTAGGAGTCTGTGTAGCACTATTAGGTTATCCTAAAGCACGTTCGACAATCCTAGCCATCGCGACCCCCGTGGACCCCTCCTTGCCATCTAGGAGTATACGGACCCTCCTTGCGGCATCTGACCCACGCGCACCCCTCCTAGCTATCTAGGAGTATCAGTAGCACTTTTAGGTCATCCTTAAGCATGTGCGACAATCCTAGCCATCTGGACTCCCCTGGACCCCTCCTTGCCATCTAGGAGTATACGGACCCTCCTTACGTCATCTGACCCACGTGCACTCTCCCAGCCATCTAGGAGTATCAATAGCACTTTTAGGTTATCCTAAAGGACGTGCGACCATCGTAACCATCTTGACCCCCGTGGACCCCATCTTGCCATCTAGGAGTATACGGACCCTCCGTACGTCATCTGACCCATGTACACTCTCCCAGCCATCTAGGAGTCTCCGTAGCACTATTAGGTCATCCTCAAGCACGTGCGACGATCCTAGCTTTCTGGACCCCCGTGGACCCCTCCTTGCCGTCTAGGAGTATACGGACCCTCCTTACGGCATCTGACCCACGTGCACCCTCCTAGCCATCTAGAGTATCAGTAGCACTTTTAGTTCATCCTAAAGCACGTGCGACAATTCTAGCGATCTCGACCCCCGTGGACCCCTCCTTGCCATCTAGGAGTATACAGACCCTCCTTACGTCAACTGAGCCACTTGCACCCTCCCAGCCATCTAGGAGTATCAGTAACACTTTTAGGTCATCTTAAAGCACGTGCGACCATCCTAGCCATCTGGACCCCCGTGGACCCCTCGTTGCCATCTAGGAGTATACGGACCCGCCTTACGTCATCTGACCCACGTGCACCCTCCTAGCCATCTAGGAGTCTGTGTAGCACTATTTGGTTATCCTAAAGCACGTGCGACAAACCTAGCCATCTGGACCCCGTGGACCCCTCCTTGCCATCTAGGAGTATACGGACCCTCCTTACGACATCTGACCCACGCGCACCCCTCCTAGCCATCTAGGAGTATCAGTAGCCCTTTTAGGTCATTCTGAAGCATGTGCGACAATCCTAGCCATCTGGACCCCCGTGGAGCCCTCCTTGCCATCTAGGAGTATACGGACCCTCCTTTCGTCATCTGACCCACGTGCACTCTCCGAGCCATCTAGAGTATCAATAGCACTTTTACGTCATCCTAAAGGACGTTCGACCATCTTTGATAAGGGGTGGCCCGATCTTCTCAGTGAGTCGATGGTGGATTTGGTGGATGATGTAGATAACTCGCGGATGCTCTCGAACTCTCTGGCTGTTCCCCCGTTGCCAATGCAACAACTCTTCAACCCAATGGATATTCGCAACACCACACGCTGGTGCAACGTAGCCGCCGACCACGAAGCGGTTTTTGCAATCTGCTAATTCCCAATGGAACAACAGATCACACTCAAACTTTGGTAGCAAACTCTCCAGATCGCAACAAAGTGGAGAGGGGAATTCCTGATCGCAGCAAAGAGGAACTCGATTTCAGATGAATGCTTAAAGCAAGTTCAATCTAGGGTTTTGTTTAAACGTGGTCTAACTTTTACAATAAAATCTGCTAGCTATTTATTAAGTGCGCCACCTCGACGTCCCGCGTTGTCTTCACATCGTCGTCCCGGTCGTGGGCTTCTAGTGACTCCCGAGCGTGTCTCCTCCTGGCCTACTAGCGTATGGCTGTTTAGGCCTGATCGATCGACTCCAGCTGCAGACGCGTGAGCAAAGGCGATATCAGAGGTACAACATCACACGGCTTCTCCTTGCATCGATGCCATGGGCACATCCGTGCATAGCACATGGCTGGACCCCACCTTGGGTCCATCACGTGAGACTTGAGCACATGCATGTAGTTGATCTTGGATTAGCACTTCACTTGTACGTAGTTGTTTGCATGTACCATAGGCACATGGCTGGGTCCCACATATGCATGCACAACGTGAGTAACACATTCAGGTAGTTGAATTGGCTCGGTCGAATTCTTGTGTCTTGTGGTCGCCGTCCTCCCTCTCCTCCCGCTGGCGCCATTTCGACGGATGCCAAATCTAATCAAATAATAATACAATGATTTAGGTAGTATATAATTCTCATATACCAAAGTATTATTTTAGCTAGGAATAGATTCACCTGATAATAATCATCAATTAGACTTAATATTTCCTTCCAGTTCAAACATTTAAAATCATCGTAATCCATGAATATATCCTCATCAATCGTAGCCATCTAGACCCCCGTGGACCCCTCCTTGCCATCTAGGAGTATACGGACCCTCCTTACGTCATATGACTCATGTGCCTCTCCCAGCCATCTAGGAGTCTCCGTAGCACTATTAGGTCATCCTAAAGCACGTGCGACAATCCTAGCTCTCTGGACCCCCGTGGACCCCTCCTTGCCGTCTAGGAGTATACAGACCCTCCTTACGACATCTGACCCACGTGCACCCTCCTAGCCATCTAGGAGTATCAGTAGCACTTTTAGGTCATCCTAAAGCACGTGCGACAATTCTAGCCGTCTCGACCCCCGTGGACCCCTCCTTGCCATCTAGGAGTATACAGACCCTCCTTACGTCATCTGACCCACGTGCACCCTCCCAGCCATCTAGGAGTATCAGTAACACTTTTAGGTCATCCTAAAGCACGTGCGACCATCCTAGCCATCTGGACCCCCGTGGACCCCTCGTTGCCATCTAGGAGTATACAGACCCGCCTCACGTCATCTGACCCACGTGCACCCTCCTAGCCATCTAGGAGTCTGTGTAGCACTATTAGGTTATCCTAAAGCACGTGCGACAAACCTAGCCATCTGGACCCCGTGGACCCCTCCTGGCCATCTAGGAGTATACGGACCCTCCTTCGGCATCTGACCCACGCGCACCCCTCCTAGCCATCTAGGAGTATCAGTAGCACTTTTAGGTCATCCTAATGCCAGTGCGAGAATCCTAGCCATCTGGACCCTCGTGGACCCCTCCTTGCCATCTAGGAGTATACGGACCCTCCTTTCGTTATCTGACCCACGTGCACTCTCCTAGCCATCTAGGAGTATCAATAGCACTTTACGTCATCCTAAAGGACATTCGACCATCGTAGCCATCTAGACCCCCGTGGACCCCTCCTTGCCATCTAGGAGTATACGGACCTTCCTTACGTCATCTGGCCCATGTACACTCTCCCAGCCATCTAGGAGTCTCCGTAGCACTATTAGGTCATCCTAAAGCACGTGCGACGATCCTAGCTTTCTGGACCCCCATGGACCCCTCCTTGCCGTCTAGGAGTATACGGACCCTCCTTACGGCATCTGACTCACGTGCACCCTCCTAGCCATCTAGGAGTATCAGTAGCACTTTTAGGTCATCCTAAAGCACGTGCGACAATTCTAGCCATCTCGACCCCCGTGGACCCCTCCTTGCCATCTAGGAGTATACAGACCCTCCTTACGTCATCTGACCCACGTGCACCCTCCCAGCCATCTAGGAGTATCAGTAACACTTTTAGGTCATCCTAAAGCACGTGCGACCATCTTAGCCATCTGGACCCCCGTGGACCCCTCGTTGCCATCTAGGAGTATACGGACCCGCCTCACGTCATCTGACCCACGTGCACCCTCCTAGCCATCTAGGAGTCTGTGTAGCACTATTAGCTTATCCTAAAGCACGTGCGACAAACCTAGCCATCTGGACCCCGTGGACCCCTCCTTGCCATCTAGGAGTATACGGACCCTCCTTACGGCATCTGACCCACGCGCACCCCTCCTAGCCATCTAGGAGTATCAGTAGCACTTTTAGGTCATCCTAAAGCCAGTGAGAGAATCCTAGCCATCTGGACCCTCGTGGACCACTCCTTGCCATCTAGGAGTATACGGACCCTCCTTTTGTTATCTGACCCACGTGCACTCTCCCAGCCATCTAGGAGTATCAATAGCACTTTTACGTCATCCTAAAGGACATTCGACCATCGTAGCCATCTAGACCCCCGTGGACCCCTCCTTGCCGTCTAGGAGTATACGGACCCTCCTTACGGCATCTGACCCACGTGCACCCTCCTAGCCATCTAGGAATAGCAGTAGCACTTTTAGGTCATCCTAAAGCACGTGCGACAATTCTAGCCATCTCGACCCCCGCGGACCTCTTCTAGCCATCTAAGAGTATACACACCCTTCTTACGTCATCTGACCCACGTGCACCCTCCTAGCCATCTAGGAGTCTCCGTAGCACTATTAGGTCATCCTAAAGCACGTGCAACAATCCTAGCCATTTGGACCCCCGTGGACCCCTCCTTGCCATCTAGGAGTATACGGACCCTCCTTACGACATCTAACCCACGTGCACCTGATGAGGAAAAGGTCCTCTAGGGTGGCCCAATCTTCACGGATTGACGAACGAGTGGACGAACTCACGCAAGAACACGAAGAACACGAGGAAGAACACCAAGAACACAAGAACACACACAAGATACAAGAACCGTTTGCCTTACCGGTCGGTCCAACCGATCCAATAGAATCCACACGAAGGTGGAGAGATCGGCGAGTAGATACACGAAGGGATCTTGGATGGTTGTTTCTCCAACGGCCAACCAAGCCGCTCCAATAAAGTTACCCGAAGATGAAAGATTGGCTAGTAGTCAAGCTACAAGTAGAGGTCTTGAATACGCGTAGGGATCTTCTCCACGAAGGGAGGAACCATCCCCACAAGGTGGGGGGGAGGAAGGAGACCTTTGAGAAGAAGGAGTCTAGCTCTACTCTAATCTCAACACCAAGTCTATCTAGATCTGGAGGGGGTAGGTGCCTATTTATAGTGTTGACCCAAAAGGGGGTAGGTGGGAGAGGATAAGGGTCTCCATCCCGTGCTGGTCTGGCTCCGCAGCGGTAGTACCGCTGCTCCTGGCGGTAGTACCGCTGGGTGGCGGTAGTACCGCTGCGGTGCCGCTGGAGCTGCCGCTGGGTCCTCCAGAGGGCTGTCTTGGGCGGTAGCGCTGGCGGTAGTACCGCTGGCTGGATCCTGGCGGTAGTACCGCTGCCTCTGGCGGTAGTACCGCCGCCTGGGACTTCAACAGCTCCTCTTCTTCTCCTTGGCTCCTCTTCCTTCTTCTCTTCCAAGCCACCGTCTTGTCGGGCCTCGTTCCTCTTGCATCTTGGTCATCCTCTCGTGTATGCGTAGTGATCGTGGCGAACCTAGTATCAACAAGGTACGGAGGATGACGTAGTATACCATTCAAAAGGGTGGGAATTGTCCAAGAGGAATGAGTTCACCTTTGATGTCATTGGTGACTTGTGGTATGTTGGAGTGCTTAGGGCAGGTTGCACTACATCATCTCCACCCCCTTTAAAAAGAGTCGTCCTCGACTCTTGCTCTTCATCATGGCAAGGAGGTAGATGCGTAGACCTTGTCGTGTGGTTCACCATAGAGTCGATGGAAATGATGTGGCACTTCTTCAATGTTCCTTCGCCTTTCAAGTAACCTACAAGACTCACAAGAAAGACGAAACAACACTCAAAGAGTAGCCAATTCTTGAAGGTGATCGCATGAGCGCTTATGTAGAAGGAAGTCACCTTAGCAAGATGCCGATGTGCTCTTCTTGCAAGATCTTCCGTCATAGGAATGCGTGGTTGAAGCAACTCATGGAGGCTCATCCAAAGGTACGACCTACACATCAAAGACCAAGCAAACCATGTGTGTGCAAGATAGAGGAGCATATCATCAATGACATGTCCATTCATGTTCATTACACCATTAGCACAACACAAATATGTGAAATTTATAGCATATGCAAGGTCAATGTGCAAGCAACTTCTTGAAATGAACTCATGACAAGACATGCACAAAATTTCATTATGGTTGCAAACAAACCATTGTAAAGAACAGGTGTTCATCATATTTGTTGCAACACATAAATCATTCATATGAAAGATGAAGGATACATTCTTGCCATATGGAAAACCAATATCACAAACATGTTTGCAAACAAACCAAAAGCAAGAGAAATTGTTCCACTTGTTTGATGCAAAACATGGGAAAGATCCACAACTCACATGTATGCTCTCAAGAGCTCGTATTGTCAACTCATGCTCAATTGAAGTTGACATTATCATGCGTTACCGTCACACACAAGACACCATATGAAGAAATTATGTGCATGGTAAATGAACACATCATCCATCATGAAGTGTCTCTTCATTTGCACATCACCAACCACACAAAAATCAATTGGAAAATTTGAATCATGTGGGTGGTCACTTTGCAAAGTGAAGGATGGAACAAGGTCCATAAGAGAGAATGAAAAATCTCCAAAAGGTGAGAGAGTTATGGGGGCAATCTCATTATCAAGTATTTCAACATTATTGCAAGCAACACATGTGAAAGAGAAATTGTTTAACATGTTGCAAGCAACAACGGGAGAAAAGTGGAAACATTCATAACAAGGCATGCTCATGGCAAAATCATCACAAATAAGTAATTCCACATGATCAACATTGGTTTCAAACAAAGTATCACAAGGGAATATGAACGAATCATATGTGACATCAAGAAAATCATTCAAATCATGCAAGCAACCAATGTTCATCATGTCCACTAGCGGGATCATGGTTACATCAACACCCATACCTTTGTAGTCCCGCTCAGTTGAAGTAGGTGTTGAAGTAGTAGGGGCTTCCATGTAGCCGACTTGTCCATCTTGAAGTAGACATGGGGTGGCATCATCATCATCCTCCATGAACATCTTCTCCATTTGAGGCACCGTCAAGTCGAAGATAGGCGTCTCATCATCCAAGGAACCTAGCACACAATGAGAAAACACACTAGAGGTAGAGGTTAAGTTGTTAGAAATCGAAATGGCCTCACAAGACCTATCAACTACCTCTCAACTCAAGTGGTGTATCACTCATTCCCTCACATTGAAAGCACTCAAACTCACATATGGTGGAGGCACTCAACTCACTCTCACTCTTACTCAAGTGGGCTAAGTGGCTCTCATTCTCACATAGGTTTGGTACCATCTCATAACTCAAGCTCATAGGGATAGGCTCGGTTTCCTCATCTCCATACGCCTCCAAGGTTGAAGGGAAACTCCCATGCTCAACCTTCTCGACCATCTCGCCTCCATAGGTCAATGCCATAGTGTAGGCATCCTCACTCGACTCCTTTGCGGAAGGGAAAATCCCATGCGCCGCTCCATCACTTGACTCCATTGCCGAAGGGAACATCCCATGCTCGACATCATCATCACTTGACCCATGGTCAAAGGTGATAGCATTCTCAATGCTCGCCTCCTTGGTCGAAGGGAAAATCCCATGCTCGACCATCGTCTCACCATCTTGGTCTTCATTTGCGCACTCCCACATCATGTGACCTCTTTCTATTGCATAGTGGGCACAAGAGATTGGGACATTCTCGTGGATCATGGTCTTGGCTTTGGCAATTGTCGCATAGGAGGTCTTCATCTTGCCATATGGGGGCCAATGTCGTGGTGGCACTTGGTGTAGATGTCATATCAAGAGAAGTGCTTGAGAAAGGCGCCAAAGGAGAAGTGGCCTCACGTTTGTGACCATGTTTCTTCCGGCGTCGACGTTGGAGTTGCTCGATGAAGATGTCGAAGTTGGCCACGATCTCGTCTGTTATGGGAGTGGTAGCACTAGGGGACACCATAGGATGCGCCTTTGTCGCCGTCTTGTTTTCGTGTCGACGTTGGCGTTCTTGAGTTGTAGGGTGTCGCCGAAAGTCATTTGGATGCTTCTCCTCATGTTGGCGTCGGCGTGCTTGTTGCTTTGGTGACCTTGTCTTGGAGCTCCCACTCGAACTTGGTGATATGTTCCGAAGCTTGGCGAGTGTGGAGATGTCGACTTGGAGCTTGGACAAGTTGTGGTCGACCTTGGCATCTTTCTTGTGGCGCCTTGATGAGCTAGATGGGCCTTGACTTGGCTTGGCCTTGTCGATGCACTTCTTGTGTCGCCATCTTGTTGTTGAAGGAGAATGTCGAAGCTTGTCGCTCTTGGCGACGGCCTTGTCATGGCTCCTTGAAGTTGATGGAGAATGGCGAAGCTTGGCACTCTTGGAAGTAGATGGAGCTCCATAGGATGAACTCATGGTGGCCTTCTTGTCGGAGCACCGTCTTGAGCTTGAACCATAGAAGTAGGTTGTGCCATGACGCTTGGTGGTGCCGCTCTTGAACATGGTGGTGATGGGGTCCTCTCCTCTTGTATGTTGTCGAAGTCGTCGCACATGCTACAAGAGTAGTAGTCATAGACGTTCTCCACCATGTCATCGGAGTTGTAGTCGTAGTGGTGGCGCTCCATCATGTCGTTGTTGTAGTCGAAGTTGGTACCATGTGATGAGGCATGTGAAGACACTTGCGCCTCATTGTCGTTGGAGCTCATGTAGTCGGAGTCATGGTAGATTCGCACGTACTTGGAGTCGATACAATTTGATGAAGGTTGCTCGATGTCATGGTACCGCTCCTTGTCGTGTACGCTCGAATAGTCAGAGTCGTAGTCGGAGTAGTTGTAGCGGAAGTCTTGGTGATGATCCATCATGTCATGGGGGTCATTGTCGGTGTAGTCGTAGTAGTCCCCCATGTCCTCAAAGCTTGGCAACCATGGCAAACAAAATCAAATCCGTGGCAACCATGCTCTGATACCATATGATGAGGAAAAGGTCCTCTAGGGTGGCCCAATCTTCACGGATTGACGAACGAGTGGACGAACTCACGCAAGAACACGAGGAAGAACACCAAGAACACAAGAACACACACAAGATACAAGAACCGTTTCCCTTACCGGTCGGTCCAACCGGTCCAATAGAATCCACACGAAGGTGGAGAGATCGGCGAGTCGATACACGAAGGGATCTTGGATGGTTGTTTCTCCAACGGCCAACCAAGCCGCTCCAATAAAGTCACCCGAAGATGAAAGATTGGCTAGTAGTCAAGCTACAAGTAGAGGTCTTGAATCCGCGTAGGGATCTTCTCCACGAAGGGAGGAACCATCCCCACAAGGGGGAGGAAGGAGACCATTGAGAAGAAGGAGTCTAGCTCTACTCTAATCTCAAAACCAAGTCTATCTAGATCTGGAGGGGGTAGGTGCCTATTTATAGTGTTAACCCAAAAGAAGGGGTAGGTGGGAGAGGATAAGGGTCTCCATCCCGTGCTGGTCTAGCTCCGCAGCGGTAGTACCGCTGCTCCTGGCGGTAGTACCGCTGGGGGCTTCCTTTAGCGCCTGGCGACCCGCAGCGGTAGTACCGCTGCTCCTAGCGGTAGTACTGCTGGGTGGCGGTAGTACCGCTGCGGTGCCGCTGGTGCTGCCGCTGGGTCCTCCAGAGGGCTGTCTTGGGCGGTAGCGCTGGCGGTAGTACCGCTGGCTGGATCCTGGCGGTAGTACCGCTGCCTCTGGCGGTAGTACCGCCGCCTGGGACTTCAACAGCTCCTCTTCTTCTCCTTGGCTCCTCTTCCTTCTTCTCTTCCAAGCCACCGTCTTGTCGGGCCTCGTTCCTCTTGCATCTTGGTCATCCTCTCGTGTATGCGTAGTGATCGTGGCGAACCTAGTATCAACAAGGTACGGAGGATGACATAGTATACCATTCAAAAGGGTGGGAATTGAGTTATCCAAGAGGAATGAGTTCACCTTTGATGTCATTGGTGACTTGTGGTATGTTGGAGTGCTTAGGGCAGGTTGCACTACATCATCACCCCTCCTAGCCATCTAGGAGTATCAGTAGCACTTTTAGGTCATCCTAAAGCATGTGCGACAATCCTAGCCATCTGGACCCCCGTGGACCCCTCCTTGCCACCTAGGAGTATACGGACCCTCCTTACGTCATTTGATCCACGTGCACTCTCCCAGCCATCTAGTAGTATCAATAGCACTTTTCGGGCATCCTAAAGGACGTGCGACCATCAGAGCAATCTGGACACCCGTGGACCCCTCTTTGCCATCTAGGAGTATACGGACCCTCCTTACGTCATCTGACCCATGTGCACCCTCCTAGCCATCTATGAGTCTGTGTAGCACTATTAGGTTATCCTAAAGCACGTGCGACAATCCTAACCATCGCGACCCCCGTGGACCCCTCCTTGCCATCTAGGAGTATACGGACCCTCCTTACGGCATCTAACCCACGCGCACCCCTCCTAGCATCTAAGAGTATCAGTAGAACTTTTAGGTCATCCTAAAGCACATGCGACCATCCTAGCCATCTGGACCCCCGTGGACCACTTCTAGCCATCTAAGAGTATACATACCCTTCTTAAATTATCTAACCCACGTGCACCCTCCTAGCCATCTAGGAGTCTCCATAGCACTATTAGGTCATCCTAAAGCACGTGCAACAATCCTAGCCATCTGGACCCCCGTGGACCCCTCCTTGCCATCTAGGAGTATACGAACCCTCCTTACGGCATCTGACCCACGTGCACCCTCCTAGCCATCTAGGAGTATCAGTAGCACTTTTAGGTCATCCTAAAGCACGTGCGACAATTCTAGCCATCTCGACTCCCGTGGACCCCTCCTTGCCATCTACGAGTATACGGACCCTCCTTACGTCATCTGACACACGTGCACCCTCCCAGCCATCAAGGAGTATCAGTAGCACTTTTAGGTCATCCTAAAGCACGTGCGACCATCCAAGCCATCTGGACCCCCGTGGACCCCTCCTTGCCATCTAGGAGTATACGGACCCGCCTTACGTCATCTGACCCACGTGCACCCTCCTAGCCATCTAGGAGTCTGTGTAGCACTATTAGGTTATCCTAAAGCACGTGCGACAATTCTAGCCATCTCGACCCCCGTGGACCCCTCCTTGCCATCTAGGAGTATATGGACCCTCCTTACGGCATCTGACCCACGTGCACCCTCCTAGCCATCTAGGAGTATCAGTAGCACTTTTATGTCATCCTAAAGCACGTGCGACAATTCTAGCCATCTCGACTCCCGTGGACCCCTCCTTGCCATCTAGGAGTATACGGACCCTCCTTACGTCATCTGACACACGTGCACCCTCCCAGCCATCAAGGAGTATCAGTAGCACTTTTAGGTCATCCTAAAGCACGTGCGACCATCCTAGCCATCTGGACCCCCGTGGACCCCTCCTTGCCGTCTAGGAGTATACGGACCCGCCTTACGTCATCTGACCCACGTGCACCCTCCTAGCCATCTAGGAGTCTGTGTAGCACTATTAGGTTATCCTAAAGCACGTGCGACAATTCTAGCCATCTCGACCCCCGTGGACCCCTCCTTGCCATCTAGGAGTATATGGACCCTCCTTACGGCATTTTACCCACGTGCACCCTCATAGCCATCTAGGAGTATCAGTACCACTTTTAGGTCATCCTAAAGCACGTGCAACAATCCTAGCCATCTGGACCCCTGTGGACCCCACCGTGCCATCTAGGAGTATACAGACCCTTCTTACGCCATCTGTCCCACGTGCACTCTCCCAGCCATCTAGTAGTATCAATAGCACTTTAGGTCATCCTAAAGCATGTGCGACCATCCTAGCCATCTTGACCCCCGTGGACCCCTCCTTGCCATCTAGGAGTATACAGACCCTCCATACGTCATCTGAGCCACGTGCACTCCCCCGGCCATCTAGGAGTATCCATAGCACTTTAGGTCATCCTAAAGGACTTGCGACCATCCTAGCCATTTGGACCCCCGTGGACCCCTCCTTGCCATCTAGGAATATACGGACCCTCCTTATGTCATCTAACCCATGTGCACTCTCCCAGCCATCTAGGAGTCTCCGTAGCACTATTAGGTCATCCTAAAGCATGTGCGTCAATCCTTACTCTCTGGACCTCCGTGGACCCTCCTTGCCATCTAGGAGTATAGTGGCCCTCCTTACGTCATCTGACCCATGTGCACTCTCCCCGCCAATCTAGGAGTCTCCATAGCACTTTTAGGTCATCCTAAAGCACGTGCGACAATCCTAGCCATCTGGACCCCCGTGGACCCCTCCGTGCCATCTAGGAGTATACGGACCCTCCTTACGGCATCTGTCCCACGCGCACCCCTCCTAGCCATCTAGGAGTATCAGTAGAACTTTTAGGTCATCTGAAAGAATGTGCGACAATCCTAGCCATCTGGACCCCCATGGACCCCTCCTTGCCTACGGACCTCCTTACGTCATCTGACCCACGTGCACTCTCCCAGCCATCTAGGAGTATCAATAGCACTTTTAGGTCATCCTAAAGGACGTGCGACCATCTTAGCCATCTGGACCCCCGTGGACCCCTCCTTGCCATCTAGGAGTATACGGACCCTCCTTACGTCATCTGACCCATGTGCACTCTCCCAGCCATCTAGGAGTCTCCGTAGCACAATTAGGTCATCCTAAAGCATGTGCGACAATCCTAACTCTCTGGACCCCCGTGGACCACTTCTTGCCATATAGGAGTATACGGACCCTCCTTACGACATCTGACCCACTTGCACCCTCCTAGCCATCTAGGAGTATTGATGAGGATATATCTGTAGATTATGGTGATTATCCATGCTTGAGTTGGAAGGAAATATTAAGCCTGACTGATGATTATTATCAGGTGAATTTATTCCTAGCTAAAAATAATACTTTGATATCTCAGAATTATATACTATCTAAATCATTGTATTATTGTTTCATTAGATTTGGCATCCGTCAGAATGGCGCCAGCGGGAGGAGAGGGAGGACGGCGACCAGCGAACACGCAAGGACGGCGACCAGAATACACGCGAGCAAGGCGACCAGAAAATTAATTCAACTCAACTCGACAAGCATGAAGAAATGCAAGTTTGATGGACGTGGGACCCAGCCTGCCATGTACGTGGGCCTTCAGCTTTCCATGCATGTGCGATGCACTTGCTGCATGCATGGTGGCCAAGGACTTGCACGTACAATATCTTCAAGGAAAGGAATAGGCTAGCTATATGTACGTGCATATTATTTGGTACGGTGGGACCAAAGATCAATTAGAATATTTAAATAGGGCAACTAGTAGTGCTGGTTGGTTAGGATTTGTAGGCACGTATGCATCTAGGTTTTAGGCTGCACTATATATTTGCCTGTACCGTGACTTGTAAAAGGAGACCATGTTTAAAGAAACCTTAGATTGAATTGCTTGAAGCTTTCAACTATCTTCGAGTTCCTCTGTGTTGCGCTCAGGAATTCAACCTCTCCACTGTGTTGCGCTCTGGAGATTATCGTTACCGAAGTTTGAGTGTGATCTGTCGTTCCACTGGGAATTGGGAGATTGCAGAACCGCTCGTGGTCGGCGACTACATTGCGCAAGCGTGTGGTGTTGTGAATATCCATTGGGTTGAAGAGCTGTTGCATTGGCAACAGGGGAGCAGCCGGAGAGTTCGAGAGCATCTCGCGAGTTATCTACACATCCATCATCCATCCATCATCGGCTCACTGAGAAGATCGGGCAACCCCTTATCATCTTGGTATCAGATTTCCAGCGTTTACTCGGTGAGCATCCACAAATCGATCCCCATAGTTTAGATTTATTTTCGTCCTATACAGAAAAAGCCACACAAAAATATTTGCCATAGCTTTAGATCTGCACCGTTTCATCTAGTTTAGCTGCTGATCGTGTCCTCTTTGCGTTGCTTATCTTCCGATCTGAGTCTAGTTGCGTCTAGGTTTGTTTTCTCTGTGTCAGTGTTCTTGTCGTCGGAGTTGTGTTGAGTTTAGTTTCCGTCAAATACAAATTCGCCGCGTCGTTGCAACTGCTCTGCCGCACGCGTCGCGTGAGTTGTTGGTTTTGGCAGATTGCTGTTCTGCTGCCGCACGTGTCGTCAGAGTCCTGGTGTGATACGTTTCGTCTAATCGGAAGTACTCCCTCCGTTCCAAATTAATTGACTTCCATTTATCCAAATGTGCATATATCTATACTTGTAACATGGCTAGATACATCCACATGTGGGCAAAAGAAAATCAATTAATTTAGAACGGAGGGAGTAGTTGCTGCGCCGTCAATTGCTGTTCTGCTGCCGCGCGCAGATTGTGGCCGAGTTTTGTTTTCTTATGTGCATGCGCGCGTCGCTAGACAGCTTGGTTTGTTCCGATCCGCAGCGGTGATGCGAGTCAATCGACGAGTCAATCTTAGCTGCGTCCGTGTTGGAGTCCAATTCTGCTTAGATTTTGGTGCCCTCGTCCGTGTCCTGTATTAGGTTTGTTAGGTTCTTTTTTCACCTACCGTTCGTGTCTTTCCTTTTTGACAGCCATACGTAAAAGCCAATCAATCTTTTTGTGTAGCACTTACCTAACGAGACTAGTATTTCTGTTTGCTCAAGGGCTGCTCACATAGGTCTAAAGTGCATTTATTTTGGAGGTTAATTTTGTGTGCCCTGTGAACTATTTTGTGCGGCCTGGTGTATATATCAAAAGAGAAAAGAGAAAAAAGAAGAGAAAAAGCAAATTCCAAAATTACTGTAGCTACAGTACCGAGCGAAAAAGAAAAAAAGAGGCCAGAATTTTATTCATATCAGTTCTGTTTGGAGCATTGTTTGCGAAATATATTCCTGCCTTGCACTAGTAGAATTGAGCAATCTTGTGCCCTTATCATTGAGCTTTTTTGCTAGCGTCTCTCCTGTGCATTGCAACACGAGCATTACTCCGACATATATCATTTTTTGAGCTCATTTTTAGAGTTGCAATTGTCCCATTTATCTCCACCGTGTGCGTTTCTAAGTGTCTCTTGTGTCATACGATCAGCACTAGGCTTTGTGAATCGGTGTTGTTAGGTATCCCTACCAAGCTCCACCAAATACCCTGGTTTGTTGTGTGACACTTTGATACCCATAATATTCGCTTCACCCCATCCGTGCACGTGCTGTCCCTACAAGTGGTAAGCTTTACTATTCACTTTGAAACGGTAAGATACACAATTTCTTTCGGTTTTGTGAGTGAGTTGTGAGCATTCCACCATATTCATACATAGCTGCAATATCTTTTGTATTTACTAACAATGGTTGTTCCTCACAAGGAGAAACCATTACCTTTAAAAAAATTGTGCAGCGGCTTGTTCTGGTTGGAGGATTGTGGTGTGCTGTCTGATGCTGATTTAGGTTTAGGTTTGTTCCACTTCACGGCGGATATCAGTGGTAGACATACTGCAATTATCGTTGATAACGGTTCTTTCACGAACTTGGTAAGCATTGAGGTTGTTGGCAAGCTGCAGTTGGTTAACGTCGCAAAATTTCGCCATATATGTTAGATGCTTTTGATGAATCACTTCCAATTACTCATATCGCATGTGTTCCTCTAACAATTTATGGCCATACTGTTCGCGTTTACTGTGATGTGATTCCTAGGACGCTCAATAGTTGTCATCTTTTGTTGGGAAAGAAATGGTGCGATGAGGTTCAGATTGTTTTTAGTGCTGATCATCGTGATCCCCAAATCCTCTGGAATAATAAGCAAACTTGGTTAGCATATACACGACTTAAAAAATTTCAGGAGGTTAGGCGTCAAAACCTATGTCCACCTATTATTCCGACTGATACATCGAGTGCTGCCACCATATGTGTTATTCCGCATATAAATATTCAGGGTGACAGTTTGATTGTTCCACAAAATTCAGGAGTGAAAGTTAATGATACATGTGTGGTTTCTACTAATGTAATCATCTCTACTCCTAGTGTTGTTTCTTGTGATATGCAGGTTGCTTTTGAAGAAAGGGAGACATTTGTGTTCCAACCTGCATCACCGCTTGAGGACGATGTTCCAGTGCCTACTATATCTGAGGAGATTGCTATTGATATAGGTACTGATTCGGAGCTACAACCAGCACGCGCGTCACTTTGTGAGTATGATTCTTCGCTGGTTGATGCTTGTGATTTGATACACAAACATATTTCAGCACCATGTGATACATTGCTAAATTCGAATTTTGATCATGTGGTGCTGATTACACATAAAGAGATCCTTGCTAAAATACCACCAACTGATGTTTTGTATTACATCATGCTAGATGAACCTCTTACCATGAGTTGTGCTATGAATAAGATTTCTGAAATTTCATATGTCAATTCTAGCACCTATGCCAATTGTTTCCGATTCTATTTAATTGGTGACTATAGCATGAACGATATTTTTTTGGTGGATCACATATGCATTACCTATGATAAAATTGCTGAATTAGAACATTCTGTTTTCAGTCATATATGCTATGTGCCAGAATCTTTTTGCTTTGGGACAATACCTAATTTTCATGATAATATGATATATTCTAGTCTAGTTGATGTACTTCAGCGAACAAAGGTAGCATCACCTTTGTTGGACTGTTTTGAGCTTTTTAGATTTGAATATGATTATGCACATACGTCTTGTTTATCCAAAAATGATTTATACTTCACTTATATTTGCAAATTGAGTTGCATCTTAAATACTAGGAATAATAATCATGTACACAAAAATAATACAACCTGTTATATATACATATACACTGCGTACACGTTGTTCTTTTTGTTTCTTCCACTTTCAGCTTATCCAAAGCCGCGGACGGCTTTTCTTGAAGAAAGGGAGGATGATGAGGATATATCTGGGTGCATGTGGGTCAAATGACGTAAGGAGGTATACTCCTAGATGGCAAGGAGGGGTCCACGGGGGTCCAGATGGCTAGGATTCTCGCACTGGGTTTAGGTTGACCTAAAAGTGCTACTGCTACTCCTAGATGGCTATGAGGGTGCACGTGGGTCAGATGTCGTAAGGAGGTTCTGTATACTCCTAGATGGCAAGGAGGGGTCCACGGGGTCGAGATGGCTAGGATTGTCGCACGTCCTTTAGGATGACCTAATAGTGCTACAGAGACTTCTTGATGGCAAGGAGGGTGCACCTGGGTCAGATGACATAAGGAGAGTCGTATACTCCTAGATGGCAAGGACGGATCCACGGGGGTCCAGATGGCTAGGATTGTCGCACGTTCTTTAGGATGACCTAAAAGTGCTACTGATACTCTTAAATGGCCAGGAGGGTGCACGTGGGTCAGGTGACGTAAGGAGTGTCCATATACTCCTAGATGGCAAGGAGGGGTCCACGGGGGTCCAGATGGCTAGGATTCTCGCACTGGCTTTAGGATGACCTAACAGTGCTACTGATACTCCTAGATGGCTATGAGGGTGCACGTGTGTCAGATACCGTAAGGAGGGTCCGTATACTCCTAGATGGCAAGGAGGGGTCCACGGGGGTCCAGATGGCTAGGATTCTCGCACTGGGTTTAGGTTGACCTAAAAGTGCTACTGATACTCCTAGATGGCTATGAGGGTGCACGTGGGTCAGATGTCGTAAGGAGGGTCTGTATACTCCTAGATGGCAAGGAGGGCTCCACGGGGTCGAGATGGCTAGGATTGTCGCACGTCCTTTAGGATGACCTAATAGTGCTACAGAGACTTCTTGATGGCAAGGAGGGTGCACCTGGGTCAGATGACGTAAGGAGAGTCGTATACTCCTAGATGGCAAGGACGGATCCACGGGGGTCCAGATGGCTAGGATTGTCGCACGTTCTTTAGGATGACCTAAAAGTGATACTGATACTCTTAAATGGCCAGGAGGGTGCACGTGGGTCAGGTGACGTAAGGAGTGTCCATATACTCCTAGATGGCAAGGAGGGGTCCACGGGGTCCAGATGGCCAAGATTGTCGCACGTGCTTTAGGATGACCTAAAAGTGCTACTGATACTCCTAGATGGCTACGAGGGTTCACGTGGGTCAGATGACGTTAGGAGGGTCCGTATACTCCTAGATGGCAAGGAGGGATCCACGGGGTCCAGATGGCTAGGATTGTCACACGTGCTTTAGGATGACCCAAAAGTGCTACTGATCCTCTTAGATGTCTAGGAGGGTGCATGTGGGTCAGAGGACGTAAGGAGGTATACTCCTAGATGGCAAGGAGGGGTCCACGGGAGTCCAGATGGCTAGGATGGTCGCACGTGCTTTAGGATGACCTAAAAGTGCTATTGATACTCCTAGATGGCTGGAAGAGTTCACGTGGGTCAGATGATGTAAGGATGGTCTGTATACTCCTAGATGGCAAGGAGGGGTCCACGTGCGTCCAGATGGCTAGGATTGTCGCACGTGCTTTAGGATGACCTAATAGTGCTACGGAGACTTCTAGATGGCTTGAGGGTGCACCTGGGTCAGATGACATAAGGAGGGTCCGTATACTCCTAGATGGCAAGGAGGGGTCCACGGGGGTCCAGACGGCTAGGATTCTCGCACTGGGTTTAGGTTGACCTAAAAGTGCTACTGATACTCCTAGATGGCTATGAGGGTGCACGTGTGTCAGATGCCGTAAGGAGGGTCCGTATACTCCTAGATGGCAAGGAGGGGTCCACGGGGGTCCAGATGGCTAGGATTCTCGCACTGGGTTTAGGTTGACCTAAAAGTGCTACTGATACTCCTAGATGGCTATGAGAGTGCACGTGGGTCAGATGACGTAAGGAGGGGTCGTATACTCTAGATGGCAAGGAGGGGTCCACGGGGGTCCAGATAGCTAGGATGGTCGCACGTGCTTTAGGATGACCTAAAAGTGCTATTGATACTCCTAGATTGCAGGGAGAGTGCACGTGGGGCAGATGACGTAAGGAGGGTCCGTATACTCCTAGATGGCAAGGAGGGGTCCACGGGGGTCCAGATGGCTAGGATTCTCGCACTGGCTTTAGGATGACCTAACAGTGCTACTGATACTCCTAGATGGCTATGAGGGTGCATGTGTGTCAGATGCCGTAAGGAGGGTCCGTATACTCCTAGATGGCAAGGAGGGGTCCAGGGGGTCCAGATGGCTAGGATTCTCGTACTGGGTTTAGGTTGACCTAAAAGTGCTACTGATACTCCTAGATTGCTATGAGGGTGCACGTGGGTCAGATGTCGTAAGGAGGGTCTGTATACTCCTAGATGGCAAGGAGGGCTCCACGGGGTCGAGATGGCTAGGATTGTCGCACGTCCTTTAGGATGACCTAATAGTGCTACAGAGACTTCTTGATGGCAAGGAGGGTGCACCTGGGTCAGATGACATAAGGAGAGTCGTATACTCCTAGATGGCAAGGACGGATCCACGGGGGTCCAGATGGCTAGGATTGTCGCACGTTCTTTAGGATGACCTAAAAGTGCTACTGATACTCTTAAATGGCCAGGAGGGTGCACGTGGGTCAGGTGACGTAAGGAGTGTCCATATACTCCTAGATGGCAAGGAGGGGTCCACGGGGTCCAGATGGCCAAGATTGTCGCACGTGCTTTAGGATGACCTAAAAGTGCTACTGATACTCCTAGATGGCTACGAGGCTTCACGTGGGTCAGATGACGTAAGGAGGGTCCGTATACTCCTAGATGGCAAGGAGGGATCCACGGGGGTCCAGATGGCTAGGATTGTCACACGTGCTTTAGGATGACCCAAAAGTGCTACTGATCCTCTTAGATGTCTAGGAGGGTGCATGTGGGTCAAATGACGTAAGGAGGTATACTCCTAGATGGCAAGGAGGGGTCCACGGGGGTCCAGATGGCTAGGATTCTCGCACTGGGTTTAGGTTGACCTAAAAGTGCTACTGCTACTCCTAGATGGCTATGAGGGTGCACGTGGGTCAGATGTCGTAAGGAGGTTCTGTATACTCCTAGATGGCAAGGAGGGGTCCACGGGGTCGAGATGGCTAGGATTGTCGCACGTCCTTTAGGATGACCTAATAGTGCTACAGAGACTTCTTGATGGCAAGGAGGGTGCACCTGGGTCAGATGACATAAGGAGAGTCGTATACTCCTAGATGGCAAGGACGAATCCACGGGGGTCCAGATGGCTAGGATTGTCGCACGTTCTTTAGGATGACCTAAAAGTGCTACTGATACTCTTAAATGGCCAGGAGGGTGCACGTGGGTCAGGTGACGTAAGGAGTGTCCATATACTCCTAGATGGCAAGGAGGGGTCCACGGGGTCCAGATGGCCAAGATTGTCGCACGTGCTTTAGGATGACCTAAAAGTGCTACTGATACTCCTAGATGGCTACGAGGGTTCACGTGGGTCAGATGACATAAGGAGTGTCCGTATACTCCTAAATAGCAAGGAGGGATCCACGGGGTCCAGATGGCTAGGATCAGTGGCGGAGCCAGGAATTGAGGCGAGGGGGGGCGAACAGTAAAAGGTGTGCCACCGGCAAATTTTTTTTTGACAACACATGTAATCCACAATTGTACGGAAAGAACAATGTAAATAAGTTCAAACAGATTTAATTTCATATTCATGAAGCACAAGCGGCATCGGCGTGGAGAGGCAGAGGCAGAGGATGGAGAGAAGCGACTGGGAAGAAATATCCTGCGTCGTGGTCGAGTGGTCGAGTACTCGTATGACTTTTCCTGTGCCTCGTACTCCCTCCGTTCCAAATTAAATGACTTTTATTTGTTAAAATGTGGATGTATAACATGTCTAGATACATGTACATGTTGACAAATGGAAGTCAATTAATTTGAAACAAGGCGCAAATTTTTTCTCAATTTATTCCTCAAAGTAAGGCGCTGGAGCAAGTTTGCATGCTAGGTACCGAAAATAACCTGACTCTCTCCTAGTAACTGCTTGCATGCATGCGAATATTGGGCAGAGCGTGCTGTTTCCATGCTTCCGATTTAAAAATTGGAGACCGAGCAGACGTGGCCGAGCTAGCCAATGGAGTACGGGCCGGTAAATGCGCACACGCCAATTCACCCAGGGCAAAAGGGTCCAGCTACCAGCAAATATTGCTCAGCGCAGTGCTGTCTTGGTTATTGCGCCAGAGATTTCACGCCTTATAAAACGGAGCGGAGGCAGTAATTTTCTGCCCAAAATCGAGGGGGGTCGGCCGACCAGGCTCGACCCCCTACTGGCGCCGCCACTGGCTAGGATTGTCACACGTGCTTTAGGATGACCCAAAAGTGCTACTGATCCTCTTAGATGTCTAGGAGGGTGCATGTGGGTCAAATGACGTAAGGAGGTATACTCCTAGATGGCAAGGAGGGGTCCACGGGGGTCCAGATGGCTAGGATTCTCGCACTGGGTTTAGGTTGACCTAAAAGTGCTACTGCTACTCCTAGATGGCTATGAGGGTGCACGTGGGTCAGATGTCGTAAGGAGGTTTTGTATACTCCTAGATGGCAAGGAGGGGTCCACGGGGTCGAGATGGCTAGGATTGTCGCACGTGCTTTAGGATGACCCAAAAGTGCTACTGATCCTCTTAGATGTCTAGGAGGGTGCATGTGGGTCAGATGACGTAAGGAGGTATACTCCTAGATGGCAAGGAGGGGTCCACGGGAGTCCAGATGGCTAGGATGGTCGCACGTGCTTTAGGATGACCTAAAAGTGCTATTGATACTCCTAGATGGCTGGAAGAGTGCACGTGGGTCAGATGACCTAAGGATGGTCTGTATACTCCTAGATGGCAAGGAGGGGTCCACGTGCGTCCAGATGGCTAGGATTGTCGCACGTGCTTTAGGATGACCTAATAGTGCTACGGAGACTTCTAGATGGCTTGAGGGTGCACCTGGGTCAGATGACATATGGAGGGTCCGTATACTCCTAGATGGCAAGGAGGGGTCCACGGGGGTCCAGATGGCTAGGATTCTCGCACTGGGTTTAGGTTGACCTAAAAGTGCTACTGATACTCCTAGATGGCTATGAGGGTGCACGTGTGTCAGATGCCGTAAGGAGGGTCCGTATACTCCTAGATGGCAAGGAGGGGTCCACGGGGGTCCAGATGGCTAGGATTCTCGCACTGGGTTTAGGTTGACCTAAAAGTGCTACTGATACTCCTAGATGGCTATGAGAGTGCACGTGGGTCAGATGACGTAAGGAGGGGCCGTATACTCCTAGATGGCAAGGAGGGGTCCACGGGGGTCCAGATGGCTAGGATGGTCGCACGTGCTTTAGGATGACCTAAAAGTGCTATTGATACTCCTAGATTGCAGGGAGAGTGCACGTGGGGCAGATGACGTAAGGAGGGTCCGTATACTCCTAGATGGCAAGGAGGGGTCCACGGGGGTCCAGATGGCTAGGATTCTCGCACTGGCTTTAGGATGACCTAACAGTGCTACTGATACTCCTAGATGGCTATGAGGGTGCACGTGTGTCAGATGCCGTAAGGAGGGTCCGTATACTCCTAGATGGCAAGGAGGGGTCCACGGGGGTCCAGATGGCTAGGATTCTCGCACTGGGTTTAGGTTGACCTAAAAGTGCTACTGATACTCCTAGATGGCTATGAGGGTGCACGTGGGTCAGATGTCGTAAGGAGGGTCTGTACACTCCTAGATGGCAAGGAGGGCTCCACGGGGTCGAGATGGCTAGGATTGTCGCACGTCCTTGAGGATGACCTAATAGTGCTACAGAGACTTCTTGATGGCAAGGAGGGTGCACCTGGGTCAGATGACGTAAGGAGAGTCGTATACTCCTAGATGGCAAGGACGGATCCACGGGGGTCCAGATGGCTAGGATTGTCGCACGTTCTTTAGGATGACCTAAAAGTGCTACTGATACTCTTAAATGGCCAGGAGGGTGCACGTGGGTCAGGTGACGTAAGGAGTGTCCATATACTCCTAGATGGCAAGGAGGGGTCCACGGGGTCCAGATGGCCAAGATTGTCGCACGTGCTTTAGGATGACCTAAAAGTGCTACTGATACTCCTAGATAGCTACGAGGGTTCACGTGGGTCAGATGACGTAAGGAGGGTCCGTATACTCCTAGATGGCAAGGAGGGATCCACGGGGTCCAGATGGCTAGGATTGTCACACGTGCTTTAGGATGACCCAAAAGTGCTACTGATCCTCTTAGAAGTCTAGGAGGGTGCATGTGTGTCAAATGACGTAAGGAGGTATACTCCTAGATGGCAAGGAGGGGTCCACGGGGGTCCAGATGGCTAGGATTCTCGCACTGGGTTTAGGTTGACCTAAAAGTGCTACTGCTACTCCTAGATGGCTATGAGGGTGCACGTGGGTCAGATGTCGTAAGGAGGGTCTGTATACTCCTAGATGGCAAGGAGGGCTCCACGGGGTCGAGATGGCTAGGATTGTCGCACGTTCTTTAGGATGACCTAATAGTGCTACAGAGACTTCTTGATGGCAAGGAGGGTGCACCTGGGTCAGATGACATAAGGAGAGTCGTATACTCCTAGATGGCAAGGACGGATCCACGGGGGTCCAGATGGCTAGGATTGTCGCACGTTCTTTAGGATGACCTAAAAGTGCTACTGATACTCTTAAATGGCCAGGAGGGTGCACGTGGGTCAGGTGACGTAAGGAGTGTCCATATACTCCTAGATGGCAAGGAGGGGTCCACGGGGTCCAGATGGCCAAGATTGTCGCACGTGCTTTAGGATGACCTAAAAGTGCTACTGATACTCCTAGATGGCTACGAGGGTTCACGTGGGTCAGATGACGTAAGGAGGGTCCGTATACTCCTAGATGGCAAGGAGGGATCCACGGGGTCCAGATGGCTAGGATTGTCACACGTGCTTTAGGATGACCCAAAAGTGCTACTGATCCTCTTAGATGTCTAGGAGGGTGCATGTGGGTCAGATGACGTAAGGAGGTATACTCCTAGATGGCAAGGAGGGGTCCACGGGAGTCCAGATGGCTAGGATGGTCGCACGTGCTTTAGGATGACCTAAAAGTGCTATTGATACTCCTAGATGGCTGGAAGAGTGCACGTGGGTCAGATGACGTAAGGATGGTCTGTATACTCCTAGATGGCAAGGAGGGGTCCACGTGCGTCCAGATGGCTAGGATTGTCGCACGAGCTTTAGGATGACCTAATAGTGCTACGGAGACTTCTAGATGGCTTGAGGGTGCACCTGGGTCGGATGACATAAGGAGGGTCCGTATACTCCTAGATGGCAAGGAGGGGTCCACGGGGGTCCAGATGGCTAGGATTCTCGCACTGGGTTTAGGTTGACCTAAAAGTGCTACTGATACTCCTAGATGGCTATGAGGGTGCACGTGTGTCAGATGCCGTAAGGAGGGTCCGTATACTCCTAGATGGCAAGGAGGGGTCCACGGGGGTCCAGATGGCTAGGATTCTCGCACTGGGTTTAGGTTGACCTAAAAGTGCTACTGATACTCCTAGATGGCTATGAGAGTGCACGTGGGTCAGATGACGTAAGGAGGGGCCGTATACTCCTAGATGGCAAGGAGGGGTCCACGGGGGTCCAGATGGCTAAGATGGTCGCACGTGCTTTAGGATGACCTAAAAGTGCTATTGATACTCCTAGATTGCAGGGAGAGTGCACGTGGGGCAGATGACGTAAGGAGGGTCTGTATACTCCTAGATGGCAAGGAGGGGTCCACGGGGGTCCAGATGGCTAGGATTCTCGCACTGGCTTTAGGATGACCTAACAGTGCTACTGATACTCCTAGATGGCTATGAGGGTGCACGTGTGTCAGATGCCGTAAGGAGGGTCCGTATACTCCTAGATGGCAAGGAGGGGTCCACGGGGTCCAGATGGCTAGGATTGTCGCACGTCCTTTAGGATGACCTAATAGTGCTACAGAGACTTCTTGATGGCAAGGAGGGTGCACCTGGGTCAGATGACGTAAGGAGAGTTGTATACTCCTAGATGGCAAGGACGGATCCACGGGGGTCCAGATGGCTAGGATTGTTGCACGTTCTTTAGGATGACCTAAAAGTGCTACTGATACTCTTAAATGGCCAGGAGGGTGCACGTGGGTCAGGTGACGTAAGGAGTGTCCATATACTCCTAGATGGCAAGGAGGGGTCCACGGGGTCCAGATGGCCAAGATTGTCGCACGTGCTTTAGGATGACCTAAAAGTGCTACTGATACTCCTAGATGGCTACGAGGGTTCACGTGGGTCAGATGACGTAAGGAGGGTCCGTATACTCCTAGATGGCAAGGAGGGATCCACGGGGGTCCAGATGGCTAGGATTGTCACACGTGCTTTAGGATGACCCAAAAGTGCTACTGATCCTCTTAGATGTCTAGGAGGGTGCATGTGGGTCAAATGACGTAAGGAGGTATACTCCTAGATGGCAAGGAGGGGTCCACGGGGGTCCAGATGGCTAGGATTCTCGCACTGGGTTTAGGTTGACCTAAAAGTGCTACTGCTACTCCTAGATGGCTATGAGGGTGCACGTGGGTCAGATGTCGTAAGGAGGTTCTGTATACTCCTAGATGGCAAGGAGGGGTCCACGGGGTCGAGATGGCTAGGATTGTCGCACGTCCTTTAGGATGACCTAATAGTGCTACAGAGACTTCTTGATGGCAAGGAGGGTGCACCTGGGTCAGATGACATAAGGAGAGTCGTATACTCCTAGATGGCAAGGACGGATCCACGGGGTCCAGATGGCTAGGATTGTCGCACGTTCTTTAGGATGACCTAAAAGTGCTACTGATACTCTTAAATGGCCAGGAGGGTGCACGTGGGTCAGGTGACGTAAGGAGTGTCCATATACTCCTAGATGGCAAGGAGGGGTCCACGGGGTCCAGATGGCCAAGATTGTCGCACGTGCTTTAGGATGACCTAAAAGTGCTACTGATACTCCTAGATGGCTACGAGGGTTCACGTGGGTCAGATGACGTAAGGAGGGTCCGTATACTCCTAGATGGCAAGGAGGGATCCACGGGGTCCAGATGGCTAGGATTGTCACACGTGCTTTAGGATGACCCAAAAGTGCTACTGATCCTCTTAGATGTCTAGGAGGGTGCATGTGGGTCAGATGACGTAAGGAGGTATACTCCTAGATGGCAAGGAGGGGTCCACGGGAGTCCAGATGGCTAGGATGGTCGCACATGCTTTAGGATGACCTAACAGTGCTATTGATACTCCTAGATGGCTGGAAGAGTGCACGTGGGTCAGATGACGTAAGGATGGTCTGTATACTCCTAGATGGCAAGGAGGGGTCCACGTGCGTCCAGATGGCTAGGATTGTCGCACGTGCTTTAGGATGACCTAATAGTGCTACGGAGACTTCTAGATGGCTTGAGGGTGCACCTGGGTCGGATGACATAAGGAGGGTCCGTATACTCCTAGATGGCAAGGAGGGGTCCACGGAGGTCCAGATGGCTAGGATTCTCGCACTGGGTTTAGGTTGACCTAAAAGTGCTACTGATACTCCTAGATGGCTATGAGGGTGCACGTGTGTCAGATGCCGTAAGGAGGGTCCGTATACTCCTAGATGGCAAGGAGGGGTCCACGGGGGCCCAGATGGCTAGGATTCTCGCACTGGGTTTAGGTTGACCTAAAAGTGCTACTGATACTCCTAGATGGCTATGAGAGTGCACGTGGGTCAGATGACGTAAGGAGGGGCCGTACACTCCTAGATGGCAAGGAGGGGTCCACGGGGGTCCAGATGGCTAGGATGGTCGCACGTGCTTTAGGATGACCTAAAAGTGCTATTGATACTCCTAGATTGCAGGGAGAGTGCACGTGGGGCAGATGACGTAAGGAGGGTCCGTATACTCCTAGATGGCAAGGAGGGGTCCACGGGGTCCAGATGGCTAGGATTCTCGCACAGGCTTTAGGATGACCTAACAGTGCTACTGATACTCCTAGATGGCTATGAGGGTGCACGTGTGTCAGATGCCGTAAGGAGGGTCCGTATACTCCTAGATGGCAAGGAGGGGTCCATGGGGGTCCAGATGGCTAGGATTCTCGCACTGGGTTTAGGTTGACCTAAAAGTGCTACTGATACTCCTAGATGGCTGGGAGAGTACACATGAGTCAGATGACGTAAGGAGGGTCCGTATACTCCTAGATGGCAAGGAGGGATCCACGGGGGTCCAGATGGCTAGGATTGTCACACGTGCTTTAGGATGACCCAAAAGTGCTACTGATCCTCTTAGATGTCTAGGAGGGTGCATGTGGGTCAAATGACGTAAGGAGGGTCCGTATGCTCCTAGATGGCAAGGAGGGATCCACGGGTGTCCAGATGGCTAGGATTGTCGCACGCGCTTCACGATGACCCAAAAGTGCTACTGATCCTCTTAGATGGCTAAGAGGGTGCATGTGGGACAGATGACGTAAGGAGGTATACTCCTAGATGGCAAGGAGGGGTCCAGATGGCTAGGATTGTCGCACGTGCTTTAGGATGACCTAATAGTGCTACGTAGACTTCTAGATGGCTAGGAGGGTGCACCTGGGTCAGATGACGGAAGGAGGGTCCGTATACTCCTAGATGGCAAGTAGGGGTCCACGGGGGTCCAGATGGCTAGCATGGTCGCACGTGCTTTAGGATGACCTAAAAGTGCTACTGATAATCTTAGATGTCTAGGAGCGTGCACCTGGGTCAGATGACAGAAGAAGGTTATGTATACTATTAGATGGCTAGGAGGGGTTCACGGGGGTCCAGATGGCTAGGATTGTCGCACGTGCTTTAGGATGACCTAAATGTGCTACTGATACTCTTAGATGGCTAGGAGGGTGCACGTGGGTCAGGTGACGTAAGGAGTGTCCATATACTCCTAGATGGCAAGGAGGGTTCTACGGGGGGTCCAGATGGCCAGGATTGTCGCACGTGCTTTTAGGATGAACTAAAAGTGCTACTGATACTCCTAGATGGCTATGAGGGTTCACATGGGTCAGATGATGTAAGGAGGGTCCGTATGCTCCTAGATGGCAAGGAGGGATCCACGGGGGTCCAGATGGCTAGGATTGTCGCACGTGCTTCAAGATGACCCAAAAGTGCTACTGATCCTCTTAAATGGCTAAGAGGGTGCATGTGGGACAGATGACGTAAGGAGGTATACTCCTAGATGGCAAGGAGGGGTCCACGGAAGTCCAGATGGCTAGGATGGTCGCACGTGCTTTAGGATGACCTCAAAGTGCTATTGATACTTCTAGATGGCTGGAAGAGTGCACGTGGGTCAGATGACGTAAGGATGGTCTGTATACTCCTAGATGGCAAGGTGGGATCCACGGGGGTCCAGATGGCTAGGATTGTCGCACGTGCTTTAGGATGACCCAAAAGTGCTACTGATCCTCTTAGATGGCTAAGAGGGTGCATGTGGGTCAGATGACGTAAGGAGGTATACTCCTAGATGGCAAGGAGGGGTCCACGGGGGTCCAGATGGCTAGGATTGTCGCACGTGCTTCAAGATGACCCAAAAGTGCTACTGATCCTCTTAAATGGCTAAGAGGGTGCATGTGGGACAGATGACGTAAGGAGGTATACTCCTAGATGGCAAGGAGGGGTCCACGGAAGTCCAGATGGCTAGGATGGTCGCACGTGCTTTAGGATGACCTCAAAGTGCTATTGATACTTCTAGATGGCTGGAAGAGTGCACGTGGGTCAGATGACGTAAGGATGGTCTGTATACTCCTAGATGGCAAGGTGGGATCCACGGGGTCCAGATGGCTAGGATTGTCGCACGTGCTTTAGGATGACCCAAAAGTGCTACTGATCCTCTTAGATGGCTAAGAGGGTGCATGTGGGTCAGATGACGTAAGGAGGTATACTCCTAGATGGCAAGGAGGGGTCCAGATGGCTAGGATTGTCGCACGTGCTTTAGGATGACCTAATAGTGCTACGTAGACTTCTAGATGGCTAGGAGGGTGCACCTGGGTCAGATGACGTAAGGAGAGTCCGTATACTCCTAGATGGCAAGGAGGGGTCCACGGTGTTCCAGATGGCTAGGATTGTCGCATGTGCTTTAGGATGACCTAAAAGTTCTACGGAGACACCTAGATGGCTGGGAGAGTGCACGTGGGTCAGATGACGTAAGGAGGGGCCGTATACTCCTAGATGGCAAGGAGGGCCCCACGGGGGTCCAGATGGCTAGGATGGTCGCACGTGCTTTAGGATGACCAAAAAGTGCTATTGATACTCCTAGATGGCTGGGAGAGTGCACATGGGTCAGATGACGTAAGGAGGGTCCGTATACTCCTAGATGGCAAGGAGGGGTCCACGGGGGTCCAGATGGCTAGGATTCTCGCACTGGCTTTAGCATGACTTAAAAGTGCTACTGATACTCCTAGATGGATATGAGGGTGCACGTGTGTCAGATGCCGTAAGGAGGGTCCGTATACTCCTAGATGGCAAGGAGGGGTCCACGGGGGTCGAGATGGCTAGGATTGTCGCACGTGCTTTAGGATGACCTAATAGTGCTACGGAGACTTCTAGATGGTTAGGAGGGTGCACCTGGGTCAGATGACAGAAGAAGGGTATGTATACTCTTAGATGGCAAGGAGGGTCTGTATACTTCTAGATGGCAAGGAGGGGTCCACGGGGGTCCAGATGGCTAGCATGGTCGCACGTGCTTTAGGATGACGTAAAAGTGCTACTGATACTCTTAGATGGCTAGGAGGGTGCACGTGGGTCAGATGACAGAAGAAGGGTATGTATACTCTTAGATGGCTAGGAGGTGTCCACGGGAGTCCAGATGGCTAGGATTGTCGCACGTGCTTTAGGATGACCTAAATGTGCTACTGATACTCTTAGATGGCTAGGAGGGTGCACGTGGGTCAGGTGACGTAAGGAGTGTCCATATACTCCTAGATGGCAAGGAGGGTTCCACGGGGGTCCAGATGGTCAGGATTGTCGCACGTTCTTTAGGATGACCTAAAAGTGCTACTGATACTCCTAGATGGCTATGAGGGTTCACGTGGGTCAGATGACGTAAGGAGGGTCCGTAAGCTCCTAGATGGCATGGAGGGATCCACGGGGTCCAGATGGCTAGGATTGTCGCACGTGCTTCAGGATGACCCAAAAGTGCTACTGATCCTCTTAGATGGCTAAGAGGGTGCATGTGGGACATATGACATAAGGAGGTATACTCCTAGATGGCAAGGAGGGGTCCACGGGAGTCTAGATGGCTAGGATGGTCGCACGTTCTTTAGGATGACCTCAAAGTGCTATTGATACTCCTAGATGGCTGGAAGAGTGCACGTGGGTCAGATGACGTAAGGATGGTCTGTATACTCCTAGATGGCAAGGAGGGATCCACGGGGGTCCAGATGGCTAGGATTGTCGCACGTGCTTTAGGATGACCCAAAAGTGCTACTGATCCTCTTAGATGGCTAAGAGGGTGCATGTGGGTCAGATGTCGTAAGGAGGTATACTCCTAGATGGTAAGGAGGGGTCCAGATGGCTACGATTTTCGCACGTGCTTTAGGATGACCTAATAGTGCTATGTAGACTTCTAGTTGGCTAGGAGGGTGCACCTGGGTCAGATGACGTAAGTAGGGTCCGTATACTCCTAGATGGCAAGGAGGGGTCCATGGGAGTCTAGATGGCTAGGATGGTCGCACGTGCTTTAGGATGACTTCAAAGTGCTATTGATACTCCTAGATGGCTGGAAGAGTGCACGTGGGTCAGATAACGTAAGGAGGGTCCGTATACTCCTAGATGGCAAGGAGGGGTCCACGGGGGTCCAGACGGCTAGGATTGTCGCACGTGCTTTAGGATGACCTAATAGTGCTACGGGGACTTCTAGATGGCTAGGAGGGTGCACCTGGGTCAGATGACGTAAGGAGGGTCCGTATACTCCTAGATGGCAAGGAGAGGTCCACGGGGGTCCAGATGGCTACAGAGACACCTAGATGGCTGCGAGAGTGCACGTGGGTGAGATGACGTAAGGAGGGTCTGTATACTCCTAGATGGCAAGGAGGGGTCCACGGGAGTCCAGATGGCTAGGATGATCGCACGTGCTTTAGGATGACCTGAAAGTGCTACTTATACTCCTAGATTGCTGGGAGGGTGCACGTGGGTAAGATGACGTAAGCAGGGTCCGTATACTCCTATATTGGAAGGAGGGGTCCACGGGGGTCGAGATGGCTAGAATTGTCCCACGTGCTTTAGGATGACCTAAAAGTGCTACTGATACTCGTAGATGGCTAGAAGGGTGCACGTGGGTCAGATGCCGTAAGGAGGGTCCGTATACTCCTAGATGGCAAGGAGGGGTCCACGGGGGTCCAGTTGGCTAGGGTTGTCGCGCGTGCTTTAGGATGACCTAATACTGCTACGGAGACTCCTAGATGGCTAGAATTACGCACGTGGGTCAGATAACGTAAGAAGGGTATGTATACTCTTAGATGGCTAGGAGGGGTCCACGGGGGTCCAGATGGCTAGGATTGTCGCACGTCCTTTAGGATGACCTAAAAGTGCTACTGATACTCTTAGATGGCTAGGAGGGGTTCACGGGGGTCAGGTGGCGCGAGGAGGGACCATATACTCCTAGATGGCAAGGAGGGGTCCATGGGGGTCTAGATGGTTTGGATTGTCGCACGTGCTTTAGGATGACCTAATAGTGCTACAGAGACTCCTAGATAGGTAGGAGGGCGCACGTGGGTCAGATGACGTAAGAAAGGTATGTACACTCTTAGATGGCTAGGAGAGGTCCACGGGGGTCCAGATGGCTAGGATTGTCGCACGTGCTTTAGGATGACCTAAATGTGCTACTGATACTCTTAGATGGCTAGGAGGGTCCGCGGGTCAGGAGACGTAAGGAGGGTCCATATACTCCTAGATGGCAAGGAGGGTTCCACGGGGGTCCAGATGGTCAGGATTGTCGCACGTGCTTTAGGATGACCTAAAAGTGCTACTGATACTCCTAGATGGCTATGAGGGTTCACGTGGGTCAGATGACGTAAGGAGGGTCCGTAAGCTCCTAGATGGCATGGAGGGATCCACGGGGGTCCAGATGGCTTGGATTGTCGCACGTGCTTCAGGATGACCCAAAAGTGCTACTGATCCTCTTAGATGGCTAAGAGGGTGCATGTGGGACAGATGACATAAGGAGGTATACTCCTAGATGGCAAGGAGGGGTCCACGGGAGTCTAGATGGTTAGGATGGTCGCACGTTCTTTAGGATGACCTCAAAGTGCTATTGATACTCCTAGATGGCTGGAAGAGTGCACGTGGGTCAGATGACGTAAGGATGGTCTGTATACTCCTAGATGGCAAGGAGGGATCCACGGGGGTCCAGATGGCTAGGATTGTCGCACGTGCTTTAGGATGACCCAAAAGTGCTACTGATCCTCTTAGATGGCTAAGAGGGTGCATGTGGGTCAGATGTCGTAAGGAGGTATACTCCTAGATGGTAAGGAGGGGTCCAGATGGCTACGATTTTCGCACGTGCTTTAGGATGACCTAATAGTGCTATGTAGACTTCTAGTTGGCTAGGAGGGTGCACCTGGGTCAGATGACGTAAGTAGGGTCCGTATACTCCTAGATGGCAAGGAGGGGTCCATGGGAGTCTAGATGGCTAGGATGGTCGCACGTGCTTTAGGATGACTTCAAAGTGCTATTGATACTCCTAGATGGCTGGAAGAGTGCTCGTGGGTCAGATAACGTAAGGAGGATCCGTATACTCCTAGATGGCAAGGAGGGGTCCACGGGGGTCCAGACGGCTAGGATTGTCGCACGTGCTTTAGGATGACCTAATAGTGCTACGGGACTTCTAGATGGCTAGGAGGGTGCACCTGGGTCAGATGACGTAAGGAGGGTCCGTATACTCCTAGATGGCAAGGAGAGGTCCACGGGGGTCCAGATGGCTACAGAGACACCTAGATGGCTGCGAGAGTGCACGTGGGTGAGATGACGTAAGGAGGGTCTGTATACTCCTAGATGGCAAGGAGGGGTCCACGGGAGTCCAGATGGCTAGGATGATCGCACGTGCTTTAGGATGACCTGAAAGTGCTACTTATACTCCTATATTGCTGGGAGGGTGCACGTGGGTAAGATGACGTAAGCAGGGTCCGTATACTCCTATATTGGAAGGAGGGGTCCACGGGGGTCGAGATGGCTAGAATTGTCCCACGTGCTTTAGGATGACCTAAAAGTGCTACTGATACTCGTAGATGGCTAGAAGGGTGCACGTGGGTCAGATGCCGTAAGGAGGGTCCGTATACTCCTAGATGGCAAGGAGGGGTCCACGGGGGTCCAGTTGGCTAGGGTTGTCGCGCGTGCTTTAGGATGACCTAATACTGCTACGGAGACTCCTAGATGGCTAGAATTACGCACGTGGGTCAGATAACGTAAGAAGGGTATGTATACTCTTAGATGGCTAGGAGGGGTCCACGGGGGTCCAGATGGCTAGGATTGTCGCACGTCCTTTAGGATGACCTAAAAGTGCTACTGATACTCTTAGATGGCTAGGAGGGGTTCACGGGGGTCAGGTGGCGCGAGGAGGGACCATATACTCCTAGATGGCAAGGAGGGGTCCATGGGGGTCTAGATGGTTTGGATTGTCGCACGTGCTTTAGGATGACCTAATAGTGCTACAGAGACTCCTAGATGGGTAGGAGGGCGCACGTGGGTCAGATGACGTAAGAAAGGTATGTACACTCTTAGATGGCTAGGAGAGGTCCACGGGGGTCCAGATGGCTAGGATTGTCGCACGTGCTTTAGGATGACCTAAATGTGCTACTGATACTCTTAGATGGCTAGGAGGGTCCGCGGGTCAGGAGACGTAAGGAGGGTCCATATACTCCTAGATGGCAAGGAGGGTTCCACGGGGGTCCAGATGGTCAGGATTGTCGCACGTGCTTTAGGATGACCTAAAAGTGCTACTGATACTCCTAGATGGCTATGAGGGTTCACGTGGGTCAGATGACGTAAGGAGGGTCCGTAAGCTCCTAGATGGCATGGAGGGATCCACGGGGGTCCAGATGGCTTGGATTGTCGCACGTGCTTCAGGATGACCCAAAAGTGCTACTGATCCTCTTAGATGGCTAAGAGGGTGCATGTGGGACAGATGACATAAGGAGGTATACTCCTAGATGGCAAGGAGGGGTCCACGGGAGTCTAGATGGCTAGGATGGTCGCACGTTCTTTAGGATGACCTCAAAGTGCTATTGATACTCCTAGATGGCTGGAAGAGTGCACGTGGGTCAGATGACGTAAGGATGGTCTGTATACTCCTAGATGGCAAGGAGGGATCCACGGGGGTCCAGATGGCTAGGATTGTCGCACGTGCTTTAGGATGACCCAAAAGTGCTACTGATCCTCTTAGATGGCTAAGAGGGTGCATGTGGGTCAGATGACGTAAGGAGGTATACTCCTAGATGGTAAGGAGGGGTCCAGATGGCTACGATTTTCGCACGTGCTTTAGGATGACCTAATAGTGCTATGTAGACTTCTAGATGGCTAGGAGGGTGCACCTGGGTCAGATGACGTAAGTAGGGTCCGTATACTCCTAGATGGCAAGGAGGGGTCCATGGGAGTCTAGATGGCTAGGATGGTCGCACGTGCTTTAGGATGACTTCAAAGTGCTATTGATACTCCTAGATGGCTGGAAGAGTGCACGTGGGTCAGATAACGTAAGGAGGGTCCGTATACTCCTAGATGGCAAGGAGGGGTCCACGGGGGTCCAGACGGCTAGGATTGTCGCACGTGCTTTAGGATGACCTAATAGTGCTACGGGGACTTCTAGATGGCTAGGAGGGTGCACCTGGGTCAGATGACGTAAGGAGGGTCCGTATACTCCTAGATGGCAAGGAGAGGTCCACGGGGGTCCAGATGGCTACAGAGACACCTAGATGGCTGCGAGAGTGCACGTGGGTCAGATGACGTAAGGAGGGTCTGTATACTCCTAGATGGCAAGGAGGGGTCCACGGGAGTCCAGATGGCTAGGATGATCGCACGTGCTTTAGGATGACCTGAAAGTGCTACTTATACTCCTAGATTGCTGGGAGGGTGCACGTGGGTAAGATGACGTAAGCAGGGTCCGTATACTCCTATATTGGAAGGAGGGGTCCACGGGGGTCGAGATGGCTAGAATTGTCCCACGTGCTTTAGGATGACCTAAAAGTGCTACTGATACTCGTAGATGGCTAGAAGGGTGCACGTGGGTCAGATGCCGTAAGGAGGGTCCGTATACTCCTAGATGGCAAGGAGGGGTCCACGGGGGTCCAGTTGGCTAGGGTTGTCGCGCGTGCTTTAGGATGACCTAATACTGCTACGGAGACTCCTAGATGGCTAGAATTACGCACGTGGGTCAGATAACGTAAGAAGGGTATGTATACTCTTAGATGGCTAGGAGGGGTCCACGGGGGTCCAGATGGCTAGGATTGTCGCACGTCCTTTAGGATGACCTAAAAGTGCTACTGATACTCTTAGATGGCTAGGAGGGGTTCACGGGGTCAGGTGGCGCGAGGAGGGACCATATACTCCTAGATGGCAAGGAGGGGTCCATGGGGGTCTAGATGGTTTGGATTGTCGCACGTGCTTTAGGATGACCTAATAGTGCTACAGAGACTCCTAGATGGGTAGGAGGGCGCACGTGGGTCAGATGACGTAAGAAAGGTATGTACACTCTTAGATGGCTAGGAGAGGTCCACGGGGGTCCAGATGGCTAGGATTGTCGCACGTGCTTTAGGATGACCTAAATGTGCTACTGATACTCTTAGATGGCTAGGAGGGTCCGCGGGTCAGGAGACGTAAGGAGGGTCCATATACTCCTAGATGGCAAGTAGGGATCCACGGGGGTCCAGATGGCTAGGATTGTCGCACATTCTTTAGAACGACCTCCTAGTGCTAAGGAGACTCCTAGATGGCTTGGAGTGTGCACGTGGGTCAGATGACGTAAGGAGGGGTCCATATACTCCTAGATGGCAAGGAGGGGTCCACGGGCATCCAGATGGCCAGGATTGTCGCACGTGCTTTAGGATGACCTAAAAGTGCTACTGATACTCCTAGCTGGCTATGAGGGTTCACGTGGGTCAGATGACGTAAGGAGGGTCCGTATACTCCTAGATGGCAAGGAGGGATCCATGGGGGTCTAGATGGCTAGGATTGTCGCACGTGCTTTAGGATGACCTAAAAGTGCTACTGATACTCTAAGATGGCTAGGAGGGTGCATGTGGGTCAGATGACGTAAGGAGGTATACTCCTAGATCGCTAGGAGGGGTCCACGGGGTCCAGATGGCTAGGATGGCCGCACGTGCTTTAGGATGACCTAAAAGTGGTGTTGATACTCCTAGATGGCTGGGAGAGTGCACGTGGGTCAGATGACGTAAGGAGGGTCCGTATACTCCTAGATGGAAAGGAGGGGTCCACAGGGGTCCAGATGGCTAGGATTGTCGCACTTGCTTTAGGATGACCCAAAAGTGCTACTGATCCTCTTAGATGGCTAAGCGGGTGCATGTGGGTCAGATGACGTAAGGAAGTATACTCCTAGATGGCAAGGAGGGGTCCAGATGGCTAGGATTTTCGCACATGCTTTAGGATGACGTAATAGTGCTATGTAGACTTCTAGATGGCTAGGAGCGTGCACCTGGGTCAGATGACGTAAGGAGGGTCCGTATACTCCTAGATGGCAAGGAGGGGTCCATGGGAGTCTAGATGGCTAGCATGGGCGCACGTGCTTTAGGATGCCTTCAAAGTGCTATTGATACTCCTAGATGGCTGGAAGAGTGCACGTGGGTCAGATAACGTAAGGAGGGTCCGTATACTCCTAGATGGCAAGGAGGGGTCCACGGGGGTCCAGACGGCTAGGATTGTCGCACGTGCTTTAGGATGACCTAATAGTGCTACGGGACTTCTAGATGGCTAGGAGGGTGCACCTGGGTCAGATGACGTAAGGAGGGTCCGTATACTCCTAGATGGCAAGGAGAGGTCCACGGGGTCCAGATGGCTACAGAGACACCTAGATGGCTGCGAGAGTGCACGTGGGTCAGATGACGTAAGGAGGGTCTGTATACTCCTAGATGGCAAGGAGGGGTCCACGGGAGTCCAGATAGCTAGGATGATCACACGTGCTTTAGGATGACCTGAAAGTGCTACTTATACTCCTAGATTGCTGGGAGGGTGCACGTGGGTAAGATGATGTAAGCAGGGTCCGTATACTCCTATATTGCAAGGAGGGGTCCACGGGGGTCGAGATGGCTAGAATTGTCCCACGTGCTTTAGGATGACCTAAAAGTGCTACTGATACTCGTAGATGGCTATAAGGGTGCACGTGGGTCAGATGCCGTAAGGAGGGTCCGTATACTCCTAGATGGCAAGGAGGGGTCCACGGGGGTACAGATGGCTAGGGTTGTCGCGCGTGCTTTAGGATGACCTAATAGTGCTACGGAGACTCCTAGATGGCTAGAATTGCGCACGTGGGTCAGATGACGTAAGAAGGGTATGTATACTCTTAGATGGCTAGGAGGGGTCCTCGGGGGTCCAGATGGCTAGGATTGTCGCACGTCCTTTAGGATGACCTAAAAGTGCTACTGATACTCTTAGATGGCTAGGAGGGGTTCACGGGGGTCAGGTGGCGCGAGGAGGGTCCATATACTCCTAGATGGCAAGGAGGGGTCCATGGGGGTCTAGATGGTTTGGATTGTCGCACGTGCTTTAGGATGACCTAATAGTGCTACAGAGACTCCTAGATGGGTAGGAGGGCGCACGTGGGTCAGATGACGTAAGAAAGGTATGTACACTCTTAGATGGCTAGGAGGGGTCCACGGGGGTCCAGATGGCTAGGATTGTCGCACGTGCTTTAGGATGAACTAAATGTGCTACTGATACTCTTAGATGGCTAGGACAGTCCACGGGTCAGGAGACGTAAGGAGGGTCCATATACTCCTAGATGGCAAGTAGGGATCCACGGGGGTCCAGATGGCTAGGATTGTCGCACATTCTTTAGAACGACCTCCTAGATGGCTTGGAGTGTGCACGTGGGTCAGATGACGTAAGGAGGGGTCCATATACTCCTAGATGGCAAGGAGGGGTCCACGGGCATCCAGATGGCCAGGATTGTCGCACGTGCTTTAGGATGACCTAAAAGTGCTACTGATACTCCTAGATGGCTATGAGAGTTCACGTAGGTCAGATGACGTAAGGAGGGTCCGTATACTCCTAGATGGCAAGGAGGGATCCACGGGGGTCTAGATGGCTAGGATTGTCGGACGTGCTTTAGGATGACCTAAAAGTGCTACTGATACTCTAAGATGGCTAGGAGGGTGCATGTGGGTCAGATGACGTAAGGAGGTATACTCCTAGATCGCTAGGAGGGGTCCACGGGGTCCAGATGGCTAGGATGGGCGCACGTGCTTTAGGATGACCTAAAAGTGCTATTGATACTCCAGATGGCTGGGAGAGTGCACGTGGGTCAGATGACGTAAGGAGGGTCCGTATACTCCTAGATGGAAAGGAGAGGTCCACGGGGGTCCAGATCGCTAGGATTGTCGGACATGCTATAGGATGACCTAAAAGTGATACGGAAACTCCTAGATGGCTGGGAGAGTGCACATGGGACAGATGACGTAAGGAGGGTCCGTATACTCCTAGATGGCAAGGAGGGGTCCACAGGGGTCGAGATGGCTAGGATTGTTGCACATGCTTTAGGATGACCTAATAGTGCTACAGAGACTTCTAGATGGCTAGGAGGGGTCCACGGGGGTCCAGATGGCTAGGATTGTCGCACGTGCTTTAGGATGACCTAATAGTGCTACGGAAACTCTTAGATGGCTAGGAGGGCGCACATGGGTCAGATGATGTAAGAAGGGTATGTATACTCTTAGATGGCTAGGAGGGGTCCACAGGGGTCCAGATGGCTAGGATTGTCGCACGTGCTTTAGGAAGACCTAAAAGTGCTATTGATACTCTTAGATGGCTAGGAGGGTGCACGTGGGTCAGGTAACGTAAGGAGTGTCCATATACTCCTAGATGGCAAGGAGGGGTCCACGGGGGTCCAGATGGCCAGAATTGTCGCACGTGCTTTAGTATGACCTAAAAGTGCTACTGATACTCCTAGATGACTATGAGGGTTCAGGGGGTCAGATGACGTAAGGAGGGTCCGTATACTCCTAGATGGCAAGGAGGGATCCACGGGGGTCCAGATGGCTAGGATTGTTGCACGTGCTTTAGGATGACCTAAAAGTGCTACTGATACTCTTACATGGCTAGGAGGGTGCATGTGGGTCAGATGACGTAAGTAGGTATACTCCCAGATGGCAAGGAGGAATCCACGGGCGTCTAGATGGCTAGGATGGTCGCGCGTGCTTTAGGATGACCTCAAAGTGCTATTGATACTCCTAGATGGCTGGAAGAGTGCACGTGGGTCAGATGATGTAAGGATGGTCCGTATACTCCTAGATGGCAAGGAGGGGTCCACGGGGGTCCAGATGGCTAGGATTGTCGCACGTGCTTAAGTATGACCTAATAGTGCTACAGAGACTCCTAGATGGCTAGGAGGGTGCACTTGGGTCAGATGATGTAAGGAGGGTCCGTATAGTCCTAGATGGCAAGGAGAGGTCCACGGGGGTCCAGATGGCTAGGATGATCGCACGTGCTTTAGGATGACCTAAAATTACTACTGATACTCTTAAATTGCTAGGAGGGGTGCGCGTGGGTCAAATGACGTAAGGAGGGTCTGTATACTCCTAGATGGCAAGGAGAGGTCCATGGGGGTCGAGATGGCTAGGGTTGTCGCGCGTGCTTTAGGATGACCTAATAGTGCTACGGAGACTCCTAGATGGCTAGAATTGCGCTTGTGGGTCAGATGACGTAAGAAGGGTATGTATACTCTTAGATGGCTAGGAGGGGTCCACGGGGGTCCAGATGGCTAGGATTGTCGCACGTCCTTTAGGATGACCTAAAAGTGCTACTGATACTCTTAGATGGCTAGGAGGGGTTCTCGGGGGTCAGGTGGCGCGAGGAGGGTCCATATACTCCTAGATGGCAAGGAGGGGTCCATGGGGGTCTAGATGGTTTGGATTGTCGCACGTGCTTTAGGATGACCTAATAGTGCTACAGAGACTCCTAGATGGGTAGGAGGGCACACGTGGGTCAGATGACGTAAGAAAGGTATGTACCCTCTTAGATGGCTAGGAGGGGTCCACGGGGGTCCAGATGGTAGGATTGTCGCACGTGCTTTAGGATGACCTAAATGTGCTACTGATACTCTTAGATGGCTAGGAGGGTCCGCGGGTCAGGAGACGTAAGGAGGGTCCATATACTCCTAGATGGCAAGTAGGGATCCACGGGGGTCCAGATGGCTAGGATTGTCGCACATTCTTTAGAACGACCTCCTAGTGCTAAGGAGACTCCTAGATGGCTTGGAGTGTGCACGTGGGTCAGATGACGTAAGCAGGGGTCCATATACTCCTAGATGGCAAGGAGGGGTCCACGGGCGTCCAGATGGCTAGGATTGTCGCACGTGCTTTAGGATGACCTAAAAGTGCTACTGATACTCCTAGATGGCTATGAGGGTTCACGTGGGTCAGATGACGTAAGGAGGGTCTGTATACTCCTAGATGGCAAGGAGGGATCCACGGGGGTCCAGATGGCTAGGATTATCGCACGTGCTTTAGGATGACCTAAACGTGCTACTGATACTCTAAGATGTCTAGGAGGGTACATGTGGGTCAGATGACGAAAGGAGGTATACTCCTAGATGGCAAGGAGGGGTCCACGGGAGTTTAGTTGGCTAGGATGGTCGCACGTGCTTTAGGATTACCTCAAAGTGCTATTGACACTCCTAGATGGCTGGAAGAGTGCACGTGGGTTAAATGACGTAAGGATGGTCCGTATACTCCTAGATGGCAAGGAGGGGTCCACAGGGGTCCAGATGGCTTGGATGGCCACACGTGCTTTAGGATGACCTAAAAGTGCTATTGATACTCCTAGATGGCTGGGAGAGTGCACGTGGGTCAGATGACGTAAGGAGGGTCCGTGATGTAGTGCAAACCACCCTAAGCTCGTCATCGAACTCAAAGGTGAACTCCTTCCATTATATGACCCACCATATGTCTCATTTGGACGGTATGCTATGTGACCATCGTCTCCTTTGCGTTGCGAGGTACGTCATGACGAGTACATCTACACGTGAGGATGACCAAGGTGCACGAGGAGCGAAGGCCGACAAGACAATGGCTTGGAAGAGGAGACGAAAACGTCAAGAAAATGAAGAAGAAGAGAAGGCAGAGACCAGTCAGCCCCCAGGCCAGCCGAGGCTGGTCCACGAGCTGGCCAGGGCGCAGACGGCACCAGCCCGCGGGCCAGCCAAGGCTGGGCCAGGAGCTGGCCGAGCAGCCGACCGAGCCTACTTGCAGGCCAGCCAAATCTGGTCCCTGGGCTGGCCGCATGGCCGTGCGAGCCAGCTGCCTGACCGGCCAAGGCCGGGTCCTGGGATGGCCGACCAGCTGCACGCGGCAGCCCCCAGGCGTCGCCCGCGGGATTTGTGACCAGTCCGATTTTCACGGATTTGTACGGAGGAAGGATGAACACAAAGAACACGCGAAGAACGATGAACACAAAGAGGGGAAATTGAACACCAAGGGTAAATAGCAAGTAGCAACCCGGCAAGAATCGACTGTAACAAATCCCCGAGGGCAGCCCCCAATCCTCCTCTCCCAAGCACACCTTACTCTTAGGATTGTTTACCAATTGGTCAATCCAACCAACCCAATAGAATCACCCTAGGATGAAAGATTGGCAAGTAGCAAACTACAAGAGGAGCCTTGGTATCCATGCAGGGATCTTCTCCACAAGGGGAGGCCTTGGTTCATCTCCACAAGGGGAGGCCTTGAGTCATCTCCATAGGAGGAAAGAGACACTTTGAGAAGAAGGAGCAAGGCTCTACTTTAGTTCCCAAATCATAGTCTGACCCTAACCCTAGGCAGAGGAGGAGTATTTATAGTCTATGAGGCGAAAGGGTAAGTTGTGGGCCGTTACATGGGCTTCAGCCCGAATCTTCCCAGGTCCAGCGGTAGTACCGCTGCTCTGGCGGTAGTACCGCTGGCTTTATGTGTGCTGGCTGGCGGTAGTACAAAGCAGGTACCGGTGGGTACCGTAGGGGTATCCAGTAGCCATTTCGAGCGTGCCGGTACCTCCAGCGGTACCTCTGGCGGTAGTACCGTGACCTGCTCTCGGCGGTAGTACCGCTGGCGAGACGGTAGTACCGCTGCCTGGAACTCCGCGCAGGTCATCAGCTTCGTCAGGTAGGTCTCCTGGGCCTTGGCGGTAGTACCGGTCATCCTGGCGGTAGTACCGCTGCGCTGCTTCTTCATCTCCTTCATCTTGACGCTTCCTCCTCCTCTTCCATGCGTACGCCTTGGATGGTCTTGAGGCTTGGACTCCCTCGGCATCTTCCCGGATGTTCGTACTCGTCATATCAAACCTAGCATAACAAAAGGGTAGATGCTCAAGTAGGATACCATCCAAAGGGGCACGAAATGGGTTCTCGTAGAGGAATGAGTTCACCTTTGAGTTCGATGACGACATGGGATGTTGAGGGTCTTGACATGGTGATGGTCATGTCCAGGGCTACATCATCTCCCCCCCTTTAAAAAGAGTCGTCCTCGACTCTTGCTCTTCAGCATCATGCAAAGGAGGTAGATGTGTTGTCGAAGAATTTGAATTCACCATGCCTACAAACACTAAATACCAAGCAAAACATGTGTGTGCAAGAAAGAGTAGCATATCAAAAATGACATGTCCTTTCTTTGTCATAGCACCGTTAGCACAACACAAGAATATGAAAATGTAGTGCAAGTGCAAGGTCAAAGTGCAAGCAATCCAATGCAACATCTTCAAATGTGAGAACGCAAAAACTCCATAACAATATGAGGATGCCATCGAGGTATCTCATTTGGAATCATATGGTCATTATTGCACACAAGGCATTGGAAAAAACAATTTGTCATCATCCTTGCAATAAGCGAAGAGTTTGGCAAAACACACAATGAGGAATGTCCAAAATATCATTATGGGTGCAAACAAAGCACATAAAAGGGCAATTTTTCAACATATTCGTTACAACACCAAATTGGTAGAAACCAATCAACTCATGACAAGACATGCTCAAAATTTCATTATGGTTGCACACAAGCAAGTAAAAGAATAATTGTTCATCATATTTGTGGCAACGCATAAATCATTCATATGAAAGATGGAAAAATTTGTCTTGCCATAGAGAAACAACATCACAAACATGTTTGCAAAAAACCAAATGCAAGAGAAATTGGCCAACTTGTTTGATGCAAAACAAAGGAAAGGTATTAGAGCTGGGTTCGATCCACGACTCAAGTGTATGCTCTCAAGAGCTCGCATTGTCAACTCAAGCTCAATGGCGGTTGACTTTATTATGCGCTTACCGGCACACAGAAGACACCATGTGAAGAAATGATGTGCACGGTATATGAATACGTCATCCATCATGACTCGTCTCTTCATTTGCACAAACACCAACCACACCAAAATCAAATGGAAAATATGATATATGTGGATGGTTACTATGCAAATTGAAGGGGGAACAAGGTCCCTAAAAGAAAACCAAACATCTCCAAAATGTGAGAAAGCTATGGATGCCATCGCATTATCAAGAATGTTATCATTGTGCAAACAACACATGTGAAAGAGAAATTATTCAACATGTTGCATGCATCAATGGAGAAAATTGCAAGCATTTGTTGCAAGCATGCGGAAAGCGTGATCATTGTTGTCAACAAACATTGGAAAAGAGCAATTGTTCATCATGTTCGAGTTGACAACGGGCGAGAATTGGAAACACTCATATCTAGGCATGTCTATGGAAAAATCATCACAAATAGGTTGTTCCACATGATCAACATTGGAAGTATCACAGGGGAATAAAATGTATCATATGATGGGGCAAAGAAATCATCCATAGCATGCGAGCAATCAAAATTCGTCATGTCCACTAGCGGGATCATGGTCACATCAACACCCATACCTTTGTTGTCCTCTCATGTGAAGTAGGTGTTGAAGTAGGGGCCTCTATGTGGCCGACTCGTTCATCTTGATGTAGGCATGTGGTCATCATCATCATCATGAAACCTAGCACACGATGAGAGAACACACTAGAGGAAGATGGTAAGTTGTTAGAAAGCAAAGTGGCCTCACTTGCCTATCAACTACCTCTCTCAACTCATATGGTGTATCACTCATTCCCTCAAAATAGAAACACTCAAACTCACATATGGTGGGCACTCAACTCACTCTCGCTCTCGCTCAAGTGGGCTAAGTGGCTCTCATTCTCACATGGGATTGGTGCTATCTCCTCATTCAAGCACATGAGGGTAGGCTCGGTTTCCTCATCTCCACACGCCTCCAAGGTTGAAGGGAACTCCCATGCTCAACCTTCTCGAGCTCATCGCCTCCAAAGATGCATGCCATAGTTTGGCCATCCTCATTCAACGCATCCACCAATGTGATAGCATTGCTCATGCTCGCCTCCGTGGTCGAAGGGAGAATCCCATTCTCGACCATCTTCTTGTCGCCCTCATCTCCATTTGGGCACTCCCACATCATGTGACCATTGCCATCGCATATTGGACACGAGAGATTGGGACATTCTCGTGGACCATGGTCTTGGCCTTGGCAATTGTCGCATATGCGTTCTTCCTCATGCCATATGGGAGTCCAAGTGTCTCGGCGATCTCTAGGGTGAGGTGGTGGCGAAGGAGTGCGTTCATGGCGTCCACCATTTGAGCGATGAAGCTCTTGATGTTCATTCTTTTGGTACGCTCGAGGTGAGTGTTGACGTTCTTGTCGAGGTTCATGACGTCCATGACGATCGCGTTGTTGTGGTGGTGGTGATGGTAGGCGGTCATGATGTTCCCCATTTGGGCGTTGACGCTCTTGATGCGCGTTGGCATTGTTCACGCTAGGAGAACGTGGATGTTCCACGTGAAGACGATGTCGTTCATGACCGTCGCGCCTTGGGTTATCTTGAAGATCTTGTTGTGGTTCACCTTGACGAGGACCATGACGCGTATGCCTTGATTGTGACGACCTTGAAGTGCTTCTTGTACGGCTTGAGCGTGAAGGAGCTCGTTGTCGCGCAAGGTTGTTGATAGCTTCGGTCATCCGCTCCATGTTCGCATTGATTTCGTTGAAGTTGGCATCATGAGTTTGGAGACGGCGCGTAGCGGCCTAAGCCATCACGAAGAAGGTGTCCAATACCAACGAACTCGTCAAGTGTAACATAGGCATGATCACCTTGAACTTCACCATGGATTTCCTCTCCGAGCTTGAGCTTCCGTTTGTACTTCCCCTAAACATTTTCTCAAGATCAAGTGAGATGTGGTAAGAAAAACCAAGACAAACTATATCCCAAGTATAATGTGGCTTGAGAGGAGAGTATCCGGTTCTAACACCCAACACACACACTTATGAGGATAGGAAGGTATGAAGTGGCAAACGAAACAAGCAAACCCGCGACAAGTATATTGTCAAAGGTAGAGAAAATCCACAATGATCAAATTACCAAAGAAACTCCAACCACAAATGATGAAGAAACACACACAAAAGCGAATAATGGGGTTGGGCGACCAAAGGGCGAGCACTCGAAGATAGACAACCTAACGAAGACTACGTGCTCAAATGTCACCCAACACAAGAAGGACGCTAGCTCAATTGCTTTTTGTGGGCAACGGATTTGCACAAGAGTTAACACTCACACTCACTTTGGCGGTCTTAGCTTTGTCGCAACCTACAAGAGATGAAACTTGGCACCACTTGATTCTTTTCTTTTCTCTTTTTTTTATTTTTGCTTTTTGATGATGATTCCTTCTCTTTTGCTAGTGCCAAGCTCTCTAACGATACACACTCGCCAATACTTGAAGACAAACACTCAACACGTGCAATGCCTCGCAATATCACCGAGCTAGTCCAATAGGTTAAGTTGCGCGAAAGGAAGAAGGGCTCACAACGGAAATGATGGTGGGGGAATGTCGAGTCCTTGGTGGCGTCGTCGCTTGGCGTTGATGATGCGTTGCTGCGGAAGCTTGTCGATGTTGTAGACGTAAGCACACCAAGAAAGGACTCAAACCAAAGAGGAAATGCCAAAACGAACCGAGGAAAAGAAAAATTTCTGCAAAAATTGGCCCTGGCGGTAGTACCGCTGGTCCGCCCGGTAGTACCGCTGCGGCGGTAGTACCGCGTCACGAATCTGTGCGAGTTTGACTCGATTTTGGGCGAATGGGCTCCAAAATTCCTCGAATTCGTGGGAAATCGGCAAAATTAGGCTAGGGAACGCAAACAAAGGTGGAGGGGGTCCTAAAGCAACAGATCCATGGACAAAAACTACCAAAAACGCAACGAATCGACAGATCGGCTCGAATCAAGGCAAGGCTATTTTTGGTGGAAATTTTCGAATTTCTCAAAAACGAAGAAAAATTTGGTGGATTTTGGTGGAAACACAAATCAAATCCGTGTCAACCTAGAGCTCTGATACCATATGATGCGGGTAGGTCCCGATTTTCACGGATTTGTACGGAGGGAAGGATGAACACGAAGAACACGCGAAGAACGAAGAACACAAAGAGGGGAAATCAAACACACAAGGGTAAATAGCAAGTAGCAACCCGGCAAGACTCGATTGGTAACAAATCCCCGAGGGCAGCCCCCAATCCTCCTCTCCCAAGCACACCTTACTCTTAGGATTGTTTGTCCAATTGGTCAATCCAACCAACCCAATAGAATCACCTAGATGAAAGATTGGCAAGTAGCAAACTACAAGAGGAGCCTTGGTATCCACGCAGGGATCTTCTCCACGAGGAGGCCTTGGTTCATCTCCACAAGGGAGGCTTGAGTCATCTCCATAGGAGGAAAGAGACACTTTGAGAAGAAGGAGCAAGGCTCTACTTTAGTTCCCAAATCATAGTCTAACCCTAACCCTAGGCAGAGGAGGAGTATTTATAGTCTATGAGGCGAAAGGGTAAGTTGTGGGCCGTTACATGGGCTTCAGCCCGAATCTTCCCAGGTCCAGCGGTAGTACCGCTGCTCTGGCGGTAGTACCGCTGGCTTTATGTGTGCTGGCTGGCGGTAGTACGAAGCAGGTACCGGTGGGTACCGTAGGGGTATCCAGTAGCCATTTCGAGCGTGCCGGTACCTCCAGCGGTACCTCTGGCGGTAGTACCGTGACCTGCTCTTGGCGGTAGTACCGCTGGCGAGGCGGTAGTACCGCTGCCTGGAACTCCGCGCAGGTCATCAGCTTCGTTAGGTAGGTCTCCTGGGCCTTGGCGGTAGTACCGGTCATCCTGGCGGTAGTACCGCTGCGCTGCTTCTTCATCTCCTTCATCTTGACGCTTCCTCCTCCTCTTCCATGCGTACGCCTTGGATGGTCTTGAGCCTTGGACTCTCTCGGCATCTTCCCGGATGTTCGTACTCGTCATATCAAACCTAGCATAACAAAAGGGTAGATGCTCAAGTAGTATACCATCCAAAGGGGCACGAAATGGGTTCTCGTAGAGGAATGAGTTCACCTTTGAGTTCGATGACGACATGGGATGTATTGAGGGTCTTGACATGGTGATGGTCATGACCAGGGCTACATCACCAGCCGAGGCCAGGCCAGGAGCTGGCCAGCTTCCAGCGCGCGCGCAGACCGCGCACGACTTCATCCCGTTTTCCCCGTTTTACCCCTGCTATCTACCAAGACTATAAGTACCTCCCTTGTTGCCTAGAGTTAGGGAGAGACTAAGCATAGATTGAGTTGAGCTTAGCTCCTTAGCACCCTTGTTGGTGTTGCCTCCCCTTGTGGAGAAGATCCCCTTGTGGATTCATGTCCTCCGCTTGTGGAGAATATCCCTCTTGTGGATTCAAGACCTCTCCTTGTAGTTGCGATTACTCGCCAATCCCTCACCTCTCGGTGGCGCTATTGGAATGGTTGGATTGACCGTTGAGAGAAACAATCCTAAGAGTAAGGTTGCTTGGTGCTTGAGAATCGGGGGCTACTCTTGGGTATTGGTTACCGGTTGATTGTATCTTGAGGTCTTGCTAGTTATTATCTTATTTGTGCCTTTTCCCCTTTGTGTTCTTCGCGTTCGGGACCAACCCTTCAAATATGGTATTAGAGGAATGGTTGGCACGAATTTGATTTGTGTTTCCCCCACTTTTCCCCCAAATTTTTCTTTGATTTTGAGAAATTCAAAATTTCACCAAAAAAATCTCCAAATTGCTTTTGGATCGATCTGCGATTTGATTGCGTTTTTGCAAGTTTTAATCCATGGATCTCGTGCAAAACAAGTTGATCTTGCTTCCTTTGCGTTCCCATAGCCTAATTCCATCGATTTCCCCTTCGATTTGATGTTTTTCGGGCCGAAATCGGGCATTTTCGAGCAGAAAATTGTGTCCCAGCTTGGCCAGCCACCGCCTAGCCAAGGCTGGCCCCTCGGCTGGTCACCCGGCCGACGCCGTCAGCCACCAGCCCGGCAAAGGTTGGCCCCTCGGCTGGTCCGAAAACAGAAAATTTTGAAAATGGTTTTGGCCATATCTTTCGACTCCGGACTCCGAATTTGGTGTTCTTTGGCTCGTTTCGAAGCTACGAGCGAGGGCTATGACACCATACCGTTTGATCCACCATTCCATCACCCCCTAAATTCGTGGGCAAGCACGAGACTCCGACAACAAACAGGTAAGGTTGTCGACGAAGGTATAACCTCTCCAATCCTTACCTTTGACCTTTTTCCTTGCAAGCCACATTATATCTTTGTGTTTACCATATCCCATTGAGGCTAGCTCTTGACGATTGCGTGGACTTTGCACTTCGGAACCGTGTAGTTTCCGAGCAAAAGTTGTGCGCTAGTTATCATATCATATATCGTGTTGGCTTCAAGGAAGTGAGTGTGCAAAGAGCTCAAGAAGCAAAAGAGCCACCATATTTGAAAAGAGAAAAAGTCAAGAAGCAAAGAGAGCCACAAAAGAGAAAACGAAAACACCACTCGCCACTTTGTAGGTTGCGCCAACGCTCGATGAACATGTTATAGGTGGTGTCCGTCGTACAAATCGTGGAGTCCACTCATACTTTGCAATCGAGCTAGTGGCTCATCGAGCACTTGTGCAACACCGAGCGTAGTCTTCGCTAGGCTTTCTTGCTCATTTTGATAGTTACACAAGTCACATCCTTCGCCACGTGTGTGTTCTTTTTTCTTTTCTTTTGAGATCGACTTGTTTGGCTCGTTAATCATTGTGGTTCTCTACTTGCTTTAACAATATCTTGATTTCCGGTTGATTCAATTTGCTTTCCACATACCATACCTTCCTATACTCAAAAGTGTGTGCGTTGGGTGTAAGAACCGGATTCGTTTTCGTCAAGCAACTCTATTCTTTCGATATAGTTTCTCTTGGTTCTTCCATTCCACATATATACACTTGTCTTGTGAGTTAACATGTCTAGGGAGAGCGAATCCAACTATCGATATGAAGATGTCTATGAGGACAACATGAACTACAACGACAATGATGCCACATACATTGAGACATGGGGGACTACTATACCGACAATGACCCCCATGACATGATGGAGCATTAGCAAGACTTCCCCTACGACTCCGACTACTCAAGCGTCAACGACATGGAGCGGTACCACGACTCCGACTACGCAAGTGTCATCGACATGGAGCGGTACAACGATGTCGACGAACCTTCATCACAAGGTATCGATTACACAAGCTCCAACGACAATGAGGTGCGAATCTCCGCATATGCCTCATTATATGGTACCGAGTTCGACTACAACGACGTGATGGAGCGCCACTACTACAACTACCACTCCGATGACATGGTGGAGAACGTCTACGACTACCACTCTTCATGCATGTGCGACGACATCGACTACTCCTCTGACAACATGCAAGAGGAGATGAACCCCATCACCACCATGATCAAGGGCGGCATTAAACACTATGTTTCAAGGCCAAGATGGAGCAACAAGAAGACCACCATGAGTCCATCCTATGTAGCTCCATCAACTTTTCGAAGGCGCCATTACAAGAACATCGCCAAGAGCGTCAAGCTTCAACATTCTACATCAACAAGAAGAAGGCGCCCCAAGAAGTGCATCGACAAGACCAAGCCAAGTCAAGGCCCATCTAGCTCAAGAAGATGGCGCCACAAGATCGATGCCACGGTGGACCGCAACTTGTCCAAGCTTCAAGACGACATTGACACACTCGCCAAACGTCGAAACATATCTTCAAGCTCGAGTGAAAGCTCCAAGGCAAGGTCGCCAAGAGATCAAGAACGTCGACATCGCTATGAGGAGAAAGAAGCATCCAAATGACTTTCGACAACAATTCTTCCCTCAAGAGCGTCAACGTCGACATGAGGAAAAGTCAAAACGCAAGGCGTGCCATCAAGCAAGTGCTCCTCATTTGGTGTCTACTTCAAGTTCCATCAAGACATTGGCACCAACAAGAGCTTCAAGATCCATATTTGATGAGATCATGGACGACTTCGACAAATTCTCAATCATCCTACGTCGACGTCGGAAGAAACATGGTCACAGACATGAGGTCACATCCAAGACGGCGCCTTTCTCAAGCACTTCTCATGAGATGGCCTCTACACCAAGTGCCAGCACCACAATGACCCCCATATGGCAAGAAGAAGACCTCATATGCGATAATTACCAAGGCCAAGACCATGATCCACGAGAATGTCCCAATCTCTTGTGCCCCCTATGCAATGTACATGGTCACATGATGTGGGAGTGCCCAAATGGAGACCAAGATGGCGAGAAGACGGTCGGGCATGGGATTTTCCCTTCGACCAAGGAGCCGAGCGCGGATGACGCTATCACTTTGGTTGAAGCGCCAAGTGAAGTTGCCGAGCATGGATGTTCCCTTCGGCAAAGGAGTCGAGTGACGATGCCCACACTATGGCATTGAACTTTGGAGGCGAGTTGGTTGAGGAGGTTGAGCATGGGAGTTTGCCTTCAACCTTGGAGGCGTTTGGAGTTGAGAATATTGAGCCTACCCTCGTGAGTTTGAGTTATGAGATGGTACCAAACCCGTGTGAGCATGAGAGCCACTTAGCCCACTTGAGTGAGAGTGAGAGTGAGTTGAGTACCTCCACCATATGTGAGTTTGAGTGCTTCCAATTTGAGGGAATGAGTGTGATAAGGATCAAGGGGATGATCCTAGTGTTTTGCCCGATCTTTCACAGCGAGACAACCAAGGTAATAATTCTCCCAATTACACGATGAACGCAAACCTGGAGAAGAGGAATGAATCCAGCAAGCAACGTGATGAAGATCACCACGCCTCCAACCAAAGTACGACAATCCTTGATGAACACAAGAACCTCCACAGCAATCTTTATTACAAACTGATAAACGGGATCGCCGTCCCCGGAGGGATGCTTCACCAAGAAACACACGTAGTAGTTTTTAACCTAATTTTGAACCCCTTCTAACTCGCAGCACCTAGCCTTATATGGGGGTGCTACAGTACCGCGCTACAGGACCGCGCTACAGTACCGCCCCACTAATGGGCCCTACGTTGACTTGGTTGGACAGGCCCTTAAAAACTCTAATTATTTAAAATAGCAACACACAACTAATACATCTAGCTTGGTGGAGTCCTGAAATTGGGTTTCACCTCCTCCGTCGTGCCCGTATCATCCTCCCCCCCCTTCAAAAAGCGTTGTCCCCAACGCGTGAGGGTCTGCTCGAAAAGGTGGCGGGATATAAACAATAGCACCACGCATGTTCGCCGTCTTCAAGTCTTGCTTGCCTACCACACCACATCCTCCCTCTGGGCCTGCTTGACTTGACACAACACTTGACGCCTCCTTTCTTCGCCACATGAGCTTGGACTTCGGCGCCACCACCTTCTTCTTCTCAACACTTGATGGAGCTCTTTGCTGCTGAACATGAACCTGCTTAGCACGACCCTGCAAAGTAGTAATGCCCGGGCCACACAACTGACGAACACGTCCATCCTTGCCTCTATGCACACACACTGCTGCTCCAACAAAACGTCTCCGAGGTGTTCTCACAAAACTGTGGCTGACTACCCGCGGCACCATATGCACCGGAACACGATCAACACCACTGTCATCGGTCTGAACACCCATGTCAACACGAACTGGAACACTCGCTGCAATACCCTTCGTCTCCCCAATAAGAGGTTTGTCTTCAACTAGCTTGTCACCAACAAACACAGGCTTGTCATCTACATGCATAGTTGAATCAATTTATGTACCAACGCTCCTTGCATCATGCTCCACTTGCTGCAACTTAGCTAACCGCTGTTTTGGTTCAGCTTTATGCAACCTCTCCTTGTGTATCACCAGCACCACATCGGACATGATTTGATCATCGCTCATAGGCCTCAAAGTCCGCTGCTTACCATCATGCACAAAAGAATATGTATTTGCTCGCCCAGCATGGTTAACATTGCGATCATACTGCCATGGACGACCAAGTAACAGCCCACATATCTCCAATGGCAACACATCGCACTCCAAATGCTTAGGTTCAGGAATACGCCAAGTAGACAACCCTAATGTTGTCACCATTGCCTTGCTTATGCCATTAGTACAGCTACCACCATCAATCATGAGCTTGCAGTGTTTGCCTTTTATCATGCATTGAGTCTGAAATAAACTCCATCGCTGACACTTGTCAACTATTTTGCAAGCCTCATCATGTACCCTTTTGAGTTGCATATTCAGCCCACTCAAAGGTTCAACCTCTTCAGGTATAATCACCTTGTCCAGCTCCGTGGACTGCTGTATAAATCTAGTACGCAGAAATTGTTTGAAATCTCCCCAACTAGATGCTCCACCGGTGATATCCTGCGCGGACCTCTCATCATTCCACCAGCCAGCCACATTCTCATCCACACGACGATAGGCAAGAGCATGTTCAAGACGTCCACCAAAAGTGCTATTCAGTTCACGACATCTTGCAAAACCTTGGTCCGTAATCGATTCCCAAATCTGAAATTCTGAATATGTAGCTGAATTCTCTAACCTCCAGTCTATGGGTGCGGAATCAAGTGCCAAACCTATCACAATAGTAGTGTAATCATTATATACATCCCATATTTTGGAGCCTTCACACGAACAGGTCTGGATGAACCCATATCTGAATAATAGCAGCAAGCGGCAGCGATCAGCTAACGATCAGAGATCAGTGAGCGACCAGCTTGCGTGGCCAGAACGCACGCGGACAGAACGTGCGTGCTGCTCCTTCCCTCGATGCAAAACTCAGACCACTAGCTGCAACTCGGCCAAACTGATGGCAAGGAAAACGTGTAGCTGTAGGACTCCAATAGAACTCGGACAAACTGTTGCATGGAAAACGTAGAACAGAAGGACTCCCACACCACGAGAACGCCGCTGCAGCAAACCAGAAATCAAGCAATACAACCCCACCTCGGAGCTCTCCCTCAACTCGGACAGAACACCAATTCGCCCAATTCTGGTGCAGGGAAAATTGGATCTCTGCCAACTCGGACAGACAGGAGTTCTGAATTTAAAACGGATGCAACACCTTCATACGAGATCCAAACGTGGCAAATAAGGACTCTTTGGAAAGATAATTTCGTGACCTTTCCAATGGGTATGCGCACAGCCCCCAGTTCGTCTCCTACAGGCCGTGGTGTCTAAGACATATCAACGATCGTTTCTGGACTACAGGCAGCGATCGAACCAAGCTGCCTTGTTTTTTTTTCGCGGTACTGTAGCTACAGTAGATCGCGAATTTGCCAATCTGCACGTATCTTCCTTTTCTCTTGCGTTTAATCCCCTAGCAGCCTCCACACAAATCGATCTAACCAGAAACCAATCTGCACAAACACAACAGCAGTCTGCAGCCTCAATGCACGATCTCCTCCAAGCAAATCAATCTGCGCAAGAGCCTCCAATCAAACTCCTCCCAGTCAACCGATCTAGATGAGATCGATCAACACAACCTCACTGTGAGCAACCCAGAAATCTGATACCACATGATAAGGATCAAGGGGATGATCCTAGTGTTTTGCCCGATCTTTCACAGCGAGACAACCAAGGTAATAATTCTCCCAATTACACGATGAACGCAAACCTGGAGAAGAGGAACGAATCCAGCAAGCAACGTGATGAAGATCACCACGCCTCCAACCAAAGTACGACAATCCTTATGAACACAAGAACCTCCGCAGCAATCTTTATTACAAACTGATAAACGGCATCGCCGTCCCTGGAGGGATGCTTCACCAAGAAACACACGTAGTAGTTTTTAACCTAATTTTCTGAACCCCTTCTAACTCGCAGCACCTAGCCTTATATGGAGGGGTGCTACAGTACCACGCTACATGACCGCGCTACAGTATCGCGCTACAGTACCGCCACACTAATGGGCCCTACGTTGACTTGGTTGGACAGGCCCAAACCAAGCTCAAACTCATAATTATTAAATCTCTAATTATTTAAAATAGCAACACATGACTAATACATCTAGCTTGGTGGAGTCCTGAAATTGGGCTTCACCTCCTCCGTCGTGCCCGTATCAGAGTGATACACCACTTGAGTTGAGAGAGGTAGTTGATAGGTCTTGTGAGGCCATTTCGATTTCTAACAACTTACCAATTTCCTCTAGTGTGTTCTCGCATTGTGTACTAGGTTCTATGGATGTTGAGACGCCACTCCCCGACTTTATGGTGCCTCAAATGGAGAAGATGCACATGGCGGATGAAGATGATGATGCCACCCCATGTCTACTTCAAGATGAACAAGTCGGCTACATGGAAGCAACTACTACTTCAACACCTACTTCACTTGAGCGGGACTACAAAGGTATGGGTGTTGATGTGACCATGATCCCTCTAGTGGACATGATGAACTTTGAGTGCTTGCATGCTATGGATGATTCTTTGGATGTCACATATGAGTCATTCTTTTTCCCTTGTGATACGTTGTTTGAAACCAATGTTGATCATGTGGAATCACCTATTTGTGACGATTTTGCCATGAGCATGGCTTGTTATGAATGTTTCCATTTTCTCCCATTGTGGCTTGCAACATGTTGAACAATTTCTCTTTCACATGTGTTGCTTGCAATAATGATGAAATGCTTGATAATGAGATTGCCCCCATAGCTTTCTCAAATTTTGGAGATGTTTCGTTTTCTCTTATGGACTTTGTTCCATCCTTCTATTTGCCTAGTGACCACTCACATACATCATATTTTCCTATTGATTTTGATGTGTTTGGTGATGAGCAAATGAAGAGACGCATCATGATGGATGATGTGTTCATTTATCGTGCACATAATTTCTTCATTTGGTGTTTTGTGTGTGCCGGTAACCGCATGATAATGTCAACCTCAAGTGAGCATGAGTTGACAAAAAGAGCTCTTGAGAGCATATATGTGAGTAGTGGATTGAATCCAACTCTCAAATCTCTCTCATGTTTTGCATCAAACAAGTTGAAAATTTTCTCTTGCTTATGGTTTGTTTGCAATCATGATGATGCTTTTGTTTTTCCCTTTGACAAGCATGTTTACTTGATCTTTCACATGGATGATTTATGTGTTGCAACAAAGGTGAGCAATGGTTCTTTGAGATGGCTTAGTTGCATCCATAATGACATTTTGTGCATGTCTTGTGATGAATGCTATGATTTCTACCAATTTGGTGTTGCAAATAATACGTTGAAAACTTGCTCTTTCATGTGCTTTGTTTGGACCCATGATGATATTTTGGATATTATATAATGTGTGTTTTTGCAAAATTCTCTTGTTGCATCAAGGTTGATGAAAAATTGTCCCTTCCAATGCCTTGATGTGAGACCACGATGGCATCCTCATATTTTCATGGAGTGTTTGTGTTACCACATTTTGACGATGTTTCATTGGATTGCTTGCACATTAACCTTGCATTTGCACTACCTTTTCATATTCTTGTGTTGTGCTAACAGTGCTATGACAAAGTATGGACGCGTCCTTGTTGATATGCTCCTCCTTCTAGCACACACATGGTTTGCTTGGTCTTTGGTGTTTGTAGGCATGGTGATTTACAATTCTTCGACAACACATCTACCTCCTTTGCATGGTAATGAAGAGCAAGAGTCGAGGACGACTCTTTTTAAAGGGGGGAGAGATGATGTAGTGCAAACCACCCTAAGCTCGTCATCGAACTCAAAGGTGAACTCCTTCCATTATATGACCCACCATATGTCTCATTTGGACGGTATGCTATGTGACCATCATCTCCTTTGCGTTGCTAGGAACGTCATGACGAGTACATCTACACGTGAGGATGACCAAGGTGCACGAGGAGCGAAGGCCGACAAGACAATGGCTTGGAAGAGGAGACGGAAACGTCAAGAAAATGAAGAAGAGAAGGCAGAGACCAGTCAGCCCCCAGGCAAGCCGAGGCTGATCCATGAGCTGGCCAGGGCGCAGACGGCACCAGCCCGCAGGCCAGCCAAGGCTGGGCCAGGAGCTGGCCGAGCAACCAACCGAGCCAGCTCGCAGGCCAGCCAAAGCTGGTTCCTGGGCTGGCCGCATGGCCGTGCGAGCCAGCTGCTTGGCCGGCCAAGGCCGGGTCCTGGGCTGGCCGACCAGCCGCACGCGGCAGCCCCCAGGTCAGCCGAGGTCGGGCCAGGAATATAAGTACCTCCCTTGTTGCCTAGAGTTAGGGAGAGACTAAGCATAGATTGAGTTGAGCTTAGCTCCTTTCCACCCTTGTTGGTGTTGCCTCCCCTTGTGGAGAAGATCCCCTTGTGGATTCAAGGCCTCTGCTTGTGGAGAAGATCCCTCTTGTGGATTCAAGACCTCTTCCTTGTAGTTGCGATTACTCGCAAATCCCTCACCTCTCGGTTGATATGGGGTGGCCCGATCTTCTCGTTGAGCACGTCGTTGGATGATGGATAACTTGGTGTCACCGATGAACTCTCCTCGCTAGATCCCTGATGCCAATGCAGCAGCTCTCTACTCTTCGGATATTCACGACTTCACACACTTGCGCACGTAGCCGTCGACCATGAAACGGTATAATTGCAATTTACTAATTCCCAATGGAAAGAACAGATCACACTTCAATTGATGTTCACCTCTCCAGATCGATACGAATTGGAGATGTATAATTTCAGATGACTGCTTCTCGCAGTTCAATCTAGAATTCTAGGGTTTATCTTAAACGTGGTCTAAACCATCTATGGCGGCTGGACTAGCATATAAAGGGATGGGGCGTACTGTAGCGTCGTACTGTAGCACGCTACAGTACCGACCTAGGGCAACCCCATCTGACTCGGACTCAAACCGGTTCGACCCAAACTAGATACAAACTGACCCAAAGGGTTGGGTTCAGCCTTAAGGCACGCAGGCCTGATGGGGCGCCTGCCCATGTGTGGCGTGGTGGCCTCCCTGCCCCTTGGACGCTGCCTCCCTCTCCTCCCTCGCGTCCTCTTCAGCTTGTGTACTCCACGCCTTGCTCCTCTTGTTCCAGATGCTGCAGCTCCTCGCTCCCTCGTGCTATGCCTTCTTGTTCAACAAACTTGAGTATGCATACAAACAAAGACTTAAGCAGTAAACAATTCTCATGAACGAAATATTCAGATTCTATTAGGAGTGAGTTCACCTGTTGTTCTAATAGCTTTGCACGAGCTCTTGTAATAGGACCAATTCTGATTTCATCATTGGACTTCTTTGCAGCAACTTGGTGATCATCATCATGAGGTGAAGATGTGTCAAGTGTATGGATGTCCTCATCATCGGTGGCGCTATTGGAATGGTTGGATTGGCCGTTGAGAGAAACAATCCTAAGAGTAAGGTTTCATGGTGCTTGAGAATCGGGGGCTACCCTTGGGGATTGGTTACCGGTTGATTGTATCTTGAGGTCTTGCCAGTTATCCCCTTATTTGTGCCTTTTCCCCTTTGTGTTCTTCGCGTTCTTCGTGTTCTTCGTGAAAACCGCCCAAATCCATGAAGATCGGGACCAACCCTACAACAGTCCATATACTCCTAGATGACAAGGAGGGGTCCACGGGGGTCCAGATGGCTAGGATTGTCGCACGGGCTATAGGACGACGTAAAAGTGCTACAGACACTCCTAGATGGCTGGGAGAGTGCACATGGGTCAGATGACGTAAGGAGGGTCCGTATACTCCTAGATGGCAAGGAGGGGTCCACAGGGGTCCAGATGGCTAGGATTCTTGCACTGGCTTTAGGATGACCTAAAAGTGCTACTGATAATCCAAGATGGCTATGAGGGTGCACGTGGGTCAGATGCCGTAAGGAGGGTCCATATACTCCTAGATGGCAAGGAGGGGTCCACGGGGTCCAGGTGGCTAGGATTCTCGCACTGTCTTTAGGATGACCTAAAAGTGCTACTGATACTCCTAGATGGCTATGAGGGTGCACGTGGGTCCGATGCCGTAAGGAGGGTCCGTATACTCCTAGATGGCAAGGAGGGGTCCACGGGGGTTAGATGGCTAGGATTGTCGCACGTGCTTTAGAATGACCTAATAGTGCTATGGAAACTCCTAGATTGCTAGGAGGGCGCACGTGGGTCAGATGACGTAAGAAGGGTATGTATACTCTTAGATGGCTAGGAGGGGTCCACGGGGGTCCAGATGGCTAGGATTGTCGCAAGTGCTTTAGGATGACCTAAAAGTGCTACTGATACTCTTAGATGGCTAGGAGAGTGCACGTGGGTCAGGTAACGTAAGGAGTGTCCATACTCCTAGATGGCAAGAAGGGGTCCACGGGGGTCCAGATGGCTAGGATGGTCGCACGTGCTTTAGGATGACCTAAAAGTGCTACTGATACTCCTAGATGGCTATGATGGTGCACGTGGGTCAGATGTCGCAAGGAGGGTTCATATACTCCTAGATGGCAAGGAGGGGTCCACGGGGGGTCGAGATGGCTAGGATTGTCGCACGTGCTTTATGATGACCTAATAGTGCTACAGAGACTCCTAGATGGCTAGGAGGGTGCACGTGGGTCAGATGACGTACGAAGGGTCCGTATACTCCTAGATGGCAAGGAGGGGTCCATGGGGGTCTAGATGGCTAGGATTGTCGCACGTGCTTTAGGATGACCTAAAAGTGCTACTAATATTCTTAAATGGCTACGAGGGTGCACGTGGGTCAGATGACGTAAGGAGGGTCCGTATACTCCTAGATGGCAAGGAGGGGTCCACGGGAGTCCAGATGGCTCGGATAATCGCACTTGCTTTAGGATGACCTGAAAGAATACTGATACTCCTAGATGGCTGGGAGAGTGCACGTGTGTAAGATGACATATGGAGGGTCAGTATACTCCTATATGCAAGGAGGGATCCACGGGGGTCGAGATGGCTAGAATTGTCCCACGTGCTTTAGGATGACCTAAAAGTGCTACTGATACTCGTAGATGGCTAGAAGGGTGCACGTGGGTCAGATGCCGTAAGGAGGGTCCGTATACTCCTAGATGGCAAGGAGGGGTCCAGGGGAGTCCAGATGGCTAGGGTTGTCGCGCGTGGTTTAAGATGACCTAATAGTGCTACGGAGACTCCTAGATGGCTAGGATTGCGCACGTGCGTCGGAAGACGTAAGAAGGTATGTATACTGTTAGATGGCTAGGAAGGGTCCACGGGGGTCCAGATGGCTAGGATTGTCGCGCGTGTATTAGGATGACCTAAAAGTGCTACCGATACTCTTAGATGGCTAGGAGGGTGCACGTAGGTCAGATGACGTAAGAAGGGTCCATATACTCCTAGATGGCAAGTAGGGGTCCACGGGGGTCTAGATGGCTAGGATTGTCGCATGTGCTTTAGGATGACCTACTAGTGCTACGGAGACTCCTAGATGGCTAGGAGTGTGCACGTGGGTCAGATGACGTAAGGAGGGTCCATATACTCCTACATAGCAAGGAGGGGTGTACGGGGGTCCAGATGGCCAGGATTGTCGCATGTGATTTAGGATGACCTAAAAGTGCTACTGATACTCCTAGATGGCTATGAGGGTTCACGTGGGTCAGATAACGTAAGGAGGGTCCGTATACTCCTAGATGGCAAGGAGGGGTCCACTGGGGTCCAGATGGCTAGAATTGTCGCACGTGCTTTAGGATGACCTAAAAGTGCTACTGATACTCTAAGATGGCTAGGAAGGTGCATGTGGGTCAGATGACGTAAGAAGGTATACACCTAGATGGCAAGGAGGGGTCCACGGAGTCTAGATGGCTAGGATGGTCACACATTCTTAAGGATTACCTCAAAGTGCTATTGATACTCCTAGATGGCTGGAAGAGTGCACGTGGGTTAGATGACGTAAGGAGGGTCCGTATACTCCTAGATGGCAAGGAGGGGTCCACGTGGGTCCAGATAGCTAGGATTGTCGCACGTGCTTTAGGATGACCTAATAGTGCTACGGAAACTCCTAGATGGCTAGGAGGGCGCACGTGGGTCAGATGACATAAGAAGGGTATGTATACTCTTAGATGGCTAGGAGGGGTCCATGGGGATCTAGATGGCTAGGATTGTCGCACGTGCTTTAAGATGACATAAAAGTGCTAATGATACTCTTAGATGGCTAGGAGAGTGCACGTGGGTCAGGTAACGTAAGGAGTGTCCATATACTCCTAGATGGCAAGAAGGGGTCCACGGGGTCCAGATGGCCAGGATTGTCGCACGTGCTTTAGGATGACGTAAAAGTGCTACTGATGAATGCTAGGAGGGTGCATGTGGGTTAGATGACGTAAGGGGGTATACTCCTAGATGGCAAGGAGGGGTCCACGGGAGTCTAGATGGCTAGGATGGTCGCGCGTGCTTTAGGATGACCTCAAAGTGCTATTGATACTCCTAGATGGCTGGAAGAGTGCACGTGGGTCTGATGATGTAAGGATGGTCCGTATACTCCTAGATGGCAAGGAGGGGTCCACGGGGTCCAGATGGCTAGGATTGTCGCACGTGCTTTAGGATGACCTAATAGTGCTACGGAGACTCCTAGATGGCTAGGAGGGTGCACTTGGGTCAGACGACGTAAGGAGGGTCCGTATACTCCTAGATGGCAAGGAGAGGTCCACGGGGGCCCAACTGGCTAGGATGATCGCACGTGCTTTAGGATGACCTAAAATTACTTCTGATACTCTTAAATGGCTAGGAGGGGTGCGCGTGAGTCAGATGACGTAAGGAGGGTCTGTATACTCCTAGCCATCTAGACTCCCGTGGACCCTCCTTGCCATCTAGGAGTAAATTACTTCTGATACTCTTAAATGGCTAGGAGGGGTGCGCGTGAGTCAGATGACGTAAGGAGGGTCTGTATACTCCTAGATGGCAAGGAGGGGTCCACGGGGGTCCAGATGGCTAGGATGGTCGCACGTGCTTTAGGATCACCTAAAAGTGCTACGGACACACCTAGATGGCTGGGAGAGTGCACGTGGGTCAGATGACGTAAGGAGGATCCGTATACTCCTAGATGGCAAGGAGGGGTCCACGGGGGTCCTGATGGCTAGGATGGTCGCACGTGCTTTAGGATGACCTAAAAGTGCTACTGATACTCCTAGATGGCTATGAGGGTGCACATGGGTCAGATGCCGTAAGGAGGGTCCGTATACTCCTAGATGGCAAGGAGGGGTCCACGGGGTCCAGATGGCTAGGATGGTCGCACGTGCTTTAGAATGACCTAATAGTGCTATGGAAACTCCTAGATTGCTAGGAGGGCGCACGTGGGTCAGATGACGTAAGAAGGGTATGTATACTCTTAGATGGCTAGGAGGGGTCCACGGGGGTCCAGATGGCTAGGATTGTCGCAAGTGCTTTAGGATGATCTAAAAGTGCTACTGATACTCTTAGATGGCTAGGAGAGTGCACGTGGGTCAGGTAACGTAAGGAGTGTCCATATACTCCTAGATGGCAAGAAGGGGTCCACGGGGGTCCAGATGGCCAGGATTGTCGCACGTGCTTTAGGATGACCTAAAAGTGCTACTGATACTCTTAGATGGCTAGGAGGGTGCATGTGGGTCAGATGACGTAAGGAGGTATACTCCTAGATGGCAAGGAGGGGTCCATGGAGTCTAGCTAGCTAGGATGGTCGCGCGTGCTTTAGGATGACCTCAAAGTGCTATTGATACTCCTAGATGGCTGGAAGAGTGCACGTGGGTCAGATGACGTAAGGATGGTCCGCATACTCCTAGATGGCAAGGAGGGGTCCACGGGGTCCAGATGGCTAGGATGGTCGCACGTGCTTTAGGATGACCTAATAGTACTACGGAGACTTCTAGATGGCTAGGAGAGTGCACGTGGGTCAGACGACGTAAGGAGGGTCCGTATACTCCTAGATGGCAAGGACGGGTCCACGGGGTCCAGATGGCTAGGATGGTCGCACGTGCTTTAGGATGACCTAAAAGTGCTACTGATACTCCTAGATGGCTATGATGGTGCACGTGGGTCAGATGTCGTAAGGAGGGTTCATATACTCCTAGATGGCAAGGAGGGGTCCACGGGGGGTCGAGATGGCTAGGATTGTCGCACGTGCTTTATGATGACCTAATAGTGCTACAGAGACTCCTAGATGGCTAGGAGGGTGCACGTGGGTCAGATGACGTACGGAGGGTCCGTATACTCCTAGATGGCAAGGAGGGGTCCATGGGGGTCTAGATGGCTAGGATTGTCGCACGTGCTTTAGGATGACCTAAAAGTGCTACTAATATTCTTAAATGGCTACGAGGGTGCACGTGGGTCAGATGACGTAAGGAGGGTCCGTATACTCCTAGATGGCAAGGAGGGGTCCACGGGAGTCCAGATGGCTAGGATAATCGCACGTGCTTTAGGATGACCTACTAGTGCTACAAAGACTCCTAGATGGCTAGGAGTGTGCACGTGGGTCAGATGACGTAAGGAGGGTCCATATACTCCTAGATGGCAAGGAGGGGTGTACGGGGGTCCAGATGGCCAGGATTGTCGCATGTGATTTAGGATGACCTAAAAGTGCTACTGATACTCCTAGATGGCTATGAGGGTTCACGTGGGTCAGATAACGTAAGGAGGGTCCGTATACTCCTAGATGGCAAGGAGGGGTCCACTGGGGTCCAGATGGCTAGAATTGTCGCACGTGCTTTAGGATGACCTAAAAGTGCTACTGATACTCTAAGATGGCTAGGAAGGTGCATGTGGGTCAGATGACGTAAGAAGGTATACTCCTAGATGGCAAGGAGGGGTCCACGGAGTCTAGATGGCTAGGATGGTCGCACATTCTTAAGGATTACCTCAAAGTGCTATTGATACTCCTAGATGGCTGGAAGAGTGCACGTGGGTTAGATGACGTAAGGAGGGTCCGTATACTCCTAGATGGCAAGGAGGGGTCCACGTGGGTCCAGATGGCTAGGATTGTCGCACGTGGTTTAGGATGACCTAATAGTGCTACGAAAACTCCTAGATGGCTAGGAGGGCGCACGTGGGTCAGATGACGTGAGAAGGGTCCATATACTCCTAGATGGCAAGGAGGGGTCCATGGGGGTCTAGATGGCTAGGATTGTCGCACGTGCTTTAGGATGACCTAAAAGTGCTACTAATATTCTTAAATGGCTACGAGGGTGCACGTGGGTCAGATGACGTAAGGAGGGTCCGTATACTCCTAGATGGCAAGGAGGGGTCCACGGGAGTCCAGATGGCTAGGATAATCGCACTTGCTTTAGGATGACCTGAAAGAATACTGATACTCCTAGATGGCTGGGAGAGTGCACGTGTGTAAGATGACATATGGAGGGTCAGTATACTCCTATATGCAAGGAGGGATCCACGGGGGTCGAGATGGCTAGAATTGTCCCACGTGCTTTAGGATGACCTAAAAGTGCTACTGATACTCGTAGATGGCTAGAAGGGTGCACATGGGTCAGATGCCGTAAGGAGGGTCCGTATACTCCTAGATGGCAAGGAGGGGTCCAGGGGGGTCCAGATGGCTAGGGTTGTCGCGCGTGCTTTAAGATGACCTAATAGTGCTACGGAGACTCCCAGATGGCTAGGATTGCGCACGTGCGTCGGAAGCCGTAAGAAGGGTATGTATACTCTTAGATGGCTAGGAAGGGTCCACGGGGGTCCAGATGGCTAGGATTGTCGCGCGTGCATTAGGATGACCTAAAAGTGCTACCGATACTCTTAGATGGCTAGGAGGGTGCACGTAGGTCAGATGACGTAAGAAGGGTATGTATACTCTTAGATGGCTAGGAAGGGTCCACGGGGGTCCAGATGGCTAGGATTGTCGCGCGTGCACTAGGATGACCTAAAAGTGCTACCGATACTCTTAGATGGCTAGGAGGGTGCACGTAGGTCAGATGACGTAAGGAGGGTCCATATACTCCTAGATGGCAAGGAGGGGTGTACGGGGGTCTAGATGGCCAGGATTGTCGCATGTGATTTAGGATGACCTAAAAGTGCTACTGATACTCCTAGATGGCTATGAGGGTTCACGTGGGTCAGATAACGTAAGGAGGGTCCGTATACTCCTAGATGGCAAGGAGGGGTCCACTGGCGTCCAGATGGCTAGAATTTTCGCACGTGCTTTAGGATGACCTAAAAGTGCTACTGATACTCTAAGATGGTTAGGAAGGTGCATGTGGGTCAGATGACGTAAGAAGGTATACTCCTAGATGGCAAGGAGGGGTCCACGGGAGTCTAGATGGCTAGGATGGTCGCACATTCTTAAGGATTACCTCAAAGTGCTATTGATACTCCTAGATGGCTGGAAGAGTGCACGTGGGTTAGATGACGTAAGGGGGGTCCGTATACTCCTAGATGGCAAGGAGGGGTCCACGTTGGTCCAGATGGCTAGGATTGTCGCACGTGCTTTAGGATGACCTAATAGTGCTACGGAAACTCCTAGATGGCTAGGAGGGCGCACGTGGGTCAGATGATGTAAGAAGGATATGTATACTCTTAGATGGCTAGGAGGGGTCCATGGGGATCTAGATGGCTAGGATTGTCGCACGTGCTTTACGATGACATAAAAGTGCTAATGATACTCTTAGATGGCTAGGAGAGTGCACGTGGGTCAGGTAACGTAAGGAGTGTCCATATACTCCTAGATGGCAAGAAGGGGTCCACGGGGGTCCAGATGGCCAGGATTGTCGCACGTGCTATAGGATGACGTAAAAGTGCTACTGATACTCCTAGATGGCTGGAAGAGTGCACGTGGGTCTGATGATGTAAGGATGGTCCGTATACTCCTAGATGGCAAGGAGGGGTCCACGGGAGTCTAGATGGCTAGGATGGTCGCGCGTGCTTTAGGATGACCTCAAAGTGCTATTGATACTCCTAGATGGCTGGAAGAGTGCACGTGGGTCTGATGATGTAAGGATGGTCCGTATACTCCTAGATGGCAAGGAGGTGTCCACGGGGGTCCAGATGGCTAGGATTGTCGCACGTGCTTTAGGATGACCTAATAGTGCTACGGAGACTCCTAGATGGCTAGGAGGGTGTACGTGGGTCAGATGACGACGGAGGGTCAGTATACTCCTAGATGCAAAGTAGGGGTCCATGGGGGCCTAGATGGCTAGGATTGTCGCACGTGCTTTAGGATGACCTAAAAGTGCTACTGATATTCTTAAATGGCTACGAGGGTGCACGTGGGTCAGATGACGTAAGGAGGGTCCGTATACTCCTAGATGGCAAGGAGGGGTCCACGGGAGTCCAGATGACTAGGATGATCGCACGTGATTTAGGATGACCTGAAAGTGCTACTGATACTCCTAGATGGCTGCGAGAGTGCACGTGTGTAAAATGACGTATGGAGGGTCAGTATACTCCGATATGGCAAGGAGGGATCCACGGGGGTCGAGATGGCTAGAATTGTCCCACATGCTTTAGGATGACCTAAAAGTGCTACTTATACTCGTAGATGGCTAGAAGGGTGCACGTGCATCAGATGCCGTAAGGAGGGTCCGTATACTCCTAGATGGCAAGGAGGGGTGCACGGGGTCCAGATGGATAGAGTTGTCGCGCGTGCTACGGAGACTCCTAGATGGCTAGGATTGCGCACGTGGGTCAGATGATGTAAGAAGGGTATGTATACTCTTAGATGGCTAGGAAGGGTCCACGAGGGGTCCAGATGGCTAGGATTGTCGCGCGTGCTTTAGGATGACCTAAAAGTGCTACCGATACTCTTAGATGGCTAGGAGGGTGCACGTGGGTCAGGTGACGTAAGAAGGGTCCATATACTCCTGGATGGCAAGTAGGGGTCCACGGGGGTCTAGATGGCTAGGATTGTCGCACGTGCTTTAGGATGACCTACTAGTGCTACAAAGACTCCTAGATGGCTAGGAGTGTGCACGTGGGTCAGATGACGTAAGGAGGGTCCATATACTCCTAGATGGCAAGGAGGGGTGTACGGGGGTCCAGATGGCCAGGATTGTCGCATGTGATTTAGGATGACCTAAAAGTGCTACTGATACTCCTAGATGGCTATGAGGGTTCACGTGGGTCAGATAACGTAAGGAGGGTCCGTATACTCCTAGATGGCAAGGAGGGGTCCACTGGGGTCCAGATGGCTAGAATTGTCGCACGTGCTTTAGGATGACCTAAAAGTGCTACTGATACTCTAAGATGGCTAGGAAGGTGCATGTGGGTCAGATGACGTAAGAAGGTATACTCCTAGATGGCAAGGAGGGGTCCACGGGAGTCTAGATGGCTAGGATGGTCGCACATTCTTAAGGATTACCTCAAAGTGCTATTGATACTCCTAGATGGCTGGAAGAGTGCACGTGGGTTAGATGACGTAAGGAGGGTCCGTATACTCCTAGATGGCAAGGAGGGGTCCACGTGGGTCCAGATGGCTAGGATTGTCGCACGTGGTTTAGGATGACCTAATAGTGCTACGGAAACTCCTAGATGGCTAGGAGGGCGCACGTGGGTCAGATGACGTGAGAAGGGTCCATATACTCCTAGATGGCAAGGAGGGGTGTACGGGGGTCCAGATGGCTAGGGTTGTCGCGCGTGCTTTAAGATGACCTAATAGTGCTACGGAGACTCCTAGATGGCTAGGATTGCGCACATGCGTCGGATGACGTAAGAAGGGTATGTATACTCTTAGATGGCTAGGAAGGGTCCACGGGGGTCCAGATGGCTAGGATTGTCGCGCGTGCATTAGGATGACCTAAAAGTGCTACCGATACTCTTAGATGGCTAGGAGGGTGCACGTAGGTCAGATGACGTAAGAAGGGTCCATATACTCCTAGATGGCAAGTAGGGGTCCACGGGGGTCTAGATGGCTAGGATTGTCGCATGTGCTTTAGGATGACCTACTAGTGCTACGGAGACTCCTAGATGGCTAGGAGTGTGCACGTGGGTCAGATGACGTAAGGAGGGTCCATATACTCCTACATAGCAAGGAGGGGTGTACGGGGGTCCAGATGGCCAGGATTGTCACATGTGATTTAGGATGACCTAAAAGTGCTACTGATACTCCTAGATGGCTATGAGGGTTCACGTGGGTCAGATAACGTAAGGAGGGTCCGTATACTCCTAGATGGCAAGGAGGGGTCCACTGGGGTCCAGATGGCTAGAATTGTCGCACGTGCTTTAGGATGACCTAAAAGTGCTACTGATACTCTAAGATGGCTAGGAAGGTGCATGTGGGTCAGATGACGTAAGAAGGGTCCATATACTCCTAGATGGCAAGGAGGGGTGTACGGGGGTCTAGATGGCCAGGATTGTCACATGTGATTTAGGATGACCTAAAAGTACTACTGATACTCGCAGATGGCTAGAAGGGTGCACGTGGGTCAGATGCCGTAAGGAGGGTCCGTATACTCCTAGATGGCAAGGAGGGGTCCACGGGGGTCCAGATGGCTAGGGTTGGTGCGCGTGCTTTAGGATGACCTAAAATTACTACTGATACTCTTAAATGGCTAGGAGGGGTGCGCGTGGGTCAGATGACGTAAGGAGGGTCTGTATACTCCTAGATGGCAAGGAGGGGTCCACGGGGGTCCAGATGGCTAGGATGGTCGCACGTGATTTAGGATGACCTAAAAGTGCTACGGAAACACCTAGATGGCTGGGAGAGTGCACGTGGGTCAGATGACGTAAGGAGGGTCCGTATACTCCTAGATGGCAAGGAGGGGTCCACGGGGGTCCTGATGGCTAGGATGGTCGCACGTGCTTTAGGATGACCTAAAAGTGCTACTGATACTCCTAGATGGCTATGAGGGTGCACATGGGTCAGATGTCGTAAGGAGTGTCCGTATACTCCCAGATGACAAGGAGGGGTCCACGGGGGTCGACATGGCTAGGATTGTCGCACGTGCTTTATGATGACCTAATAGTGCTACAGAGACTCCTAGATGGCTAGGAGGGTGTATGTGGGTCAGATGACGACGGAGGGTCAGTATACTCCTAGATGCCAAGTAGGGGTCCATGGGGGCCTAGATGGCTAGGATTGTCGCACGTGCTTTAGGATGACCTAAAAGTGCTACTGATATTCTTAAATGGCTACGAGGGTGCACGTGGGTCAGATGACGTAAGGAGGGTCCGTATACTCCTAGATGGCAAGGAGGGTCCACGGGAGTCCAGATGGCTAGGATGATCGCACGTGCTTTAGGATGACCTGAAAGTGCTACTGATACTCCTAGATGGCTGCGAGAGTGCACGTGTGTAAAATGACGTATGGAGGGTCAGTATACTCCTATATGGCAAGGAGGGATCCACGGGGTCGAGATGGCTAGAATTGTCCCACATGCTTTAGGATGACCTAAAAGTGCTACTTATACTCGTAGATGGCTAGAAGGGTGCACGTGCATCAGATGCCGTAAGGAGGGTCCGTATACTCCTAGATGGCAAGGAGGGGTGCACGGGGGTCCAGATGGATAGAGTTGTCGCGCGTGCTACGGAGACTCCTAGATGGCTAGGATTGCGCACGTGGGTCAGATGATGTAAGAAGGGTATGTATACTCTTAGATGGCTAGGAAGGGTCCACGAGGGGTCCAGATGGCTAGGATTGTCGCGCGTGCTTTAGGATGACCTAAAAGTGCTACCGATACTCTTAGATGGCTAGGAGGGTGCACGTGGGTCAGGTGACGTAAGAAGGGTCCATATACTCCTGGATGGCAAGTAGGGGTCCACGGGGGTCTAGATGGCTAGGATTGTCGCACGTGCTTTAGGATGACCTACTAGTGCTACAGAGACTCCTAGATGGCTAGGAGTGTGCACGTGGGTCAGATGACGTAAGGAGGGTCCATATACTCCTAGATGGCAAGGAGGGGTGTACGGGGTCCAGATGGCCAGCATTGTCTCACGTGCTTTAGGATGACCTAAAAGTGCTAATGGTACTCCTAGATGGCTATGAGGTTTACGTGGGTCAGATAACGTAAGGAGGGTCCGTATACTCCTAGATTGCAAGGAGGGGTCCACTGGGGTCCAGATGGCTAGAATTGTCGCACGTGCTTGAGGATGACCTAAAAGTGCTACTGATACTCTAAGATGGCTAGGATGGTGCATGTGGGTCAGATGCCGTAAGGAGGTATACTCCTAGATGGCAAGGAGGGATCCACGTGAGTCTAGATGGCTAGGATGGTCGCACATTCTTTAGGATTACCTCAAAGTGCTATTGATACTCCTAAATGGCTAGAAGAGTGCACGTGGGTTAGATGACGTAAGAAGGGTCCGTATACTCCTTGATGGCAAGGAGGGGTCCACGTGGGTCCAGAAGGCTAGGATTGTCGTACGTGCTTTAGGATGACCTAATAGTGCTACGGAGACTCCTAGTTTACTAGGAGGGCGCACGTGGGTCAGATGACGTAAGAAGGGTATGTATACTCTTAGATGGCTAGGAGGGGTCCCTAGGGGTCCAGATGGCTAGGATTGTCACACGTGCTTTAGGATGACCTAAAAGTGGTACTGATACTCTTAGATGGCTAGGAGGGTGCACGTGGGTCAGGTGACGCAAGGAGGGTCCATATACTCCTAGATTGCAAGGAGGGGTCCACGGGGGTTCCAGATGGCTAGGATTGTCGCACGTGCTTTAGGATAACCTACTAGTGCTACTGATACTTCAAGATGACTATGAGGGTGCACGTGGGTCAGATGCCGTAAGGACGGTCCGTATACTCCTAGATGGCAAGGAGGGGTCCACGGGGGTCGAGATGGCTAGGATTGTTGATGTAGCCTGACCTACGTCCATCACCATGTCAAGCATCCCAACACATCACATGACACCATGGTCCTCAAAGGTGTGTCACTATGGGTACAAGACCACGGGAAGATGGCCAAGGCATGAGAGGAAGCAAGCCGGACAAGACGATGGCTTGGAAGAGGAGGAGAAAGCGTCAAGAAGAAGAGGACGGAGGAAAGTCCTGGCAAACCGGCCTCGGACAGGCCGGCCTATGGCCAGAGGCAACCGGCCTCAGACCGGCCTCAGCCCGGCCTGGCCCAGGCGGGCTTTCCCAGCCTGCGCACCTTGTTGGCTTTAAGCCATGTATCTTTCCCCTTTTACCCCCCCCCTTTTGTCATAGACTATAAATAGGAGTCTCCTACCTTAGATCTGGGGGAGGTTGGATATGAGATAGAGTTCCCACCTCTTTGGTGTTGCCTCCCCTTGTGGAGAAGATCCCCTTGTGGATTCAAGGCCTCCTTGCATGGAGATGTATCCCTCCACTTGTAGTTGTAGCTACTAGCCAATCTTTCATCTTAGGGTGACTCTATTGGATCGGTTTGGTTGACCGTTGGAGAAAAAACCATTCAAGATCCCTCCTTGTATCTTCTTGCCGATCTCTCCCTTTGGGATTCTATTGGACCGGCTTGGAACGACCGGTGAGGGAAACGTGTCTTTGTATCGTGTTTGTGTTCGGGTATTCTTGTGTTCTTCGTGTTCTTGCGTGTGTTCATCCGAATCTGTTTCAAATCCGTGAAGATCGGGCAAACCTAGAGGTTCAAACCTCATCATATGGTATCAGAGCAACGGTTGCCACAGATTTGCTAGTGTTTCCCCCACTTTTCCCCCAAATTTTTCTTTGATTTTCAAAAATTCGAAAATTTCCACAAAAAATAGCCCCAAATTGCTTTTGGATCGACCTGTGAATCTTGTGCATTTTGGCAAGTTTTGATCCGTGGATCTCGTGCTAGACTTGTTGATCTTGCTTCCTATGCGTTCCCATAGACTAATTCCATCATTTGGCCCTTCGATTTGACGATTTTTAGGTCGTTTTTCGCCAAAAATCGCGGATTTTCGAGTTTGGGCACGAGCTCCAGCCCAAGCCCGGCCTACCCCCGACCTAGCCCCAGCCTCGCCAAGGCCGGCCTGCCGCCCGAAGCGTCCGGCCACAGCCCAGCCTCGCCAAGGCCGGCCTCCCAGAAACATGATTTTTCAAAAATCGTTTTGGCCATATCTTTTCACTCCGGACTCCGTTTTTGGTGTTCTTTGGCTCGTTTCGAAGATACGGACAAGGCCTCCATCATCTACGCCACCCAAAATTCGAGGGCAAGCACGAAGCTTCTACATCAACGGGTGAAGATCGTCAACGAAAGGTATAAACTTCACGAATCGTGTCCCCTTGCCATGTCTCCTACCTTTGTGAGCCACACCAAATCTTTGCGATTACCATGTCCTATTGAGGCTAGCTCTTGATGATTGCTTGGGCTTTGCACATTTGCACCGTGTAGTTTCCGAGCAAAAGTTGCATGCGCTAGTTTTCATATATCATATATCTTGTTGTTGGCACAAAGTTGGTGAGAAAAGACTCAAAGAGAGCAAAGAGAAAAGAAGCAGAAATTGTGAAATCAAAAGAAAAGAAGAAACAACACTTGCCATATCTCTTGTAGGAAGCGCAAAAGCTCGATGAACATCTTGTAGGTGGTGCCTTTTGTGCAAATCTTGTAGCCCACAAATAATTTGCAATCGAGTTAGTTGCACTTCTTAAACTTGTGCAACACCGAGCTTACAGTCTTCGCTAGGATCATTTGGTTCTTTAGCTCATTCCTATAGTTGCATGAGTCACATTTATCTCCACGTGTGTGTTTCCATGAGCTTTTGTCATATGTTTTGGAGATTGTCTTGTTTTGCTTTGTGATCATTGTGGTTCTCTACTTGCTTTAACAATATCTTGATCTTCGGTTGGTTCAATTTGCTTTCCACATACCATACCTTCCTATCCACGTTTAAGCCGTGTGTGTTTTGGAGTTTGCTTTGGATACTTGAACACAAGCACTTTACTTTGTGATCGTTTCCTTTGGGTTGTCCACGACGTCCAATACTATCTACAAAGGTGAGAGGTTGTGTTCTAGTTCCTTTCCACTCCACATAAATACACTTGCTTGTGAGTTAACATGTCTAGGGAGGGCGAATGTGACTATGGAGGCCAAGATGATAACGAGTACACGATGAGTCACATGGACTATGATGCCTCAAGTGTTGAGGACATGGGGGACTACTACACCGACAATGACCCCCATGACATGATGGAGCATTACGAAGACTTCCGCTACCGCGACTATGACTCCACGAGCGTGCATGACACGATGGATCATCACCAAGACTTCCGCTACGACTCCGACTATTCAAGCGTCGACGACATGGAGAGGTACAACGACGTCGACAAACCTTCATTGTATTGTATCGACTCCAAGTACATAAGAATCGAAGACATGGAGCGGTACAACGACACCGACGACACGAGCTCCAACGACAATGAGGTGCGACTATCCGCATATGCCTCGTCATATGGTACCGACTTCGACAACAAGGACATGGTGGAGTGCCACTACTACGACTTCCACTCCGATGACATGGTGGAGAACATCTACGAATACCACTCTTCAAGCATGTGCGACGACATCGACTACTCCTTCGAATACATGCAAGAGGAGAAGAACCCCATCACCACCATATTCAAGAGCGACCCCACCAAGCATCATGGCACAACCTATTATGGTTCAAATACAAGATGGAGCACCGACAAGACCACCATGAGTCCATCCTATGAAGCTCCATCTACTTCAAGAAGGCGCCATGATAAGAACATCGCCAAGAGTGCCAAGCTTCTACATTCTACATTAACAACAAGGCGGTGCCCCAAGAAATGCTTCGACAAGGCCAAGCCAAGTCAAGGCCCATCTACCTCAAGAAGGCGCCACAAGAAAGAAGCTACGGTGAAGCATGACATGACCAAGCTTCAAGGCGACATCGACACACTTGCCAAGCTTCGGAAAATGTCATCAAGCTCGAGTGAAAGCTCCAAGCCAAGGTCGCCAAGAGATCAAGATCATCGACATCGCCATGAGGAGAAGCATCCAAATGACTTTCAACATCATCCCTCCCCTCAAGAGCGTCAACGTCGACATGAGGAGAAGTCAAGACGCAAGGCACGCCATCAAGCAAGTGCTCCTCCTATGGTGTCCACTTCAAGTTCCACCACGACATTGGCACCAACAAGAGCTTCAAGATCCATGTTTGATGAGATCATGGACGACATCAACAAATTCTTTGAGCAAAGCCTACGTCGACGCCGGAAGAAGCATGGTGACAAAACGTGAGGACGCAACCCCATTGGCACCAATCTCAAGCACTTCTCTTGATATGGTTTCTACACCAAGTGCCACCACCACATTGGCACCCATATGGCGAGAAGAAGACCTCATATGCGACAATTGCCAAGGCCAAGACCATGATCCACGAGAATGTCCCAATCTCTTGTGCCCCCTATGCAATGTCCATGGTCACATGATGTGGGATTGCCAAGATAGTGACCAAGATGGCAAGAAGACGGTCGAGCATGGGATTTTCCCTTCGGCCATGGATTCAAGTGATGATGCCTACACTATGGCATTGACCTTTGGAGGCGAGATGGTTGAGAAGGTTGAGCATGGGAGTTTCCCTTCAACCTTGGAGGTGTTTGGAGTTGAGTACATTGAGCATACCCTCTTGTCTTTGAGTTATGAGATGGTACCAAACCCATGTGAGCACGAGAACCACTTAGCCCACTTGAGTGAGAGTGAGACTGAGTTGAGTGCCTCCACCATATGTGAGTTTGAGTGCTTCCAATTTGAGGGAATGAGTGATACACCACATGAGTTGAGAGAGGTAGTTGATAGGTCTTGTGAGGCCATTTCGATTTCTAACAACTTACCTACTTCTTCTAGTGTGTTCTCTCATTGTGTTCTAGGTTTCATGGATGATGAGACGCCACTCCTCGACATGACGGTGCCTCAAATGGAGAAGATGTACATGGAGGATGATGATGATGCCACCCTATGTCTACATCAAGATGAACAAGTCGGCTACATGGAAGCGACTACTAATTCAACACCTACTTCACATGAGCGGGACTACAAAGGTATGGGTGTTGATGTGACCATGATCCCACTAGTGGACATGATGACCTATGATTGCTTGCATGATATGGATGATTCTTTGGATGTCACATTTGATACATTCTTATTCCCTTGTGATACTTTGTTTGAAACCAATGTTGATCATGTGGAATTACCTATTTGTGATCATTTTGCCATGTGCATGCCTTGTTATGAATGTTTCCATTTTTCTCCTATTGTTGCATGCAACATGTTGAACAATTTATCTTTCACATGTGTTGCTTGCAATAATGATGAAATGCTTGATAATGAGATTGCCCCCGTAGCTTTCTCACATTTTGGAGATGTTTCGTTTTCTCTTATGGACCTTGTTCCATCCTTCACTTTGCATAGTGACCACTCACATGAATCATATTTTCCAATTGATTTTGATGTGTTTGGTAATTTGCAAATGAAGACACACATCATCATAGATGATGTGTTCATATACCGTGCACATAAGTTCTTCATATGCTGTCTTTTGTATGCCGGTAAACGCATGATAATGTCAACCTCAATTGATCATGAGTTGACAAAAAGAGCTCTTGAGAGCATATATGTGAGTAGTGGATCGAATCCAACTCTCAAATCTTTCTCATGTTTTGCATCAAACAAGGTGAACAATTTCTCTTTCTTATGGTTTGTTTGCAATCATGATGATGTTTTTGGTTTTCCCTTTGACAAGCATGTATATTTGATCTTTCACAATCATGATGATATTTTGGACATTCTCTATTGTGTGTTTTTGCCAAGTTATCCTCTTGTTGCATCAAGGTTGATGACAAATTGTCTCTCCCAATGCCTTGTGTGCAATAATGATAATATAGGTCAAAAGAGATAGCTAGCATGGCCTTCTCACATTTTCATGGAGTTTTGTGTTTCCATATTTGGAGGATGTTTCATTTGATTGCTTGCACATTGACCTTGCTTATGCATTTCATTTCATGTATTTGTGTTGTAATTGAAAAGAATGGACATGTCATTGATGATATGGTCCTCTAGCATGCACACACATGTTTTGCTTGGTTATTGGTGTGTAGGTACAACCTTTGGATGTGCTTGCATGAGTGTTTTCATCTTGGCATTCCTATGACGGAGAATCTTACAAGAAGACATCTTGCTAAGGTGAACTCCTTCCTCATAAGCTCTCATGCTAAGACTATCAAGAATTGGCTACTCTTTGAGTGTTGTTTCGTGCTCCTTGTTAGCTTTGTAGGTTACATGAAGTATGGAGGAACATTGAAGAGTCGCCATATCAAGAACGACTACATGGTGATAAGAACAACACATCTACCTCCTTTGCATGGTAATGAAGAGCAAGAGTCGAGGACGACTCTTTTTAAAGGGGGGAGATGATGTAGCCCGACCTACGTCCATCACCATGTCAAGCACCCCAACAAATCACATGACACCATGGTGTCACTTTGGGTACAAGACCACGGGAAGATGGCCAACGCATGAGAGGAAGCAAGCCGGACAAGATGATGGCTTGGAAGAGGAGGAGAAAGCATCAAGAAGAAGAGGACGGAGGAAAGTCTTACCAAACCGGCCTCGGACCGGCCTCGGCTAGGCCGGCCTATGGCCAGAGGCAACCGGCCTTGGACTGGCCTCAGCCCAGCCTGGCCCAGGCCGGCCTTCCTAGCCTGGACGCCTTGTTGGCTTTAAGCCATGTATCTTTCCCCATTTACCCCCCCTTTTGTCATAGACGAGTCTCCTACCTTATATCTAGGGGGAGGTTGGATATGAGATAGAGTTCCCACCTCTTTGGTGTTGCCTCCCCTTGTTGAGAAGATCCCCTTGTGGATTCAAGTCCTCCTTGCATGGAGATGTATCCCTCCACTTGTAGTTGTAGCTACTAGCCAATCTTTCATCTTAGGGTGACTCTATTGGATCGGTTTGGTTGACCGTTGGAGAAACAACCATTCAAGATCTCTCCTTGTATCTTCTTGCCAATCTCTCCCTTTGGGATTCTATTGGACCGGGTTGGACCGACCGGTGAGGGAAACGTGTCTTTGTATCATGTTTGTGTTCGGGTATTCTTGCGTTCTTCGTGTTCTTGCGTGTGTTCATCCGAATCCGCTTCAAATCCGTGAAGATCGGGCAAACCTAGAGTTTAAACCTCATCATTCATCAATTGTCGCACGTGCTTTAGGATGACCTAATAGTGCACGTGGGTCAGATGACGTACGGAGGGTCCGTATACTCCTAGATGGCAAGGAGGGGTCCATGGGGGTCCAGATGGCTAGGATTGTCGCACGTGCTTTAGGATGACCTAAAAGTGCTACTGATATTCTTAATTGGCTAGGAGGGTGCACGTGGGTCAGATGACGTAAGGAGGGTCCTTATACTCCTAGATGGCAAGGAGGGGTCCACGGGAGTCCAGATGGCTAGGATGATCGCATGTGCTTTAGGATGACCTGAAAGTGCTACAGATACTCCTAGATGGCTGGGAGGGTGCACGTGGGTAAGATGACGTATGGAGGGTCCGTATACTCCTATATGGCAAGGAGGGGTCCACGGGGGTCGAGATGGCTAGAATAGTCCCACGTGCTTTAGGATGACCTAAAAGTGCTACTGATACTCGTAGATGGCTAGAAGGGTGCACGTGGGTTAGATGACGTAAGGAGGGTCCGTATACTCCTAGATGGCAAGGAGGGGTCCACGGGGGTCCAGATGGCTAGGGTTGTCGCGCGTGCTTTAGGATGACCTAATAGTGCTACGGAGACTCCTAGATGGCTAGGACTGCGCACGTGGGTCAGATGACGTAAGAAGGGTATGTATACTCTTGGATGGCTAGGAGGTGTCCACGGGGGTCCAGATGGCTAGGATTGTCGCACGTGCTTTAGGATGACCTAAAAGTGCTACTGATACTCTTAGATGGCTAGGAGGGTGCACGTGGGTCAGGTGACGCAAGGAGGGTTCATATACTCCTAGATGGCAAGGAGGGGTCCATGGGGGTCTAGATGGCTTGGATTTCGAACGTGCTTTAGGATGACCTAATAGTGATACGGAGACTCCTAGATGGCTAGGAGGGCGCACGTGGGTCAGATGACATAAGAAGGGTATGTACACTCTTAGATGGCTAGGAGGGGTCCACGGGGGTCCAGATGGCTAGGATTGTCCCACGTGCTTTAGGATGACCTAAAAGTGCTACTGATACTCTTACATGGCTAGGAGGGTGCCCGTGGGTCAGGTGTCGTAAGGAGGGTCCATATACTCCTAGATGGCAAGTAGGGGTCCACGGGGGTCCAGATGGCTAGGATTGTCGCACATGCTTTAAGATGACCTACTAGTGCTACGGAGACTCCTAGATGGCTAGGAGTGTGCACGTCGGTCAGATGACGTAAGGAGGGTCCATATACTCCTAGATGGTAAGGAGGGGTCCACGGGGGTCCTGATGGCCAGGATTGTCGCACGTGCTTTAGGATGACCTAAAAGTGCTACTGATACTCTAAGATGGCTAGGAGGGTGTATGTGGGTCAGATGACGTAAGGAGGTATACTCCTAGATGGCAAGGAGGGGTCCACGGGAGTCTAGATGGCTAGGATGGTCGCATTGCTTTAGGATTACCTCAAAGTGCTATTGATACTCCTAGATGGTTGGAAGAGTGCACGTGGGTTAGATGACGTAAGGATGGTCCGTATACTCCTAGATGGCAAGGAGGGGTCCACGGAGGTCCAGATGGCTAGGATTGTCGCACGTGCTTCAGGATGACCTAAAAGTGCTACTGATACTCCTAGATGGCTATGAGGGTGCTGATAGGGCAAAGGTGTCCGATCTTTCGATGAGATGAAGATACGTCGATTCTGGTGGAGTTCGACCTTGGCGATCCGACTACTACGCACACGTACGCAGCGCCAATGCAATCGCTAAACCAATCTCCCGAGGTTACCGATCCTGCAGAAGCACGATCAACCTGACCAAAAGGTCGTCTAGTTCTACCTGCGATCAAGGAACAAGTAAGAACCAATAATGCAATCAAGAATTGCGGATATAAGATGAACTTTATTAAAAAGGTGGGATTCCTGATAGGGCAAAGGTGTCCGATCTTTCGATGAGATGAAGATACGTCGATTCTGGTGGAATTCGGCCTTGGCGATCCGACTACTACGAACACGTACGCAACGCCAATGCAATCGCTAAACTAATCTCCCGAGGTTACTGATCCTGCAGAAGCACGACCAGCCTGACCAAAAGGTCTAGTTCTACCCGCGATCGAGGAACAAGTAAGAACCAATAATGCAATCAAGAATTGCGGATATAAGATGAACTTTATTGAAAAGTTGGGATTCCTGATAGGGCAAAGGTGTCCGATCTTTTGATGAGATGAAGATACGTCGATTCTGGTGGAGTTTGACCTTGGCGATCCGACTACTACGCACACGTACGCAGCGCCAATGCAATCGCTAAAGCAGTCTCCCGAGGTTACCGATCCTGCAGAAGCACGATCAGCCTGACCAAAAGGTCTAGTTCTACCTCCGATCGAGGGACAAGTAAGAACCAATAATGCAATCAAGAATTGCGGATATAAGATGAACTTTATTGAAAAGGTGGGATTCCGTAAGCGGTCTTAATCTGGTCGTTGGACACAAATCAAGTACACGAAGATGCAGCAATATGCTAGGCAGTCTTTTAGCTAAAGAAAATCCAAGTTTTAACCTAGGCGAGCTGGCTATTTATTAAGGAGAGAGGCGGCGGCATGTGATCGTCTTAGATGGATGCGTAGGTCAGGTCTTCAAGCTGGGCCGGCAGTGCGCATTACATGCATATGGACCCCACCTCTGTTACGTGATGCAACATGGCCTCCTTTGGATCGGTAGTAGAATAAAAGGCAGCATGCATCGAGCTGGACTTCTTGGCATGCGTTGACTTGGGCCCACCATGGCATGCACGCTGCTCACCATCTTGAACAGAGAGGAAATTAAATGTGCGACCAGACATATATGTGTATTCAGGCATTCCTTGCTTCAGTCCAAATAATCGCTAACTGAACTCGCATCTTGACGCGTAGTTTGTAAAGATCACCGACCATTCTGCATAGGATAAACATATGTGTCGTATTTTTATAAAACAAGAATTTATAATTGTTAATACAAATCACCTGAAAAATATGTCTGGGAGTAATATTGATCTTATCCAGGCAAACCATGTCCTTATCAATTCCGTAAGCGGTCTTAATCTGGTCGTTGGACACAAATCAAGTACACGAAGATGCAGCAATATGCTAGGCAATCTTTTAGCTAAACAAAATCCAAGTTTTAACCTAAACAAGCTAGCTATTTATTTAGGAGGGAGGCGCGTCAAGGCGTGAGCTGATGGCAGCCGCTAGGAAAACTTCTCTCCCAGGACATGCTCGTGCGCTAGCTTCGGTCCGGCCTCCTGATCGATCCATGCATGCATCGATCCATACATGGCCACCATGGCATGTTGTCCATGTGAGATGGGCCTCCATCTTTTGGCCTTGGTGCCATACACCACATGCAAGGGGCCCATCACCATAAACATTTGCATGGAATAGATTTATGCGGTGGCCTTTGATTTATTTGCCTCGGTAGTAGCACACGCATATAACACATTCATCGTCTCTCTTATTTCGCCGTATTCGCATTTTAATCCATGGCTTGTACCGCTCCTTGATAATTCTGTGTACAACAGAAATAGGTGGTGTACCCTTCTCTTTGTTATTAAAATAATGTATCAAATTATTAGCACTAGAAATCACCTGAGAAATATGTCCAGGAGTAATATTTTTGGTAGTATCCGGACTAGTCATGTCCTCATCATGCTCCCTTTCTTGAAAATTAAGCCGTCCTCGGCGCTGTTTCTTCTGAAACAGGGATAACAAGAGAAGCAAGGTGTAGGCATGATACATGTATATGTCATCCATTTTTAGTTCCCTCAGCCTGTGCAGCACATATGACATATTTATCCGGAGGTGACTGTCATGTATTTTCAAATATGAAGCAAAATAATCATCACAATAATTTAACCACATGGAAGTATTGCAACTCAGTTTGCACATATAAGTGAAGTATTTATTCATAACATTAATACTGCAATGCTCATCATTAAACCATCCCAACATTGGCAAACAAAAATTTGAGGTATCAAAAATTCTAACCATAACTTGTTTAGACAATGAATCATGCAACAAGCCATTTGGTGTAAAATAATTACCATAGTTGGAGGTCATATCAAAACGAGTGAACATATGCAACACAATATTTTCTTGTAGAATAGCAAGGTCGTCACACGTGATACAAATGCTATGCACCCAAAATTCATCATTAATATCAGAATCACCAATCAACTGAAATGTAAAATCGAGGGCATAAGTGCTTTTCAACGTATTCAGGCAAGTGATTTCAGAAATTTTAGTCCTAGCATGTGACAAAGAAATAGGTGGATCCATTGGAACAAAACACAAAGTATTATCATGAAAAAGTCTAGCTAACACTTCGTCATTCCTAATCAATTTTATAGAATCCAGATCTGATGTCACTAACAATTCAGCGAACTCATTGGACACACTCCAACTCAGGAGAATAATTAATTTCAGCAATAGGTGCACTCAAAACAGCAGGCCTATCAAGTATTTGATCACACGGTAAATTCAACTCAGCAATATTATCGTTGACAATAGGTGGTGTGACCGAATGAACATGCAACGTAACACAAGAATTATTTAAATCTCTAGGAAATAAATTAATCTCATGTCGAGTGATATAATCAGTACCTTTATGATTACCGTATATGTCCTTCTCAGATAGTGTAGGTACTGTCGGTGACAACGACTCACATGGTGGAGGTGGGGTAATGCTCAAATCAGCGGATGTGGCTTCCACAATAGGTGCAATGGTAGCGGTGGCAGGAACAAACGACTCAACTCGTGGATTATGCACCTCATGTTTGTTTGTGTTAGGGGAAACACGTCTATTTATTGTTTGTTCAGCTTTGCAAGCAAGACGAAACAAACGATCCATAGGAGAACAGTTTTCATGCATTAATAGGTCCTGGATATCATAATTTAAACCTCCCCAAAACCTATCCATGAAATTTTCTTCACTTTCCTCCAAAACTGAATGCAACAACGTAGTTTCTAAATCATCATAATACTCTCTTACAGTGTTACTACCTTGTTTTAAATTCTGTAATTTCTTAATCATGTCACGTGTGTATTATGATGGAACAAATTTATACCGCATAGCAAGTTTTAAATCATGCCAAGTAGTAGGTATATAATCAGGATATAAGCGATAATATTCATTCCACCAAATGGAAGCAAGACCAGTGAATGTACTAAGTGCAGTTTTTAGTTTCTTATGCTCAGAAAAAACATGAGAAACACATATATCATTTATCTCCAATTCCCATTCAATATATAAATCAGGCTTATAACGACCCTCAAATGGTGGCATAGAAAAAATAACCTGATCATGTACATGGGTACGTCTTTGTACTTCTTGTGGTGGCTGTTGTGTTGTTGTAGGTGGTGGCAAATCTCCAACTATGGTCGAAGCCCAAGAAGTTCGAACTCTAGAACCTGTCATGATTAGTAGAAAACAAGAAACAAAACACAAGTGTATGGTCCTATCAACTACTAGAATGTGGTGGCACGTCGCATAATCCGTCAAGCAAAATATAAAGCTCTTACAAATTCCTTACCATGCAGGAGGGCGTCACGGCAACCACACGGATCTGTACTCCAAAGATTGGATAAAGCGATTGCCAGGCGAGCTCACAATGCACGGGTAGAAATATGTGGAGTTGTAGGTAGGCTTATATATATGTGGACAAAATACCAAAATCACGTAAGTCAATGTAAAGCTGAAAATCTGTTCAAAGTGGTCAATTGCTGGTCCTAGACTAGACAGTACTAGAGATGTGAGCCTATGACACAAATTTAATCATGAATTGTCAGGAAATAATATATGAGATAGACCATGAAAAGGACACGTGGTAAGCGAATATATGCTGATGATGTCCGCTGGACGGAAAACAGCTAACCAGCAGAACGGCGGGTGACAGAAGGTCCCGTGCTGAACCAAAAAGACACCGTCAGAAAATAAGATACTCACAAGGGAACGATTCTTTCTCTGTAGGTACAGAAGTTGATCGGTACTTTTTTTTATACCGATGAAATTTGTAACAGAAAAGGCAACGTACCTGACTTGCTAGGATATAAACTGATCAAGTTCCAAGACAATCTCTTTCTCTCTTTTCTCTCTCTCTTTTTTTTCCTTTCAACCAGATAGCACGTTTCAACCAGATCAGAGTGGTCCTTTTTTTCTTATGGCCGTTCCTTCCCAGAAGAACAAACGTGATTCAACTTTCCAACAAATGAGAGGATACGTGAAAGGAAAAACGAATCTGACCTTCCTTTGCTAATCTCGTCGGCAATTTTTTTTTCACCAAAGACCAGATCAGAATCTCACAAGAATTAGGTTACCGGACCAGAAGTTTCAACTCAATACGTTAGCAGAAAAGGTAGTAAAACGGATCTGACCCTGAATATGCGAAACCTGGTATTTTCTTTCAGTAGCGGACGATGGCTGGACTCGATTGAAATATGCTGTGGGTAGCTGCGGACGCGAAGAAACCAATACGAAGTATATGCGAAAGCGATTAGTGACAGGAAATAAAGAGACGTAAACGACGACGACAACGATGTGAAAAACGTGACCAGAACTTGAAACTCTAAAAATCTAGACACTAAAACCAGCAACTCGACACACGATGCAACATAAATTCAACAAAACAAAACTAGGTGATTAGGCAAAAAGGCTAAGACTGTTTTTCGGACAAGGATGAACTAAGCAAAATATTTTTGTATGGCCTTTTCGTGGATTATAGGTATGAAAAACAAAACCAATTAGGGATAAACTTTCTCACCGAGCAACCTGAAATCTGAGACCACTTGATACGGCAAAGGTGTCCGATCTTTCGATGACATGAAGATACGTCGATTCTGGTGGAGTTCGACCTTGGCGATCCGACTAATACGCACACATACGCAGCGCCAATGCAATCGCTAAACCAATCTCCCGAGGTTACCGATCCTGCAGTAGCACGATCAGCCTGACCAAAAGGTCTAGTTCTACCTGCGATCGAGGAACAAGTAAGAACCAATAATGCAATCAAGAATTGCGGATATAAGATGAACTTTATTGAAAAGGTGGGATTCCATAAGCGGTCTTAATCTGGTCGTTGGACACAAATCAAGTACACGAAGATGCAGCAATATGCTAGGCAGTCTTTTAGCTAAACAAAATCCAAGTTTTAACCTAAACAAGCTAGCTATTTATTTAGGAGGGAGGCGCGTCAAGGTGTGAGCTGATGGCAGCCGCCAGGAAAACTTCTCGCCCAGGACATGCTCGTGCGCTAGCTTCGGTCCGGCCTCCTGATCGATCCATGCATGCATCGATCCATACATGGCCACCATGACATGTTGTCCACGTGAGATGGGCCTCCATCTTTTGGCCTTGGTGTCGTACACCTAATGCAAGGGGCCCATCACCATAAACATTTGCATGGAATAGATTTATGCGGTGGCCTTTGATTTATTTGCCTCGGGTAGTAGCACACGCATATAACACATTCATCGTCTCTCTTATTTCGCCGTAGTCGCATTTTAATCCGTGGCTTGTACCGCTCCTTGATAATTCTGTGTACAACAGAAATAGGTGTTGTACCCTTCTCTTTGTTACTAAAATAATGTATCAAATTATTAGCACTAGAAATCACCTGAGAAATATGTCCAGGAGTAATATTTTTGGTAGTATCCGGACTAGTCATGTCCTCATCAGGTGCACGTGGGTCAGATGACGTAAGGAGGGTCCGTATACTCCTAGATGGCAAGGAGGGGTCCACGGGAGTACAGATGGCTAGGATCGTCGCACGTGCTTTAGGATGACCTAAAAGTGCTACTGATACTCCTAGATGGCTAGGAGGGTGCACGTGGGTCAGATGCCGTAAGGAGGGTCCATATACTCCTAGATGGCAAGGAGGGGTCCACGGGGGTCCAGATGGCTAGGATTGTCGCACTTGATTTAGGATGACCTAATAGTGCTACGGAGACTCCTAGATGGCTAGGAGGGCGCACGTGGGTCAGATGACGTAAGAAGGGTATGTATACTCTTAGATGGTTCGGAGGGGTCCCTGGGGGTCTGGATGGCTAGGATTGTCGCACGTGCTTTAGGATAACCTAAAAGTGCTACTGATACTCTTAGATGGCTAGGAGGGTGCACGTGGGCCAGGTGACGTAAGGAGGGTCCATATACTCCTAGATGGCAAGGAGGGGTCCACGGGGGTTCCAGATGGCTAGGATTGTCGCACGTGCTTTAGGATGACCTACTAGTGCTACGGAGACTCCAAGATGGCTAGGAGGGTGCACCTAGGTCAGATGACGTAAGGAGGGTCCGTATACTCCTAGATGGCAGGAGAGGTCCACGGGGGTCCAGATGGCTAGGATGGTCGCACGTGCTTTAGGATGACCTAAAAGTGCTACGGATACTCTTAGATGGCTAGGAGCGGTGCGCGTGGGTCAGATGACGTAAGGTGGGTCCGTATACTCCTAGATGGCAAGGAGGGATCCACGGGGGTCCAAATGGCTAGGATGGTCGCACGTGCATTAGGATGACCCAAAAGTGCGACTGATGCTCTAGATGGCTTGGAGAGAGCACGTGGGTCAGATGACGTAAGGAGGGTCCGTATACTCCTAGATGGCAAGGAGGGGTCCACGGGGTCCAGATGGCTTGGATTGTCGCACGTGCTTTAGGATGACCTAAAAGTGCTACTGATACTCCTAAATGGCTGGGAGAGTGCACGTGGGTTAGATGATGTAAGGAGGGTTTGTATACTCCTAGATGGCAAGGAAGGGTCCACGGGAGTCCAGATGGCTAGGATGGTCGCACGTGCTTTAGGATGACCTAAAAGTGCTACTGATACTCTAGATGGCTTGGAGAGTGCACGTGGGTCAGATGACGTAAGGAGGGTCCGTATACTCCTAGATGGCAAGGAGGGGTCCACGGGAGTCCAGATGGCTAGGATGGTCGCACGTGCTTTAGGTTGACCTAAAAGTGCTACTGATACTCTAGATGGCTTGGAGAGTGCACGTGTGTCAGATGACGTAAGGAGTGTCCGTAGACTCCTATACGGCAAGGAGTGGTCCACGGGGGTCCAGATGGCTAGGATTGTCGCATGTGCTTTAGGATGACCTAAAAGTGCTACTGATACTCCTAGATGGCTATGAGGGTGCACGTGGGTCAGATGCCGTAAGGAGGGTCCGTATACTCCTAGATGGCAAGGAGGGGTCCACGGGAGTCTGTAAACCGGCCCAGCCCTTGGCCTTTGATTGATCTTGACTCGGTGCATGCACATGCATGGTGCTCACATGTGGAAGCACCACATCCATCGATTGTAAATATCCTGCTCGCTCCTTTGCTTTGCTTGTTCACGTACAACATCTCCAAACGGAACGCTTTTGTGTTGTCTCGCATCTTAACTCGAGCCTTATACAGTTCTTCACGGTATCTGCACGTAATAAGTAAATGCGTAGTAAGTTTGCTCATAAAAATATAATTGATAATTAATAATCGAAATCACCTGGAAAATAAATCCTTGACTAATAAATTTAGTCGTATCCGTGGTAACCATGTCCACTGTAGGGTCGCGTGTAGGCTACACTAGCGCAAAGCAAAAATTTCTACCGTGACAACCAAGGAACTGCTGCAGTTATAGATCACGGGATTACCACTAGACGCATTGTGCCGTGCCGAAGTCGGTGCAGAGAGTCGGGGCAGGGTAGACGTACAATCCTCTCTGATCCAGTCGCTCCCACGAACAGCTCCCATGAACAGCTCCTCCCGGCAGTTCGTCCAAGTGCTCGGATGCAGCACCTCTATCGGTATCCACACGTACGGCGTGGAGGCACCGCTCGCCGGACTGCTAGGTCCGCGCGGGCGGCAGGGGCGTGGTGAGGCGGTGGCTGGGTGGATATGGTGCGGAAATGGGCAACCCTAAAACGTCCAGCCTCCCTCCTTATATAGACCTCCTCATATTGGGCTGCCTCAACTGAAGCCCATTATGGAGTCTATTCCAGCCCAACTCGGATCCAATCCGAATTATGCCTCCACAACCTTAAGTGTGTGTCCCTATAGGTTCACGCGCGTTTGGACATGACTCGAGTACACCTACTCGATCAATAGTTGGTAGCGGCTTCTAGCAAAACGTGCCAACTCCCAAACGCGCATAAAGATCTCATCGGACGAACCATTACAATGTTTACGCCATTCACTTTGCCTCACGATATTTGGTCAAGCTCCCAGCTGACCACTCTTTCTCGATCCTATGATTCAGAATCCCGTAATAGGTTAACCATTAACCTTATGTAGCATGGCCATGCATTTCTGGATCCTATCACTCGAGGGGCCCAGAGAAATATCTCTCTCAAGAAGAGAGGGGCAAATTCCATCTTGACTGACCAAGCCCCGCAGCATGTTTCACGACAAACCCGAAAGCTACCTTTATAGCTACCCTTTCACGGCGTAGTGTTTGATAGCCCCAAAGTAGGTCGATTCACATCTCGGGTACATGCGACAATCTCAGGTCTAGGGACAAAGCATACACATCGTGTAGAGAGAGCTATGAACGTTTGCTTCATTGTCTCAAGGTGGGTCAGCCCAACTCTATGTTCATAACATAAGTCCACATTATTAGTTTGACATCTCCATGTCGATGACTTGTGAAACATAGTCATCAACTAATACATGTGCTAGTCTAATATTCAAGTGTGTCCTCACATGAACTCCGACTAGGGACATATTTAGAATAACCATACAAGTAATGAGTTTCACAAACAAGTCACATACTTGCCAATCAATACAATAGTTATTATTCAAGGCACATTATTATAAATCATGGATACATCGAAATATCATCATCTCTATGATTGCCTCTTGGGCATATTTCCTACATCCATATCATCCTCCCTTTCTTGAAAATGAAGCCGTCCTCGGCGATGTTTCTTGTGAAATATAAAGCAAAAGAATTATCACAAGAAGCAAACAACCTGAAATTATTGCAACTCAGTTTGCACATATAAATGAAGTTCTTATTGGTATAATCAGATTCGAAACACTTATCATTAAACCATCCCAAAATAGGTAAAGAAAAATTCAGCATATCCAAATTACAAGCTACACCATGTTTATATAAGTAAAGACGTAACAAGTTATTTGGCATACCATCAATACCAACATTGGAGGTCATATCAAAATGATAAAGCATTTGCACAAAAATCTTCTTATTTAAGACAGCAAGGTCATTACATGTTATGCAAATTCTATTCACCAAAAAGTTCTTGTCTACGTCATATTCTCCAACTAAGTTAAATTCAAAATCCAAGGCATAGACACCATTAAACATACGCAAACATCTGATTTCAGCTATCTTATTTATCGCACGTGACAAAGTCATTGGTGGATCCATATAAATTGACCATAAGCAAGTATCATAAGAAATCTTAGCTGAAGAGTCATCATGAATAAACAATTTTATGTGATACAACCCATTCGTAAACAAATCAAAAGGCTCAATTTGATCAACATTTATTTCATTGTTGACAATCAAATCAATGGAAGAATTAATTCCATCGCTAGCAGCATTGAAAACAGTAGGTATCTCAAGTATTTGATCACACTGTAAATTCAAATCGGCAATAATATCCTCTGATATAGACGGTGTGACCAAATCAACGGGTATCTCACCACAAGATGTAGTTAAATCAAAACATTCAACATTCTCATGTGGAGCTAGATGATCTGTACCTTTGTCATTACCTCTTATGCACGAATCGGACGATGGAGGCACACTCGATGGCGATGAGTCACATGATGGAGGTGGTGTGGTGGTCACAACAACCGAAGTGGTTGTCATAGGAGGTGCGACGTTATTGGTGGCAGGAACAAACGACTCAACTCGTTGAATATTCATCGTGCGCTTGTTTGTCGTAGCAGCAACCCGTCTATTTATTTCCTGTTCAGCTTTACAAGCAAGACGAAACAAACGATTCATATGAGAACAGTTTTCATGCATTAATAGTTCCTGAATGTCATGGTTTAACCCATCCCAAAATCTGACCATAATAACATCTTCAATTTCTTCCAAATCACAATGAAACAAGGTAATTTGCAAATCATTATAATACTCTTCAACGGTGTTACTACCTTGTTTTAAACATTGTAATTTTCGAAACAACTCATTAAGATAATATTTAGGGACAAATCGACCACGCAGAAGTATTTTGAATTCACTCCATGTTTTGGGCACATTTTTAGCATGTGTACGGCAATGTTCACTCCACCCAAGAGAAGCAAAATCAACAAAGCAGCCTTTACTCGCTTATGCTCAGGAAAATCATGATTTGCAAATATTTTTTCAACATCAAATTCCCAATGAAGATAAGCATTATATCGACCCTCAAACAAAGGTAAAGAAACAGTAACCTGATCGTATGTATTGGTGTGTGTCTCTAACTCTTGTGGTGGTCGACACACTTGTTGCTGTGGAGGTGGTGGCAAATCTCCAACTATAGTCGAAGACCAAGAAAGTCTAACTCCATAACCTGCCATTATTAGTAGAAAAGAGGAAACAAATCACAAGTAGATGTTCCTATCACTACTAGGATGTGATGGAAAACACTCACAGTATTGCAAACATCAAGTCTTACAAGTTCTTACCATGCAACAGGTGGTGACCGGCAAACAACAGTGTCAAATAACTCCGAAGATTGAGTATAGTGATTGCCAGGTGACCGTAGAGCGCACGATGTTGAAATATGTGGAGCTATAGGTAGGCTTAATATATGTGGAGAAAAATACCACAACCACGTTAGTCAATGTAAAGCTGAAAAATCGTTCAAAGTTGTCAAGTGCTGGTCCTAGACTAGACCGTACTAGAGACGCGAGCCTAAGACACAGATGAAATCACGAATCTCCAGGATATATTTGTGGAATTGAACAGAAAATATTTCGGCAGGCGAGAAAGTATCTGTGATGTGTGCCGACTGGTATCGTGATGCGCGACAGAAAATAGGAATAGTGGATCGTGGCAAATAGCCAGCAGCACAGGTGATAACGCCTACAGATGAACCGAACGTGGAGGAAACAAACTCTTTAACTTGGCACAAAGCACAAAAGCCCACGGTAGGAAACAAGCATGCAGATTTAGTGTAGACCAGCTGTAAACACAAAAGTTCAAATTCTGGTGTTTCCGTGATATCCTCAAAGATATTGATACGAATATGACTTTCCTAAGAAAATTGATCGGCAATTCCTCTTTTTTTTTTAGGGTCGATATAATCCTGGTGCTTAGAAGGAGGGGTCTAGATGGCTAGGATGGTCGCACGTGCTTTAGGATGACATAAAAGTGCTACTGATACTCGTAGATGGGTAGGAGGGTGCACGTGGGTCAGATGACGTAAGGAGGGTCCGCATACTCCTACATGGCAAGGAGAGGTCCACAGGGGTCGAGATGGCTAGAATTGTCGCACGTGCTTTTGGATGACCCAAAAGTGCTACTGATACTCCTAGATGGCTAGGAGGGTGCACGTGGGTCAGATGCCGTAAGGAGGGTTCGTATACTCCTAGATGGCAAGGAGGGGTCCACGGGGGTCTAGATGGCTAGGATTGTCGCACGTGCTTTAGGATGACCTAATAGTGCTACGGAGACTCCTAGATGGCTAGGAGGGCGCACGTGGGTCAAATGACGTACGAAGGGTATGTATACTCTTAGATGGCTAGGAGGGTCCACGGGGGTCCAAATGGTTAGGATTGTCGCACGTGCTTTAGAATGACCTAAAAGTGCTAATGATACTCGTAGATGGCTAGGAGGGTGCACGTGGGTCAGGTGACGTAAGGAGGGTCCATGTACCTCTAGACGAAAAGGAGGGGTCCTCGGGGGTTCCAGATGGCTACGGAGTGATGTAGCCCAACCTCTGGTTCATACACATGATACGCCAAGTGGACCAATGACAAGGGCACAAGTCAAGGCCCTACATGATAAGGTGAACTCGCTCCTATCCTTTTGTGATCTTGATGATGCCATGAATGGTTTGCTACCTCAAGCTAGTGTCCTATGCATACTCAAGAATGAAGCCTACAAGGAGCCCCATGAGTCGATGAATGAAGATGTAGAAGTTGGCCAAGATTCGGATCAAGAAGAACAAGAGAAGAAGGAAGAAATGACCCAGGTGCAGCGGTACTACCGCCAGGATAGGCGGTACTACCGCCAAGGCGCTACCGCCGATGCTACCGCTGCACGTACCGCCGGAACTGGAGTTCTGCGTCGCGTCCAGGTACCGAGCGGTACCGCCGCTAGTACCGCCGGAGGTACTGCCGACGTGGGCTGAAGCGAACCCTGCCCGCACCGGCGGTACTACCGGCTAGCCCAGCTGTACTACCGCCAGTGCGGGAGCAGCTCGAGATGCGGACCCGTGAAGCCTTCCCCCACCTACCCCTTTTGGTCAACACTATTTATACGGCCCTCTATGCTCAGATCTAGGGTTAGACTATGTTGAGATTGAGTTGAGCTTAGCTCCTTACCATCCTTTGGAGGTTGCCTCTTATGAGATGCCTCTTAGTGAGATGAACCAAGGCCTCCTTGCATGGAGATGAATTCCTCCTTGTAGTTGCGATTACTCGTCATCCATCTCGGTGGTTGAACCGGTAGATTCGACCAGTGAGATAAACGAATCTAAGAGTAAGTGTGCTTGCATCTCTTGAGGATCGGGGGCTACCCTTGGGGCGTGTTACCGGTCAATTGGTTGCTTGTGTCTTGCTATTTAGCCTCCTTTGCCCCTCTTGTGTGATGTAGCCCAACCTCCGGTTGCTACACATGAACCGCCAAGTGGACCAATGACAAGAGCACGAGTCAAAGCCCTACATGAAAAGGTGAACTTGCTCCTAAACTTTTGTGATCTTGATGATTCCATGAATGGTTTGCTACCTCAAGCAAGCGTCCTATGCATACTCAGGAATGAAGCCTCCAAAGAGCCCGTTGAGTCGATGGACGAAGATGCGGAAGTTGGACAAGATTCGAGTCAAGAAGAACAAGAGAAGAAGGGAGAAAAGAACCAGGTGCAGCGGTACTACCACCGGGATAGCCGGTACTACCGCTGGGGAGATACCGCCGTCGCTACCGCTGAAGATGGCGTTCTGCCACGCGTCCCGGTACCGAGCGGTACCGCCGCCGGTACCGCTGGAGGTACCGCCGACGTGGGATGAAGCGCCCCTGCCCGCACCAGCGGTACTACCGGCTAAGCCAGCGGTACTACCGCCAGTGCGGGAGCAGCTCGGATGGATGACTCGAGTTACCTCTCCCACCTACCCCTTTTTGGTCAACACTACTTATAGGACCCCGAGGGCTCAGATCTAGATTCAGACTATGTTGAGATTGAGTTGAGCTTAGCTCCTTTCCATCCTTTGGATGTTGCCTCTTTGAGATGCCTCTTCGTGAGATGCCTCTGCGTGAGATGAATCAAGGCCTCCCCATGTGGAGATGAACTCCTCCGTGTAATCGCGATTACTTGCCTCTTGCTGCGGAGATTGGACCGGTAGATTCGACCGGTCAGACAAACGAATGTTAGAGTAAGTGTGCTTGCATCTCTTGAGGATCGGGGGCTACCGTTGGGGCGTGTTACCGGTCGATTGGTTGCTTGTGTCTTGCTAGTTATCCTACTTTGCCCCTTTTGTGTTTGGTTGTTCTTCGTGTTCATCACCGTGTTCTTGTGTTCTTCGTCAATTTCGCTCAAATCCGTGAAGATCGGGACCGCACCCACATCATATGGTATCAGAGCAAAGGTTGCCACGGGTTTGATTTGTGTTTCCCCGACTATTCCCCAATTTTTTTTTGATTTTGAGAAATTCGAAAATTTCAACAAAAATATCCCCAAATTGCTTTTGGATCGATCTGCGATTTGAGTGCGTTTTTGCAAGTTTTGATCCATGGATCTCATGCTAAACATCTTTTTTTTTTTTGACGTGGTCATGCTAAACATCTTGATCTTGCTTACTATGTGTTTCCATAGCCCGATTCCATCATTTGCCCCTTCAAATTGACAAATTTCGACCGGGATTTCCGCCCAAATCGCGCATTTTCGCGTCTCGGGCACGGTCCAGCGACCGCAGCGGTACTACCGCCTATTCCAGCGGTACTAACGCTAGGGCCGAAAACAGCAAAATTCTGAAAATTGCTTTCGTCATATCTTTTGATTCTGGACTCCGATTTGAGTGATTCTTGGCTCGTTGTAAAGCTATCAACGCGCTCTACGACACCATTGCGGTTGATCCATCATCCCTAAACTCGTGGGCAAGCACGAGACTACGACAACAAACGGGTAAGGTTGTCGAAGAAGGTATAACCTCTCCAACACTTACCTTGGTTCCTTTTCCTTGCAAGCCACATTTCATCCTTGTGTTTATCATATCCTATTGAGGCTAGCTCTTCACGATTGCGTGGACTTTGCATTTTGGCACTGTATAGTTTCCGAGCAAAAGTTGTGCGCTAGTTATCATATCATATATCATGTTGGCTTGAAGGAAGTGAGTGTGCAAAGAGCTCAAGAATCAAAAGAGCCACCATATTTGAAAAGAGAAAAAGTCAAGAAGCGAAAAGAGCCACTAAAGAGAAAAGAAAACACCACTCGCCACTTTGTAGGTTGCGCCAACGCTCGATGAACATGTTATAGGTGGTGTCCTTATTGCAAATCTTGGAGTCCACTCATACTTTGCAATCGAGCTAGTGGCTCATCGAGCACATGTGCAACACCGAGCGTAGTCTTTGCTAGGTTTTCTTGCTCATTTTCATAGTTGCACAAGTCACTTCCATCGCCACGTGTGTGTTTCTTTCTTCTTTTCTTTTGAGATCGACTTGTTTGGCTTGTTGATCATTTTGGTTCTTTACTTGCTTACACAATATCTTGATTTCGGGTTGATTTCATTTGGCTTTCCAACCACCATTCCTACCTATCCACATAAGTGTGTGAGTTGGGTGTGAGAACCGGATTCTCATTGAGCAAGCACATTTATCCTTCGGTTTAGTTTGTCTTGCTTGTCTATTCAAATACATCTCACTTGTTCATTGAGAATCATGTTTAGGGGAAGTACAAATGGGAGCTCAAGCTCGGAAGGTGATGGCAATGAGGTACCTCGAGGCGACCACGGCTACATCACGCATAATGAGTTCGTCAATCTTCGCCATCTTGTTCGTGATGGACTAGGCCGCTATGAGCGTCGCCTCCAAGCTCAAGAAGGGAACTTCGAAAACTTGCGACACGACTTGCACACCATGCAAACCAACTTAAACGAGCAAATGTCGCAAATGAATGCACACATGGCGAACCTCTCACGTCGTGGATCTTCTTCGTCATCTCGTCACTCAAGGGAGGTTTCAAGATCATCGCGCAGACGAGAAGATGGACAAGGTGCTCATCAAGGACGGCAAGAAATGCCAAGGCACGACGAACATGATCGATGCCGGAGGTGAAGCCCAATTTCAGGACTCCACCAAGTTAGGCGTTCCATTAGTCGTGTCGTTGTTATTTTTAATAATTAGTTTTTATAATTATGTGAGTTGGGTTTGGGCCTGTCCAACCCAACAAGGTCGGTACTGTAGCTACAGTACGACGCTACGGATATGGGCACGACGGGGGAGGTGCAGCCCAATTTCAGGACTCCACCAAGTTAGCTATATTCGTCGTGTGCTATTTGTAATAATTAGTTTTAAATAATTATTAGAGTTGAGTATGGGCCTGTCCAACTCAACTAGGGCGTGGCCCACTAGTGGGCGGCACTGTAGCGCGTACTGTAGCTACAGTGCGTCTGCACCCCTTCCCTACATATAAGGGGCTGGGCGCATTAGGTTAGGGTTAGCTTGAGTTTAGATTAAAAACAGTCCATAGACTTTGAGCTCGTTGGTAAAGCATCCCTCCGGGGACGGCGATGCCGTTTATCAGTTTGTAATAAAGATTGCTGCGAGGGTGCTTGTGTTCATCAAGTGTTATCGTGCTTAGGTTAGAGGCGTGGTGATCTTTATCGCGTTGCTTGCTGGATTCGTTCCTCTTCTCCAGGTTTGCGTTCATCGTGTAATTGGGAGAATTATTACCTTGGTTGTCTCGCTGTGAAAGATCGGGCAAAACTCTAGGATCGACGGGGTTGATCCTTATCATGTGGTATCAGATTTTTGGGTTGCTCACAGTGAGGTTGTGTTGATCGATCTCATCTAGATCGGTTGACTGGAGGAGTTTGATTGGAGGCTCTTGCACAGATTGATTTGCTTGGAGGAGATCGTGCATTGAGGCTATAGATTGTTGTTGTGTTTGTGCAGATTGGCTCCGTCTAGTTGATTTGCAAGGCGTCGATTGGTTCTCTGGTTCGAGTTCGTTGCTATAGCGGACAAGGAACAGATCGGATCGGACTTTAGCTGTTCCGTGGTCTACGGGCCAGCAAAGGAAAGAAAAGGAAGGAACGGAGAAAAGGAAAGAGCAATTAATTGTTACGTACAGATCGGATCGGGTCTGCTCTTTCGTGCGAAGGCCAGATTCCTACGTACTATACAGATCGGGTTTGGCCTCACGTGGTTTCCAGGCACGGTATTGGACTGGCCAACACGGTTTGGACAAAAACAAAATACGTTGCTTTTGGATCGGATTGGTTAGTTGGAGTCCAGGCGGTGCACGCTTTCTAGCCAGGGCCGATCGATCAAGGCCAGCGCATTACCGCTCGTTTACCTGGAAGATTCGATCGTGGGAGGGAGCATCCGCACGTGGGCTTGTTTCTTGTTTCTGGCCGGGACCTTTCCATCGCGAGTGTACACAGGCGTTTGGAGTCCAGGCGATTGACGTGATCTTCTGCAGATTTTTGCACGGCATTGGTTTTTTGAAATTTTTCTTTCCGCAGTACGACATATAGTGGCCGAAAGAGAAGTGCTACAGTGAGATGACTTCTTTTCCGGGTGATTACTATGGCAAGAGGTGTCAAAGTGGCAAGAAATCTGGTGATGTGTTTAATGACTATCTAGACATCTTAAACGGTGTGGCTTGTGATGATTCTTCGATCAATTGGCGACTGAAGAATTATGCAAAAGTTGTTGATTATGAGGCATGGGAACGTATTATGTTACAGGGGTTTCACCGGTGTAATACATATGAATACATGGACGAGGGTACACAGTTAGACCTTGCAGCCCGACGTGTGGATGCGGTGATACACGGTTTGTGGCTTGTGGAGCTCAACGAGAGGTGGAATAAGGGCATTTACAAGGCAACTTGGCATGACTTCAATAAATTTGTGCGTGACTATATTGTGTCCCGTTGTGGTCGGGTATCTTGTGCTACACCCGGGGAGGTGACCACGGTTGTGCAGCGGATGTCTGATGTTATTCCGCGGGTGCAGACATGTGACACGAAGGTTGCAGCTGTGTCTATTCCATCTCCTGCAGCGGAGGTGAAGATAGTTGTTCCAGTGCAGACGGTCAGCAAGGCCGTGTCACAAATTTCTGAAGTGCAGCAGTCTGATGTTGACAAGGTTGTTGTGTGCGCTGAAACTGCAGTGGCCGAGGTGGAACCTTTGAGTGGGCTGAATATGCAACTCAAGAGGGTTCATGCTGATGCTTGCAAAACAGTTGACAAGTGTCAGCGATGGAGTTTATTTCAGACTCAATGCATTATAAAAGGTAAAGAGTGCAAGCTCATGGTTGATGGTGGTAGCTGTACTAATGGCATAAGCAAGGCAATGGTGGCAGCATTGGGATTGTCCACATGGCGTATTTCTGAACCTAAGCATATACAGTGGTTGAATAGCTGCGGTATGCTGAAGGTAACTCATAAGGTGCGTGTGCCATTTACAGTTGGTGACTATGTTGATGAGGTTGAGTGCGATGTGTTGCCATTGGAGGTATGTGGGCTATTACTTGGTCGTCCATGGCAGTATGATCGCAATGTTAACCATGCTGGGCGAGCAAATACATATTCTTTTGTGCATGATGGTAAGCAGCGGACTTTGAGGCCTATGAGCGATGATCAAATCAAGTCCGATGTGGTGCTGGTGATACACAAGGAGAGGTTGCATAAAGGTGAACCAAAACAGCGGTTAGCTAAGTTGCAGCAAGTGGAGCATGATGCAAGGAGCGTTGGTACAGAAATTGATTCAACTATGCATGTAGATGACAAGCCTGTGTTTGTTGGTGACAAGCTAGTTGAAGACAAACCTCTTATTGGGGAGACGAAGGGTATTGCAGCGAGTGTTCCAGTTCGTGTTGACATGGGTGTTCAGACCGATGATAGTGGTGCTGATCGTGTTCCGGTGCATATGGTGCCGCAGGTAATCAGCCACAGTTTTGTGAGAACACCTCAGAAACGTTTTGTTGGAGCAGCGGTACGTGTGCATAAAGGCAAAGATGGACATGTTCGTCAGCTGTGTGGCCCAGGCATTACTCATCTTGTGCAGGGTCGTGCAAAGCAGGTTCATGTTCAGCAACACGAGGTTCCAGTAAGAGTTGAGAAGAAGAAGATGGTGGCGCCTAGATCCAAGCTCATGTGGAGAAGAAAAGAGGTGCAGCCGCCCAAGATTGTATCAGGTCTAGCAGGCCAAGCGGGAGGATGTGGTGAGGAAGGCAAGCAAGACTTGAAGATGGAGAAGACACGTGCTGATTTTGTTGACATCACGCCACCCTTTCGAGTAGACCCTCACGCGTTGGGGACAACGCTTTTTGAAGGGGGGGAGGATGATATGGGCACGACGGGGGAGGTGCAGCCCAATTTCAGGACTCCACCAAGTTAGCTATATTCGTCGTGTGTTGCTATTTGTAATAATTAGTTTTAAATAATTATTAGAGTTGAGTATGGGCCTGTCCAACTCAACTAGGGCGTGGCCCACTAGTGCGGCCGCACCCCCTTCCCTCCATATAAGGGGCTGGGCGCATTAGGTTAGGGTTAGCTTGAGTTTAGATTAAAAACAGTCCATAGACTTTGAGCTCGTTGGTGAAGCATCCCTCCGGGGACGGCGATGCCGTTTATCAGTTTGTAATAAAGATTGCTGCGAGGGTGCTTGTGTTCATCAAGTGTTATCGTGCTCAGGTTAGAGGCGTGGTGATCTTCATCACGTTGCTTGCTGGATTCGTTCCTCTTCTCCAGGTTTGCGTTCATCGTGTAATTGGGAGAATTATTACCTTGGTTGTCTCGCTGTGAAGACGGCGAACATGCGTGGTGCTATTGTTTATATCCAGCCACCTTTTCGAGCAGACCCTCACGCGTTGGGGACAACGCTTTTGAAGGGGGGGAGGATGATACGGGCATGACGGAGGAGGTGAAGCCCAATTTCAGGACTCCACCAAGTTAGATGTATTCGTCGTGTGTTGCTATTTTAAATAATTAGAGTTTTTAATAATTATGAGTTTGGGCTTGGTTTGGGCCTGTCCAACCAAGTCAACATAGGGCCCATTAGTGGGGCGGTACTGTAGCGCGGTCCTGTAGCACGGTACTGTAGCACCCCTCCATATAAGGCTAGGGGCTGCGAGTTAGAAGGGGTTAAGAAAATTAGGTTAAAAACTACTACGTGTGTTTCTTGGTGAAGCATCCCTCCGGGGACGGCGATGCCGTTTATCAGTTTGTAATAAAGATTGCTGCGGAGGTTCTTGTGTTCATCAAGGATTGTCGTACTTTGGTTGGAGGCGTGGTGATCTTCATCACGTTGCTTGCTGGATTCGTTCCTCTTCTCCAGGTTTGCGTTCATCGTGTAATTGGGAGAATTATTACCTTGGTTGTCTCGCTGTGAAAGATCGGGCAAAACTCTAGGATCGACAGGGTTGATCCGTATCAGCTACAGTACGTCGCTACAGTACACCCACCTCACCCATATAAGGGGCTGGGGGCGCATTAGGTTAAGGGCTCAGAAATTTAGGTTATAAACTATCTCGTGTGAGAGGTGTATCTTCCCTCCGGGGAAACGGCGCTGTCGTGTTAACCAATAAAGATTGCTACGAGGGTTCTTGTGTTCATCATGGATTATCGAGCTCAGGTTAGAGGCGTGTTGTTCATCTCCATGTTTCTTGCTGGATTTATTCCCCACCTTCAGGTGACGCCATTGGTGTTGTTGGAAGGATTTATCGTTCGGGTTACTCGCTGTGAAAGATTGGGACAAAATCAGAGGATCATTGGGTTGATCCTTATCACACGATGAACATGATCGAAGTCGCCATGATGATGAGCGTTACCAATCGCCTCGAGTACACCATGACAATGGACATCAAGAGCATCATCATAACATTGGTGCAAGGCATGAAAGAACACCATCACCACCACCACAACATCAAGAACGACGAGAACCTTGGGCCAATGGCAATGGTGTGCCGGGTGGTAATGACTATGGTGATCAAGGGCATCCACATCGCCACCCTCCAAGGCATGCCACCGTCATCGTGACCATGTCAACCATGACGAGAACCCAATGCCGCATCATGAGCCGCGTCCCCACCAAGATCATCATCAAGATAATCATCATCATCCCCAAGTCGAGTCAAGTGATAGCGAGTCAAGCCACCACCATGGTGATGGACTCAATCAACGGAGACATGGACGTGCATTCCCACCACCAAACCATGGGGATGACTATGACAACTTGAGCAATCATCGGCTTGACATACCCAAGCTCTTTGGAACAAGTGATCCGGAAGCATACTTATCATGGGCACTCAAGGTTGACAAGATTTTTCGAGTTCTCAACTTCTCCAACAATAAGATGGTGACCCTAGCATCCTTGAAGTTCGAGGAATATGCTCTCTTATGGTGGGAACAACTCCAAGATGCACGTGTGCAAAACAACCAACAACCTATCACCAATTGGGTTGAAATGAAGGAAGAGATGTGCAAGCGCTTTGTGCCTACTCACTATACTCGAGACCTATACAAGAAGTTGCAAGAGTTGAAGCAAGGTGTGAGCTCCGTGGATGAGTACTATAAGGAAATGGAAATCTCAAGGATACGAGCCCATGTGGAGGAGTCACAAGAGCAATCCATGGCCCGTTTCTTGAATGGCCTCAACTATCCTATCAAGAAGATTGTGGAGTTCTAACCTTATACCAACTTAGTTGAGCTAGTCCATCAAGCAACAAAGGCCGAGCGTCACGTGCTTGAAGAGCTCAAGTATCTCAAGACAAAATCTTTCTTTGCAAACAAGTCGTCATCCTCAACACCTCCAACGACACAAGCTTCACCTCAAGCAAGCATGAGAGGTAATCCAAACGTTGCATCTTCTACACTTCAAGCGCCTCAAGCTTTCAAGAGAGCGCCCCTCCCAAGCAACAAACCTCAAGGACAACCTACCGGCACAAGACTCTTGCAATGTTTCAAGTGCGGAGGTCAGGGACACAAGTCATTTGAGTGCACAAACAAGAAAGTCATGATTGTCAATGAATTGGGAGAATATGAGTCGATGAGTGAAGAGGAGTACATTGCCACCAATCAAGGCACCACCACACATAGTGCTCAAGATGACTCCAATGAGATATTTTGTGATGGTGACCCCAATGAACCAACCTTGGTTGTGACAAGAGCTTTGACCACCAATGTCCAAGTAGAGGAAGACCAACGATGCAACTTATTCCAAACAAGAGCGGTAGTTAATGGGAAGTCCGTCAAGGTCATCATCGATGGTGGAAGTTGTCACAACTTGGCAAGCAAAGAACTTTGTGACAAGCTCAACTTGAAGATCAAGAAGCACACCAACCCATACCATGTGCAATGGTTGAGTGATTGCGGAACCATCAAGATTCAACATATGGTGCAAGTGTCTTTCAAGATTGGAGCTTATGAAGATACCGTAGATTGCGATGTTGTGCCTATGGACGTTTGTCACTTACTTCTTGGAAGACCTTGGCAATATGATAAGAGTGTTACTCATGATGGAAGGACCAACTACTATAGCTTCAAGAGCAATGAAAAGACCTTTGTCCTCCGTCCAATGACACCAAGTCAAGTAATTGCCGACAAAGCCAAGACTATTGCCAGGACACAACATGAAGCCAACCATCCAAATGACCATAGGCGTCATCCCACCGCACAAGAAAGAGCGGACCGTGTCAAATCTTCAAGTGAGATGAGTGGTGAGCAAGTGATCCACCAAAAAGTGAGTGAGAGCCACAAGCCCAACATGAGTGAATCTTCAAAGAGAGCCACACCAAACTTAACTTTATTTGCCACCAAGAGAGACATGAGGGAGTTGAGAGAGGACCCATCCACATTTCACTATGTGCTCATATGCAAGGGTGAAGCCTTTTTACTAACACCTTAACAAACATTCCTCCATCTTTGTTGTCTCTTTTGAAGGAATTTGAAGACATGTTCCCTCAAGAGGTACCACTGGGACTACCTCCTCTACGCGGCATCGAGCATCGCATCGACCTTGTACCCGGAGCACCGTTGCCTAACCACGCACCGTACCGCACCAACCCTGAAGAAACGAAGGAGATTGAGCGGCAAATACAAGAGCTACTTGACAAGGGCCACATCCGTGAGAGCTTGTTTGCTTCTTGAGCTACTTGACAAGAGGAATACAAAGTTTGTTAGCCTTAATTTGCCGCTCTCACGGATGTGGCCCTTGTCAAGTAGCTCTTGTATTTGCCGCTCAATCTCCTTCGTTTCTTCGGGGTTGGTGCGGTACGGTGCGTGGTTAGGTAACGGTGCTCCGGGTACAAGGTCGATGCGATGCTCGATGCCGCGTAGAGGAGGTAGTCCCAGTGGTACCTCTTGAGGGAACATGTCTTCAAATTCCTTCAAAAGAGACAACAAAGATGGAGGAATGTTTGTTAAGGTGTTAGTAAAAAGGCTTCACCCTTGCATATGAGCACATAGTGAAATGTGGATGGGTCATCTCTCAACTCCCTCATGTCTCTCTTGGTGGCAAATAAAGTTAAGTTTGGTGTGGCTCTCTTTGAAGATTCACTCATGTTGGGCTTGTGGCTCTCACTCACTTTTTGGTGGATCACTTGCTCACCACTCATCTCACTTGAAGATTTGACACGGTCCGTTCTTTCTTGTGCGGTGGGATGACGCCTATGGTTATTTGGATGGTTGGCTTCATGTTGTGTCCTGGCAATAGTCTTGGCTTTGTCGGCAATTACTTGACTTGGAGTCATTGGACGGAGGACAAAGGTCTTTTCATTGCTCTTGAAGCTATAGTAGTTGGTCCTTCCATCATGAGTAACACTCTTATCATATTGCCAAGGTCTTCCAAGAAGTAAGTGACAAACGTCCATAGGCACAACATCGCAATATACGGTATCTTCATAAGCTCCAATCTTGAAAGACACTTGCACTATATGTTGAATCTTGATGGTTCCGCAATCACTCAACCATTGCACATGGTATGGGTTGGTGTGCTTCTTGATCTTCAAGTTGAGCTTGTCACAAAGTTCTTTGCTTGCCAAGTTGTGACAACTTCCACCATCGATGATGACCTTGTCGGACTTCCCATTAACAACCGCTCTTGTTTGGAATAAGTTGCATCGTTGGTCTTCCTCTACTTGGACATTGGTGGTCAAAGCTCTTGTCACAACCAAGGTTGGTTCATTGCGGTCACCATCACAAAATATCTCATTGGAGTCATCTTGAGCACTATGTGTGGTGGTGCCTTGATTGGTGGCAATGTACTCCTCTTCACTCATCGACTCATATTCTCCCAATTCATTGACAATCATGACTTTCTTGTTTGTACACTCAAATGACTTGTGTCCCTGACTTCCGCACTTGAAACCATTGCAAGAGTCTTGTGCCGGTAGGTTTGTTGCTTGGGAGGGGCGCTCTCTTGAAAGCTTGAGGCGCTTGAGGTGTAGAAGATGCATCGTTTGGAGTACCTCTCATGCTTGCTTGAGGTGAAGCTTGTGTCGTTGGAGGTGTTGAGGATGATGACTTGTTTGCAAAGAAAGATTTTGTCTTGAGATACTTGAGCTCTTCAAGCACGTGACGCTCAGCCTTTGTTGCTTGATGGACTAGCTCAACCAAGTTGGTATAAGGTTGGAACTCCACAATCTTCTTGATAGGATAGTTGAGGCCATTCAAGAAACGGGCCATGGATTGCTCTTGTGACTCCTCCACATGGGCTCGTATCCTTGAGATTTCCATTTCCTTATAGTACTCATCCACGGACCTCACACCTTGCTTCAACTCTTGCAACTTCTTGTATAGGTCTCAAGTATAGTGAGTAGGCACAAAGCGCTTGTACATCTCTTCCTTCATTTAAACCCAATTGGTGATAGGTTGTTGGTGGTTTTGCACACGTGCATCTTGGAGTTGTTCCCACCATAAGAGAGCATATTCCTCGAACTCCAAGGATGCTAGGGTCACCATCTTATTGTTGGAGAAGTTGCGAACTCGAAAAATCTTGTCAACCTTGAGTGCCCATGATAAGTATGCTTCCGGATCACTTGTTCCAAAGAACTTGGGTATGTCAAGCCGATGATTGCTCAAGTTGTCATAGTCATCCCCATGGTTTGGAGGTGGGAATGCACGTCCACGTCTCCGTTGATTGAGTCCATCACCATGGTGGTGGCTTGACTCGCTATCACTTGACTCGACTTGGGGATGATGATGATTATCTTGATGACGATCTTGGTGAGGACGCGGCTCATGATGCGGCATTGGGTTCTTGTCACGGTTGGCATGGTCACGATGACTGTGGCGTGGCCTTGGAGGATGGCGATGTGGACGCCCTTGATCACCACAGTCATTACCACCCGGCACACCATTGCCATTGGCCCAAGGTTCTCGTCGTTCTTGATGTTGTGGTGGTGGTGATGGTGTTCTTTCATGCCTTGCACCAATGTTATGATGATGCTCTTGATGTCCATTGTCATGGTGTACTCGAGGCGATTAGTGACGCTCAGCATCAAGGCGACGTCGATCATGTTTGTCGTGCCTTGGCATTTCTTGCCGTCCTTGATGAGCACCTTGTCCATCTTCTCGTCGACGCGATGATCTTGAAATCTCCCTTGAGTGACGAGATGACGAAGAAGATCCACGATGTGAGAGGTTCACCATGTGCGCATTCATTTGCGACATTTGCTTGTTTAAGTTGGCTTGCATGGTGTGCAAGTCGAGTCGCAAGTTGTCAAAGTTCACTTCTTGAGATTGGAGGCGACGCTCATAGCGGCCTAGTCCATCATGAACAAGATGGCGAAGATTGATGAACTCATTATGCGTGACGTAGCCGTGGTCGCCTCGAGGTACCTCATTGCCATCACCTTCCGAGCTTGAGCTCCCATTTGTACTTCCCCTAAACATGATTCTCAATGAACAAGTGAGATGTATTTGAATAGACAAGCAAGAACACGAGGAAGAACACGATCACGGCTGTAGGGTCTGATACCATATGTTGTAGGGTCGGTCCCGATCTTCACGGATTTGAGCGGATTCGGATGAACACACGCAAGAACACGAGGAAGAACACGAAGAACACGAAGAACGCGAAGAACACACGAACACAAACACGATACAAGGACACGTTTCCCTCACCGGTCGGTCCAATCCGGCCCAATAGAATCCACACAAGCGGTGGAAGATTGGCTCCAATAGACTCCACACAAAGATGGAAGATTGCTAAGTAGTAGATACTACAAGGAGGGGTCTTGATACATCTCCATGCAAGGAGGCCTTGAATCCACAAGAGGGATCTTCTCCACAAGGGGAGGCAACTCCACAAGGGGAGGGGATGAGCACAAGCTCTATCTCTATCTCTAAGCTTGTCTCCCCTTCTCTAGGAGGTGGGGGAGGTGTTTATATAGTCTACTACAACCCAAGGGCAAAAAGGGGAATAAAACATGAAGGCAGGCCGGTGCGGATGACTACGAGTGAGGGCCAGCCTGGGGGCCGGCCAGAGCTGGTCTGGTGGCTGGCCGTGTCGGCTGATGGGTCAGCCAGGGCGCCGGCTAAAGCTGGCTTGGTGGCTGGCCTCGACGGTTGAAGGGTCAGCCAGGGAGCCAGCCCTAGCTGGCCTGGCGGCTGGCCGCTTCGGCTGCTGGACCAGGCAGGAGCCCGACCGAGGCTGGCCTGGGGGCTGGTGGCCTCAGCTGGCTGGCCAGCCAGGGGCCTAGCCAAGGCTGGCCTGGGGGCTGGTTGCCCCAGCGTGCTGGCCAGCTTGGTGACCAGCCCCGGCTGACCTGCAGGCTGGCTGGCTTCTTGCCTCTGTTCTTCTTCATCCTCTCGACTACTTGCTTGGCCATCTTCAACACTTACGTCTTGACGCTTTCGTCTCCTCTTCCAAGCCATTGTCTTGTTGGCCTTCGCTCCTTGTGCACCTTGGTCATCCTCACGTGTAGATGTACTCACCAAGTCATACCTAGTAACGCAAAGGAGATGATGGTCACATAGCATACCGTCCAAAGGAGATATAAGGTGGGTTATATAACGGAAGGAGTTCACCTTTGAGTTCGATGACGGGCTTAGGGTGGTTTGCACTACATCATCTCCCCCTCCCCTTTAAAAAGAGTCATCCTCGACTCTTGCTCTTCATTACCATGCAAAGGAGGTAGATGTGTTGTCGAAGACTTCGGATTCACCATGCCTACAAACACCAAAGACCAAGCAAACCATGTGTGTGCAAGAAAAAGGAGCATATCAACAATGACATGTCCATTCTTTGTCATAGCACCATTAGCACAACACAATAATATGAAAAGGAAGTGCAAGTGCAAGGTCAATGTGCAAGCAATCCAATGGAACATCTTACAAATGTGGTAACACAAAAGCTCCATGAAAATATGAGTATGCCATCTAGGTATCTCATCTTGAACTATATGATTGTTGTTGCACACAAGGCATTGAAAGGGACAATGTCTCATCAACCTTGATGCAACAAGAGGAGCATTCGGCAAAAACACACAATGTAGAATATCCAAAATATCATCATGGGTGCAAACAAAGCACATAAAAGAGCAAGTTTTCAACGTATTATTTGCAACACCAAATTGGTAGAAACCATCACACTCATGACAAGACATGCACAAAATGTCATTATGGTTGCAACTAAGCCATCTCAAAGAACAATTGTTCACATTTGTTGCGACACATAAATCATCCATGAGAAAGATCAAGTATACATGCTTGTAAAAAGTAGAACCAAAAACATCATCATGATTGCAAACAAACCATAAGCGAGAAAAATTGTTCAACTTGTTTGGTGCAAAATATGAGAAAGATTTGAGTTGGATTCGATCCACTACTCACATATATGCTCTCAAGAGCTCGTTTTGTCAACTCATGCTCAGTTGAGGTTGACATTATCATTCGTTTACCGGCACACACAAGAAACCAAATGAAGTAGTTATGTGCACGGTATATGAACACATCATCCATCATGAAGTGTCTCTTCATTTGCAAATTACCAAACACATCAAAATCAATTGGAAAATATGATGTATGTGAGTGGTCACTATGCAAAGTGAAGGATGGAACAAGGTCCATAAGAGAAAACGCAATATCTCCAAAATGTGAGAAAGCTATGGGGGCAATCTCATTATCAAGCCATTCATCATTATTGCAAGCAACACATGTGAAAGAGAAATTGTTCAACATGTTGCATGCAACAATAGGAGAAAAATGGAAACATTCATAACAAGGCATGCTCATGGCAAAATCGTGACAAATAGGTAATTCCACATGATCAACATTGGTTTCAAACAAAGTATCACAAGGGAATAAGAACGACTCATATGTGACATCCAAAGAATCATCCATAGCATGCAAGCAATCATATTTCATCATGTCCACTAGTGGGATCATGGTCACATCAACACCCATACCTTGTAGTCCCGCTCATGTGAAGTAGGTGTTGAAGTAGTAGTCGCTTCCATGTAGCCGACTTGTTCATCGGGATGTAGACATGGGGTGGCATCATCATCATCCTCCATGTACATCTTCTCCATTTGAGACACCATCATGTCGAGGAGTGGCGTCTCATCGTCCATGGAACATAGCACACAATGAGAGAACACACTAGAGCAAGGTGGTAAGTTGTTAGAAATCGAAATGGCCTCACAAGACCTATCAACTACCTCTCTCAACTCATGCGGTGTATCACTCATTCCCTCAAAATGAAAGCACTAAAACTCATATACGGCGGAGGCACTCAACTCACTATCACTCTCACTCAAGTGGGCTAAGTGGCTCTCATGCTCACATGGGTTTGGTACCATCTCATAAGTCAAACACAAGAGGGTAGGCTCAATGTTCTCAACTCCAAATGCCTCCAAGGTTGAAGGGAAACTCCCATGCTCAACCTCCTCAACCAACTCGTCTCCAAAGTCAATGCCTTAGTGTAGGCATCATCGCTTGACTCCATTGCCGAAGGGAAAATCCCATGCTCGGCAAGCTTCTCGCCATCTTGGTCACCAACTTGGCAATCCCACATCATGTGACCATGGACATTGCATAGGGGGCACAAGAGATTGGGACATTCTCGTGGATCATGGTCTTGGCCTTGGCAATTGCCGCATATGAGGTCTTCTTCTTGCCATATGGGGGCCATTGTGGTGGTGGCACTTGGTGTAGAAACCATATCAAGAGAAGTGCATGAGAATGGCGCCAATGGGGTTGCGTCCTCACGTTTGTGACCATGTTTCTTCCGGTGTCGACGTAGGCTTTGCTCGAAGAATTTGTCGATGCCGTCCATGATCTCATCAAACATGGATCTTGAAGCTCTTGTTGGTGCCAATGTCGTGGTGGAACTTGAAGTAGACACCATATGAGGAGCACTTGCTTGATGGCGTGCCTTGCGTCTTGACTTCTCATGTCGACGTTGACGATCTTGCGGGGAGGGATGACGTCGAAAGTCATTTGGATGCTTCTCCTCATGGCGATGTCGACGTTCTTTATCTCTTTGCGACCTTGCCTTGGAGCGTTCACTCGAGCTTGATGATATGTTTCGACGCTTGGCGAGTGTGTCAATGTCGTCTTGAAGCTTGGACAAGTTGTGGTCCACCGTGGCATCGTTCTTGTAGCGCCTTCTTGAGGTAGATGGGCCTTGACTTGGCTTGGCCTTGTCGATGCACTTCTTGGGGCGCCGCCTTGAGGTTGATGTAGAATGTGCAAGCTTGACGCTCTTGGCGATGTCCTTGTCATGGCGCCTTCTTGAAGTTCTTGGAGCTTCATAAGATGGTCTCATGGTGGCCTTGTCGTTGCTCCGCCTTGGGCTTGAAATATGGTAGGTAATGCCGCCCTTGATCATGGTGGTGATGGGGCTCATCTCCTCTTGCATGTCGCCGGAGGTGTAGTCGTAGTCGATGTAGTTGCACATGCTTGAGGAGTAGTCGTAGTGGTGCTCCACCATGTTGTTGTAGTCGAAGTCGGTACCATATGATGAGACATGTGAGGGAAGGTGCGCCTCATTGTCGTTGGAGCTTGTGTCGTCGGTGTCGTGGTACCGCTCCATGGCATCGATTCGTATGTACTTGGAGTCGATACAATATGATGGTTTGTCGACGTCGTTGTACCGCTCCATGTCGTTGACGCTTGAATAGTCGGAGTCGTAGCGGAAGTCTTGGTGATAATCCACCGTGTCATGCACGCTCGTCGAGTCGTAGTCGTGGTAGCGGAAGTCTTGTTGATGCTCTATCATGTCATGGGGGTCATAGTTGGTGTAGTCATCCCCCATGTCCTCTATGCTTGAGGCATCATTGTCGATGGAGTTCATGGTGTCCTCATAGACATCTTCATCTCCATAGTTGGATTCGCTCTCCCTAGACATGTTAACTCACAAGCAAAGTGTATATATGTGGAGTGGATAGGAACTAGAACACAACCTCTCACCTTTGTAGATAGTATTGGACGACGTGGACAACCAAAGGAAACGATCACAAAGTAAAGTGCTTGTATTCAAGTATCCAACGCAAACTCCAAAACACACACGGCTTAAAAGTGTTTAGGAAGGTATGGTAGGTGGAATGCAAATTGAACCAACTGGAAACCAAGATATTGTTAAAGCAAGTAGAGAACCACAATGATCACAAAGCAAAACTAGTCAATCTCCAAAGATATGAGCAAGGCTCATGGAAACACACACGTGGAGATAAATGGGACTCGTGCAACTATAGAAATGAGCTAAAGAACCAAATGATCCTAGCGAAGACTATAAGCTCGGTGTTGCACAAGTAAAAGAAGAGCTACTAGCTTGATTGCAAATTATTTGTGGGCTACAAGATTTGCACAAAAGTCACCACCTACAAGATGTTCATCGAGCTTGCGCGCTTCCTACAAGAGATGTGACAAGTGGTGTTTCTTCTTTTCTTTCTTTCTTTCTTTTGATTTGGCAATTTTTGCTTCTTTTCTCTTTGCTCTTTTGAGTCTTTTCTCACCCACTTTGTGCCAACAACAAGATATATAATATATGAAAACTAGCGCATACAACTTTTGCTCGGAAACTACACGGTGCAAATGTGTAAAGCCCAAGCAATCATCAAGAGCTAGCCTCAATGGGATATGGTAAACACAAAGATATAATGTGGCTTGCAAGGAAAAAGGACCGAGGTAAGGATTGCAGAGGTTATACCTTCTTCGACAACCTTAGCTGTTTGTTGTCGTAGTCTCGTGCTTGCCCACGAATTTAGGGAGTGGTGGAATGGTGTATCAAACGGTATGGTCTCGTAGCCCTCGCTCGTAGCTTCGAAACGAGCCAAAGAACACCAAATTCGGAGTCCGTAGTCGAAAGATATGGCCAAAACGATTTTTGACTTTTTCTGTTTTCGGACCAGCCGAGGGGCCAGCCTTGGCCGGGCTGGTGGCTGACGGCGTCGGCCGGGTGACCAGCCGAGGGGCCAGCCTTGGCTGGGCTGGTGGCTGGCCGAGCTGGGACACGATTTTCTGCTCGAAAATGTCCGATTTCGGCCCGAAAAACGTCAAATCGAAGGGGAAATCGATGGAATTAGGCTATGGGAACGCAAAGGAAGCAAGATCAACTTGTTTTGCACGAGATCCATGGATCAAAACTTTCAAAAACACACTCTAATCGCAGTTCGATCCAAAAGCAATTTGGGGATTTTTTTGGTGAAATTTTCGAATTTCTCAAAATCAAAGAAAAATTTGGGGGAAACACAAATGAAATCCGTGGCAACCGTTGCTATGATACCATATGTTGTAGGGTCGGTCCCGATCTTTACGGATTTGAGCAGATTCGGATGAACACACGCAAGAACACGAGGAAGAACACGAAGAACGCGAAGAACACACGAACACAAACACGATACAAGGACACGTTTCCCTCACCGGTCGGTCCAATCCGGCCCAATAGAATCCACACAAGGGGTGGAAGATTGGCTCCAATAGACTCCACACAAAGATGGAAGATTGCTAAGTAGTGATACTATAAGGAGGGGTCTTGATACATCTCCATGCAAGGAGGCCTTGAATCCACAAGACGGATCTTCTCCACAAGGGGAGGCAACTCCACAAGGGGGAGGGGATGAGCACAAGCTCTATCTCTATCTCTAAGCTTGTCTTCTCTAGGAGGTGGGGGAGGTGTTTATATAGTCTACTACAACCCAAGGCAAAAAGGGGAATAAAACAAGAAGGCACGCCGGTGCGGATGACTGCGAGTGAGGGCCAACCTGGGGCCGGTCAGAGCTGGTCTGGTGGCTGGCCGTGTCGGCTGATGGGTCAGCCAGGGCGCCGGCCAAAGCTGGCTTGGCGGCTGGCCTCGACGGTTGAGGGTCAGCCAGGGAGCCAGCCCTAGATGGCCGGGCGGCTGGCCGCTTCGGCTGCTGGACCAGCCAGGAGCCCGGCCGAGGCTGGCCTGGGGGCTGGTGGCCTCAGCTGGCTGGCCAGCCAGGGGCCCAGCCAAGGCTGGCCTGGGGGCTGGTTGCCCCAGCGTGCTGGCCAGCTTGGTGACTAGCCCGGCTGACCTGCAGGTTGGCTGGCTTCTTCCCTCCGTTCTTCTTCAGCCTCTCGACTACTTGCTTGGCCATCTTCAACACTTCCGTCTTGACACTTCCGTCTCCTCTTCCAAGCCATTGTCTTGTCGGCCTTCGCTCCTCGTGCACCATGGTCATCCTAACGTGTAGATGTACTCACCAAGTCTTACCTAGACGATGGTCACATAGCATACCGTCCAAAGGAGACATAAGGCTGGTTATATAACGGAAGGAGTTCACCTTTGAGTTCGATGACGGGCTTAGGGTGGTTTGCACTACATCATGGTTGGAAAGCCAAATGAAATCAACCCGAAATCAAGATATTGTCTAAGCAAGTAAAGAACCAAAATGATCAACAAGCCAAACAAGGCGATCTCAAAAGAAAAGAAGAAAGAAACACACATGTGGCGATGGAAGTGACTTGTGCAACTATGAAAATGGGCAAGAAAACCTAGCGAAGACTACGCTCGGTGTTGCACAAGTGCTCGATGAGCCACTAGCTCGATTGCAAAGTATGAGTGGACTCCAAGATTTGCAATAAGGACACCACCTATAACATGTTCATCGAGCGTTGGCGCAACCTACAAAGTGGCGAGTGGTATTTTCTTTTCTCTTTTGTGGCTCTTTTTGCTTCTTGACTTTTTCTCTTTTCAAATATGGTGGCTCTTTTGATTCTTGAGCTCTTTGCACACTCACTTCCTTCAAGCCAACACGATATATGATATGATAACTAGCGCACAACTTTTGCTCGGAAACTACACGGTGCAAAGTCCACGCAATCGTCAAGAGCTAGCCACAATAGGATATGATAAACACAAGGATGAAATGTGGCTTCCAAGGAAAAGGAACCAAGGTAAGTGTTGGAGAGGTTATACCTTCTTCGACAACCTTACCCGTTTGTTGTCGTAGTCTCGTGCTTGCGCACGAGTTTAGGGATGATGGATCAACCACAATGGTGTCGTAGAGCGCGTTGATAGCTTTACAACGAGCCAAGAATCACTCAAATCGGAGTCCGGAATCAAAAGATGTGACGAAAGCAATTTTCAGAATTTTGCTGTTTTCGGCCCTTGCGGTAGTACCGCTGGTATAGGCGGTAGTACCGCTGCGGTCGCTGGACCGTGCCTGAGACGCGAAAATGCGCAATTTGGGTGGAAATCCCGGCCGAAAATCGTCAAATTGAAGGGGCAAATGATGGAATCGGGCTATGGAAACGCATAGTAAGCAAGATCAAGATGTTTAGCATGAGATCCATGGATCAAAACTTGCAAAAACACACTCAAATCGCAGATCGATCCAAAAGCAATTTGGGGATTTTTTTTGTTGAAATTTTCGAATTTCTCAAAATCAAAGAAAAATTTGGGGAAAAGTGGGGGAAACACAAATCAAACCCGTGGCAACCGTTGCTCTGATACCATATGATGTGGGTGCAGTCCCGATCTTCACGGATTTGAGCGAAATTAACGAAGAACACAAGAACACGATGATGAACACGAAGAACAACCAAACACAAAAGGGGCAAAGTAGGATACCTAGAAAGACACAAGCAACCAATCGACCGGTAACACGCCCCAAGGGTAGCCCCCGATCCTCAAGAGATGCAAACACACTTACTGTAAGATTCGTTTGTCTCACCGGCCGAATCTACCGGTCCAATCACCGCAGCGAGAGACAAGTAATCGCGATTACACGGAGGAGTTCATCTCCACATGGGGAGACCTTGATTCATCTCACACTGAGGCATCTCAAAGAGGCAACATCCAAAGGATGGAAAGGAGCTAAGCTCAACTCAATCTCAACATAGTCTGAATCTAGATCTGAGCCCTCGGGGTCCTATAAGTAGTGTTGACCAAAAAGGGGTAGGTGGGAGAGGTAACTCGAGTCATCCATCCGAGCTGCTCCCGCACTGGCGGCAGTACCGCTGGCTTAGCCGGTAGTACCGCTGGTGCGGGCAGGGGCGCTTCATCGCACGTCGGCGGTACCTCCAGCGGTACCGGCGGCGGTACCGCTCGGTACCGGAATGCGCGGCAGAACGCCATCTTCGGCGGTAGCGACGGCGGTATCTTCCCAGCGGTAGTACCGGCTATCCCGGCGGTAGTACCGCTGCACCTGGTTCTTTTCTCCCTTCTTCTCTTCTTCTTCTTGACTCGAATCTTGTCCAATTTCTGCATCTTCGTCCATCGACTCAAGGGGCTCTTTGGAGGCTTCATTCCTGAGTATGCATAGGACGCTAGCTTGAGGTAGCAAACCATTCATGGAATCATCAAGATCACAAAAGTATAGGAGCGAGTTCACCTTTTCATGTAGGGCTTTGACTCGTGCTCTTGTCATTGGTCCACTTGGCGGTTCATGTGTAGCAACTAGAGGTTGGGCTACATCAAGGGGTCCACAGGGGTCCAGATGGCTAGGAGGGTGCACGTGGGTCAGATGACGTAAGGAGGGTCCGTATACTCCTAGATGGCAATGAGGGGTCCACAGGGGTCCAGATGGCTAGGATGGTCCCACGTTCTTTAGGATGACCTAAAAGTGCTACTGATACTCCTAGATGGCTAGGAGGGTGCTCGTGGATCAGATGCCGTAAGGAGGGTCCGTATACTCCTAGATGGCAAGGAGGGGTCCACGGGGGTCCAGATGGCTAGGATGGTCGTACGTGCTTGAGGATGACCTAAAAGTGCTACGGAGACTCCTAGATGGCTAGGAGAGTTCACATTGGTCAGATGACGTAAGGAGGGTCTGTATACTCCTAGATGGGAAGGAGGGGTCTACGGGGGTCCAGCTGGCTAGGATGGTCGCCCGTGCTTTAGGATGACCTAAAAGTGCTATGGATACTCCTAGAAGGCTGGGAGAGTGCACGTGGGTCAGATGACGTAAGGAGGGTCCGTATACTCCTAGATGGCCAGGAGGGGTCCACGGGGGTCCAGATGGCTAGGATGGTCGCACCTGCTTTAGGATGACCTAAAAGTGCTACTGATACTCCTAGATGGCTAGGAGGGTGCACGTGGGTTAGATGCCGTAAGGAGGATCCGTATACTCCTTGATGGCAAGGAGGGGTCCACGGGGGTCCAAATGGCAAGGATGGTCGCATGTGCTTGAGGATGACCTAAAAGTGCTACGGAGACTCCTAGATGGCTGGGAGAGTGCACATGGGTCAGATGACGTAAGGAGGGTCCGTATACCCCTAGACGGCAAGGAGGGGTCCACGGGGTCCAGATGGCTAGGATGGTCGCACGTGCTTTAGGATGACCTAAAAGTGCAATTGATACTCCTAGATGGCTGGGAGAGTGCACGTGGGTCAGATAACGTAAGGAGGGTCCGTATACTCCTAGATGGCAAGGAGGGGTCCACGGGGGTCCAGATGGCTAGGATGGTCGCACCTGCTTTTGGATGACCTAAAAGTGCTATCGATACTCCTAGATGGCTGGGAGAGTGCACGTGGGTCAGATGACGTAAGGAGGGTCCATATACTCCTGGATGGCTAGGAGGGGTCCACAGGGGTCCAAATGGCTAGGATTGTCGCACGTGCTTTAGGATGACCTAAAAGTGCTAGACAGACTCCTAGACGGCTAGGAGGGTGCACGTGGTTCAAATGCCGTAAGGAGCGTGTGTATATTCCTAGATGGCAAGGAGGGGTCCACGGGGGTCGAGATGGGTAGGGTTGTCGCACGTGCATTAGGATGACCTAATACTGCTACACAGACTCCTAGATGGCTAGGAGGGTGCACGTGGGTCAGATGTTGTAAGGAGGGTCCGTATACTCCTAGATGCAAATGAGGGGTCCATGGGGGTCCAGATGGCTAGGATTGTCGCACGTGCTTTACGATGACCTAATAGTGCTACACAGACTCCTAGATGGCTGGGAGGGTGCACATGGGTTAGATGACGTAAGGAGGGTCCGTATACTCCTAGATGGCAATAAGGGGTCCATGGGGGTCCAGATGGCTAGGATTGTCGCACGTGCTTTAGGATGACCTAAATGTGCTACTGATATTCTTAGATGGCTAGGAGGGTGCACGTGGGTCAGATGATGTAAGGAGGGTATATATACTCTTAGATGGCTAGGAGAGGTCCACGGGGGTCCAGATGGATAGGATGGTCGCACGTGCTTGAGGATGACCTAAAAGTGCTACGGAGACTCCTAGATTGCTAGGAGAGTTCACATGGGTCAGATGACGTAAGGAGGGTCCGTATACTCCTATATGGGAAGGAGGGGTCCATGGGGGTCCAGATGGCTAGGATGCTCGCCCGTGCTTTAGGATGACCTAAAAGTGCTATGGATACTCGTAGATGGCTGGGAGAGTGCACGTGGGTCAGATGACGTAAGGAGGGTCCGTATACTCCTAGATGGCAAGGAGGGGTCCACGGGGTCCAGATGGCTAGGATTGTTGCACGTGCTTTAGGATGACCTAACAGTGCTACGGAGACTCCTAGATGGCTCGGAGGGTGCACGTGGGTCAGATGCCGTAAGGAGGGTCCGTGTACTCCTAGATGGCAAGGAGGGGTCCACGGGGGTCCAGATGGCTAGGATGGTAGCACGTGCCTTAGGATGACCTAGAAGTTCTGTGAAGACTCCTAGATGGCTGGGAGAGTGCACATGGGCCAGATGACGTAAGGAGGGTCCGTAAACTCCAAGATGGCAAGGAGGGGTCCAGATGGCTAGGATGGTCGCACGTGCGTTAGGATGACCTAAAAGTGCTATGGATACTACTAGATGGCTGGGAGAGTGCACGTGGGTCAGATGACGTAAGGAGGGTCCGTATACTCCTAGATGGCAAGGAGGGGTCCACGGGGGTCCAGATGGCTAGGATTGTTGCACGTGGTTTAGGATGACGTAATAGTGCTACGGAGACTCCTAGATGGCTAGGAGGGTGCACGTGGGTCATATGACGTAAGAAGGGTATGTATACTCTTAGATGGCTACGAGAGGTCCACGGGGTCTAGATCGCTAGGATGGTCGCACGTGCTTGAGGATGACCTAAAAGTGCTACGGAGACTCCTAGATTGCTAGGAGAGTGCACATGGGTCAGATGACGTAAGGAGGGTCCATATACTCCTAGATGGCAAGGAGGGGTGATGTAGCCCTAGTCACGACCATCACCATGTCGAGAACCTCAACACATCGCAAGTCGTCATCGAACTCAAAGGTGAACTCCTTCCACTATATGACCCACGATATGTCGCCTTTGAATGGTATGCTACTTGACCATTGTTCCCATTGCGTTGCTAGGTATGTCACGACGAGTACATGTACACGGGAGGATGACCAAGATGCACGAGGAGTGATGGCCGACAAGACGATGGCGTGGAAGAGGAGAAGGAAGAGGCGCAGCAGATCCAGCGGCGGTACTACCGCCGCCGCTACCGCCAGAACCAGCTTCTAGAGCTCGTTCCAGTACCAACCGGTGCCACCGGCAGTACCGGCGGAGGAAGCCCGCACCGGCGGTACTACCGCCGCTGCGGGGACAGCTCGGGTGGAGGACCCTTGTAACTTTCCCCACCTACCCCCTTTTGGTCAAACCTATATATATGAGCCTCCCACCTTAGATCTAGGTTAGGTTGGATATGAGATAGAGTTCCACCCTCTTTGGTGTTGCCTCCCCTTGTGGAGAAGATCCCCTTGTGGATTCAAGGCGTCCGCTTGTGGAGAAGATCCCTCTTGTGGATTCAAGACCTCTTCCTTGTAGTTGCGATTACTCGCCAATCCCTCACCTCTCGGTGGCGCTATTGGAACGGTTGGGTTGACCATTGAGAGAAACAATCCTAAGAGTAAGGTTGCTTGGTGCTTGAGAATTGGGGGCTACCCTTGGGGATTGGTTACCGGTTGATTGTATCTTGATGTCTTGCTAGTTATCCCCTCTATTTGCCCTTTCCCCTTTGTGTTCTTCGCGTTCTTCCTCGTGTTCTTCGTGTTCTTCGTGTCCGCTCAAATCCGTGAAGATCGGGACAACCCTACAACATATGGTATCAGAGCAACGGTTGCCACGGATTTGATTTGTGTTTCCCCCACTTTTCCCCCAAATTTTCCTTTGATTTTGAGAAATTCAAAAATTTCACCAAAAATAGCCCCAAATTGCTTTTGTTCGATTCGGAAATTTGAGTGCGTTTTGGTAGGTTTTGATCCGTGGATCTATTGCTCTACTAGTTGATCTACCTTCCTTTGGGTTTCCCCCACTTTTCCCCAAAATTTTCCATCGATTTCCCCTCTGATTCGAGGTTTTTCGGCGAGTTTTTTCGCCCAAATCGGCCATTTTCGCATTTTCGGGCACGAATCTGCGTCCCGCAGCGGTACTACCGCCCCTAGTGGTGTTACCGCCGGCGGTACCGCCCGAAACGGTGTTCTGGAGCGTGTCCCGGTACCCATAGCGGTACTACCGCCTATCCCAGCGGTACCACCAGAAAACGGTTTTGGCCATATCTCTTGATTTCGGACTCCGTTTTGGTGTTCTTTGGCTTGTTTCGAAGCTACGAACACGCTCCTCGTCACCATTGCGGAAGATACACCATCCACCACCACCAAAATCTGTGGGCAAGCACGACACTTCAACAACAAAGGGTGAAGATCGTCGACGAAAGGTATAACTTCACGAATCTTCTCCCTTGCCATTCCTTTGTGAGCCACACTATATCTTTGCGATTACCATGTCCTATTGAGGCTAGCTCTTAATGATTGCTTGGGCTTTGCACATTTGCACCGTGTAGTTTCCGAGCAACAATCGCATGCGCTAGTTGGCGAGAAAAGACTCAAAGAAAGCAAAGTGAAAAGAAGCAAAAATTGCCAAATCAAAAGAAAGAAAGAAAGAAAAGAAGAAACACCACTTGTCATATCTCATAGGAAGCGCGCAAGCTCGATGAACATCTAGTAGGTGGTACATTTGCGCAAATCTTGTAGCCCACAATTAATTTGCAATCGAGCTAGTTGCTCTTCTTGAACTTGTGCAACAACGAGCTTATAGTCTTCGCTAGGATCAATTGGTTCTTTAGCTCATTTGTATAGTTGCACGAGTCCCATTTATCTCCACGTGTGTGTTTCCATTAGCTTTGCTCGTTTCTTTTGAGATCGACTTGTTTTTGCTTTGTGATCATTGTGGTTCTCTACTTGCCATTACAATATCTTGGTTTCCGTTTGGTTCAATTTGCTTTCCACATACCATACCTTCCTATACTCACCGGATTCTCTTTCGTCAAGCAACTCTATTCTTTCGATATAGTTTCTCTTGGTTCTTCCATTCCACATATATACACTTGTCTAGTGAGTTAACATGTCTAGGGAGAGTGAATACAACTATGGAGATGAAGATGACTATGAGGACAACATGAACTACCACGACAATGATGCCTCAAGCATAGAAGACATGGGGGACTACTACAACGACAATTTCCCCCATGACATCATGGAGCATCAACAAGACTTCCGCTCCCACGACTAAGACTCCACGAGCGTGCATGACATGAGGGATCGTCACCAAGACTTCCGCTACGACTCCGACTATTCAAGCGTCCATGACATGGAGCGGTACCACGACTTCAAGCAACCTCAATCATATAGTATCGACTCCAAGTACACACGAATCGATGACATGGAGCGGTACCACGACTCCAACTACACAAGTTCCAACGATAATGAGGTGCAAGTGTCCTCATATGCCTCATCATATGGTACCGATTTCGACTACAACGACATGGTGGAGCGCCACTACTACGAGTACCACTCCGATGACATGGTGGAGAACGTCTACGACTACCACTCTTCATGCATGTGCGACGACATCGACTACTCCTTCGACAACATGATGTAGCCCGACCTACGTCTCCTACAACAAGTGGCCCAATGACAAGAGCAAGAATCAAAGCTCTCCATGATAAGGTGAATTCTCTCCTATCTATGTGTGATCTTGGCACTCCTTTGAATGGGTTGCTACTTCATTCGGATACGTTGTGCATACTAAGGAACAACTACCAAGAAGATCACCAAGCAAGTGCAGAAGTTGGACAAGAAACGAGTCAAGAGGAAGATGAAGAAGACGAAGCATCGGCCCAGTGGTACCACCGCCCGGAGGGCCGGTACTACCACCATAACCCAGGCAGCGGCACCAGACGTACTACCGCTGGAGATGAAGACCTGCGTGAAGTTCCAGGCAGCGGTACTACCGCCGAGCCAGCGGTACTACCGCCAAGAGCAGGCCACGGTACTACCGCCAGAGGTACCGCTGGCGGTACCGGCACGCCCAAAAACACCACTGGATACCCCTACGGTACCTCCCGGTACCCGCTTCGTACTACCGCCAGCGAGCGCATATAATCCCAGCGGTACTACCACTGGACCTGGGAAGATTCGGGCTGAAGCCCATGTAAAGGCCCACAACTTACCCCTTCGCCTCATAGACTATAAATACTCCACCTCTGCCTAGGGTTAGGGTTAGACTATGATTTGGGAACTAAAGTAGAGCCTTGCTCCTTCTTCTCAAAGTGTCTCTTTCCTCCTATGGAGATGAATCAAGACCTCCACATGTGGAGATGAACCAAGGCCTCCTCTTGAGGAGAAGATCCCTGCGTGGATACCAAGGCTCCGCTTGTAGTTGCGATTACTTGCTAATCTTCCATCTTTAGGTGGCTAGGTTGGATTGGTTGGATTGACCAATTAGACAAACAATCCTAAGAGTAAGGTGTGCTTGGGAGAGGAGGATTGGGGGCTGCCCTCGGGGATTTGTTACCAGTTGATTCTTGCCGGGTTGCTACTTGCTATTTACCCTTGTGTGTTTGATTTCCCCTCTTGTGTTCATCGTTCTTCACGTGTTCTTCGTGTTCATCTTTTCCTCCGCACAAATCCGTGAAAATCGGGACCTACCCGCATCATGTGGTATCAGAGCTCTAGGTTGACACGGAATTGATTTGTGTTTCCACCGAAATTTAGGACCCCCTCCGCCTTTGTTTGCGTTCCCTAGCCTCAATTTTGCCGATTTCCCACGAATTCGAGGAATTTTTGGAGCCCACATCCGCCCAAAATTTGAGTCAAACTCGCACAGATTCGTGCGCAGCGGTACTACCAGGCGGACCAGCGGTACTACCGCCAGGGCCAATTTTGGCAGAAATTTTTTCTTTTTCCTCGGTTCGTTTTGGCATTTCCTCTTTGGTTTGAGTCCTTTCTTGGTGTGCTTTACGTCTACAACATCGACAAGCTTCCGCAGCAACGCATCATCAACCAAGCGACGACGCCACCAAGGACTCGACATTCCCCCACCATCATATTCCGTTGTGAGCCCTTCTTCCTTTCGCGCAACTTAACCTATTGGACTAGCTCGGTGATATTGCGAGGCATTGCACGTGTTGAGTGTTTGTCTTCAAGTATTGGCGAGTGTGTATCGTTAGAGAGCTTGGCACTAGCAAAAGAGAAGGAATCATCGTCAAAAAGCAAAAATCAAAAAAAAAAAGAGAGAAAAGAAAAGAATCAAGTGGTGCCAAGTCTCATCTCTTGTAGGTTGCGACAAAGCTAAGACCGCCAAAGTGAGTGTGAGTGTTAACTCTTGTGCAAATCCGTTGCCCACAAAAAGCAATTGAGCTAGCGTCCTTCTTGTGTTGGGTGACATTTGAGCACGTAGTCTTCGTTAGGTTGTCTATCTTCGAGTGCTCGCCCTTTGGTCGCCCAACCCCATCATTCGCTTTTGTGTGTGTTTCTTGATACTTTGTGGTTGGAGTTTCTTTGGTAATTTGATCATTGTGGATTTTCTCTACCTTTGACAATATACTTGTCGGCGGGTTTGCTTGTTTCGTTTGCCACTTCATACCTTCCTATCCTCATAAGTGTGTGTGTTGGGTGTTAGAACCGGATACTCTCCTCTCAAGCCACATTATACTTGGGATATAGTTTGTCTTGGTTTTTCCTTACCACATCTCACTTGTTCTTGAGAAAATGTTTAGGGGAAGTACAAACGGAAGCTCAAGCTCGGATGAGGAAATCCATGGTGGAGTTCGCGGTGATCATGGCTATGTCACACAATCCGAGTTCGTCGGTCTTCGACACCTTGTTCGTGATGGCTTAGGCCGCTACGAGCGCCGTCTCCAAACTCATGATGCCAACTTCAACGCAATCAATGCGAACATGGAGCGGATGACCGAAGCTATCAACAACCTTGCGCGACAACGAGCTCCTTCACGCTCAAGCCGTACAAGAAGCACCTCAAGGTCGACACAAGCACATCATGGACGTCATGAACCTCGACAAGAACGTCAACATGATTCAAGGAGCGACGCCCATGAACGACCTCCTCCTATCGTTGAACAACCACATGATCTTCACGCGAACAATGCCAATGCGCATCAAGAACAACCTCACCAAAATGATGATCGTCGCACACGCATACCATCACCACCACCACACGTGATCGTCATGACCCATTGGCTAATGACAATGGCGTTCCGGGTGCGAATGACTTTGGTGAACAAGGACGTCACCCTCGTCATCCTCCAAGGCCACGTCATCAAAACCATGACAATGCGAACAATGTCGAGCAACCCGTTCCTCAACAAGAGCTACCTCCTCAACATGCGCTCGTCAAGAGCTTCCTCATGATCGTCACCAACACCAACGTTCCGAGTCAAGTGATAACGAGTCAAGCCAACACAATGGTGATGGACTCAACCGAAGGAGACGTGGACGTGCATTCCCACGTGGTGGCCACGTGACGACTATGATGACTTGACCAACGTCCGCTTTGACATACCCAAGTTCTACGGCACAAGTGATCCGGAAGCTTACTTCTCATGGGTACTCAAGGTTGACAAGATCTTCCGCGTGCAACGCTTCTCCGACAAAAGAAGGTTGCCTTAGCCTCGATGGAGTTTGAAGAGTATGCCTCTTGTGGTGGGAACAACTACAAGATGCTCGTGTCGCTAACCACCAACAACCAATTGACACTTGGGTTGAAATGAAAGAAACAATGTACAAGCGCTTCGTGCCAAGCCATTACACTAGAGACTTATACAAGAAGTTGCAAGAGTTGAAGCAAGGTTTGAAGTCGGTTGACGAGTACTACAAGGAAATGGAAATCTCCATGATGAGAGCCAATGTCAACGAGTACGAAGAGCAATCCATGGCTCGTTTCATGAATGGCCTCAACTATCCCATCAAGAAGATCGTGGAGTTCCAACCATATGCCTCTTTGGTAGAGCTAGTACATCAAGCTTCCAAGGCCGAGCGCCACGTGCTTGAAGAGCTCAAATACCTCAAGACAAAGGCATTCTACGCCAACAAGCCTTCTTCGTCAACTCCTACACCTTCACAAGCTCTTCCTCAAGCGAACACTCGAGGTCCTCCAAGAGTCTCTCATCGACACCTCAAGCGCCTCAACCTTTCAAGAAAGTACCTCCCTTCCAAGGCGCCTCAAGGATCTTCGTCCGGCACAAGACTCTTGCAATGTTACAAGTGCGGCGGACAAGGGCACAAATCTTTTGAGTGCACCAACAAGAAGGTCATGATCATCAATGACATGGGAGAGTATGAATCTATGAGTGAAGATGAGTACAATGCTTTGAACAAGGTCGCCACAATGCAAAGTGCTCAAGAAGAAGAAAGTGAGATCTATTGTGATGGCGACAACAAAGACCCTTCCTTGGTTGTGGCAAGAGCTTTAACCACCAATGTTCAAGTAGAAGAAGACCAAAGATGCAACTTGTTTCATACAAGAGCGGGGTCAATGGAAAGTCCATCAAGGTCATCATAGATGGTGGAAGTTGCCACAACCTAGCGAGCAAAGAACTTTGTGATAAGCTCAACTTGAAGTTCAAGAAGCACCCACATCCTTACCATGTGCAATGGTTGAGTGATACCGGAGCCGTCAAGATTCAACACATGGTGCAAGTGTCCTTCAAGATTGGAGCCTATGAAGATACGGTTGATTGTGATGTTGTGCCTATGAACGTTTGTCACTTACTCCTTGGGCGTCCATGGCAATTTGACAAGGGTGCTATGCATGATGGAAGGACAAACTACTATAGCTTCAAGAACAACGACAAGACCTTCGTCCTTCGTCCCATGACACCAAGTCAAGTCATCGCCGACAACGCCAAGACTATTGCAAGGGCACAACAAGATCGTTCGTCTAGTGAGATGAGTGGTGAGCGAGAGATCCACCATAAAGTGAGTGAGAGCCACAAGCCAAATGAGTGTGACACTTCAAAGAGAGTTCCCACAAAACTTACACTATTTGCCACAAAGAGAGAGATGAGGGAGTTGAGAGAAAACCCATCCACCCTCCACTATGTGCTCATATGCAAGGGTGAAGTTTCTATGACTAACACTTTCACAAACCTTCCTCCTTCTTTGTTGTCTCTTTTGAAGGACTTTGAAGATGTTTTCCCTCAAGACATGCCACCGGGACTACCTCCTCTACGCGGAATCGAGCACCGCATCGACCTTGTTCCCGGCGCACCGCTACCAAACCGCGCTCCTTACCGCACCAACCCCGAAGAGACAAAGGAGATCGAGCGGCAAATACAAGAACTTCTTGCCATGGGACATATCCGCGAGAGCTTGAGTCCGTGCGCCGTGCCCGTCATCTTGGTACCCAAGCACGACAACACTCTTCGCCTTTGCATGGATTGTCGCCCCATCAACGCCATCACCGTTCGGTATCGCCATCCTATCCCTCGCCTTGATGATATGCTCGATGAGCTTTGTGGTTCCGCTATATTCTCCAAAATTGATCTTAAAAGTGGATATCACCAAATACGCATGTGTGAAGGTGATGAATGGAAGACCGCATTTAAAACTAAGCTTGGTCTTTATGAGTGGCTCGTCATGCCATTTGGTCTTTCCAATGCACCTTCTACTTTTATGCGTCTCATGAATCATGTTTTGCGTCCTTTCATTGGGAAATTTGTTGTGGTATACTTTGACGACATCCTTATTTATAGCAAGTCTTTGGAAGAGCACACTTCTCATGTTTGATACGGGCATGACGGAGGAGGTGAAGCCCAATTTCAGGACTCCACCAAGTTAGATGTATTCGTCGTGTGTTGCTATTTTAAATAATTAGAGTTTTTAATAATTATGAGTTTGGGCTTGGTTTGGGCCTGTCCAACCAAGTCAACATAGGGCCCATTAGTGGGGCGGTACTGTAGCGCGGTCCTGTAGCGCGGTACTGTAGCACCCCTCCATATAAGGCTAGGGGCTGCGAGTTAGAAGGGGTTCAGAAAATTAGGTTTAAACTACTACGTGTGTTTCTTGGTGAAGCATCCCTCCGGGGACGGCGATGCCGTTTATCAGTTTGTAATAAAGATTGCTGCGGAGGTTCTTGTGTTCATCAAGGATTGTCGTACTTTGGTTGGAGGCGTGGTGATCTTCATCACGTTGCTTGCTGGATTCGTTCCTCTTCTCCAGGTTTGCGTTCATCGTGTAATTGGGAGAATTATTACCTTGGTTGTCTCGCTGTGAAAGATCGGGCAAAACTCTAGGATCGACGGGTTGATCCGTATCATGTGGTATCAGATTTCTGGGTTGATCACGGCGAGTTCTTGTTGATCTACTGGTTTCTCTTCGGACTAGTTGAGCTGATTGTTCGTTTTGTTGGAGTTTGATCGGATCGAGGGACTTCTGTTTCGGTTCGAGATTTCCACGAGACGTACGTGTGTTGGACTCTACGTTTCTTCTGGATCGGATTGGTTAGCTGGTCACGTAATAGGAGTCTTCTTGGTCTTGGCAACGTCAAAGAAGGGACAAGGAAAGTGCAGATTGATTTCTTCAGATCCGTTCCTACCTTGTGTGTACGTGGAAGGAAGGGAAGACGGGATTTTGCTGCGGCAAAGTTATCGTACTGATTTCTGCTGCTACCGATCGCTGCTGTCCAGAATTAGGCAGGAGCCCAGACGCTGCTGCTGGTGTGGTACAGTACCGACCGCTGCCACAGTAACGACAGCTGCTACAGTACCGACCGCTGCTACTGTACCTGCAGTATCCGTCCTGTGCACTACTGCTGCTACTCTAGGAATTTATTGATACATCACCTGCCGCTGCCGATCGCTACGCTACTGCTACTGCAAGGTACACAATATTCAGAGATGAATTATTTTCCGGGTGATTACTATGGCAAGAGGTGTCAAAGTGGCAAGAAATCTGGTGATATTTTTAATGACTATCTTGACCTGCTGGACGGCGTAGCTTGCGCTACATCTGAGCTCAATTGGCGACTGACCTACGATTCAACAGCTAAAGAATATGAGTCATGGGAAAGTCTTATGCTTCAGGGTTTTCACAGATGTGATACTTGGGAACGATTGGATCGGTCTATGCGTTTGGTTCTTGCACTGAGACGTGTGGATGAGGAGGTGACTCGTTGGTGGAATGAGGAGATGCATGGGAAGGACAGCACATATGCAACTTGGGGTAATTTTACTCAATTTCTGCGTGCCTGTTTTCTGTCTCCTCGTCATAGGGTATCTCGTATCAAACCTGTACAGTCAACAACGGTTGTACAGAGGAGTGCTGATGTTGCCAAGAGGGCGCACCTTTGTTCTAAGGAGAGTGCTATGTCTATTCCGCCTCCTGCAATGAGTGTGAAGGCAGTAGTTCCAGTGCAAACGATCAGCGCAGCAGTTACAAAAATTTCTGAAGAGAAGCAATCTGATGTTGATAAGGTTGTTGTGCGCGCTGAAACTGCAGTGGAAAAGGTTGAACCTTTGAGTGGGCTGAATATGCAACTCAAAAGGGTACATGATGAGGCTTGCAAAATAGTTGACAAGTGTCAGCGATGGAATTTATTTCAGACTCAATGCATGATAAAAGGCAAACACTGCAAGCTCATGATTGATGGTGGTAGCTGTACTAATGGCATAAGCAAGGCGATGGTGGCAGCATTGGGGTTGTCCACTTGGCGTATTCCTGAACCTAAGCACCTAGAGTGGTTAAATAGTTGCGGTATGCTGAAGGTTACTCATAAAGTGCGTGTGCCATTTACAGTTGGTGACTATGTTGATGAGGTTGAGTGCGATGTGTTGCCATTGGAGATATGTGGGCTGTTACTTGGTCGTCCATGGCAGTATGATCGCAATGTTAACCATGCTGGGCGAGCAAATACATATTCTTTTGTGCATGATGGTAAGCAGCGGACTTTGAGGCCTATGAGCGATGATCAAATCAAGTCCGATGTGGTGCTGGTGATACACAAGGAGAGGTTGCATAAAGCTGAACCAAAACAGCGGTTAGCTAAGTTGCAGCAAGTGGAGCATGATGCAAGGAGCATTGGTACAGAAATTGATTCAACTATGCATGTAGATGACAAGCCTGTGTTTGTTGGTGACAAGCTAGTTGAAGACAAACCTCTTATTGGGGAGACGAAGGGTATTGCAGCGAGTGTTCCAGTTCGTGTTGACATGGGTGTTCAGACCGATGACAGTGGTGCTGATCGTGTTCCGGTGCATATGGTGCCGCGGGTAGTCAGCCACAGTTTTGTGAGAACACCTCAGAGACGTTTTGTTGGAGCAGCAGTGTGTGTGCATAGAGGCAAGGATGGACGTGTTCGTCAGTTGTGTGGCCCGGGCATTACTACTTTGCAGGGTCGTGCTAAGCAGGTTCATGTTCAGCAGCAAAGAGCTCCATCAAGTGTTGAGAAGAAGAAGGTGGTGGCGCCGAAGTCCAAGCTCATGTGGCGAAGAAACGAGGCGTCAAGTGCTGTGTCAAGTCAAGCAGGCCGAGAGGGAGGATGTGGTGTGGTAGGCAAGCAAGACTTGAAGACGGCGAACATGCGTGGTGCTATTGTTTATATCCAGCCACCTTTTCGAGCAGACCCTCACGCGTTGGGGACAACGCTTTTTGAAGGGGGGAAGATGATACGGGCATGACGGAGGAGGTGAAGCCCAATTTCAGGACTCCACCAAGTTAGATGTATTCGTCGTGTGTTGCTATTTTAAATAATTAGAGTTTTTAATAATTATGAGTTTCGGCTTGGTTTGGGCCTGTCCAACCAAGTCAACATAGGGCCCATTAGTGGGGCGGTACTGTAGCGCGGTCCTGCAGCGTGGTACTGTAGCGCGGTCCGGTAGCGCGGTCCTGTAGCGCGGTACTGTAGCACCCCTCCATATAAGGCTAGGGGCTGCGAGTTAGAAGGGGTTCAGAAAATTAGATTTAAACTACTACGTGTGTTTCTTGGTGAAGCATCCCTCCGGGGACGGCGATGCCGTTTATCAGTTTGTAATAAAGATTGCTGGGGAGGTTCTTGTGTTCATCAAGGATTGTTGTACTTTGGTTGGAGGCGTGGTGATCTTCATCACGTTGCTTGCTGGATTCGTTCCTCTTCTCCAGGTTTGCGTTCATCGTGTAATTGGGAGAATTATTACCTTGGTTGTCTCGCTGTGAAAGATCGGGCAAAACTCTAGGATCGACGGGTTGATCCGTATCAATGTTGCTCAAGTTTTGTTGGTTCTTCGCAATGAAAAGCTTTATGCAAATCTTTCTAAGTGCACTTTTGCCACCAACAAGCTTGTTTTCTTGGGTTTTGTTGTTTCTTCGGATGGGTCGAAGTCGATGAAGCAAAGATACAAGCAATTCGGACTTGGCCTTTTCCGACATCACTTGAGGAGTTGAGACGTTTTCTTGGTTTTGCCAGATTTTATCGCCGTTTCATCAAGGATTTTTCCACAATTGCTTGCCCCCTACATGAACTTACAAAGAAGAATGTACCTTTCATTTGGGGCAATGCACATGATTTTGCTTTCAATGAGCTCAAACGGTTATTAACCGAAGCACCACTCCTTGCCCTTCCGGATTTTTCTAAGACATTTGAGATTGAATGCGATGCAAGCGGATTGGGAATTGGTGGAGTGCTTATGCAAAACGGTAGACCCATCGCATACCATAGTGAGAAACTAGATGGAGCTCGTTTAAACTACCCCATTTATGACAAAGAACTATTTGCTTTGGTTCGTGTTCTAGATGTGTGGCAACACTACCTTCGCCCTAAGGAATTTGTCATACATTCGGACCACGAATCGTTGAAATATTTGAAAAGTCAAACAAATTTGAACAAAAGACATGCTAAGTGGGTTGAGTTCATTGAGTCTTTTACTTTTGTAATAAAATAAAAGAAAGGTAAAGACAATGTGGTCGCGGATGCTCTATCCCGCAAGGCCAACCTACTTACACGTCTTGACATTAGTGTCTTGGGTTTGGATGAGATAAAAGAGCTGTATGCTGCCGATGCTTTCTTTGGTGATATTTTCGCTCAATGCTCGGAGCACAAAGGAATTGGTGATTTCTATTTGCACAAAGGTTTCTTGTTTAAGGCTAACAAACTATGTATATCCGAGTCTTCGCTTCGTTTGGTCCTTTTGAAGGAATCTCATGGAGGACCACTCATGGGTCACTTTGGTCGCGACAAGACCTATGCCATGCTCTCCACCAACTACTATTGGCCTAGAATGAAGCGTGATGTGGAACGCCTAGTTCGACGATGTTCTACATGTGTCAAAGCTAAGTCTACTCTGAACTCTCATGGGTTATACACACCATTGCCTATTCCACATCACCCATGGTCCGATATAGCTATGGATTTTGTCTTAGGCCTCCCACGCACTAAAACAAACAAGGATTCCATCTTTGTCGTCATTGATCGCTTCTCTAAAATGGCACACTTTATACATTGCAACAAGAGCGACGATGCTTCACACATTGCTACTTTGTTTTTCAGGGAAATCGTCCGTCTTCATGGTGTGCCCAAGACCATTGTGTCGGATCGTGACACCAAGTTTGTGAGCTATTTTTGGAAGACTTTGATGGCCAAGATGGGAATCAAGCAACTATTCTCCACCGCATACCACCCTCAAACCGATGGCCAAACCAAAGTGATGAACCGAAGCCTATCTACACTCCTTCGTGTGTTGATCCAGCCCAACTTGAAGAATTGGGAGGAGTGCATCCCACACGCCGAGTTCGCCTACAATCGAGCACTACACCGCGCAACAAGGAAAACACCCTTCGAGGTCGTCTATGGCTCCAACCCCTACAAGGCGCTCGACATGCTACCACTTCCACTCCGTGAGCAAGTTAACATGGACTTCGACAAGCGAGCCGCTTACATGAAGAAGCTCCATGAGGAAACAAGAACTACTCTCGAGAAGCACAACAAAGACCATGCTACGAAGATGAACAAACACAAGCGCGCCATGATATTTGAAGAAGGAGACCTTGTGTGGCTACACCTTCGCAAAGATCGCTTCCCGGATGCAAGGAAGTCCAAGCTTCATCCTCGTGGAGATGGACCCTTCAAGGTTATCAAGCGCATCAACGACAATGCCTACAAGATCGACATCTCCAACTCCAAACACTTGGTCCATGACACCTTCAACGTCGCCGACCTATCTCCATACCTTGGAACATCAAGTGATGAGGATGACCAAGATTCGAGGACGACTCTTTTCCAAGGGGGGGGAGATGATGTAGCCCGACCTACGTCTCCTACAACAAGTGGCCCAATGACAAGAGCAAGAATCAAAGCTTTGACTCTAGCTCTTGTCAATGGGCCATTTGTTGTAGGAGCCATAGGTTGGGCTACATCATCTCCCCTCCCTTGGAAAAGAGTCGTCCTCGACTCTTGGTCATCCTCATCGCTTGATGTTCCAAGGTATGGCGATAGGTCGGCGACGTTGAAGGTGTCATGGACCAAGTGTTTGGAGTTGGAGATGTCGATCTTGTAGGCATTGTCGTTGATGCGCTTGATAACCTTGAAAGGTCCATCTCCACGAGGGTGAAGCTTGGACTTCCTTGCATCCGGAAAGCGATCTTTGCGAAGGTGTAGCCACACAAGGTCTCCTTCTTCAAATATCATGGCGCGCTTGTTTTGTTCATCTTCGTAGCATGGTCTTTGTTGTGCTTCTCAAGCGTGGCTTGTGTCTTCATGGAGCTTCTTCATGTACGCGGCTCGCTTGTCGAAGTCCATGTTAACTTGCTCACGGAGTGGAAGTGGTAGCATGTCGAGCGCGGTGTAGGGGTTGGAGCCATAGACGACCTCGAAGGGTGTTCTCTTTGTTGCGCGGTGTAGTGCTCGATTGTAGGCGAACTCGGCGTGTGGGATGCACTCTTCCCAATTCTTCAAGTTAGGCTTGATCAACACACGAAGGAGTGTAGATAGGCTTCGGTTCACCACTTCGGTTTGGGTTTGAGGGTGGTATGCGGTGGAGAATAGTTGCTTGATTCCCATCTTGGCCATCAAAGTCTTCCAAAAATAGCTCACGAACTTGGTGTCACGATCCGACACAATGGTCTTGGGCACTCCATGAAGACGGACGATTTCCCTGAAAAACAAAGTAGCAATGTGTGAAGCATCGTCGCTCTTGTTGCAAGGTATAAAGTGTGCCATTTTAGAGAAGCGATCAATGACGACAAAGATGGAATCCTTGTTTGTTTTAGTGCGTGGGAGTCCTAAGACAAAATCCATAGCTATATCGGACCATGGGTGATGTGGAATAGGCAATGGTGTGTATAACCATGAGAGTTTAGAGTAGACTTAGCTTTGAGACATGTAGAACATCGTCGAACTAGGCGTTCCACATCACGCTTCATTCTAGGCCAATAGTAGTTGGTGGCGAGCATGGCGTAGGTCTTGTCGCGGCCAAAGTGACCCATGAGTGTTCCTCCATGAGATTCCTTCAAAAGGACCAAACGAAGCGAAGACTCGGGTATACATAGTTTGTTAGCCTTAAACAAGAAACCTTTGTGCAAATAGAAATCACCAATTCCTTTGTGCTCCGAACATTGAGCGAAAATGTCTCCAAAGAAAGCATCGGTAGCATACAACTCTTTAATCTCATCCAAACCCAAGACACTAATGTCAAGACGTGTAAGTAGGTTGGCCTTGCGGGATAGAGCATCCGCGACCACATTGTCTTTACCTTTCTTGTATTTGATTACAAAGTGAAAGACTCAATGAACTCAACCCACTTAGCATGTCTTTTGTTCAAATTTGTTTGACTTTTCAAATATTTCAAGGATTCATGGTCGGAATGAATGACAAATTCCTTAGGACGAAGGTAATGTTGCCACACATCCAAAACACGAACCAAAGCAAATAACTCTTTGTCATAAATGGGGTAATTCAAGCGAGCTCCATCTAGTTTCTCACTATGGTATGCGATGGGTCTACCATTTTGCATAAGCACTCCACCAATGCCCAATCCACTTGCATCGCATTCAATCTCAAATGTCTTAGAGAAATCCGGAAGGGCAAGGAGTGGTGCTTCGGTTAATAACCGTTTGAGCTCATTGAAAGCAAAATCATGTGCATTGCCCCAAATGAAAGGTACATTCTTCTTTGTAAGTTCATGGAGGGGGCAAGCAATTGTGGAAAAATCCTTGATGAAACGGCGGTAAAATCCGGCAAAACCAAGAAAACGTCTCAACTCCTCAAGTGATGTCGGAAAAGGCCAAGTCCGAATTGCTTGTATCTTTGCTTCATCAACTTCACTCCATCCGAAGAAACAACAAAACCCAAGAAAACAAGTTTGTTGGTGGCAAAAGTGCACTTAGAAAGATTTGCATAAAGCTTTTCATTGCGAAGAACCAACAAAACTTGAGCAACATGAGAAGTGTGCTCTTCCAAAGACTTGCTATAATAAGGATGTCGTCAAAGTATACCACAACAAATTTCCAATGAAAGGACGCAAAACATGATTCATGAGACGCATAAAAGTAGAAGGTGCATTGGAAAGACCAAATGGCATGACGAGCCACTCATAAAGACCAAGCTTAGTTTTAAATGCGGTCTTCCATTCATCACCTTCACACATGCGTATTTGGTGATATCCACTTTTAAGATCAATTTTGGAGAATATAGCGGAACCACAAAGCTCATCGAGCATATCATCAAGTCGAGGGATAGGATGGCGATACCGAACGGTGATGGCGTTGATGGGGCGACAATCCATGCAAAGGCGAAGAGTGTTGTCGTGCTTGGGTACCAAGATGACGGGCACGGCACACGGACTCAAGCTCTCGCGGATGTGTCCCATGGCAAGAAGTTCTTGTATTTGCCGCTCGATCTCCTTTGTCTCTTCGGGGTTGGTGCGGTAAGGAGCGCGGTTTGGTAGCGGTGCGCCGGGAACAAGGTCGATGCGGTGCTCGATTCCGCGTAGAGGAGGTAGTCCCGGTGGCACTCTTGAGGGAAACATCTTCAAAGTCCTTCAAAAGAGACAACAAAGAAGGAGGAAGGTTTGTGAAAGTGTTAGTCATAGAAACTTCACCCTTGCATATGAGCACATAGTGGAGGGTGGATGGGTTCTCTCTCAACTCCCTCATCTCTCTTTTGTGGCAAATAGTGTAAGTTTTGTGGGAACTCTCTTTGAAGTGTCACACTCATTTGGCTTGTGGCTCTCACTCACTTTATGGTGGGTCTCTCGCTCACCACTCATCTCACTAGACGAACGATCTTGTTGTGCCCTTGCAATGGTCTTGGCGTTGTCGGCGATGACTTGACTTGGTGTCATGGGACGAAGGACGAAGGTCTTGTCGTTGTTCTTGAAGCTATAGTAGTTTGTCCTTCCATCATGCATAGCACCCTTGTCAAATTGCCATGGACGCCCAAGGAGTAAGTGACAAACGTTCATAGGCACAACATCACAATCAACCGTATCTTCATAGGCTCCAATCTTGAAGGACACTTGCACCATGTGTTGAATCTTGACGGCTCCGGTATCACTCAACCATTGCACATGGTAAGGATGTGGGTGCTTCTTGAACTTCAAGTTGAGCTTATCACAAAGTTCTTTGCTCGCTAGGTTGTGGCAACTTCCACCATCTATGATGACCTTGATGGACTTTCCATTGATTCCCGCTCTTGTGTGAAACAAGTTGCATCTTTGGTCTTCTTCACTTGAACATTGGTGGTTAGAGCTCTTGCCACAACCAAGGAAGGGTTGTTGTCGCCATCACAATATATCTCATTTCTTCTTCTTGAGCACTTTGCATTGTGGCGACCTTGTTCAAAGCATTGTACTCATCTTCACTCATAGATTCATACTCTCCCATGTCATTGATGATCATGACCTTCTTGTTGGTGCACTCAAAAGATTTGTGCCCTTGTCCGCCGCACTTGTAGCATTGCAAAGTCTTGTGCCGGACGAAGATCCTTGAGGCGCCTTGGAGGGGAGGTACTTTCTTGAAAGGTTGAGGCGCTTGAGGTGTCGATGTAGAGACTCTTGGAGGACCTCGAGTGTTCGCTTGAGGAAGAGCTTGTGAAGGTGTAGGAGTTGACGAAGAAGGCTTGTTGGCGTAGAATGCCTTTGTCTTGAGGTATTTGAGCTCTTCAAGCACGTGGCGCTCGGCCTTGGAAGCTTGATGTACTAGCTCTACCAAAGAGGCATATGGTTGGAACTCCACGATCTTCTTGATGGGATAGTTGAGGCCATTCATGAAACGAGCCATGGATTGCTCTTCGTACTCGTTGACATTGGCTCTCATCATGGAGATTTCCATTTCCTTGTAGTACTCGTCAACCGACTTCAAACCTTGCTTCAACTCTTGCAACTTCTTGTATAAGTCTCTAGTGTAATGGCTTGGCACGAAGCGCTTGTACATTGTTTCTTTCATTTCAACCCAAGTGTCAATTGGTTGTTGGTGGTTAGCGACGCGAGCATCTTGTAGTTGTTCCCACCACAAGAGGCATACTCTTCAAACTCCATCGAGGCTAAGGCAACCTTCTTGTTGTCGGAGAAGCGTTGCACGCGGAAGATCTTGTCAACCTTGAGTACCCATGAGAAGTAAGCTTCCGGATCACTTGTGCCGTAGAACTTGGGTATGTCAAAGCGGACGTTGGTCAAGTCATCATAGTTGTCACATGGCCACCACGTGGGAATGCACGTCCACGTCTCCTTCGTTGAGTCCATCACCATTGTGTTGGCTTGACTCGTTATCACTTGACTCGGCGTTGGTGTTGGTGACGATCATGAGGAAGCTCTTGACGAGGCGCATGTTGAGGAGGTAGCTCTTGTTGAGGAACGGGTTGCTCGACATTGTTCGCATTGTCATGGTTTTGATGACGTGGCCTTGGAGGATGACGAGGGTGACGTCCTTGTTCACCAAAGTCATTCGCACCCGGAACGCCATTGTCATTAGCCAATGGGTCATGACGATCACGTTGTGGCGGTGGTGGTGATGGTATGCGTTCGCGACGTTCATCATTTTGGTGAGGTTGTTCTTGATGCGCATTGGCATTGTTCGCGTGAAGATCATGTGGTTGTTCAACGATAGGAGGAGGTCGTTCATGGGCGTCGCGCCTTGGATCATGTTGACGTTCTTGTCGAGGTTCATGACGTCCATGACGTGCTTGTGTCGACCTTGAGGTGCTTCTTGTACGGCTTGAGTGTGAAGAAGCTCGTTGTCGCGCAAGGTTGTTGATAGCTTCGGTCAACCGCTCCATATTTGCTTCGTTAGCATCATGCGGTCGTTGAAGGTGTTCTCTTGATTTTGAAGACGGCGCTCGTAGCGTCCTATGTTATCACGAAGAAAGTGTCGCATGCCACAAGCTCCGATTGTGTGACATAGCCATGATCACCGCGAACTCCACCATGGATTTCCTCATCCGAGCTTGAGCTTCCGTTTGTACTTCCCCTAAACATTTTCTCAAGAACAAGTGAGATGTGCGGTAAGGAAAAACCAAGACAAACTATATCCCAAGTATAATGTGGCTTGAGAGGAGAGTATCCGGTTCTAACACCCAACACACACACTTATGAGGATAGGAAGGTATGAAGTGGCAAACGAAACAAGCAAACCCGCCGACAAGTATATTGTCAAAGGTAGAGAAAATCCACAATGATCAAATTACCAAAGAAACTCCAACCACAAATGATGAAGAAAACACACACAAAAGCGAATGATGGGGTTGGGCGACCAAAGAGCGATGATGAGGTTTGGACCTCTAGGGTGGCCCGATCTTCACGGATTGACGCGGGATGTGGACGAACGCACGCAAGAACACGAGGAACACGAAGAACACCAAGAAGAACGCCCCGACCACAAGAACACACATGATATGGGCATGAAGGAGGAGGTGAAGCCTAATTTTAGGACTCCACCAAACTAGGATATTTGTGTCGTTGTTATTTTTAATAATTAGTTTTTATAATTATGTGAGTTGGGTTTGGGCCTGTCCAACCCAACCAGGCCCGTACTGTAGCTACATCATTCTTTATTGATAACACAGCATCGCCGTCCCCGGAGGGATGCTTCACCAACGAGCTCAAAGTCTATGGACTGTTTTAAATCTAAACTCAAGCTAACCCTAAAACGATGCCTATCAGCTCCTTATATGAGGGCAGCGGTACTGTAGCGGCGCACAGTAGCGGAACGATGTAGCTACAGTACGGGCCTGGTTGGGTTGGACATGCCCAAACCAACTCACATAATTATAAAAACTAATTATTAAAAATAACAACGACACAAATATCCTAGTTTGGTGGAGTCCTAAAATTAGGCTTCACCTCCTCCTTCATGCCCATATCAACACACAAGATACAAGAACCGTTTCCCTTACCGGTCGGTCCAACCGGCCCAGTAGAATCCACACGAAGGTGGGAGATCGGCAAGTAGATACAAGAAGGGATCTTGGAGGTTGTTTCTCCCACGGTCAACCAAACCGATCCAATAAAGTCACCCGAGGATGAAAGATTGGCAAGTAGTCAAACTACAAGTAGAGGTCTTGAATCCATGAAGGGATCTTCTCCACAAGAGGAGGAACCATCCCCACAAGGGGGAGGAAGGAGACCTTTGAGAAAGAGTCTAGCTCTACTCTAATCTCAAAACCAAGTCTCACCAGATCTGAGATGGGGAACTCCTATTTATAGTGTTGACCCAACGGGGGTAGGTGGGGAAGGGATGAGGGCCTTCAACCCGGCTGGATCCCGCAGCGGCGGTACTACCGCTGGGTTAGGCGGTAGTACCGCTGGTGCGGGTTGACTTCGATTCTTCCCACCTCGATGGTACCGGTTGGTACCGCTGCAGCGGTACCAGTTGGTACCGGACATGCGCTTCAGACGCTGCTTCTGGTGGCAGCAGCAGCGGTAGCGGGGACGGTAGCTCTCTGGCGGTAGTACCGCTCAACCCAACGGTACTACCGCCGCCTGGGTCTTTTCTCCTCTTCCTTCTTCTCTTCCAAGCCACCGTCTTGTCGGGCTTCTTTCCTCTCGCACCTTGGCCATCTTCTCGTGGAGTCGTACTCGTCATGACTAGCAATACAAAGTGACGATGGTCAAGTAGTATACCATTCCAAAGTATCATATCGAGGTTCACATAGATGAAGGAGTTCACCTTTGAGTTCGGAGATGACTTGGGATATGTTGGGTTGCTTAGGGCAGGTTGCACTACATCATCTCCCCTCCCTTTAAACAGAGTCGTCCTCGACTCTTGCTCTTCATCACCATGTAAAGGGGGTAGATCTGTTGTCGAAGAATTGGAATTCACCATGCCTACAAACACTAAAGACCAAGCAAACCATGTGTGTGCAATAAAGAGGAGCATATCAACAATGACATGTCCATTCTTTGTCATAGCACCGTTAGCACAACACAAAAATATGAAGAGGTAGTGCAAGTGCAAGGTCAAAGTGCAAGCAATCCAATGCAACATCTTCAAAATGTGAGAACAGAAAAACTCCATAAAAATATGAGGATGCCATCTAGGTATCTCATCTTGAACCATATGATCGTTATTGCACACAAGGCATTGGAAGGGACAATTTGTCATCAACCTTGATGCAACAAGAGGAGGATTTGGCAAAAACACACAATGTAGATTGTCCAAAATATCATCATGGTGGCAAACAAAGCACATGAAAGAGCAAGTTTTCAACATATTTGTTGCAACACCAAATTGGTAGAAACCAATAAACTCATGACAAGACATGCATAAAATGTCATTATTGTTGCAAACAAGCCATTGGAAAGAACAATTGTTCATCATTTTTGTTGCAACACATAAATCATCCATGTTAAAGATCAAGTAACATGTTTGTCACAGGGGAGACCAAAAGCATCAACATGATTGCAAACAAACCATAAGCAAGAGAAATTGTTCAACTTGTTTGATGCAAAACATGGAAAGGGCATTAGAGCCGGGTTCGATCCACAACTCAAGTGTATGCTCTCAAGAGCTCGTTTTGTCAACTCATGCTCAATTGAGGTTGACATTATGAAGCGGTTACCGGCACACACAAGACAACATATGAAGAAGTTATGTGCACGGTATATGAACACATCATCCATCATGAAGTGTCTCTTCATTTGCACATCACCAACCACACAAAAATCAATTGGAAAATATGACATATGTGGATAGTCACTATGCAAAGTGAAGAATGGAACAAGGTCCAGAAGAGAGAACGAAACATCTCCAAAATGTGAGAAAGCTATGGGGGCAATCTCATTATCAAGCATTTCAACATTATTGCAAGCAACACATGTGAAAGAGAAATTGTTCAACATGTTGCATGCAACAACGGGAGAAAAATGGAAACATTCATAACACGGCATGCTCATGGCAAAATCATCACAAATAGGTGATTCCACATGATCAACATTGGTTTCAAACAAAGTATCACATGGGAATAAGAACGAATCATATGTGACATCAATAGAATCATCCATAGCATGCAAGCAATCATAGTTCATCATGTCCACTAGCGGGAACATGGTCACATCAACACCCATACCTTTGTAGTCCCGCTCATGTGAAGTAGGTGTTGAAGTAGTAGGGGCTTCCATGTAGCCGACTTGTTCATCTTGAAGTAGACATGGGGTGGCATCATCATCATCCTCCATGTACATCTTCTCCATTTGAGGCACCGGCATGTCGAGGAGTGACGTTTCATCATCCATGGAACCTAGCACACAATGAGAAAACACACTAGAGGTAGAGGTTAAGTTGTTAGAAATCGAAATGGCCTCACAAGACCTATCAACTACCTCTCGCAACTCAAGTGGTGTATCGCTCATTCCCTCAAAGTGAAAGCACTCAAACTCACATATGGTGGAGGCACTCAACTCACTCTCACTCTCACACAAGTGGGCTAAGTGGATCTCATTCTCACATGGGATTGGTACCATCTCATAACTCAAGCTCATAGGGATAGGCTCGGTTTCCTCATCTCCATACGCCTCCAAGGTTGAAGGGAAACTCCCATGCTCAACCTCCTCAACCATCTCGCCTCCATAGGTCAATGCCATATCGTAGGTATCATCACTCGACTCCTTTGCGGAAGGGAAAATCCCATGCTCCGCATCATCACTTGACTCCATTGCCGAAGGGAACATCCCATGCTCGGCATCATCACTTGACCTATGGTCATAGGTGATAGCATCATCCATGCTCGCCTCCTTGGTCGAAGGGAAAATCCCATGCTCGACCGTCTCCTCACCATCTTGGTCACCGTCTTGTTCACCAACTTGGCATTCCCACATCATGTGACCTCTTCTATTGCATAGTGGGCACAAGAGATTGGGACATTCTCGTGGATCATGGTCTCGGCCTTGGCAATTGTCGCATGTGAGGTCTTCATCTTCCCATATAGGGGCCATTGTGGTGGTGGCACTAGGAGTAGACACCATGTCATGTGAGGGGCTTGAGAAGGGCGCCCATGTAGTGGTAGCACTTGGTGTAGATTCCATATGAAGAGAAGTGCTTGAGAAAGGCGCCAAAGGAGAAGTGGCCTCACGTTTGTGACCATGTTTCTTCCGGCGTCGACGTTGGAATTTCTCGAAGAAGTTGTCGATGCCGGCCATGATCTCATCAAACATGGAACTTGTAGGTCTTGTTGGCGCCGATGTAGTGTTAGCAAGAAGGGATACCATAGGTTGTGCCTTTGTCGCCGTCTTCTTCTCACGTCGACTTTGGCGCTCTTGAGTTGTAGGGTGTCGCTGAAAGTCATTTGGATGCTTCTCCTCATGTAGACGTCGGCGTGCTTGTTGCCTTGGTGACCTTGACTTGGAGCTCCCACTCGAACTTGGTGATATGTTCCGAAGCTTGGAGAGTGAAGAGATGTCGTCTTGGAGCTTGGACAAGTTGTGGTCGACCTTGGCATTTTTCTTGTGGCGCCGTGATGAGCTAGATGGGCCTTGACTTGGCTTGGCCTTGCCGATGCACTTCTTTGGGCGCCGGCTTGTTGTTGAAGTAGAATGCCGATGCTTGTCGCTCTTGGCGATGTCCTTGTCATGGCGCCTTTGTGAAGTTGATGGAGATTTGTGACACTTGCCACATTTTGTAATGTCCGTCTCATGGCGCCTTCTTGAATGATATGGAGCTCTAAAGGATGAGTGCATGGTGGTTTTGTAGGAACACCGTGGAGCTCCAAAGGATGAACTCATGGTGGCCTTCTTGTTGCTCAATCTTGAGCTTGAACCATAATGGGTTGTGCCATGACGCTTGGTGGTGCCGCTCTTGGACATGGTGGTCATGGGGGTCCTCTCCTCTTGCATGTTGTCGAAGTCACCGTACATGCTACAAGAGTAGTAGTCGTAGACGTTCTCCACCATGTCATCGGAGTGGTAGTCGTAGTAGTGGCGCTCCACCCTGTCATTGTAGTCGATGTTGGTACCATGTGATGAGGCATGTGAAGACACTTGCGCCTCATTGTCGTTGGAGCTCATGTAGTCGGAGTCGTGGTAGATTCGCACGTACTTGGAGTCGATACCATATGATGAAGGTTGCTTGACGTCTTGGTACCGCTCCTTGTCGTGGACGCTCGAATAGTCGGAGTCGTAGTCGGAGTAGTAGTAGCGAAAGTCTTGGTGATGATCCATCATGTCATGGGGGTCATTGTCGGTGTAGTTGTCGTAGTAGTCCCCCATGTCCTCAAAGTTTGAGGCATCATAGTCCATGCGACTCATCGTGTAGTCCTCCTCATAGGCTCCATAGTTGCATTCGCTCTCCCTAGACATGTCAACTCAAAAAGACAAGTGTATATATGTGTAGTGGAAAGGAACTAGAACACAACCTCTCACCTTGTAGATAGTATTGGACGTCGTGGACAACCAAGGGAAACGATCACAAAGTAAAATGATTGTGTTCAAGTATCCAAAGCAAACTCAAAAACACACACGGCTTAAAAGTTGAGAGGAAGGTATGGTAGGTGGAAAGCAAATTGAACCAACCGAAACCAAGATATTGTCAAAGCAAGTAGAGAACCACGATGATCACAAAGCAAAACAAGTCAATTTCAAAAGATAGGAAACACACGCGCGGAGAGATAAATGGGACTCGTGCAACCAAGAAGTGAGCTAATGAACCATATGATCATAGCGAAGACTATAAGCTCGTGTTGCACAAGTACAAGGAGAGCTACTAGCTTGATTGCAATTTATTTGGTAGGCTACAAGATTTGCACAACAATGCACCACCTACTAGATGTTCTTCGAGCTTGCGCTTTCCTACAAGATATGGCAAGTGGTGCTTCTTTTCTCTTTTCTCTTTTGCTTCTTTTCTATTTTGCACACCCACTTCTTTGATGCCACAACAAGATATATGATATATGATAACTAGCGCATGCAATTTTGCTCGGAAACTACACGGTGCAAATGTGCAAAGCCCAAGCAATCATCAAGAGCTAGCCTCAATAGGACAAGATAAACACAATGGTATGATGGCTATCAAAGGAATGGCAAGGGGGAAAAGATTCGTGATGTTTATACCTGTCATCGACGATCTTCACCCATTGATGTAGAAGCTTCGTGCTTGCCCACGAATTTTGGTGGTGGTAGATGATGGATCAACCATGTTGGTGACGACGGCCTTGTCCGTGGCCAAAGAACACAAAAAACGGAGTCCGGAAGTGAAAGATATGGCCAAAACAAATTTGAAAATTTCAGTTTTCTGGCGGTACCGCTTAACCCAGCGGTAGTACCGCTGGTGGTACCGCTCGAGCGGTCCGAAGGGCAGTTCTGGCGGTACTGCCGGCGGTAGTACCGCCGGGGGTCGCTGGACACGCCCGAGAACGCGATTTTTCGCGATTTTGGCGGAAATTCTCACCGAAAAACCTCAAATCGAAGGGGCAAATGATGAAATTAGGCCATGGGAACGCAAAGGAAGGTAAATCAACTCGTATAGCAATAGATCTATGGATCAAAACCTGCCAAAACGCACTCAAATCTCAGATCGATCCAAAAGCAATTTGGGGCTATTTTTGGTGGAAATTTTCGAATTTCTCAAAATCAAAGAAAAATTTGGGGGATTTGTGGGGGAAACAAAGTCAAATCCGTGGCAACCATGTTCTGATACCAAATGATGAGGTTTGGACCTCTAGGGTGGCCCGATCTTCACGGATTGATGTGGGATGTGGACGAACGCACGCAAGAACACGAGGAACACCAAGAACACCAAGAAGAACGCCCCGAACACAAGAACACACACAAGATACAAGAACCGTTTCCCTTACCAGTCGGTCCAACCGGCCCAATAGAATCCACACGAAGGTGGGAGATCGGCAAGTAGATACAAGAAGGGATCTTGGAGGTTGTTTCTCTCACGGTCAACCAAACCGATCCAATAAAGTCACCCGAGGATGAAAGATTGGCAAGTAGTCAAACTACAAGTAGAGGTCTTGAATCCATGAAGGGATCTTCTCCACAAGAGGAGGAACCATCCCCACAAGGGGGAGGAAGGAGACCTTTGAGAAGAAGGAGTCCAGCTCTACTCTAATCTCGAAACCAAGTCTCACCAGATCTGAGATGGGGAACTCCTATTTATAGTGTTGACCCAACGGGCGTAGGTGGGGAAGGGATGAGGGCCTTCAACCCGGCTGGATCCCGCAGTGGCGGTAGTACCGCTGGTGCGGATTGACTTCGATTCTTTCCACCTCGACGGTACCGGTTGGTAGCGCTGCAGCGGTACCAGTTGGTACCAAACATGCGCTTCAGACGCTGCTTCTGGCGGAAGCAGCAGCGGTAGCAGGGACGGTAGCTCTCTGGCGGTAGTACCGCTTAACCCAGCGGTACTACCGCCGCCTGGGTCTTTTCTCCTGTTCCTTCTTCTCTTCCAAGCCATCGTCTTGTCGGGCTTCTTTCCTCTCGCACCTTGGCCATCTTCTCGTGGCGTCGTACTCGTCACGACTAGCAATACAAAGTGACGATGGTCAAGTAGTATACCATTCCAAAGTGTCATATCGAGGTTCACATAGAGGAAGGAGTTCACCTTTGTGTTCGGAGATGACTTGGGATATGTTGGGTTGCTTAGGGCAGGTTGCACTACATCAGGCGAGCACTCGAAGATTGACAACCTAACGAAGACTACGTGCTCAAATGTCACCCAACACAAGATGGACGCTAGCTCAATTGCTTTTGAGTGGGCAACGGATTTGCACAAGAGTTAACACTCACACTCACTTTGGCGGTCTTAGCTTTGTCGCAACCTATAAGAGATGATACTTTGCACCACTTGATTCTTTTCTTTTCTCTTTTTTTCTGATTTTTTGCTTTTTTGATGTAGTGCAACCTACCCTAAGTACTCCAACACTCCACAAGTCAACATGGACATCAAAGGTGAACTCCTTCCTCTATGTGAACCTCGATATGACACTTTGGAATGGTATACTACTTGACCATCGTCACTTTGTATTGCTAGTCATGACGAGTACGAGACCATGGGAAGATGGACAAGGCGTGAGAGGAAGTGAGCCGGACAAGACGGTGGCTTGGAAGAGGAGAAGGAAGAGAAGCCGCAGCTTCTGCAGCGGTACTACTGCCCGCCGAGCGGTACGACCGCTGAGTCCCAGGAGCGGTACTACCGCTAGCGCTACCGCCACCGCTACCGTGCCGCGCCAAATGCTCTCTGGATCGCCAGCGGTACCGGCCGGTACCTGCCTCGTACTACCGCTGGAGAACTTCAATATTATTCGTGAGAGTCCACTGGTACTACAGCTGGAGCAGCGGTACTACCGCCACCTGACCTGGAACGGTACTACCGCTGCCTGCGTGCAGAAGCAGGGAATATTCCCTTGTATCCCTCTCCCACCTACTCGTTTGGGTCAAACCTATATATAGGCACCTACCCCCTCCAGATCTAGATAGACTATGTTTTGAGATTAGAGTATAGCTAGACTCCTTCTCAAAGGTCTCCTTCCTCCCCCTTGTGGGGATGGTTCCTCCTCTTGTGGAGAAGATCCCTTCGTGGATTCAAGACCTCTACTTGTAGTTTGACTACTTGCCAATCTTTCATCCTCGGGTGACTTTATTGGATCGGTTTGGTTGACCGTGAGAGAAACAACCTCCAAGATCCCTTCTTGTATCTACTTGCCGATCTCCCACCTTCGTGTGGATTCTATTGGGCCGGTTGGACCGACCGGTAAGGGAAACGGTTCTTGTATCTTGTGTGTGTTCTTGGTGTTCTTCATCGCGTTCTTCGTGTTCTTGCGTGCGTTCGTCCACATACCGCGTCAATCTGTGAAGATCGGGCCACCCTAGAGGTCCAATCCTCATCATATGGTATCAGAGCATGGTTGCCACGGATTTGACTTTGTTTCCCCCACAAATCCCCCAAATTTTTCTATGATTTTGAGAAATTCGAAAATTTCCACCAAAAAGATCCCCAAATTGCTTTTGGATCGATCTGAGATTTGAGTGCGTTTTGGCAGGTTTTGATCCATGGATCTATTGCTAAACTTGTTGATCTACCTTCCTTTGCGTTCCCATAGTCTAATTCCATCATTTGCCCTCCGATTTGCTGTTTTGAGCTCCGTTTTTCCGCCCAAAATCACGAAATTTCCGTCTCGGGTGCAGTTTCTGGAGATAGCGGTACTACCTCTGGCCTATCGGTACTACCGCCAGGACCTGGAACAGACACGAAAACAGCATTTCAGCGCCACGGTTTTGGCCATATCTTTTGCATTCAGACTCCGTTTTTGGTGTTCTTTGGCTCGTTTCGAAGCTACGATCAAGGCCTTCGTCACCATTGCGGAAGATCCATCATCCACCACCACCAAAATCCATGGGCAAGCACGAAGCTTCTACAACAAAGGGTGAAGAACATCGACGAAAGGTATAACATTGCCAATCTTTACCCCTTGCCATTCCTTTGATAGCCACACTATATCTTTGAGATTACCATGTCCTATTGAGGCTAACTCTTGATGATTGCTTGGGCTTTGCACATTTGCACCGTGTAGTTTCCGAGCAAAAGTTGTGTGCTAGTTCATATATCATATATGTTGTTGTTGGCATCAAAAAGAAGTGAGTGTGCAAAATAGAAAAGAATCAAAAGAGAAAAGAAGCAAAAAGTGCCAAATCAAAAGAAAGAAAAAGAAAAGAAAGAAACACCACTTGCCATATCTTGTAGGAAGCGCGCAAGCTCGATGAACATCTAGGAGGTGGTGCATTGTTGTGCAAATCTTGTAGCCCACCAAATAATTTGCAATCGAGCTAATGGCTCTCCTTGTACTTGTGCGTCACGAGCTTATAGTCTTCGCTAGGATCATATGGTTCGTTAGCTCACTTCTTGGTTACACGAGTCCCATTTATCTTTCCGCGCGTGTGTTTCCTTGAACTACATTCCTATCTTTTGAGATTGACTTGTATTGGCTTTGTGATCATCGTGGTTCTCTACTTGGAAAACAAAACTTGAGCAACATGAGAAGTATGCTCTTCCAAAGATTTGCTATAAATAAGGATGTCGTCACAGTATACCACAACAAATTTCCCAATGAAAGGACGTAAAACATGATTCATGAGACGCATAAAAGTAGAAGGTGCATTGGAAAGACCAAATGGCATGACGAGCAACTCATCTCTACTACTATTAAACAAGCAGACATTATCTTTCTTATGGCCACCCAACAAAACGTACCTAGCCTGATTAGTACCATCAGATTATCCCACCAAATCACATTTAACAGTCAGGATTAATCTAATCTGATATCGATTGTACCTGTAGCAATTAACATTGGCGGACGAATACTCTGCCGAACCAAAATTTCCGCGTCTCGCAGCCCGCCCGCGGTCGCACTCTTGGACAATGGACTGCAGGTTTCCGTGATTACCGCAATCGCATCAGCATTTCCTTCCAAGATTCGCCTCATCATTTCCTCCCGAGAAGACCCCTCCAAGATCGCTGCGTTTGGGGCGCGTTTGTTTTGTGGGCGGCTGGGACGAGGCATGATTTGGTGTTTTCGGGTCGTTGCTGCTCCTCCGGGATCGCCACGCACACACGCACGGCTGGGCACGGAACGGCCGAACCATTGCCGCTGCTTCCTCCTCCAGGTGCGCACATTGCCCCTCTCGCGTTCTTCAACCTGACTTGCAGGTCGTGTCCCAGACGACTCCCAGTGCGCTGCCATCCATGGCTGGCCCTAGCTCCTAGGCCATCCAACTCTGCGCCCATCTCTATCACAAAGACCTGATCTGCTCTAACGCCTTTTTTTCTCCACGCGGATTTGGTTTTGATAATAGACTCTATGTCTATTTCCTGATATGCTTTCTGTAAAATAGGCGTCTGTTTCATGTCCAATGGTGGAGGATGCGCATCAAACCCATGGTACCAAGTCTGTTCATGCAAATTTCATCGCAAAACATATACTTGGCCTGCTCTCCATGGTATCCCATCTCTCTACATGGTTTTCAGGAACAATACTGAGAGATGACATCGGATAGATTATTAGACACTAGAAGAGGAAAGAGGTTTGTTCTGTAATCAAGACTTATTCAGCACTGATTGCTACTGATGTAAGCACCCACCACGCTGTTCAAGAAAGGGTTGCTGAGATAAAACGTTAAGTTGAGTTATTATTAGCCCAGTAGTTTTATGCAGAACAGAGAATTCTCCATTTGAATATGTTTTTTGTGGGAAATGAATATGGTCGTGTAGTCCTATAATATTCTCCATTTCCAGTTTCCAGATTTCAAAGGAGAGGCAGCAGAAAAAGATATTGGGTAGAGCATTGCAAGGTAAAGAGGGGCAGTTCCAATCGGTCAAACTACATGATATTATAATCTGGCGTGACCGCTAAACCCAGGTCAGTGCTCAAACAATTTTAGGCGATTGACAAGAAGTTAAGAAATCTACCCTGTCTATAATCATATTGTGCAAGATTTTTTTCAATTTCCAATATCTCAATGTTGCAGTTTGTTGTCCTTCTATAAAAGACACTCTTTAGTATTTTCTTACTACATTTTAGGTTTCTCAGACAGCTATGCATGGTGCTAAAGCCGGTATCTGGAGTAAGAATAGGAGATTCGGATGCTTAGTCTGAAGGTTGCATTTATTAGTCGAGATCTCGATCGGTCTGTACAACAGAGACTATATTTTTATCTCTTTTCTTTCTTATTTTGCCTGTCAGTCCAGCTGCCGTAGAACCAAGCCACTGTCATTTTGATTCCAATGAGTAATGCAGTAGGTATCAAAATGATCTGATATGTGATAGTTATCGGTATTTGGTTGTTTTGGGGTGCATGTTACATGTTCTAAACTTCTGTAGTTTCTTGGAAATAATTACGTCACTTGTTATCATTCTTCGAATTTAGAGGATGCATGATATTAGCGGGAGGATGGACGAGAACTTGCAGGTAGAGAGTATTGTCAGGTAGAAGGCCAACATATTGCAACATTAGTTCTCGATTTCATCATCGGAAGATGAACATGACGTGATTTTTTCTTCTTCTTTATATTGAAATCGCCAAAATGTATATTACAGATTAACCATCCAGTACCATGGATGCTGTGAGACAAAGCATATAAAGTCCATCCGGTGCCATGGTTGAAGGTGACGAGTTGCATGCATGCTATTGAATCTATGTTTTTGTACTGCATTGAAAGTTTGAAACACACTGTTTTGTTCTGAAATGGTGGGATTTTTTTTACTGGTGATCACATCTACGAACGGCTTGAAAGTTTAACAAATGAATCACAATTTTTGACTTGTCAGCTTAACAATACTGAAGCCTAAACATAACGAGGTTAGGGAGGTGTAATAGTCAACCATGAGCCCATGAGTTCATTGTGTTCATGAAAGGGGTGCCAAATTAACTGAACTAAGAGTAAGTGACACACTATACGTCTATATACCACATATACTCTCTATTGTGTATGTAAAAACTAAAAAAGGTCATTGAATTGAACCATATATAAGATGTGTATTGTCGAGACGTGCGTGCACGTGCAAGGCCACTAGTAAAGACCAAGCTTAGTTTTAAATGCGGTCTTCCATTCATCACCTTCACACATGCGTATTTGGTGATATCCACTTTTAAGATCAATTTTGGAGAATATAGCGGAACCACAAAGCTCATCAAGCATGTCATCAAGTCGAGGGATAGGATGGCGATACCGAACGGTTATGGCGTTGATGGGGCGACAATCCATGCAAAGGCGAAGAGTGTTGTCGTGCTTGGGTACCAAGATGACGGGCACGGCGCACGGACTCAAGCTCTCGCGGATATGTCCCATGGCAAGAAGTTCTTGTATTTGCCGCTCGATCTCCTTTGTCTCTCGGGGTTGGTGCGGTAAGGAGCGCGGTTTGGTAGCGGTGCGCCGGGAACAAGGTCGATGCGGTGCTCGATTCGCGTAGAGGAGGTAGTCCCGGTGGCACGTCTTGAGGGAAGACATCTTCAAAGTCCTTCAAAAGAGACAACAAAGAAGGAGGAAGGTTTGTGAAAGTGTTAGTCATAGAAACTTCACCCTTGCATATGAGCACATAGTGGAGGGTGGATGGGTTTTCTCTCAACTCCCTTATCACTCTTTTGGTGGCACATAGTGTAAGTTTTGTGGGAACTCTCTTTGAAGTGTCACTCTCATTTGGCTTGTGGCTCTCACTCACTTTATGGTGGGTCTCTCGCTCACCACTCATCTCACTGACGAACGATCTTGTTGTGCCCTTGCAATAGTCTTGGCGTTGTCGGCGATGACTTGACTTGGTGTCATGGGACGAAGGACGAAGGTCTTGTCGTTGTTCTTGAAGCTATAGTAGTTTGTCCGTCCATCATGCATAGCACCCTTGTCAAATTGCCATGGACGCCCAAGGAGTAAGTGACAAACGTTCATAGGCACAACATCACAATCAACCGTATCTTCATAGGCTCCAATCTTGAAGGACACTTGCACCATGTGTTGAATCTTGACGGCTCCGGTATCACTCAACCATTGCACATGGTAAGGATGTGGGTGCTTCTTGAACTTCAAGTTGAGCTTATCACAAAGTTCTTTGCTCGCTAGGTTGTGGCAACTTCCACCATCTATGATGACCTTGATGGACTTTCCATTGATTCCCGCTCTTGTTGAAACAAGTTGCATCTTTGGTCTTCTTCTACTTGAACATTGGTTTAGGCTCTTGCCACAACCAAGGAAGGGTTGTTGTCGCCATCACAATATATCTCTTTCTTCTTCTTGAGCACTTTGCATTGTGGCGACCTTGTTCAAAGCATTGTACTCATCTTCACTCATAGATTCATACTCTCCCATGTCATTGATGATCATGACCTTCTTGTTGGTGCACTCAAAAGATTTGTGCCCTTGTCCGCCGCACTTGTAGCATTGCAAGAGTCTTGTGCCGGACGAAGATCCTTGAGGCGCCTTGGAAGGGAGGTACTTTCTTGAAAGGTTGAGGCGCTTGAGGTGTCGATGAAGAGACTCTTGGAGGACCTCGAGTGTTCGCTTGAGGAAGAGCTTGTGAAGGTGTAGGAGTTGACGAAGAAGGCTTGTTGGCGTAGAATGCCTTTGTCTTGAGGTATTTGAGCTCTTCAAGCACGTGGCGCTCGGCCTTGGAAGCTTGATGTACTAGCTCTACCAAAGAGGCATATGGTTGGAACTCCACGATCTTCTTGATTGGATAGTTGAGGCCATTCATGAAACGAGCCATGGATTGCTCTTCGTACTCGTTGACATTGGCTCTCATCATGGAGATTTCCATTCCTTGTAGTACTCGTCAACCGACTTCAAACCTTGCTTCAACTCTTGCAACTTCTTGTATAAGTCTCTAGTGTAATGGCTTGGCACGAAGCGCTTGTACATTGTTTCTTTCATTTCAACCCAAGTGTCAATTGGTTGTTGGTGGTTAGCGACGCGAGCATCTTGTAGTTGTTCCCACCACAAGAGGGCATACTCTTCAAACTCCATCGAGGCTAAGGCAACCTTCTTTTGTCGGAGAAGCGTTGCACACGGAAGATCTTGTCAACCTTGAGTACCCATGAGAAGTAAGCTTCCGGATCACTTGTGCCGTAGAACTTGGGTATGTCAAAGCGGACGTTGGTCAAGTCATCATAGTTGTCACGGTGGCCACCACGTGGGAATGCACGTCCACGTCTCCTTCGGTTGAGTCCATCACCATTGTGTTGGCTTGACTCGTTATCACTTGACTCGGAACGTTGGTGTTGGTGACGATCATGAGGAAGCTCTTGACGAGGCGCATGTTGAGGAGGTAGCTCTTGTTGAGGAACGGGTTGCTCGACATTGTTCGCATTGTCATGGTTTTGATGACGTGGCCTTGGAGGATGACGAGGGTGACGTCCTTGTTCACCAAAGTCATTCGCACCCGGAACGCCATTGTCATTAGCCAATGGGTCATGACGATCACGTTGTGGCGGTGGTGGTGATGGTATGCGTTCGCGATGTTCATCATTTTGGTGAGGTTGTTCTTGATGCGCATTGGCATTGTTCGCGTGAAGATCATGTGGTTGTTCAACGATGGAGGAGGTCGTTCATGGGCGTCGCGCCTTGGATCATGTTGACGTTCTTGTCGAGGTTCATGACGTCCATGACGTGCTTGTGTCGACCTTGAGGTGCTTCTTGTACGGCTTGAGTGTGAAGAAGCTCGTTGTCGCGCAAGGTTGTTGATAGCTTCGGTCAACCGCTCCATATTTGCTTCGTTAGCACTCATGCGGTCGTTGAAGGTGTTCTCTTGATTTTGAAGACGGCGCTCGTAGCGTCCTAGGTTATCACGAAGAAAGTGTCGCATGCCACAAGCTCCGATTGTGTGACATAGCCATGATCACCGCGAACTCCACCATGGATTTCCTCATCCGAGCTTGAGCTTCCGTTTGTACTTCCCCTAAACATTTTCTAAGAACAAGTGAGATGTGCGGTAAGGAAAAACCAAGACAAACTATATCCCAAGTATAATGTGGCTTGAGAGGAGAGTATCCGGTTCTAACACCCAACACACACACTTATGAGGATAGGAAGGTATGAAGTGGCAAACGAAACAAGCAAACCCGCCGACAAGTATATTGTCAAAGTAGAGAAAATCCACGATGATCAAATTACCAAAGAAACTCCAACCACAAATGATGAGGTTTGGACCTCTAGGGTGGCCCGATCTTCACGGATTGAGGCGTACGGGACGAACGCACGCAAGAACGCGAGGAACACGAAGAACACCAAGAAGAACGCCCGAACACAAGAACACACACAAGATACAAGAACCGTTTCCCTTACCGGTCGGTCCAACCGGCCCAATAGAATCCACACGAAGGTGGGAGATCGGCAAGTAGATACAAGAAGGGATCTTGGAGGTTGTTTCTCTCACGGTCAACCAAACCGATCCAATATAGTCACCCGAGGATGAAAGATTGGCAAGTAGTCAAACTACAAGTAGAGGCCTTGAATCCACGAAGGGATCTTCTGCACAAGAGGAGGAACCATCCCCACAAGGGGAGGAAGGAGACCTTTAAGAAGAAGGAGTCTAGCTCTACTCTAATCTCAAAACATAGTCTATCCCGATCTGAGATGGGGAACTTCTATTTATAATGTTTACCCAAAGGGGGTAGGTGGGGAAGGATAAGTGATGTAGTGCATCCTTCGCACTTAACTCCAACACCATCAAATGGCCCAATGACAAGAGCAAGAATCAAAGCTATACATGCTAAGGTGAATTCACTCTTATCTATGTGTGATATCGACACTCCTTTGAATGATTTGCTACTTCATTCCGATACCTTGTGTGTGCTCAGCTATGGTGGGCCTGAAGACCCCTATGAAGATGGCCAAGAGGCGACGCAAGAAGATGGACAAGAGTCGAACCAATACGATGAAGAAGAAGAAAAGGAGGGAGAAGAAACCCCAGGTGGCGGTACTACCGCTGGGTCAAGCGGTACTACCGCCCCTGGCCCAGTCAGCACGTCCACGCCCCACGCCGGCGGTACCGGCAGCGGTACCGACCGGTACCAGCGACGTGGGATGGCGAAACTCCCGCGCCAGCGGTACTCCTCGCCACCGCCCCGCGCTACCGCCAAAACAGACCTTCGGGGGCTTCTTCCGGTACCGGTCGCGGCAGCTGCAGCGGTACCAACTGGTACCGGCGCGGTGGGAAGCAGAGGCGCCTGACCCGCGCCCGCGGTAGCACCGGCTAAGCCAGCGGTACTACCGCCAGTGCGGGAACTTCTCCACCAGATCTGCTGTGCAACCTTATCCTTTCGTCCTCCTAGTTGATTGGACTATTTAAGGCACCCCTTGGATTAGATCTAGGGTTAGACTATGATTTGAGAACTAAAGTAGAGCTAGACTCCTTCTTCTCAAAGGTCTCTTTCCTCCTATGGAGATGAACCAGGACCTCCACATGTGGAGATGAACCAAGGCCTCCTCTTGAGGAGAAGATCCCTGCGTGGATATCAAGGCTCCACTTGTAGTTGCGATTACTTGCTAATCTTCCATCTTTAGGTGGCTAGGTTGGATTGGTTGGATTGACCAATTGGACAGACAATCCTAAGAGTAAGGTGTGCTTGGGAGAGGAGGATTGGGGGCTGCCCTTGGGGAATTGTTACCAATCGAGTCTTGCCGGGTGCTACTTGCTATTTACCCTTTGTGTTGCGTTTTCCCCTCTTTTGGTGTTCCTCGTTCTTCGTGTGTTCTTCGTGTTCTTCATCCCCTCCGCACAAATCCGTGAAAATCTGGACCTACCCGCATCATATGGTATCAGAGCCAGGTTGACACGGATTTGTTTTGTGTTTCCACCAAAATCCACCAAATTTTTCTTCGTTTTTGAGAAATTCGAAAATTTCCACCAAAAATAGCCTTGCCTTGATTCGAGCCGATATGTTGATTTGTTGCGTTTTTGGTAGTTTTTGTCCATGGATCTGTTGTTTTAGGACCCCCTCCAAATTTGTTTGCGTTCCCTAGACTCAATTTTGCCATTTCCCCACGGATTCGAGGAAGTTTTGGAGCCCAAAATCGCACAAAATTCGAGCAGAAAAGTTGACAGCGGTACTACCGCCAGCTTAAGCGGTACTACCGCCAGGGGCAATTTTTTTTTTCAGAACTTTTTCTTTTCCTCGGTTCGTTTTGGCAATTCTCCTTTGTTGTTTGGGTCCTTCGCTGGTGTGTTCCACACGTCTACGATATCGACAAGCTTCCGCAGCGACTTCATCAACGCCAAGTGACGACGCCGCCAAGGACTCGACATTCCCCCACCATCTTTTCCGTTGTGAGCCCTTCTTCCTTTCGCGAAACTAGACCTATTGGACTAGCTCGGTGATATTGCGAGGCATTGCACGTGTTGAATGTTTGTCTTCAAAGTATTGGCGAGTGTGTATCGTTAGAGAGCTTGGCACTAGCAAAAGAGAAGGAATCATCCTCAAAAAGCAAAAATAAAAAAAAAGAGAAAAGAAAAGAATTAAGTGGTGCCAATTTTCATCTCTTGTAGGTTGCGACAAAGCTAAGACCGCCAAAGTGAGTGTGAGTGTTAACTCTTGTGCAAATCCGTTGCCCACAAAAAGCAATTGAGCTAGCGTCCTTCTTGTGTTGGGTGACATTTGAGCACGTAGTCTTCGTTAGGTTGTCTACCTTCGAGTGCTCGCCCTCTTGGTTGCCCAACCTCATTATTCGCTTTTGTGTGTGTTTCTTCATCATTTGTGGTTGGAGTTTCTTTGGTAATTTGATCATTGTGGATTTTCTCTACCTTTGACAATATACTTGTCGCCGGGTTTGCTTGTTTCGTTTGCCACTTCATACCTTCCTATCCTCATAAGTGTGTGTGTTGGGTGTTAGAACCGGATACTCTCCTCTCAAGCCACATTATACTTGGGATATAGTTTGTCTTGGTTTTCCTTACCACATATCTCACTTAATCTTGAGAAAATGTTCAGGGGAAGTACAAACGGAAGCTCAAGCTCGGATGAGGAATCCATGGTGGAGTTCGCGGTGATCATGGTTATGTCACACAATCGGAGCTTGTGAGCATGCGACACTTCCTTCGTGGTAACATAGATCGCTTCGAGCGCCGTCTGCAAAATCAAGACAACAACTTCAACGACCGCATGAGTGCTAACGAAGCAACTATGGAGCGGTTGACCGAAGCTATCAACAACCTTGCGCGACAACGAGCTCCTTCACGCTCAAGCCGTACAAGAAGCACCTCAAGGTCGACACAACAACGTCATGGACGTCATGAACCTCGACAAGAACATCAACATGATTCAAGGAGCGACGCCCATGAACGACCTCCTCCTATCGTTGAACAACCACATGATCTTCACACGAACAATGCCAATGCGCATCAAGAACAACCTCACCAACATGATGATCATCGCGCACGCATACCATCGCCACCACCGCCTCAACGTGATCGTCATCCCCCATTGGCAAATGACAATGGCGTTCCGGGTGCGAATGCCTTTGGTGAACAAGGACGTCATCCCCGCCATCCTCCAAGGCCACGTCATCAAAACCATGACAATGCGAACAATGTCGAGCAACCCGTTCCTCAACAAGAGCTACCTCCTCAACATGTTTCTTCGGATGGAGTCGAAGTCGATGAAGCAAAGATACAAGCAATTCGGACTTGGCCTTTTCCGACATCACTTGAGGAGTTGAGACGTTTTCTTGGTTCTGCCGGATTTTATCGCCGTTTCATCAAGGATTTTTCCACAATTGCTTGCCCCCTACATGAACTTACAAAGAAGAATGTACCTTTCATTTGGGGCAATGCACATGATTTTGCTTTCAATGAGCTCAAACGGTTATTAACCGAAGCACCACTCCTTGCCCTTCCGAATTTTTCTAAGACATTTGAGATTGAATGCGATGCAAGCGGATTGGGAATTGGTGGAGTGCTTATGCAAAATGGTAGACCCATCGCATACCATAGTGAGAAACTAGATGGAGCTCGTTTAATCTACCCCATTTATGACAAAGAACTATTTGCTTTGGTTCGTGTTCTAGATGTGTGGAAACACTACCTTCGCCCTAAGGAGTTTGTCATACATTCGGACCACGAATCGTTGAAATATTTGAAAAGTCAAACAAATTTAAACAAAAGACATGCTAAGTGGGTTGAGTTCATTGAGTCTTTTACTTTTGTAATCAAATACAAGAAAGGTAAAGACAATGTGGTCGCGGATGCTCTATCCCGCAAGGCCAACCTACTTACACGTCTTGACATTAGTGTCTTGGGTTTGGATGAGATAAAAGAGTTGTATGCTACCGATGCTTTCTTTGGTGATATTTTTGCTCAATGCTCGGAGCACAAAGGAATTGGTGATTTCTATTTGCACAAAGGTTTCTTGTTTAAGGCTAACAAACTATGTATACCCGAGTCTTCGATTCGTTTGGTCCTTTATGGAGGACCACTCATGGGTCATTTTGGCCACGACAAGACCTTTGCCATGCTCTCCACAAACTACTATTGGCCAAGGATGTACCGGGATGTGAACCGCTTGGTGCGACGATGTTCAACATGTCTCAAAGCTAAGTCTACTCTAAACTCTCATGGGTTATACACACCTTTGCCTATTCCACATCACCCATGGTCTGATATAGCTATGGATTGTGTCTTAGGACTACCACGCACTAAAACAAACAAGGATTCCATCTTTGTCGTCATTTATCGCTTCTCTAAAATGGCACACTTTATACCTTGCAACAAGAGCAACGATGCTTCACACATTGCTACGTTGTTTTTCAGGGAAATCGTCGGTCTTCATGGCGTGCCAAAGACCATTGTGTCGGATCGTGACACCAAGTTTGTGAGTTATTTTTGGAAGACTTTGATGGCCAAGATGGGAATCAAGCAACTATTCTCCACCGCCTACCACCCTCAAACCGATAGCCAAACCAAAGTGGTGAACCGAAGCCTTTCCACACTCCTTCGTGTGTTGATCAAGCCTAACTTGAAGAATTGGGAAGAGTGCATCCCACATGCCGAGTTCGCCTACAATCGAGCACTACATCGCGCAACAAAGAGAACACCCTTCGAGGTCATCTATGGCTACAACCCCTACACCGCGCTCGACATGCTACCACTTCCACTTCGTGAGAAAGTCAACATGGACTTCGACAAGCGTGCCGCTTACATGAAGAAACTACATGAAGACACAAGAACCACGCTTGAGAAGCACAATGAAGACCATACTACGAAGATGAACAAGAACAAGCGCCCCATGATCTTTGAAGAAGGAGACCTTGTTTGGCTACATCTACGTAAAGACCGCTTCCCCGACGAGAGAAAGTCTAAGCTCGCGCCAAGAGGAGATGGTCCTTTCAAGGTTCTCAAGCGCATCAACGACAATGCCTACAAGATCGACATATCCAAGTCCAAGTACGGCATCCATGACACCTTCAACGTCGCCGACATATCACCTTACCTTGGAAACCCAAGTGATGATGAGGACGAAGAGTCGAGGACGACTCTTTTCCAAGGGGGGGGGGGGGATGATGTAGTGCAGCCTTCGCACTTAACTCCAACACCATCAAATGGCCCAATGACAAGAGTAAGAATCAAAGCTATACATGCTAAGGTGAATTCACTCTTATCTATGTGTGATATCGACACTCCTTTGAATGGTTTGCTACTTCATTCCGATACCTTGTGTGTGCTCAGCTATGGTGGGCCTGAAGACCCCTATGAAGATGGCCAAGAGGCGACGCAAGAAGATGGACAAGAGTCGAACCAATACGATGAAGAAGACGAAGAAAAGGAGGGAGAAGAAACCCCAGGTGGCGGTACTACCGCTGGGTCGAGCGGTACTACCGCCCCTGGCCCAGTCAGCACGTCCACGCCCCACGCCGGCGGTACCGCCAGCGGCACCGGCAGTGGTACCGACCAGTATCGGTGACGTGGGATGGCGAAACTCCCGCGCCAGCAGTACTCCTCGCCACCGCCCCACGCTACCGCCGAAACAGACCTTCGGAGGCTTCTTCCGATACCGGCCGCGGCAGCTGCAGCGGTACCAAATGGTACTACCGCCTGACCCGCGCCCGCGGTAGCACCGGCTAAGCCAGCGGTACTACCGCCAGTGCGGGAACTTCTCCACCAGATCTGCTGTGCAACCTTATCCTTTCGTCCTCCTAGTTGCTTGGACTATTTAAGGCACCCCTTGGACTAGATCTAGGGTTAGACTATGATTTGAGAACTAAAGTAGAGCTAGACTCCTTCTTCTCAAAGGTCTTTTTCCTCCTATGGAGATGAACCAGGACCTCCACATGTGGAGATCAACCAAGGCCTCCTCTTGAGGAGAAGATCCCTGCGTGGATATCAAGGCTCCACTTGTAGTTGCGATTACTTGCTAATCTTCCATCTTTAGGTGGCTAGGTTGGATTGGTTGGATTGACCAATTGGACAGACAATCCTAAGAGTAAGGTGTGCTTAGGAGAGGAGGATTGGGGGCTGCCCTCGGGGAATTGTTACCAATCGAGTCTTGCCGGGTGCTACTTGCTATTTACCCTTTGTGTTGCGTTTTCCCCTCTTTTGGTGTTCCTCGTTCTTCGCGTGTTCTTCGTGTTCTTCATCCCCTCCGCACAAATCCGTGAAAATCGGGACCTACCCGCATCAATAAGGGCCTCCAACCCGTGCTGATTCCCGCACCGGCGGTACTACCGCTTAACCCAGCGGTAGTACCGCTGGTGCGGGTTGTATTCGAATCTTCCCACCTCGACGGTACCGGCGGCGGTACCGCCAGCGGTACCAGTTGGTACCGGAAGCAGCTCCAGACTGGCATTTCTGGTGGTAGCGGCAGCGGTAGTGGTGGCGGCAGCTCTCGGGCGGTAGTACCGCCTAACCCAGCGGTACTACCGCCACCTGGGTCTTTTCCCCTCTTCCTTCATCTCTTCCAAGCCACCGTCTTGTCGGACTCCATTCCTCGTGCGCCTTGGCCATCTTCCCATGGACTCGTACCCGTGGTGGCACACCTAGCAATGCAATGGGGACAACGGTCAAGTAGTATAATGTCAAAAGGTGACATATAGTGAATCACATAGTGGAAGGAGTTCACCTTTGAGGTCCATCGTGACTTGTAATGTGTCGGAGTGCTTGACATGGTGATGGTCGTATGTCGGGCTACATCATCTCCCCTCCCTTTAAAAAGAGTCCTCGACTCTTGCTCTTCATCACCATGCAGAGGAGGTTGATGTGTGGTCGAAGAATAGGGATTCACCATGCCTACAAACACTAAACACCAAGCAAAACATGTGTGTGCAAGAAAGAGGAGCATATCAACAATGACATGTCCATTCTTTGTCATAGCACCGTTAGCACAACACAATAATATAAAAATGTAGTGCACGTGCAAGGTCAAAGTGCAAGCAATCCAATGGAACATCTTCAAAATATCATCATGGTGGCAAACAAAGCACATGAAAGAGCAAGTTTTCTTCATATTTGTTGCAACACCAAATTGGTAGAAACCAAAACACTCATGACAAGACATGCATAAAATGTCATTATGGTTGCAAACAAGCCATTGGAAAGAACAATTGTTCATCATATTTGTGGCAACACATAAATCATCCATGTGAAAGATCAAGTAAACATGCTTGTCATAGGGAAAACCAATAGCACCAACATGTTTGCAAACAAACCAAAAGCAAGAGAAATTGTTCAACATGAATGACTCATATGTGACATCAAGAAAATCATCCAAATCTTGCAAGCAACCAACGTTCATCATGTCCACTAGCGGGATCATGGTCACATCAACACCCATACCTTGGTAGTCCCGCTGATGTGAAGTAGGTGTTGAAGTAGTAGGGGCTTCCGTGGAGCCGACTTGTCCATCTTGAAGTAGACATGGGGTGGCATCATCATCATCCATGGAACCTAGCACACAATGAGAAAACACACTAGAGGTAGAGGTTAAGTTGTTAGAAATTGAAATGGTCTCACAAGACCTATCAACTACCTCTCTCAACTCAAGTGGTTTATCACTCATTCCCTCAAAGTGAAGGCACTCAAACTCACATATGGTGGAGGCACTCAACTCACTCTCACTCTCACTCAAGTGGGCTAAGTGGCTCTCATTCTCACGTGGGATTGGTACCAACTCATAACTCAAGCTCATAGGGATATGCTCGGTTTCCTCATCTCCATACGCCTCCAAGGTTGAAGGGAAACTCCCATGCTTAACCTCCTCAACCATCACGCCTCGAAAGGTCAATGCCACAGTGTAGGCATCATCGCTCGACTCCTTTGCGGAAGGGAAAATCCCATGCTCCGCTTCATCACTTGACTCCATTGTCGAAGGGAACATCCCATGCTCGGCATCCTCATCACTTGACCCATGGTCAAAGGTGATAGCATCATCCATGCTCGCCTCCTTGGTCGAAGGGAAAATCCCATGCTTGACCATCTTCTCACCATCTTGGTCACCGTCTTGTTCACCAACTTTGCACTCCCACATCATGTAACCTCTTCTATTGCATAGTGGGTACAAGAGATTGGGACATTCTCGTGGATCATGGTCTTGGCCTTGGCAATTGTCACATAGGAGGTCTTCATCTTGCCATATGGGGCCCAATGTTGTGGTGGCACTTGGTGTAGAGGCCATATCATGAGAAGTGCTTGAGAAGGGTGCCGTCTTGGTTGTGTGGCCTCACGTGTGTGACCATGCTTCTTCTGGCGTCGACGTTGGAGTTGCTCGATGAAGATGTCGAAGTTGGCCATGATCTCGTCTGTTATTGGCGCACTTGGAGTGGTAGCACTAGGGGACACCATAGGATGCGCCTTTGTCGCCGTCTTCTTCTCATGTCGACGTTGACGCTCTTGAGCGGAGGGTGTCGCCGAAAGTCATTTGGATGCTTCTCCTCATGTTGGCGTCGACGTGCTTGTTTCTTTGGTGACCTTGTCATGGAGCTTCCACTAGAGCTTGGCGACTTGTTGTGGTCCACCGTGGCATCTTCCTTTTGGCGCCTTGATGAGCTAGATAAAAGATGTAGGCTCTTGGCATACTCGTCCAAGGCATCCTTGACAATTTGGAGCTTGGCCTTGTCGATGCACTTCTTGGGGTGCCGCCTTTGGGTTGATGTAGAGTGTCTAGGCTTGGCACTCTTGGCGTTGTCCTTCTCGTGGCGCCTTCTTGAAGTTGAAGGAGAATGACGAAGCTTGTCGCTCTTGGCGATGTCCTCTTCATGGATCCTTATTGAAGTTGATGGCGAATGGCGAAGCTTTGCACTCTTGGAAGTAGAGGAGCTCCATAAGATGAACTCATGGTGGTCTTCTTGTCGGAGCACCGCCTTGAGCGTGAACCATAGAAGTAGGTTGTGCCATGACGCTTGGTGGTGCCGCTCTTGAACATGGTGGTGATGGGGGTCCTCTCCTCTTGCATGTTGTCAAAGTCATCGCACATGCTACAAGAGTAGTAGTCATAGACGTTCTCCACCATATCATCGGAGTGGTAGTCGTAGGAGTGGCGCTCCACCATGTCGTTGTTGTAGTCGAAGTTGGTACCATGTGATGAGGCGTGTGAAGACACTTGCGCCTCATTGTCGTTGGAGCTTGTGTAGTCGGAGTCATGGTAGATTCTTGTGTACTTGGAGTCGATACAATTTGATGAAGGTTGCTTGACGACATTGTACCGCTCCTTGTCATGTACGCTCGAATAGTCGGAGTCATAGTCGGAGTAATTGTAGCGGAAGTCTTAGTGATGATCCATCATGTCATGGGGGTCGTTGTCGGTGTAGTAGTCATAGTAGTCCCCCATGTCCTCAAAGTTTGAGGCATCATAGTTGTTGTGGCTCATCATGTAGTCATTATCATCTTGGCCTCCATAGTCGTATTCGCTCTCCCTAGACATGTTAACTCACAAGACAAGTGTATATATGTGGAGTGGAAAGGAACTAGAACACAACCTCTCACCTTGTAGATAGTATTGGACGTCGTGGACAACCAAGGGACACGATCACAAAGTAAAATGCTTGTGTTCAAGTATCCAAAGCAAACTCCAAAACACACATGACTTCAAATTGGATAGGGAGGTATGGTAGGTGGAAAGCAAATTGAACCAACCGGAAACCAAGATATTGTCAAAGCAAGTAGAGAACCACAATAATGACAAAGCAAAACAAGTCAATCTCAAAAGATAGGAATGTAGTTCAAGGAAACACACGCACGGAGAGATAAATGAGACTTATGCAACCAAGAAGTGAGCTAGAGAACCATATGATCCTAGCGAAGACTATAAGCTCATGTTGCACAAGTACAAGGAGACCTACTAGCTCGATTGCAATTTATTTGGTTGGCTACAAGATTTGCACAACAATGCACCACCTACTAGATGTTCATCGAGCTTGCGCTTTCCTACAAGATATGGCAAGTGGTGTTTCTTTCTTTCTTTCTTTCTTTTGATTTGACACTTTTTGCTTCTTTTCTCTTGTCTCTTTTGACTCTTTTCTATTTTGCACACCCGCTTCTTTTTGATGCCAACACAAGATATAAGATATATGAACTAGCGCACAACTTTTGCTCGGAAACTACACGGTGCAAATGTGCAAAGCCCAAGCAATCATCAAGAGCTAGCCTCAATAGGACATGGTAATCGCAAAGATATAGTGTGGTTTTCAACGGAATGGCAAGGGGTAAAGATTGGCGATGTTATACCTTTCGTCGATGTTCTTCACCCTTTGTTATAGAAGCATCGTGATTGCCCATGAATTTTGGTTGTGGTAGATGATGGAGCAACCGCAATGGTGATGAAGGCCTTGATCGTAGCTTCGAAACGAGCCAAAGATCACCAAAAACGGAGTCCCGAATCAAAAGATATGGCCAAAACAAAAACTGAAATTTTCACTTTTTCGAGGTACCGCTTAACCCAGCGGTAGTACCGCTCGAGGTACCGCTCGGGGGTCCAGAAAGCCGTTTTTGGCGGTACCGAGGGGGGTAGCACTGTAGCGGCGGTAGTACCACTAGAATAAGAGGTAGTACCGCTGCGGGTCGCAGAACGCGCCCAAGAACGCGAAAATTCGCGATTTTGGCAGAAATTCTTGCTGAAAAACCTCAAATCGAAGGGGCAAATGATGAAATTAGGCTATGGGAACGCAAAGGAAGGTAGATCAACTCGTATAGCAATAGATTTGTGGATCAAAACCTACCAAAATGCACTCAAATGTCAGATCGATCCAAAAGCAATTTGGGGCTATTTTTGGTGGAAATTTTCGAATTTCTCAAAATCAGAGAAAAATTTGGGGGATTTGTGGGGAAACAAAGTCAAATCCGTGGCAACCATGCTCTGATACAAAATGATGAGGTTTGGACCTCTAGGGTGGCCCGATCTTCACGGATTGACGCGGTATGGGGACGAACGCACGCAAGAACGCGAGGAACACGAAGAACACCAAGAAGAACGCCCGAACACAAAAACACACACAAGATACAAGAACCGTTTCCCTTACCGGTCGGTCCAACCGGCCCAATAGAATCCATATGAAGGTGGGAGATCGGCAAGTAGATACAAGAAGGGATCTTGGAGGTTGTTTCTCTCACGGTCAACCAAACCGATCCAATATAGTCACCCGAGGATGAAAGATTGGCAAGTAGTCAAACTACAAGTAGAGGCCTTGAATCCACGAAGGGATCTTCTCCACAAGAGGAGGAACCATCCCCACAAGGGGGAGGAAGGAGACCTTTGAGAAGAAGGAGTCTAGCTCTACTCTAATCTCAAAACATAGTCTATCCCGATCTGAGATGGGGAACTTCTATTTATAGTGTTGACCCAAAGGGGGTTGGTAGGGAAGGATAAGGGCCTCCAACCCGTGCTGATTCCCGCAGCGGCGGTACTACCGCTTAACCCAGCGGTAGTACCGCTGGTGCGGGTTGTCTTCGAATCTTCCCACCTCGACGGTACCGGCGGCGGTACCGCCAGCGGTACCAGTTGGTACCGAAAGCAGCTCCAGACTGGCATTTCTGGCGGTAGCGGCAGCGGTAGCGGTACTACCGCCGCCTGGGTCTTTCCCCCTCTTCCTTCGTCTCTTCCAAGCCACCGTCTTGTCGGACTCCATTCCTCGTGCGCCTTGGCCATCTTCCCGTGGACTCGTACCCGTGGTGGCACACCTAGCAATGCAATGGGACAATGGTCAGGTAGTATAACGTCCAAAGGTGACATATAGTGAATCACATAGTGGAAGGAGTTCACCTTTGAGGTCAATCGTGACTTGTAATGTGTCGGAGTGCTTGACATGGTGATGGTCGTATGTCGGGCTACATCAACAAATGATGAAGAAACACACACAAAAGCGAATGATGGGGTTGGGCGACCAAAGGGCGAGCACTTGAAGATTAACAACCTATCGAAGACTACGTGCTCAAATGTCACCCAACACAAGAAGGACGCTAGCTCAATTGCTTTGAGTGGGCAACGGATTTGCACAAGAGTTAACACTCACACTCACTTTGGCGGTTTTTGCTTTGTCGCAACCTACAAGAGATGAAACTTGGCACCACTTGATTCTTTTCTCTTTTTTTTTGATTTTTGCTTTTTGACGATGATTCCTTCTCTTTTGCTAGTGCCAAGCTCTCTAACGATACACACTCGCCAATACTTGAAGACAAACACTCAACACGTGCAAATGCCTCGCAATATTACCGAGCTAGTCCAATAGGTCAAGTTGCGCGAAAGGAAGAAGGTCTCACAACGGAAATGATGGTGGGGGAAATTTCGAGTCCTTAGTGGCGTCGTCGCTTGGCGTTGATTATGCGATGCTGCGGAAGCTTGTTAGTTATGTAGACGTAAAGCACACCAAGAAAGGACTCAAACCAAAGAGGAAAGCCAAAAACGAATCGAGGAAAACGAAAAAAATTCTACAAAAATTGACCCTGGCGGTAGTACCGCTGGTCCGCCCGGTAGTACCGCTGCACTGGCGGTAGTACCGCTCCGCACGAATCTGCGCGATTTGACTCGATTTTGGACGGACATGGGCTCCAAAAATTCCTCGAATTCGTGGGAAATCAGCAAAATTGAGGCTAGGGAACGCAAACAAAGGTGGAGGGGTTCTAAAGCAACAGATCCATGGACAAGTATGCCAAGAGCCTACGTCCTTTATCTAGCTCATCAAGGCGCCACAAGAAAGATGCCACGGTGGACCACAACATGTCACTAAGCTCTAGTGGAAGCTCCAAGGAAAGGTCGCCAAGGCAACAAGCACGCCGACGCCAACATGAGGAGAAGCATCCGAATAACTTTCGGCGACACCCCTCCACTCAAGAGCGTCAACGTCGACATGAGAAGAAGACGGCGACAAAGACGCACCCTATGGTGTGCCCTAGTGCTACCACTCCAAGTGCGCCAACAAGAGCTACAAGTCCCATCTTTGACGAGATCATGGCCAACATCGACAACTTCTTCGAGAATCTCATTCGTCAACGCCGGAAGAAACATGGTCACAAACATGAGGCCGCTACACCATTGGCGCCTTTCTCAAGCACTTCTCATGATATGACTTCTACACCAAGTGCCACCACCACATTGGCCCCCATATGGGAAAATGAAGACCTTCTATGTGATAATTGCCAAGGCCAAGACCATGATCCACGAGAATGTCCCAATCTCTTGTGCCCACTATGCAACAGAAGAGGTCACATGATGTGGGAGTGCAACGTTGGTGATCAAGATGGTGAGAAGACGGTCGAGCATGGGAGTTTCCCTTCGACCAAGGAGGCGAGCATGGAGAATGCTATCACCTTTGACCATGGGTCAAGTGATGATGATGCCGAGCATGGGATGTTCCCTTCGGCAATGGAGTCAAGTGATGAAGCGGAGCATGGGATTTTCCCTTCCGCAAAGGAGTCGAGTGAGGATGCCTACACTATGGCATTGACCTTTGAAGGCGATAAGGTCGAGAAGGTTGAGTATGAGAGTTTCCCTTCAACCTTGGAGGCGTATGGAGTTGAGGAATCCGAGCCCATCCCTATGAGCTTGAGTTATGAGATGGTACCAATCCCATGTGAGAACGAGAGCCACTTAGCCCACTTGAGTGAGAGTGAGAGTGAGTTGAGTGACTCCACCATATGTGAGTTTGAGTGCTTTCACTTTGAGGGAATGAGTGATACACCACTTGAGTTGAGAGAGGTAGTTGATAGGTCTTGTGAGGCCATTTCGATTTCTAACAACTTAACCTCTACCTCTAGTGTGTTTTCTCATTGTGTGCTAGGTTCCTTGGATGATGATGATGCCACCCCATGTCTACATCAAGATGGACAAGGCGGCTACATGGAAGCCCCTACTACTTCAACACCTACTTCACATGAGTGGGACTACAAAGGTATGGGTGTTGATGTGACCATGATCCCGCTAGTGGACATGATGAACTATGATTGCTTGCATGCTATGGATGATTTTATTGATGTCACATATGATTCGTTCTTATCCCCTTGTGATACTTTGTTTGAAACCAATGTTGATCAAGTGGAATTACCTATTTGTGATGATTTTGCCATGAGCATGCCTTGTTATGAATGTTTCTATTTTTCTCCCATTGTGGCTTGCAACATGTTGAACAATTTCTCTTTCACATGTGTTGCTTGCACTAATGTTGAAATGCTTGATAATGAGATTGCCCCCATAGCTTTCTCAAATTTTGGAGATGTTTCGTTTTCTCTTATGGACCTTGTTCCATCCTTCACTTTGCATAGTGACCATCCACATATGTCATATTTTCCAATTTATTTTTGTGTGGTTGGTGATGTGCAAATGAAGAGACACTTCATGATGGATGTTGTGTTCATATACCGTGCACATAACTTCTTCATATGTTGTCTTGTTGATACATAATTGTTTGCCCGATCTTTCACCGCAAGAACCACTGGATAACTTTTCTTCCAATCACGGGAGCAATCCGCGGAACCTGAAGAACGAGAGAACGAATCCCACACGGCGAGCAACGAGATGATGAACACCACGCCTCACGCCAAGCTCGACAACCCTTGGCAGATCCAAGAGCCTTCTCGCCACGCACGATAACTCTTGACAGATTCAAGAACACTCATGCCTTTATTTCAAAGATAACTGACGAACGTCCGAGACGCCGTCTACACGCCGGTCCCTTAGGACGGAGGCAACCTTGAACACAATGTTCTACATAATTTTCAACTCTCCTAATATTGTGACACCCCCTTTGTTTATATAGGAGACAAAGGGGTAGGGGTCGCCGAACAAAACCCTAACCGACTCGAACTCCTAAACCTAGTTGGACTCAAACCGATACAAACCGACCCATGGCGGGTTCAGCCTTAGATTTGGCACGCAGGACTAGTTAACACTACCTTAGACTTTTACATCTCATTTAAATATGTCCTAGCGTGTCAACCAACCAAGACGATGCCGACGATGCCCTCATCATCCTCCCCTTCTTAGAGAGGCGTTGTCCTCAACGCCGGAAGGTCTTCTCCAGTGCTTGTGGCGTCAGTTATCCATAATCGCCACGATCTTTTCTCCATCCTCAAGTCTTCGCCGGCCTGCCACACCACATCCTCCCTCTCGGCTAGCTAGACTTGCTCTTGGCGCCCTCCTTGTTTGGCACCACCAACCTGATTGAGACACGAACCTTCGAACTGCAATGTGTACGCACCACACAAATCACCCAAACGCAGCAGGACAAACTCCTGTACACCACGGATCTAAATAAGCTGAATACGCTGCGGATGCAATCTGAAATTATGGAGGTCAACCGAGTAGATCACCCAAAACAAACAGGACAAATTCCTCCATGCCATGGATCCAAATGGACTGAGTTAACCATCGCTTGGAACTAAAACGAGTGTCTCTTTTTTCTTCCTTCCGTTTTCACTTCCTGTGTTCTGTACCAATCTGAGTAGTCACGTGTAGAAACACAAAAACCAATCGGTATCCCTTTCCTTGTTAAACAGCATGGGATTTTTTTTTGTTTCAAACTGAGCAGCCACGTATGGAAATACCAATCCGATCGAGGCTTGGCTGGGATTGCCAAATAACGCACGCCGGAAATCAGGGGACGTGGCCCAACCAATCCGATCTGATATCTTCTTTCCTTTCTATTCCCACGCAGAAGCAAACCCTTTTTTTTTCTCTCCAAGCTGCCCAACCGAATCGAACCAGCCCTTAATTCCCGTCCTTTATTTTTTCAGCACTTTCCTTCGCTATCCTTTCCTTGCCAACAACTGCACAACAGCGTGATCCGATCCAATCTGTACGTACCAAATTAACTGCTCTTTCCCAATACTGATTGTTCCGATCCGATCTGCTCCTCCTCCAACGCGTACCAAAGAACTCAATCCAGAAGAACTTGACGAGATACAATTCTATGCCAACTCGTCGTCTTCCACAAAGAACTCAAGCAAAATAGATCTACCAATCCTTGCAGACTTGCAGATCGATTCAACTGGACGAACCTCGCGGTGATCAACCTGGCGCTCTGATACCAGATGATACAGAATTGTTTGCCCGATCTTTCACCGCAAGAACCACTGGATAACTATTCTTCCAATCACGGGAGCAACCCGCGCAACCTGAAGAACGAGAGAACGAATCCCACACGGCGAGCAATGAGATGATGAACACCACACCTCACGCCAAGCTCGACAACCCTTGGCAGATCCAAGAGCCTTCTCGCCACGCACGATAACTCTTGACAGATTCAAGAACACTCATGCCTTTATTTCAAAGATAACTGACGAACGTCCGAGACGCCGTCTACACGCCGGTCCCTTAGGACGGAGGCAACCTTGAACACAATGTTCTACATAATTTTCAACTCCCCTAATATTGTGACACCCCCTTTGTTTATATAGGAGACAAAGGGGTAGGGGTCGCCGAAGAAAACCCTAACCGACTCGAACTCCTAAACCTAGTTGGACTCAAACCGATACAAACCGACCCATGGCGGGTTCGGCCTAACATGGCACGCAGGCCTAGTTAACACTACCTTAGACTTTTACATATCATTTAAATATGTCCTAGCATGTCAACCAACCAACACGATGCCGACGATGCCCTCATCATCCTCCCCTTCTTAGAGAGGCGTTGTCCTCAACGCCGGAAGGTCTTCTCCAGCGCTTGTGGCGTCAAATCAGCAATATCGCCACGCTTCTTCTACCACCTCAAGTCTTCGCCAGCCTGTCACACCACGTCCTCCCTCTCGTCTAGCTAGACTTGTTCTTGGCGCCCTCCATGTTTGGCACCACCAACCTGATTGAGACACACAACTTTCGGACTGCACATGTAAACGCACCACACAAATCATCCCAGACACAATAGGACAAACTCCTACACACCAAGGATCCAAATAAGCTGAATACGCCCGCAGATGCAATCTGAAATTGTGGAGGCAAACTTAGTGCATCACCCAAAATGAACAGGACAAATTCCTGCATGCTATGGATCCAAATGAACTGAGTCTGCCATCTCTTGAAACTGAAAACTGATGTCTCTTTTTTTTTTTCAACTTCCCTCACGTGAAAAGCAAGCAGCACACCCACGTTTCCATGGTGAGCCCACCAACACGTCCACAAATCAAGGAAACTGCTTTTTTTACTCCGATGGAAACCAACCAAATCTGGAAAGTCTAGTCACATAAAAGAAATTGCACCAGAATCTAGCAATCCGATCTGCACCTTCCTTATTCGATGCAAACTTTTCCTTTTTTTTAACTTATTCCGTTGCAAATAAGGAAAGCAATCTCTGATCCGAAATAATAAGACTCCACTTTCCTTTTCTATATCAATCAATCCGATCCGCAATCAAAGGAAATACTCACGCGTAGGCAACCTTTTCTTAGCGTTCCGATCTCCTTCCTTTTATGTCCAGAATTAATCACACATAATCCGGAACAGATACAATCAGAAATCTCCTCTTTTATTTCTTTCCTTCCGTCGCATTTTTTTATCTTCCCGTGGGAGATCCTCAATCCGATGCATGCAATCAGCTACTTTTGTTTTCTGCCGGTATCCATGCTGAAGCAAACCTGGACACGCACCATGCAAAACTGAAACCAATCAGGACCCTCTTTTTTTTATACTCCAGAGTCCATGCACGAAGGAAACAACCATAAATCCATCGAATCTACCTTTCCTTGGCTGCACTCTACGCGGACAAAGCTTGCTTAATTTTTCTATTTCTTTCCTTCCGTTCCGCCCAAACCAGTCGAGCGATACCCTCGTACTCCTTTTTTTTTACTTTCCTTTCCTTCTACCGATCCGGATCAAGCTCCTCTCTATCTTTTTTAATAATTTGCCTGCACTCCACGTACGTAGCAAGGAAACCGATCTGAACTTTCCAACTGAAACAATTCCGATCTCCTCTTTCCTTTCCTATACTCGCGGAAGCAGATTTTTTTCAACTTTTCCTTCGCTGCAAACGACCGCAACTGCAATCGATCCGATCCACGTCCAACTCGCCAGCAGTCTCCGATCTGGACTCCTCGATAACCAAACAAACCGATCTCATCGGAAATCGATCTCCACCAACACCTCGACGAGATGCAGCGCCAACTCGTCGGCTTCCACCAGCAATTCCAGCAAAAAAAAATCTGCCAACCCTTACGGACCTGCAGATCGATCTCAACTGGACGAACTACCTCGCGGTGATCAACCTGGCGCTCTGATACCAGATGATACAGAATTGTTTGCCCGATCTTTCACCGCAAGAACCACTGGATAACTATTCTTCCAATCACGGAGCAATCCACGTAACCTGAAGAACGAGAGAACGAATCCCACACGGCGAGCAACGAGATGATGAACACCACGCCTCACGCCAATCTCGACAACCCTTGGCAGATCCAAGAGCCTTCTCGCCATGCACGATAACTCTTGACAGATTCAAGAACACTCATGCCTTTATTTCAAAGATAACTGACGAACGTCCGAGACGCCGTCTACATGCCGGTCCCTTAGGACGGAGGCAACCTTGAACACAATGTTCTACATAATTTTCAACTCCCCTAATATTGTGACACCCCCTTTGTTTATATAGGAGACAAAGGGGTAGGGGTCGCCGAACAAAACCCTAACCGACTCGAACTCCTAAACCTAGTTGGACTCAAACCGATACAAACCGACCCATGGCGGGTTCAGCCTTAGATTTGGCACGCAGGACTAGTTAACACTACCTTAGACTTTTACATCTCATTTAAATATGTCCTAGCGTGTCAACCAACCAAGACGATGCCGATGATGCCCTCATCACTTGTGTGTGCCGGTAACCGCATGATAATGTCAACCTCTCTTGAGCATGAGTTAACAAAAAGAGCTCTTGAGAGCATACACTTGAGTCGTGGATCGAACCCGGCTCTAATACCCTTCCCATGTTTTGCATCAAACAAGTTGATCAATTTCTCTTGGTTTTGGTTTGTTTGCAAACATGTTTGTGATAATGTTTTCCCGTATGGCAAGACAAATTTCCCCATCTTTTATGTGAATGATTTATGTGTTGCAACAAATATGATGAACACTTGTTCTTTTAAATGGCTTGTGTGCAACCATAATGACATTTTGAGCATGTCTTGTCATGAGTTTATTGGTTTTTACCAATTTGGTGTTGCAACAAATGTGTTGAAAACTTGCTCTTTCATGTGCTTTGTTTGCCACCATGATGATATTTTGGACATTCTACATTGTGTGTTTTTGCCAAATTCTCCTCTTGTTGCATCAAGGTTGATGACAAATTGTCACTTTCAATGCCTTGTGTGCAATAATGACCATATGGTTCTAAGTGAGATTCCTAGATGGCATCCTCATATTTTCATGGAGTTTTTGTGTGCCTACATTTTGAAGATGTTCCATTGGATTGCTTGCACATTGACCTTGCACTTGCACTACCTTTTTATATTCTTGTGTTCTGCTAACGGTGCTATGATAAAGAATGGACATGTCATTGTTGATATGATCCTCTTTCTTGCACACACATGGTTTGCTTGGTCTTTAGTGTTTGTAGGCATGGTGAATTCCAATTCTTCGACAACACATCTACCTCCTTTGCATGGTGATGAAGAGCTAGAGTCGAGGACGACTCTTATTAAAGGGGGGGAGATGATGTAGTGCAACATACCCTAAGTACTCCAACACTCCACAAGTCACCATGGACATCAAAGGTGAACTCCTTCCTCTATGTGAACCTCGATATGACACTTTGGAATGGTATACTACTTGACCATCGTCACTTTGTATTGCTAGTCATTACGAGTACGAGCCCATGGGAAGATGGACAAGGCGTGAGAGGAAGCGAGCCGGACAAGACGGTGGCTTGGAAGAGGAGAAGGAAGAGAAGCCGCAGCTTCTGCAGCGGTACTACCGCCCGCCGAGCGGTACTACCGCGGAGTCCCAGGAGCTGTACTACCGCTAGCGCTACCGCCACCGCTACCGTGCCGCGCCAACTGCTCTCTAGATCGCCAGCGGTACCGGCCGGTACCTGCCTCGTACTACCGCTGGAGAACTTCAATATTATTCGTGAGATTCCACCGGTACAACCGCTGGAACAGCGGTACTACCGCCACCTGACCTGGAACGGTACTACCGCTACCTCAACGGTACTACCGCTGCCTGCGTGCATAAGCATGGAATATTCCCTTGTATCCCTCTCCCACCTACTCCTTTGGGTCCAACCTATATATAGGCACCTACCCCCTCCAGATCTAGATAGACTATATTTTGAGATTAGAGTAGAGCTAGACCCCTTCTTCTCAAAGGTCTCCTTCCTCCCCCTTGTGGGGATGTTTCCTCCTCTTGTGGAGAAGATCCCTTCGTGGATTCAAGACCTCTACTTGTAGTTTGACTACTTGCCAATCTTTCATCCTCGGGTGACTTTATTGGATCGGTTTGGTTGACCGTGAGAGAAACAACCTCCAAGATCCCTTCTTGTATCTACTTGCCGATCTCCCACCTTCGTGTGGATTCTATTGGGCCGGTTGGACCGACCGGTAAGGGAAACGGTTCTTGTATCTTGTGTGTGTTCTTGGTGTTCTTCCTTGCATTCTTCGTGTTCTTGCGTGCGTTCGTCCACATACCGCGTCAATCCGTGAAGATCGGGCCACCCTAGAGGTCCAATCCTCATCATTTTTGACGAAGATTCCTTTTCTTTTGCTAGTGCCAAGCTCTCTAATGATACACACTCGCCAATACTTGAAGACAAACACTCAACACGTGCAATGCCTCGCAATATCACCGAGCTAGTCCAATAGGTCAAGTTGCGCGAAAGGAAGAAGGGCTCACAACGGATTATGATGGTGGGGAATGTCGAGTCCTTGGTGGCGTCGTCGCTTGGTGTTGATGATGCGTTGCTGTGGAAGCTTGTAGATGTCGTAGTCGTAGGCACACCAAGAAAGGACTCAAACCAAAGAGGAAATGCCAAAACGAATCGAGGAAATAAAAAAATTTGGCCAAATTTTGAAAACCCGGTAGTACCGGCCTGCCCGATTTCTGACGGTTGACTTTCGTCGTTGGGCGGAAATTGGCCTCGAAAAATCCTCAAATCCATGAGAAAATGGCAAAATTAAGGCTAGGGAATGCAAACAAAGGTGGAGGGGGTCCTCAAGAAACAGATCCATGGACAAAAACTACCAAAAATGCAACGAATCGACAGATCGGCTCGAATCACGGCAAGGATATTTTTGGTGGAAATTTTCGAATTTCTCAAAAGCGAAGAAAAATTTGGTGGATTTTGGTGGAAACACAAATCAAATCCATGTCAACCTAGAGCTCTGATACCATATGATGTGGGTTGGTCCCGATTTTCACGGATTTGTGCGGAGGGAACGACGAACACGAAGAATACACGAAGAACGAAGAACACAAAAGAGGGGAAATCAAACACACAAGGGTAAATAGCAAGTAGCAACCCGGCAAGACTCGATTGGTAACAAATCCCCGTGGGTAGCCCCCAATCCTCCTCTCCCAAGCACACCTTACTCTTAGGATTGTTTGTCCAATTGGTCAATCCAACCAATCCAACCTAGCCACCTAAAGATGGAAGATTAGCAAGTAATCGCAACTACAAGCGGAGCCTTGGTATCCACGCAGGGATCTTCTCCTCAAGAGGAGGCCTTGGTTCATCTCCATAGGAGGAAAGAGACACTTTGAGAAGAAGGAGCAAGGCTCTACTTTAGTTTCCAAATCATAGTCTAACCCTAACCCTAGGAAGGGACAAACTATTTATACTCTAGATCCAAAGGGGATAAGATTACAAGGCAATGGAGCCTTTCCAGCGTGCAGATCCGCCCGGAGGACACCCGAGGCTCCCGGGAGATCCGGTAGTAGACCCGGCAGTTGACGCGGTAGTACCGCGCCGACGCCTGGCGGTAGTACCGGGGCGGTGAGGCGCGGTAGTACCGGCCCCGGTAGTGTCTTCAGCAGGTGACACGTCAGGCGGGGGTGGTAGTACCGGGTCGGAGCCGGTAGTACCGCCCGAAGCAGTTTGGGCTTCTTCTTCTTCTTCTCCTTGGCTCCTCTCTTGGCCACCTTCTTGGGTCTTCTCTTTGTCATCTCCTCCACTCCATTGTGGGACATCGTCAAGGTGGTTCCTGAGTATGCACAAAGTTTCCGTATGAAGTAGCAACCCATTCAAAGGAGTGTCGAGATCACACATACATAGGAGTGAATTCATGATACGGGCACGACGGAGGAGGTGAAGCCCAATTTCAGGACTCCACCAAGCTAGATGTATTAGTCGTGTGTTGCTATTTTAAATAATTAGAGTTTTTAATAATTATGAGTTTGAGCTTGGTTTGGGCCTGTCCAACCAAGTCAACGTAGGGCCCATTAGTGGGGCGGTACTGTAGCGCGGTACTGTAGCACCCCTCCATATAAGGCTAGGGGCTGCGAGTTACAAGGGGTCCAGAATTTAGATTAAAAACTAGCTCGTTGAGTTTAGGGTTGTATCATCCCTCCGGGGACGGCGCTGCCGAATTATCCAATATAGTTTGCTGCGAAGGTTCTTGTGTTCTTCAAGGATTGTCGAGCTCAGGGTTTTGAGGCGTGTTGTTATCTTCACGTTGCTTGCTGGAATTTATTCCCCACCTTCAGGTGACACCATTGGTGTTGTTGGAAGGATTTATCGTTCGGGTTAATCCCTGTGAAAGATTGGGACAAAATCAGACGATCGACGGGGTTGATCCTTATCATGTGTTATCAGATTACTAGGTTTATCACAGCGAAGTTTTGTTGATCAATCTGCTAGATTGATTTCGGTGGAGATTAGGCAAGGAGGAGCCTGTTGTTGCGAGGAGATCAGATCAGTTTGAGCCGATCTAGGCAAGTAGCAGCACGTGTTGGTGTTTGATCGATCTAGGCGAGATCGGACTATCGTCAAGTTTCTGTCCGTGGAGATTGGTTGACGATCGATCTGTTGGTTTGCGAAAATTCTGCACGGATATCAATCTGCAGTTCTGCAATTTTCGTTCGTTGGTGTGTTTCTCCACAACGCGTGGCCCAGCTGGACTCGTTTGTTCGCTGTTTCCATTGGACTCCAGCGATCTGGAAAGTCTGCTTGATTTCCGATCAAAAAATAAAAAAGAAGGAAAGAGCAGATTGCTCTCTACTAGTCCAGATCGGAGAAGAAATAGGAAAGGAAGGATCGAATCTGATTGATACGTGCAGGAGAATTCGGATCAAAAACAGAAAAGGAAAGACAAAATCTCGGATTTATTTTGTTCCGGATTTGGGGGAATTAATTCTGGACAGAAAAGGAAACGTACAGATTTGGTGCAGATCCGAAATTTGTGCTGAACGTGAGGAGAAGTTTCTTACGTGCCAACTGAATTGGACCCATCTATTCTGTGCATATACGGGAGGAGCAGTTTTGGAGTGCAGATTGGATCGGTTTATTTTATTTCTTTCCATACCAGCGAGATATTTATTGCTTCGTGACAGCAGAGCAAGTCGTGAAGGAGATCGGAAAGAAAATAAAGAGGAAAGGAAAGAAAGATCACGCCTTAAATCCTGACTCCATATTTCGGATAGAATAAAGTACGTGAGATGACTTCTTTTTCGGGTGATTACTATGGCAAGAGGTGTTAAAGTGGCAAGAAATCTGGTGATATTTTTAATGACTATCTTGACCTGCTGGACGGCGTAGCATGTGATGCATCTGAGCTCAATTGGCGACTGACCTACAATTCAACAGCTAAAGAATATGAGTCATGGGAAAGTCTTATGCTTCAGGGTTTTCACAGATGTGATACTTGGGAACGAGTGGATCGGTCTACGCGTTTGGTTCTTGCGCTGAGACGTGTGGATGAGGAGGTGACTCGTTGGTGGAATGAGGAGATGCATGGGAAGGACAGCACATATGCAACTTGGGGTAATTTTACTCAATTTCTGCGTGCATGTTTTCTGTCTCCTCGTCATAGGGTATCTCGTATCAAACCTGTACAGGCAACAGCGGTTGTACAGAGGAGTGCTGATGTTGCCAAGAGGGCGCAGCCTTGTTCCAAGAAGGTTGCTATGTCTATTCTGCCTCCTGCAATGAGTGTGAAGGCAGTAGTTCCAGTGCAAACGATCAGCGCAGCAGTTACAAAAATTTCTGAAGAGAAGCAATCTGATGTTGATAAGGTTGTTGTGTGCGCTGAAACTGCAGTGGAAAAGGTTGAACCTTTGAGTGGGCTGAATATGTAACTCAAAAGGGTACATGATGAGGCTTGCAAAATAGTTGACAAGTGTCAGCGATGGAGTTTATTTCAGACTCAGTGCATGATAAAAGGCAAACACTGCAAGCTCATGATTGATGGTGGTAGCTGTACTAATGTCATAAGCAAGGCAATGGTGGCAGCATTAGGGTTGTCTACTTGGCGTATTCCTGAACCTAAGCATTTGGAGTGGATAAATAATTGTGGTATGCTGAAGGTTACTCATAAGGTGCGTGTGCCATTTACAGTTGGTGACTATGTTGATGAGGTTGAGTGCGATGTATTGCCATTGGAGGTGTGTGGACTGTTACTTGGTCGACCTTGGCAGTATGATTGCAATGTTACTCATGCTGGGAGAGCCAATACATATTATTTTATGCATGACGGTAAACAGCAGATTTTGAAGCCTATGAAGGATGATCAAATTAAATCTGATGTGGAGCTGGTGATACACAAGGAGAGGTTGCATAAAGCTGAATCAAAACAACGGTTAGCTAAGTTGCAGCAAGTGGAGCATGATGCAAGGAGCGTTGGTACAGAAATTGATTCAACTATGCATGTAGATGACAAGCCTGTGTTTGTTGGTGACATGCTAGTTGAAGACAAACCTCTTATTGGGGAGACGAAGGGTATTGCAGCGAGTGTTCCAGTTCGTGTTGACATGGGTGTTCAGACCGATGACAGTGGTGCTGATCGTGTTCCGGTGCATATGGTGCCGCGGGTAGTCAGCCACAGTTTTGTGAGAACACCTCGGAGACGTTTTGTTGGAGCAGCAGTGTGTGTGCATAGAGGCAAGGATGGACGTGTTCGTCAGTTGTGCGGCCCGGGCATTACTACTTTGCAGGGTCGTTCTAAGCAGGTTCATGTTCAGCAGCAAAGAGCTCCATCAAGTGTTGAGAAGAAGAAGGTGGTGGCGCCGAAGTCCAAGCTCATGTGGCGAAGAAAGGAGGCGTCAAGTGCTGTGTCAAGTCAAGCAGGCCGAGAGGGAGGATGTGGTGTGGTAGGCAAGCAAGACTTGAAGACGGCAAACATGCGTGGTGCTATTGTTTATATCCAGCCACCTTTTCGAGCAGACCCTCACGCGTTGGGGACAACGCTTTTTGAAGGGGGGGAGGATGATACGGGCACGACGGAGGAGGTGAAGCCCAATTTCAGGACTCCACCAAGCTAGATGTATTAGTCGTGTGTTGCTATATTAAATAATTAGAGTTTTTAATAATTATGAGTTTGAGCTTGGTCTGGGCCTGTCCAACCAAGTCAACGTAGGGCCCATTAGTGGGGCGGTACTGTAGCGCGGTACTGTAGCACCCCCCCATATAAGGCTAGGGGCTGCGAGTTAGAAGGGGTCCAGAATTTAGATTAAAAACTAGCTCGTTGAGTTTAGGGTTGTATCATCCCTCCGGGGACGGCGCTGCCGAATTATCCAATATAGTTTGCTGCGAAGGTTCTTGTGTTCTTCAAGGATTGTCGATCTCAGGGTTTTGAGGCGTGTTGTTATCTTCACGTTGCTTGCTGGAATTTATTCCCCACCTTCAGGTGACGCCATTGGTGTTGTTGGAAGGATTTATCGTTCGGGTTAATCGCTGTGAAAGATTGGGACAAAATCAGTGGATCGACGGGGTTGATCCTTATCAATTCACCTTATCATGGAGAGCTTTGACTCTAGCTCTTGTCATTGGTTAGGCCATTTGTTGTAGGAGCCATAGGTTGGGCTACATCAAAGAGTGACCCCACAAAGCGTCATGGCAAAACCTACTATGGTTCAAGCGCAAGATGGAGCACCGACAAGACCACATTGAGTACATCCTATAAAGCTACATCTACTTCACGAAGGCGCCATGACAAGAACATCGCCAAGAGTGCCAAGCTTCGCCATTCTACATCAACAACAAGGCGGCGCCCCAAGAAGTGCATCGACAAGGCCAAGCCAAGTCAAGGCTTATCTAACTCAAGAACACGACACAAGAAAGAAGCTACGGTGAACCATGACATGACCAAGCTTCAAGGTGGTATCGACAAACTTGCCAAGCTCCGGAACATGTCATCAAGCTCGAGTGAAAGCTCCAAGGCAAGGTCGCCAAGAGATCAAGAACGTCGACATCGCCATGAGGAGAAGCATCCAAATGACTTTCGACGTCAATTCTCCCCTCAAGAGCGTCAACGTCGACATGAGGAGAAGTCAAGGCGCAAGACGTGCCATCAAGCAAGTGCTCCTCATTTGGTGTCTACTTCAAGTTCCATCACGACATTGGCACCAACAGGAGCTTCAAGATCCATGTTTGATGAGATCATGGACGACATCGACAAATTCTTCGAGCAAAGGCTACGTCGACGCCGAAAGAAACATGGTCACAAACGTGAGGTCACAAGCATGTCGGCGCCTTTCTCAAGCACTTCTCATGAGATGGCCTCTACACCAAGTGCTACCACCACATTGGTCCCCATATGGCAAGATGAAGACCTCATATGCGACAATTGCCAAGGCCAGGACCATGATCCACGAGAATGTCCCAATCTCTTGTGCCCCTTATGCAATGTCCATGGTCACATGATGTGGGAGTGCCCAAATGGAGACCAAGATGGCGGGAAGATGGTCGAGCATGGGATTTTCCCTTCGACCAAGGAGGCGAGCCTAGATAACGCTATCACTTTGGTTGATGCACCAAGTGAAGTTGCCGGGCATGTGATCTTCCCTTCGGCAAAGGAGTCGAGTGATATGCCCACACTATGGCATTGACCTTTGGAGGCGAGTTGGTTGAGGAGGTTGAGCATGGGAGTTTCCCTTCAACCTTGGAGGCGTTTGGAGTTGAGAGCATTGAGCCTACCCTCTTGTCTTTGAGTTATGAGATGGTAACAAATCGATGTGAGCATGAGAACCACTTAGCCCACTTAGCCCATTTTGAGGGAATGAGTGATACACCACATGAATTGAGAGAGGTAGTTGATAGGTCTTGTGAGGCCATTTCGATTTCTAACAACTTACCACCTTGCTCTAGTGTGTTCTCTCATTGTGTGCTAGGTTCCATGGATGATGAGACGCCACTCCTCGACATGACGGTGCCTCAAATGGAGACGATGTACATGGCGGATGAAGATGATGCCACCCCATGTCTACTTCAGGATGAACAAGTCGGCTACATGGAAGCGACTACTACTTCAACACCTACTTCACATGAGCGGGAGTACAAAGGTATGGGTGTTAATGTGACCATGATCCCACTAGTGGACATGACGAATTGTGATTGCTTGCATGCTATGGATGATTCTTTGGATGTCACATATGAGTCATTCTTTTTCCCTTGTGATAATTTGTTTGAAACCAAAGTTGATCATGCGAAATTAACTATTGGTGACGATTTTGCCATCAGCATGCCTTGTTATGAATGTTTCTATTTTTCTCCCATTGTGACATGCAACATGTTGAACAATTTTATCTTTCACATGTGTTGCTTGCAATAATGATGAAATGCTTGATAATGAGATTGCCCCCATAGCTTTCTCACATTTTGGAGATGTTTCGTTTTCTCTTATGGACCTTATTCCATCCTTCACTTTGCATAGTGACCACTCACATACATCATATTTTCCAATTTATTTTGATGTGTTTGGTAATTTGCAAATGAAGAGACACTTCATGATGGATGATGTGTTCATATATCGTGCACATAAGTCCTTCATATGTTGTCTTGTGTGTGCCGGTAAAGATATGATAATGTCAACCTCAATTGAGCATGAGTTGACAAAAAAGAGCTCTTGAGAGCATATATGTGAGTAGTGGATCGAATCCAACTCTCAAATCTTTCTCATGTTTTACATCAAGAAAGTTGAATAATTCCTCTTACTTATGGTTTGTTTGCAATCATGATGATGCTTTTCGTTTTCCCTTTGACATGCATGTTTACTTGATCTTTCACATGAATGATTTGTGTTGCAACAAAAATGATGAACATTTGTTCTTTGAGATGGCTTGTTTGCAACCATAGTGACATTTTGAGCATGTCTTGTCGTGAGTATAATGGTTTCTACCAAGTTGATGTTGCAACAAATATGAAGAAAACTTGCTCTTCCATGTGCTTTGTTTGCACCCATGATGATATTTTGGACATTCCCTATTGTGTGTTTTTGCCAAGTTCTCCTCTTGTTGCATCAAGGTTGATGACAAATTGTCCCTTCCAATGCCTTGTGTGCAATAATGACCATATGGTTCAACATGAGATAGCTATCATGGCATTCTCACATTTTCATGGAGTTTTTGTGTTTCCATATTTGGAGGATGTTTCATTTGATTGTGTGCACATTGACCTTGCTTATGCATTTCCTTTCATATATTTGTGTTGTGCTAACGGTGTAATGGCAAAGAATGGGCATGTCATTGGTGATATGGTCTCTATCATGCACACACATGTTTTGCTTGGTTATTGGTGTGTAGGTACAACCTTTGGATGTGCTTCCATGAGTGTTTTCATCTAGGCATTCCTATGACGGACAATCTTCCAAGAAGACCGCATCGGCATCTTGCTAAGGTGAATTCCTTCTACATAAGCGCTAATGCTACGACCCTCAAGAATTGGTTACTCTTTGAGTGTTGTTTCGTCCTCTTTGTGAGCTTCATAGGTTACATGGAGTATGAAGGAACATGGAAGAGTCGTCACATCATTTGCATCAAGCACGAGTACATGGTGACAAGAACAACACATCTACCTCCTTTTCATGGTGATGAAGAGCAAGAGTCGAGGACGACTCTTTTTAAAGGAGGGGAGATGATGTAGCCCTAGTCACGACCATCACCATGTCGAGAACCTCAACACATCGCAAGTCGTCATCGAACTCAAAGGTGAACTCCTTCCACTATATGACCCACGATATGTTGCCATTGAATGGTATGCTACTTGACCATTGTTCCCATTGCGTTGCTAGGTATGTCACGACGAGTACATGTACACGGGAGGATGACCAAGATGCACAAGGAGTGAAGGCCGACAAGATGATGGCGTGGAAGAGAAGGAAGAGGCGCAGCAGATCCAGCAGCGGTACTACCGCCGCCGCTACTGCCAGAACCAGCTTCTGGAGCTCGTTCCGGTACCAACCGGTGCCGCCGGCAGTACCGCCGTAGCTGGATAAGCGGAGGACGCCCGCACCGGTGGTACTACCGCTGCTGCGGGGACAGAGGTTAGGTTGGATATGAGATAGAGTTCCACCCTCTTTGGTGTTGCCTCCACTTGTGTAGAAGATCCCTTGTGGATTCAAGGCCTCCGCTTGTGGAGAAGATCCCTCTTGTGGATTCAAGACCTCTTCCTTGTAGTTGCGATTACTCGCCAATCCCTCACCTCTCGGCGGTGCTATTGGAACGGTTGGATTGACCGTTGAAAGAAACAATCCTAAGAGTAAGGTTGCTTGGTGCTTGAGAATCGGGGCTACCCTTGTGGATTGGTTACCGGTTGATTGTATCTTGATGTCATGCTAGTTATCCCCTCTATTTTCCCTTTCCCCTTTGTGTTCTTCGTGAAATCCGCTTAAATCCGTGAAGATCGGGACAACCCTACAACAAGGGGTCCACGGGGGTCCAGATGGCTAGGATTGTCGCCCGTGCTTTAGGATGACCTAAAGTGCTACGGAGACTCCTAGATGGCTGGGAGAGTGCACGTGGGTCAGATGACGTAAGGAGGGTCCGTATACTCCTAGATGGCAAGAAGGGGTCCACGAGTGGCTAGGATTATTGCACGTGCTTTAGGATGACCTAATAGTGCTACGGAGACTCCTAGATGGCTAGGAGGGTGCCCGCGGGTCAGATGACGTAAGAAGGGTATGTATACTCTTAGATGGCTAGGAGAGGTTCACGGGGGTCCAGATGGATAGGATGGTCGCACGTGCTTTAGGATGACCTAAAAGTGCTACTGATACTCTTAGATGGCTAGGAGGGGTGCGCGTGGGTCAGATGACGTAAGAGGGTCCGTATACTTCTAGATGGCAAGGAGGGGTCCACGGGAGTCCAGATGGCTAGGATGGTCGCACGTGCTTTAGGATGAGCTAAAAGTGCTACTGATACTCCTAGATGGCTAGGAGGGTGCACTATTGGGCTGCGCGTACGATAAATTAAAATGTTCACTTATTGCTACGCAACCTTCCCAAGATCTACTATCGAGATACATGCGAATACGAAGATCCATAGATCTAGTTTAGTATATGTTACCAACACCGTAGATTGCGGAAGAACGTGTTGATGACATAGTCGATGTAGGCGATCGCGGTCTCTCTCAACCAAGCCTGGTAGAGAGATTCCGACGCCTTCTTCTCCTTCGCTTCACCACCTTGATTCAACGGCTGAAGGGTGCAACGTGTATGACGAGGAACCCCTCCGAGAGCTTGCACACGTACACTGGAAAGGTTCAGCGGGGCTTCGCCGTCCAAGCTTGAAGTCTGCTGGTGTATATGAAGGTGGAGATCTTAACACATGAGAGGAGAGAGAGATTAGATCTAGTCTAATCGGATAGGTCACCTCTAATTAGAGGTCCCTCTAATCCAACTAGAAGAGATCTAAACTTGAGAGCTGATGCGAGATTTCTCTCTTGTCTATTTGGTGTCTAAAATTGTGTCTCCACAACTAGAGGGGTGGGGTTTATAAAGGAGCCCAAGAGGTAGGGAGACTTGGAAAGGAGGAAACCTTTCCTAGTCCAATTGGACAAAGGGAAAGTTTTCCCTTGCCCAATTCGGTATGGGAGGATGAGTTGGGGTTGGACTCCAACTCTCCTCCCTCTCCCTTCCTTGCTTGGCTGGCCGGCGGGTGGGGCCCACCTAGGTCCGAACCGACCTAGGCAGGTCGGGCCCACCCGGCGAACCTCCTCCGCCGTTGCGTGGTGGGGCCCGCCTGGCTTGCACCGACCCGGCGCGTGGGGCCTGCCCTGGTCGCACTGTCCTGGCGCGTGGGGTCCGCCCTGGCTGCACCGACCTGGCGGGAGGGGCCCGCCTGGCCAGCCGCCGTCGCCTCCACCTCGCCCTGCCGTGGGCCGTTGGCCCACCAGGGTTTGGCCCGGGGTTTCCCCAAACGACGCAACGGCCCAACACCACTTGGTGGTGTGGCCTTTAATATTTTCCCGTAATTATTTATCAATTAAATAAATGAATATTGAATTAACATATAATTAATTAATACTTTGTCATATTAATTCTCATTTGAATATTTCCTTTTAGAGAATATTCACCGAATTAATTACCTATCATATGAAACACCTTTCATATGATCTGGGACACCTAGTGTCCGCCGACAAAATACTCCAGACAAATATATCCTCCATATAAACATCCTCGGAATAAATCCGACCGTGATAGTAACTTCTATCACAAACTTTCTCTCTTGACAAGGTATGTCATATCACGCAGGCACCATGCCGATGATACTCTCCATGTTCCAGACCAACCATATAACACGACTAACCAATCCTAGCTTAAGTGTGTCCACCCTACAGGTTCGATAACGGGTAGCTATAATTGGTTGGGTATCAACCAATCATCGGCCAGTGACAGTTCCAAGGACGTCCTGTGTAGCTGCTATCGTTATGCGAATAACTCTACTGTTGAACCTGTTGATTATCATATATCAATCCCATTACTCACGATACTGAACTTCACCCGAGATATCCGTGATGATACCATGAATCAATCAACAGGTGACAAGATCAAGAACCAAGTTATTAGAACAACAGGTGAACTCACTCTTAATTGAATATGATGTTTGTGATTATGAGAATTTTATAGTGCCTAAGTCTATACATTTATGTATGATCAGGGTTATTGATAACACAAACATTATCGGAGGAGAGGAGCGGCAATGCATGGAGGATGACATGGGCAACATGATGAACAAGTCTTTCAAGAGCTTGAGGGAGGCAGGAGCACTTGAGGAAAATGAGTTCTGGACTCAACCGGAATATCTGGTCTTCCCCAGCCGGAATATCCAGTCTGCAGATGAGTTGCGCCAAAAAGGTTCTGGAACACATCGGAATATCCGGGTCACTTTGAATCGGAATATCCGGTTTAAGTGAATAATTTCGCCCGATGGTTTTGTAGACAACCGGAATATCCGGTCACCCGTGACCCAGAATATCCGGTCCGAGTGAAAACGGGTCTGCGTGCCTTTTTCGAGACCAATTCGACCTGGGTTGGTTTGTATCTAGTTTGGGTCGGTTTAATTCGTGATTTGGGCGTGGGGAGGTCTCCCCAGCCGCCATATAAACTCAGGAACTCCATTGTAATAGGTAGACCACGTTTAAGCTAAACCCTAGATTGGATCCAAGCATTCATCTATAGAATTCCTCTTTGTTTCGATCGGGAATTCAACCCCTCCACTTTGATGCGATCTAGAGGTTCTTGTTACCAAAGTTTGAGTGTGATCTATTGTTCCATTGGGAATTAGTAGATTACAAAACTGCTTCGTGGTCGGCGGCTACGTTGCATCGGTGTGAGGCGTCGCGAATATCCATTGGGTTGAAGAGCTGTTGCATTGGCAACAGGGGAGCAGCCGGAGAGTTCGTCGGATTCTCGCAAGTTATCCTTCATCATCATCCATCCACCCATCGCTCATCGAGAAGATCGGGCCACCCCTTATCATCTTGGTATCAGATTTCCAGCGTTTACTCGGTGAGCATCCACAAATCCATCCCCGTAGATTTACTGTTTTTCGTCCTATCCAGAAAAAGCCAAAAATATTAGGTTAGATTTCGCCATAGCCCTAGATTACATCGGTTTACAAGTTTTAGTTGCCGGTCGTTTTTCCTTTGCGTAACTTGTTCTAGTTCGAGTCGTAGAAGTCTAGGGTTGTTTCTGAGTCGTTTTCTGTTTTTCTGCCGTGGCTCAATTTCGTCAGTTTTTCTGCCGTGGTTACGTTTTCAGTGTTTCGTCAAGTTTTCGTCCAGTTTTGGCCTACGCGCGTCACAGTTTTGTCAGTTTTTCATGTCGTGAGTCGTATCGGAGACGTAAACACAGCCTTTCTACAGCCCGTGCTAGGAGCTTACCTATATAAGACTAGCTAACGTTTTGTGCTCACAGGCTGCTCGTTTTCGTGTGTCTTTATATATTGTTAAGTTGCTGGCCATAGAAATTTGAAAAGTTATAAAAAAAGAGAAAACAAGGGAAAAACAGAAAAGAAGAGAAGAGGCCAAAGTGAAAATTTCTTGTGATCAAGTTGTGACACCACTAGTACTTGAGCAATCGTGTGCCTGTCAATTTGGGCTACTTGCTAGTGTCTTTCTAGTGCATTGTGACATTCTTGTTCATAGTTGCTTTGCCCCGTTTATCTCCACCGTGTGCGTTTCTAAGTGTGTCACACAATCAGCACTAGGATTTGTAAATTGGTGTAGTTAGGTATCCCTACCAAGCTTCACTAAAATACCCTGGTTTTGTTGTGTGACGCTTTGAAACCCATAATATTCGCTTCACCCCACCCGTGCACGTTTCTGCCCTACGAGAGGTAAGCTTTTGCTATTCACTTTGGAACGGTAAGATACACAATTTCTTTCGGTTTTATGTGAGTTGAGAGTTTTCCACATATATATATATATATATCCTGTTGTGCACTAATCATGTCTTCAGACGACGAGAGGGATAGCGTGGCACGGCAAAGGAAGGAGGGAACTGCGACAGTTACTTGGAGAGAATATGAGGCTCTTCGTGATCATTTGTCCCTTCAGTTCAGCAATCAGTGTGACAAGATACAAGGCGATTTGGCTGCCACGGATATGAAGCTTAGAATGTTCTGCAAACAACGAATGATTCCGTGGCCCAGTTGACTACTATCCAGGCAAGTCTTGCGATGTTGACACGTGCTATGGAGGGCTTGACACAGCGTCACAACCAGCCCGCTGACGATGCCAGTATTCATGCTGATCACGAAGGTGAATTTGACGGTCTTGAGGAGGAGGAGGACCCTGCTTATGGACCTCATGCTAGACATGGACCACAACCACATGCTCATGGTGGACGTGGTGTTGGTAGAGTGCTGCACCTCCTGGACGTGGCTTTGCGCATGTTGGTGCGCATCGTAATCTTGGTCATGCAGCCCATGGTGATGACGATGTTTTGGGCAAACAAAAATTCAGCATTCCTAAGTTTGAAGGTTCTATTGACGTGGAAGAATACATCAATTGGGAGCTGAAGATGGAAAAATTATGATGTTTGCATGACTGTCCTGAAGATCGAAAGATCAAGCTTGCATCTTCTGAGTTTGATGGTTATGCTTTGCTATGGTGGGACGGACTTGTGACTGCTAGGCGTGAAGCTAATCACTTGCCAATTCTTTCTTGGCGAGAGATGAAGGAAGAGACGCGTCACCGTTTTATTCCTCGTAATTACATCCGCTTTTGTATGACAAGCTACAGAATTTGAAGCAAGGCACCTTGTCCGTTGATGAGTACTACAAGGAGATGGAGATGATTATGCAGCGTGCTAAAGTGCGAGAAGAACCTGAACAAACTATGCAGCTTTTCTTTCAGGTTTGAGCTTTAATATCAAGAGAATTGTGCGTCATCATCAATATGGCGATGTGCAAGATTTGTTGCATCAAGCACGTGAAGCTGAGTTACAGTTGGCCGAAGATGCCAAGTTTGCACCTCGTTCTTCTTATGGACGAGGAAGTTTTACACCACGGACTACACCTAGTGCGGTATCGCCTAGTCCTGCTTCTAGTTTCCGTGGTCCGACGACACCATCCACATCAGTTTCGGTTGCCCCTCCAGCTAAACCGTCACCGCAGCCGCAGCTAGTGGTACGGGTTCTTCTAACTCTACAGCTCGCACACTGATATGAACTGTCATACTTGTGGCGGTAAAGGTCACTTTAAGCGTGAATGTCCAAACAAAAAGGTGATGTTGATCAATGAGGAGACAGGAGAATATGAGAGTGGTGATGAGGCTGACCGAGTTCTGAATTGTGGAGGAAGATGAACCTCGTGTGCATTATGCGGATGCTACACGTTTGCCATCTATTGTTTGCACACCTCGAGCATTGAGTGTTACACCTAGTCCTGCGGAGCAGCGCTGCAATTTGTTCCAAACAAGAGCTGCTGTTGGTAATGGTAGGTCGTGCAAAGTGATCATTGATGGTGGCAGCTGCCACAATTTGGCTAGTAAAGAGCTTTGTCAAAAACTGAATCTGAAATATTTGCCGCACCCACATCCATATTATATCCAGTGGTTGACTGATAGTGGAGAGATGAAGATTAGTCACATTGTGCGCATTGAGTTTCAGATTGGGCCATATAAGGACACCGTGGAGTGTGATGTCGTTCCTATGACGGTGTGCCATTTGTTGTTGGGACCTTGGCAATATGATCGTGATGTACGTCACAATGGGAGAACCAACACATACCAACTCAATTGGAGGGCAAGGAGATTATTTTGCGACCTTTGACACCGCAAGAAATTGTAAATGATTCTCGTCAAAAGGTTGAGGTTCACCGTGAGGATGAGAGTGAGAGATTAGCTAGTAGAGAGCCTCCACCTTCGGTGAGTGAGAGCCACCAGCCAAATTTGAGTGGTAAAAAGAAAAGTGAGGGAGTGAAGAAGTTAACAATGTTAGCCACCAAATCTGATTTGAGAGAGTTTCGTGAGGATCCCACTCTAGTACCCATTGTGCTTATGTGCAAGGGGGAAATTCTTGTTTCTAACGACATGACCCCTCTCTCTATTGGTGTTTCTGATGTTTTGCAGGAATTTGGTGACGTGTTTCCGGAGGAAGTACCCGCGGGTTTGCCACCCATGCGCGGTATTGAGCATCAAATTGATTTGATTCCCGGCGCTACACTTCCCAACCGAGCTCCCTATAGGACCAACCCCGATGAGACAAAGGAGATACAGCGACAAGTACAAGAGCTTCTTGACAAAGGGTATGTGCGTGTGAGCTTAAGCCCTTGTGCTGTTCCTGTTATTTTGGTCCCTAAGAAAGATGGTACTTGGCGCATGTGCGTAGATTGTAGAGCATTAATAACATCACTATTCGATATAGACACCTATTCCCCGTTTGGATGATATGCTAGATGAACTTAGTGGTGCTGTTATTTTCTCTAAAATTGATTTGCGTAGTGGATATCATCAAATTAGGATGAAAGAAGGAGATGAATGGAAAACTGCTTTCAAAACTAAATTTGGGTTATATGAGTGGTTAGTGATGCCTTTTGGTTTAACTAATGCTCCTAGTACTTCATGCGCTTGATGAATCATGTTTTGAGGCATTTCATTGGTAAATTTGTGGTAGTCTATTTTGATGATATTTTGATTATAGCCACAATGAATCTGAACATTCTGATCATATTCGACAAGTTTTGCAAGTGTTGCGTGATAATAAGTTGTATGGTAATCTTGCTAAGTGCACATTTTGCAAAGATAAGGTCATATTTCTGGATTTGTTGTTTCTAAGCATGGTGTAGAGGTTGATGAATCTAAAATTGACGCAATTAAAGATTGGCCTACACCCATGAATCTTAGTCAAATTCGAAGCTTTCTAGGACTTGCTGGTTTTTATCGGCGTTTTGTGAAAGATTTCAGTACTATTGCTGCACCTTTGAATGATCTTACTAAGAAAGGTGTTGCGTTTGTGTGGGGCGCAGCCCAAGATGCTGCTTTTGATGAGCTGAAACGTTTGATTTCTGCACCGTTACTTCCTAATTTCAATAAGCAATTTGATATTGAATGTGATGCTAGTGGCATTGGAATAGGAGGTGTGTTGATGCAAGAGGGTAAACCAATTGCATATTTTTCTGAAAAATTGAATGGTGCACAATTGAACTATCCTGTTTATGATAAAGAATTGTATGCTCTTGTTCGTGTTCTTGAGGTTTGGCAACATTATTTGTGGCCAAAGGAATTTATCATACATTCTGATCATGAAGCTTTGAAATATTTGAAGTGCCAATCTAACTTGAATAAGCGTCATGCTAAGTGGGTTGAGTTCATTGAATCCTTCCCATACATTATTAAGTACAAGAAAGGCAAAGAGAATGTGGTTGCTGATGCACTCTCTAGGAAAAGCATGCTTTTGACACACTTAGATGTTCAAGTTCCTGGATTAGAGAGTTTGCGTGATTTATATGCTAATGATACTGATTTTTCCATGCCTTTTGCTAAGTGTTCTGTGTGAAAGCTTGGGAAAAATACCATATGCATGATGGATATTTGTTTAGAGCTAACAAATTATGTGTGCCAGAATCGTCCGTGCGTTTGTTGTTGTTGCAGGAATCACATGGTGGCGGTTTGATGGGACACTTTGGACGTGAAAAGACGTTGCTGATGTTGGCTGATCACTTTTATTGGCCAAGGATGAGGCGTGATGTGGACAGGTTTGTCAAGCGTTGCATCACTTGCAACAAGGCGAAGTCCAAGTTGAAGCCTCATGGTTTGTATACTCCTCTTCCTGCTCCTACTACACCATGGGAAGATATAAGCATGGATTTTGTATTAGGATTGCCTAGAACTGGTAGAGGACATGATTCTATTTTTGTGGTAGTGGATCGATTTTCTAAGATGGCTCATTTTATTGCCTGCCACAAAAGCGACGATGCGTCGCATATTGCTAACCTGTTTTTCAGGGAGATCGTGCGCATACATGGAGTACCCAAGACGATCGTTTCTGACCGTGATGTGAAGTTCATGAGCTACTTCTGGAAGACACTTTGGGGCAAGCTGGGAACAAAGCTGCTGTTTAGTACCACTTGTCATCCCCAAACTGATGGACAGACGGAGGTGGTGAACCGCACACTTTCGGCGTTGTTGCGGACAATGGTCAAGAAGAATCTGCGTGTGTGGGAGGAGTGTTTGCCGCATGTGGAGTTTGCATATAACAGGGCGGTGCATTCAACCACGCAATTGTGTCCGTTTGAGGTGGTCTATGGTTTTAAACCCATTACACCACTTGATTTGCTGCCGCTTCCATTACATGAGAGAGTCAACATGGAGGCATCGAAGCGTGCAGATTTTGTGAGGAAGATACATGAGAAGACTAAAGAAGCTATAGAGAAGAAAGGCAAGTACAATGCTGCTCGTGTTAATAAGAAACGCAAGGAGGTGATCTTTCAGCCCGGCGACATGGTTTGGGTACACTTTCGCAAAGACAGATTTCCTGTTCAGCGCAAGTCTAAGTTGATGCGCGTGGTGATGGTCCTTTAAAGTTCTTGCCAAGATAAATGACAATGCATACAAGATAGATCTTCCTACAACTGAGTTCGGCGTGAGTAATACGTTCAATGTTGCTGATTTGACGCCATATGCTGAAGAAGACCTTGTGCGTCGGGGTCGACGCCTTTTCAAGGGGGGGGAGGATGATGAGGACATCCCTAGTTCCTTACCATCTTTTCCTGTTGATGATGTTGCTGCTCAAGATAAGTCTAATGAAGTGAGGATTGGACCATGACAAGATCAAGAACCAAGTTATTAGAACAACAGGTGAACTCACTCTTAATTGAATATAATGTTTGTGATTATGAGAATTTTATACTGCCTAAGTCTATGCATTTATGTATGATCAGGTTATTGATACCACAAACATTATTGGAGGAGAGGAGCGGCAATGCATGGAGGATGACATGGGCAACATGATGAACAAGTCTTTCAAGAGCTCGAGGGAGGAGAGGGAGGCAGGAGCACTTGAAGAAAATGAGTTCTTGACTCAACCGGAATATCCGGTCTTCCCCAGCCCGGAATATCCGGTCTGCTGATGAGTTGCGCCAAAAAGGTTCTGGAACACATCGGAATATCCGGGTCACTTTGAATCGGAATATCCGGTTTAAGTGAATAATTTCGCCCGATGGTTCTGTAGACAACCGGAATATCCGGTCACCCGTGACCCGGAATATCCGGTCCGAGTGAAAACGGGCCTGCGTGCCTTTTTTTAGATCGATTCAACCTGGGTCAGTTTATCTAGTTTGGGTCGGTTTAGGTCGTGATTTGGGCATGGGGAGGTCTCCCCAGCCACCCTAAACCACGTTTAAGCTAAACCCTAGATTGGATCCAAGCATTCGTCTATAGAATTCCTCTTTGTTTTGATCGGGAATTCAACCCCTCCACTTTGATGTGATCTGGAGGTTCTTGTTACCAAAGTTTGAGTGTGATCTGTTGTTCCATTGGGAATTAGTAGATTGCAAAACCGCTTCGTGGTCGGCGGCTACGTTGCATCGGTGTGAGGCGTCGTGAATATCCATTGGGTTGAAGAGCTGTTGCATTGGCAACAGGGGAGCAGCCAGAGAGTTCGTCGGATTCTCGCAAGTTATCCTTCATCATCATCCATCCACCCACCGCTCATCGAGAAGATCGGGCCACCCCTTATCATACACACACACCTTCGAAGCCACCCAGCAACTGCTTTTATGGTCACCCTGTTACGGCCATGACGGTTGACAGCACCAAAGCAACTCCTCCAGTATGCATGACCCCAATAACCTCATGGTTACAAGGACATGTTATACAACAACCTTTCTGTGATAAAGCTAAGGACAAAAAGACTATTTAACGGAATCTCTTAGCATACCAACACTTGGGTGACCCAGCCCTAATAATATGCCATCCTTTATGCTGACATAAACTCTATGTCCATGACTAGGAAAAGCTACGTCATCTAGCATTCAAGAATTAGTCCGTAAAAGAACTAGGGTACATTTTACGTATTCATATTCTCTACACGTGCACGTGAGCTTTTCCCTAAATCACGTATTTAGAAATCACTGCAGTTATAGCATAGAGAATACGAATCAATAATGTATGAATCAGATATACATATGTATAAATACATTGTCACATGTATAAATAAATTGCCTTTTGGGCATATATCCAACGTGCGCGTGGGTCAGATGCCGTATGGAGGGTTCGTATACTCCTAGATGGCAAGGAGGAGTCCACGGGGGTCCAGATGGCTAGGATGGTCGCACGTGCTTGAGGATGACCTAAAAGTGCTACGGAGACTCCTAGATGGCTGGGCGAGTGCACATGGGTCAGATGACGTAAGGAGAGTCCGTATACTCCTAGATGGCAAGGAGGGGTCCACGGGGTCCAGATGGCTAGGATGGTCGCACGTGCTTTAGGATGACCTAAAAGTGATATTGATACTCCTAGATGGCTGGGAGAGTGCACGTGGGTCAGATGACGTAAGGAGGGTCCGTATACTCCTAGATGGCAAGGAGGGGTCCATGGGGGTCCAGATGGCTAGAATTGTTGCACGTCCTTTAGGATGACCTAATAGTGTTACGGAGACTCCTAGATGGCTAGGAGGGTGCACGTGGGTCAGATGACGTAAGAAGGGTATGTATACTCTTAGATGGCTAGGAGAGGTCCACGGGGGTCGATATGGCTAGGATGGTCACACATGCTTAAGGATGACCTAAAAGTGCTACTGATACTCTTAGATGGGGTTAGAAGGGGTGCGCGTGGGTCAGATGACGTAAGGAGGGTCCGTATACTCCTAGATGGCAAGGAGGGTTCCACGTGGGTCCAGATGGCTAGGATGGTCGCACGTGCTATAGTATGACCCAAAAGTGCTACTGATATGGGCACGACGGAGGAGGTGCAGCCCAATTTTAGGACTCCACCTGCAGAAAATGAATTCTGCATTCAACCGGATTATCCGGTCTCTTTCTGACCGGGATATCCGGCGTATTGATGGATTGCGCAAAACCGGTTCTGTAATAAACCGGATTATCCGGTCACCCGTGACCCGGATATTGCGATGTAAGTCGAGTTAGGGTTTATTTGTTGATAAGGGGTGGCCCGATCTTCTCAATGAGCAGTGGGTAGGTGAATGATGGTGGAAGATAACTTGTGAGAATCCAACGAACTCTCCGGCTGTTCCCCTGTTGCCAATGCAACAGTTCTTCAACCCAATGGATATTCGCGACGCCTCACACCGATGCAACGTAGCCGCCGACCACGAAGCGTTTTCTGCAATCCCAATGGAACAACAGATCACACTAAAATTTTGGTAACGATAATCTCCAGAGCGCAACACAGTGGAGAGGTTGAATTCCTGAGCGCAACACAGAGGAACTCAAATATAGATGAATGCTTAGCAATCCAATCTAGGGTTTAACATAAACGTGGTCTAAGGCTAAAAGCCATGACTTACAAGCCTATATAAAGGCTGCTGGACGTCCAACATAGGGTTTGAGGCGAAATCAATCTTATCTCTAAGTTTCCTAACTTGAAAGGACTCTATTTGGAATCTGGCAGAAACAACCGTTGACTTGTTTGTGTCGCGCCGCCTTCTCTGTCGCGAACCGGTATGTGCCGCCAGACCCATTGGAAAGCCCTCGTAATTATCTTTCCAACTAGTGCTTATTTGCCTTATTTGTAGTCCGTATGAGGAATTGGTGGTCGTTTAAAATTCGGTACTTCTGTCTGTCCGAACCGAATCTGAAGCAATCTGGAATCCGAATTGGAGATGATCTTTCCTTGTTTGCATCAACCCTTCGTTGTGTGATGGCTCCACTTCCTCCCTCGCCTCCCTTGTGTTAGCCACCATGATGTTTGTCGATGGTCTCCATTCTTGGCACGTATCTTCTTCTCCATGCACCATTCTCTTTATTAACTCAAACCTAATGATGTAAGAATACAATAACTTAGGTAGTATAACATTCTTATAAATCAAAGTATAATGTCCAACTAGGAATGAGTTCACCTTATAATAATCATCGGTAGGCTTAATATTTCCTTCCAGTTCAAACATAGATAGTCATCATAATCCACCGATATATCCTCATCATCCTCCCTTTCTTCAAGAAAAGCCGTCCGCGGCTTTGGATAAGCTGAAAGTGGAAGAAACAAAAAGAACAACGTGCACGCAGAATATATGTATATAGAACATTGTTGATCAGTTTTGTTGGCATGACTTGTACATCCAAAAATCAGAATGCAACTCAAATTACAAGTATAGAGCACACAAGTCTCGGATGGGTACAAACCATATCTCAGAAAGTTGTAACTAAAATTGTAGGTTTAAGTGAAGTCCATATAAGCAAGATCATGACGAGGAACAAATATGTGTAATGTCTTTTTATTCAGTACTAAATCAAGTGTCCTAATAGAAGATCGATGATTAACTTTCATGCTAGCAAGGTCAAATAAAACCAAACGATGCAAATTATCACATGTTTCATACCAGGCTTCAACTGCGCTACGATGATATCTAGAACAAAGCAATGACTGAATAGCAAAACATGTAAATGGTTATGTCCATTATCTCCAGGACTTATGACACAATTAGTTTGCAATTATACGTGAAGCATAAATCAGATTGGGACAAACAAGACGTATGTGCATAATCACAATCAAATCTAGCAAGATCAGAACAGTCCAACAAAGGTGATGCTACCTTTGTTCGCTGTAGTATATCAAGTAGACTAGAATACAACATAGTATCATGAAATTAGGTATTGCCCCAAGGCAAAAAGATTTCGGCACATAGCAAATTTGACTGAAAACGGCATGTTTTACTTCAGCAATTCTATCAGAGGTAATGCATATATGATCACCAAAAAATTCTTGTTCATGCTATAATCACCAATTAAATAGAATCGAAAACAGTTCGCATAGGTGCTAGAATTTACATCTGAAATTTCAGAAATCTTATTCATAGCACAACTCATGGTAAGAGGTTCTTCTAGCATGATGTAAAACAAAACATCAGTCCCACTTGGGTCAGATGACGTATGGAGGGTCCGTATACTCCTAGATGGCAAGGAGGGGTCCACGGGGGTCCAGATGGCTAGGATGGTCGCATGTGCTTTAGGATGACATAAAAGTGCTATTGATACTCCTAGATGGCTGGGAGAGTGCACGTGGGTCACATGACGTAAGGAGGGTCCGTATACTCCTAGATGGCAAGGAGAGGTGATGAAGGGTTGAACCTCTAGGGTGGCCCGATCTTCACGGATTTGAAGCGGATTCGGATGAACACACGCAAGAACACGAAGAACACGAAGAACGCAAGAACACAAGAACACAAACACGATACAAAGACATGTTTCCCACACCAGTCGGTCCAAGCCGATCCAATAGAATCCCAAAGGGAGAGATTGGTAAGAAGATACAAGGAGGGATCTTGAATGGTTGTGTCTCCAACGGTCAACCAAACCGATCTAATAGAGTCACCCTAAGATGAAAGATTGGCTAGTAGCTACAACTACAAGTGGAGGGATACATCTCCATGCAAGGAGGCCTTGAATCCACAAGGGGATCTTCTCCACAAGGGGAGGCAACACCAAAGAGGTGGGAACTCTATCTCATATCCAACCTTACCCTAGATCTAAGGTAGGAGACTCCTATTTATAGTCTAGGACAAAGGAGGGTAAAACGGGAAAGTTACATGGCTTAAAAGCCAACAAGGCGCGCAAGCTGGGAGGCCGGCCTGGGCTTAGCCGGGCTGAGGCCGGCCCTCGGCCGGCTTCTGTGGGCGGGAGGCCGGCCCGAGGCCGGTTGCCTCTGGCCATAGGCCAGCCTAGCCGAGGCCGGGCTGAGGCCGGCCCGAGGTCGGTTACCTCTGGCCATAGGCCGGCCTTGGCGAGGCCGGCCCGAGGCCGGTTTTTTCAGGACTTTCCTCCGTCCTCCTCTTCTTGACGCTTTCTCCTCCTCGTCCAAGCCACCGTCCTGTCGGACCTTGCTCCACGTGCACCTTGGTCATCCTCACGTGTACTTGTACTCTTCGTGTCATACCTAGTAATGCAAATGGGGTGATGGTCAAGTAGAATACCGTTCAAAGGCGTGTGTCAAATAGTGGAAGGAGTTCACCTTTGAGTTTGATGATGACTTGGGATGTGTTGAGGGTCTCGACATGGTGAAGGTCGTGACTAGGGCTACATCATCTCCCCATCCTTTAAAAAGAGTCATCCTCGACTCTTGCTCTTCATTACCATGCAAAGGAGGTAGATGTGTTGTTCTTGTCACCATGTAGTCGTTCTTGATATGGCGACTCTTCGATGTTCCTTCATGATGAGGTTAGGACGCAAGAACATGAGTAACGCGAGGAAGAACACCATGAACACAAGAACACACAAGATACAAGAACCGTTTCCCTTACCGGTCGGTCCAACCGGCCCAATAGAATCCACACGAAGGTGGGAGATCGGCAAGAAGATACAAGAAGGGATCTTGGAGGTTGTTTCTCTCACGGTCAACCGAACCGCTCCAATAAAGTCACCCGAGGATGAAAGATTGGCAAGTAGTCAAACTACAAGTAGAGGTCTTGAATCCACGAAGGGATCTTCTCCACAAGGGAGGAACCATCCCCACAAGGGGGAGGAAGGAGACCTTTGAGAAGAAGGAGTCTAGCTCTACTCTAATCTCAAAACCAAGTCTATCTTAGATCTGAGCCCAAGGGGTCCTATTTATAGTGTTGACCAAAAGGGGGTAGGTGGGGGAGGTTACATGGGCCTCCAACCCGTGCTGATTCCCGCAGCGGCGGTACTACGTGCGGTAGTACCGCTAGTGCGGGTTGTCTTCGAATCTTCCCACCTCGGCGGTACCTCCAGTGGTACCGGTAGCGGTACCGGTCGGTACCGGACGTGCGGTCTAAAGGGGCATTCCAGCGGTAGCCCTGGCGGTAGTGGTGGCGGCAGCGTCCTGGCGGTAGTACCGCCTAACCCAGCGGTACTACCGCCGCCTGGGTCTTTTCTCCTCTTCCTTCGTCTCTTCCAAGCCACCGTCTTCTCGGTCTTTGTTCCTCTTGCGCCTTGGCCTTCTTCCCGTGGTCTTGTACCCTTGGTGACACACCTAACAATGCAGTGGGAATAATGGTCAAGTAGTATAACGTCCAAAGGTGACATATGGTGAATCACATAGTGGAATGAGTTCACCTTTGAGGTCGGTGATGACTTGGGATATGTTGGGTTGCTTAGGGCAGGTTGCACTACATCACTTCATACTTCATGTAACCTACAAAGCTAACAAGGAGCACGAAACAACACTCAAAGAGTAGCCAATTCTTGATAGTCTTAGCATGAGCGCTTATGTAGAAGGAGTTCACCTTAGCAAGATGTCTTCTTGTAAGATTCTCCATCATAGGAATGCCAAGATGAAAACACTCATGCAAGCACATCCAAAGGTTGTACCTACACACCAATAACCAAGCAAAACATGTGTGTGCATGATAGAGGACCATATCATCAATGACATGTCCATTCTTTTCAATTACACCGTTAGCACAACACAAATACATGAAATGAAATGCATAAGCAAGGTCAATGTGCAAGCAATCAAATGAAACATCCTCCAAATATGGAAACACAAAAACTCCATGAAAATGTGAGACGGCCATGCTAGCTATCTCTTTTTGACCTATATTATTGCACACAAGGCATTGGGAGAGACAATTTGTAGTGCAACCTACCCTAAGCGACCCAACATATCCCAAGTCATCATCGACCTCAAAGGTGAACTCCTTCCACTATGTGATTCACTATATGTCACCTTTGGACGTTATACTACTTGACCATTGTTCCCATTGCATCGCTAGGTGTGTCACCACGGGTACAAGACCACGGGAAGATGGACAAGGCGTGAGAGGAAGCGAGCAGGACAAGACGGTCGCTTGGAAGAGAAGAAGGAAGAGAAGCCGCAGCCTCTAGAGCGGTACTACGCCCGCCGTGCGGTACTACCGCTGAGTCCCAGGAGCGGTACTACCGCTAGCACTACCGCCACCACTACCGTGTCGCGCCAAATGCTCTCTGGATTGCCAGCGGTACCTGCCGGTACCTGCCTCGTACTACCACTGGATAACATCAATCTTATTCGTGAGAGTCCGCCGGTACTACCGCTGGAGCAGCGGTACTACCGCTACCTGACCTGGAACGGTACTACCGCTTCCCCAACGGTATACCGCTGCCTGCGTGCAGAAGCAGGGAATATTCCCTTGTATCCCTCTCCCACCTACCCCTTTGAGTCAAACCTATATATAGGCACCTACCCCCTCCAGATCTAGAGAGACTATGTTTTGAGATTAGAGTAGAGCTAGACTCCTTCTTCGCAAAGGTCCCCTTCCTCCCCTTGTGGGGATGGTTCCTCCCCTTGTGGAGAAGATCCCTTCGTGGATTCAAGACCTCTACTTGTAGTTTGTCTACTCGCCAATCTTTCATCGTCGGGTGACTTTATTGGATCGTCTTGGTTGGCCGTTGGAGAAACAACCATCCAAGATCCCTTCTTGTATCTACTTGCCGATCTCTCCACCTTCGTGTGGATTCTATTGGACCGGTTGGACCGACCAGTAAGGGAAACGGTTCTTGTATCTTGTGTGTGTTCTTGTGTTCGGGGAGTTCTTCTTGGTGTTCTTCGTGTTCCTCGTGTTCTTGCGTGCGTTTGTCCACAACCGCCGTCAATCCATGAAGATCGGGCCACCCTAGAGGTCCAAACCTCATCATATGGTATCAGAGCATGGTTGCACGGATTTGACTTTGTTTCCCCCACAAATCCCCCAAATTTTTCTTTGATTTTGAGAAATTCGAAAATTTCCACCAAAAATAGCCCCAAATTGCTTTTGGATCGATCTGAGATTTGAGTGCGTTTTGGCAGGTTTTGATCCATAGATCTATTGCTAAACTTGTTGATCTACCTTCCCTTGCGTTCCCATAGCCTAATTCCATCATTTGGCCCTCCGATTTGCTGTTTTGAGCTTGGTTTTTTCGCCCAAAATCGTGAATTTCCGTCTCGGGTGCAGTTTCTGGAGCTAGCGGTACTACCTCTGGCTAGCGGTACTACCGGTACAGTGGTACTACCTCCACCGCAGAGGTACTACCGCCAGCACCTAGAACATACACGAAAACAGCATTTCAGCACCACGGTTTCGCCATATCTTTTGCATTTGGACTCCGTTTTTGGTGTTCTTTGGCTCGTTTCGAAGCTACGATAAAGGCCTACGTCACCATTGCGGCTGATCTATCATCCACCACCACCAAAATCTGTGGGCAAGCACGACACTTCTACAACAAAGGGTGAAGATCGTCGACGAAAGGTATAACTTCACGAATCTTCTCCCCTTGCCATTCCGTTGAAAGCCACACTATATCTTTGCGATTACCATGTCCTATTGAGGCTAGCTCTTGATGATTGCTTGGGCTTTGCACATTTGCACCGTGTAGTTTCCGAGCAAAAGTTGTGCGCTAGTTCATATATCATATATCTTGTTGTTGGCATCAAAAAGAAGTGGGTGTGCAAAAGTGAAAAGAAGCAAAAAGAGAAAAGAGAAAAGAAGCAAAAAGTGCAAGAAAAGAAAAGAAGAGACACCACTTGACATATCTTTTGTAGGAAAGCGCAAGCTCGATGAACATCTTGTAGATGGTACATTTTGTGCAAATCTTGTAGCCCACCAATAAATTGCAATCGAGCTAGTGGCTCTCCTTGTACTTGTGCAACACGAGCTTATAGTCTTCGCTAGGATCATATGGTTCTTTAGCTCACTTCTTGGTTGCACGAGTCCCATTTATCTCTCCGCGCGTGTGTTTCCTTGAACTACATTCCTATCTTTTGAGATTGACTTGCTTTGGCTTTGTGATCATCGTGGTTCTCTACTTGCTTTGACAATATCTTGGTTTACGGTTGGTTCGATTTGCTTTCCACCTACCATATCTTCCTACCACTAAGCCGTGTGTGTTTTGGAGTTTGCTTTGGATACTTGAACACAAGCATTTTACTTTATGATCATTTCCCTTGGTTGTCCACGACGTCCAATACTATCTACAAGGTGAGAGGTTGTGTTCTAGTTCATTTCCACTCCACATATATACACTTGTCTTGTGAGTTAACATGTCTAGGGAGAGTGAATGGCACTATGGAGGCCAAGATGAGAATGAGTACACAATGAGCCACAACAACTATGATGCCTCAAACTTTGAGGACATGGGGGACTACTGCGACTACACCGACAACGACCCCCATGACATGATGGATCGTCACCAAGACTTCCGCTACAACTACTCCGACTACGACTCCGAAGATTGCTCAAGCTTCACCGACATGGAGAACTACTACGGCTACTACTCCAAGTACTCTGACGAGAACTTTGGTTCTACCATGTTGATACGGATCAACGTGATCCAAAGGGTTTTTAGGCCCGATCTTTCACGGCAAACCAAGAAACAGCAAACGATAACTTCGATCGTTGAGCAGATTGGATCTACTCCACGATACACAAACACAGATTCAAAGAATCAGCAATCAAAACCGGCAACTCGGTCTCGAATCCCCATCCTGGGTGAACCTCACGACATAACTTTAATCTGAAAACATAACCTAAGATACAAGGCCGGCGGCCAGACCCTTTATATGGGTGACTCTAAAAACTCTAAAACTTGACACGGACCCACTTTTCTAAACAGAAAATAAAACAACACGTATAAAATTAAAAGGACTCCTTGGTGCGCCATCTTCATGTCTTCTGTAGGCGGACCCAGCCTGTCGCGCATAAGCAGAGGAAATCCCAGGAACCAGACATCCTAATAATATATCTGATATTTTCCTTGCGAGGTAGGAATAGAAATAAGAAGCTGATCTTACGTTTCTCTTCCTTAAACAAGTACGAATCATGCATGTCTTCTCTTTGGTACATAGGAACGAGGATATCTCTTTCCTTGCGCAAAGAACGGGAAACATTACATGGGTCAGCGCTAATACCAGGTCCTCTAATGCTAACCACGTACATCTGGCCGTAAATTCCATGCAAGTCTTGCATTGCAGTTCTCACCATGTGTATCCGAGGCGAAGCATTCATCTGTGCTCGTCTGTGATGACGGCGTATCTGCGTTCGTCTGATTATCTATCTTATTAAGATCTTGCGTGAAGGTTCTTGTTCTTCAAGGATTGTCGTGCTGTGGCGTGAGGCGTGTTGTTCATCAATACGTTGCGTGCTGGTCATCTACTCCGACGTGAGGTTCGTCGTCATCGACGAGTTGCTCGCAGGATCAGATATCCCCATCTATCGGTGGGCTGTGCATCGTGAAAGATCGGGCAAATCATCCGTATCATATTGGTATCAGAGCCCAGGTTGATCACGGTGCAAGTTGGATCGTCGGATGCGGAGGAGCTCTTGCTGTTACTGGTTTCGATCTTCAATTTTCGAGTTGACTCTGATCAGTAAAGGTTGCGTGTTTTCTCAGATCCGTGGTAAGGTGCTACGAGCGGAATAACAGGAGGTAGACATAGGAATATCGGATCAGATTTTTCCGTTTCGATAGGCTGCAGCCTGCAGGCAGCGTAAAAAAAAAGAGGGTTCGTTTCCGTGTTTAAGGCAGCCAAGGAAAGTGAGATTCGATTGGATTCGTGGTTGTTTTTCCTTCGTACAGGGTACGTGAGATCCGGCCGGAAAGGAGATCAAACAGCAGAAAAAAAAGAGGAATCACGTGGTGTGCAAGGAGGAATGGAAAGGGAGGTGCAGATTTGGTAATACGATTTGCAATCAGAACCGAAATTTGTGGCGCTTGATCCGTTTGGAAAGTCCAGATTTGTGCGGATCTGTTTGGAGTCATTTTTTTTTGCTTGCCTACATCTTTGTCCAGGTTCGGTGCATTTTCCAAGTGAAAAAAATGAAATTTATAGTTGCAACACGTCAAAGATGGCAGGAAGTCACTATAATGATCAGTGGCGAGGCGAAATTGATGAAGCGCCCATGATTGACAGCAGGAATATTGCGGCAACACGGGCGTTAGGAGGTCTAAAAAGGGTTTGGCTGAAAATAGACGCAACACCGGAGGAATATCTTGCATGGGAGGAGGTGATGGAACGTTGGTTAAAGCCACGCATTGGTGACTACGGACCGTACACTTGCTATTGTGCAGCTCTTGATCGATTTGAAAAATCAACCATGTCCTGGTGGAGGCGTTTACAGTTTGATCTAAAGAAAGAGGGCAACAGTTGCAGCGACACTTGGGAGGAAGTGAAGCGCCTTGCAAGGCAACGGTTTGTGCCAGCAAACTATACAGCGAAGAAGGTCAACAAGAAAGCAATAAGAGTCCCAATTTCTGAGCACAAGGCTGATATTGACAAGGTTTTGGTGTGTACTAAGACCATGGTGGAGGAGGCTGTACCATTGAGTGGGCTAAATATTCAACTCAGGAGAGTACATGATGACACTTGCATGACAGTTGACAGAGGTCAGCGTTGGACGTTATTTCAGACTCAGTGTCTGATAAAAGGCAAAGCGTGCAAGTTGATGATTGATGGTGGTAGCTGTACCAATGGCATAAGCAGGCCCATGGTGGAATAACTGGGGTTGTCTACATGGCGTATTTCGGAACCAAAGCATGTTGAGTGGCTGAATAATTGCGGGATGCTGAAGGTTACACATAAGGTGCGTGTGCCATTTACAGTTGGTGACTATGTTGATGAGGTGGAGTGTGATGTGTTGCCAATGGAGGTGTGTGGATTATTACTTGGGCGTCCATGGCAGTATGATCGCAATGCTATGCATGCTGGGCGAGCGAATACGTATACATTTGTTCATGATGGCAAACAGAGGACGTTGAAGCCTTTGACGGATGATAAAATCCAATCTGATGTGGTGCTGGTTGTGCGCAAGGAGAAGGTGCACAAGACCATGCCGCGACCGAGGACGGTCACGCTTCAAGAAGGGGAGCATGATGTGGGGAGTATCAATATTCCAATTAATTCAGCTATGCCTATTGATGTCAAGCCAGTCGATAACAAACGCTCTAGCGACAGTTTGAAACCGAGGACGGTTTCTTTTGAAGAAAGGGATGATGATGCGGCGTGTCTTATGCAATCCACTTGCATCGACAAGGGCATTCAGACAAACATTGTCGTTGATGATCGTGCGTCAGTCCAGAGGTAGACCGAAAGCATGATGGTTTAATAGTGCGTTTGAACAGAGGGAAGGATGGCCGTGTTCGTGTATTATGTGGTCCTCATATTGTAAAACAATCAGAAAGAAGTACTATACGCCATGGTCAAACAAGGATGCATGCTGGTTGGGGTCATCGTGTGCATGGGCAACCGGTGGGTCCCTTATTGACATGCATGCAACACAAAAGGAGCAAGTCACGTTGGGTTCCAAGACAGCACAAGCAAATTAGTGCTAATGAAGAAAGGACAACAGGAAGAGGACATGAAGAAAGGACAAGGAAAAGAAGACACCATCTTGGTGCACTCGCTACTACTCATGCTTTGCATGCAGGTGCGTGTGTGAATGCTTCACGTCACGAAGAGTCCAGCCAGGCTGCTGTGATACGTACTAGTATGAATATGCGACGTAGCTGGGTCTGGATAAGGGTCACCACGCCACGTTTAGAGGATTCCAAGTTCGAGACTGGTGGGCCGAGTTAGAAGGACCAGCGCGTCCTGTTTTTCTGGCCGAGCCCTTCGTGGCCGGTTTGTATCCCCTATATATCTATACGCATTAAACTATTAGGGTTAGGTTGAATATTAGGTTAAATTCGAGTTGAACTCATGTGTATCCGAGGCGAAGCATTCATCTGTACTCGTCTGTGATGACGGCGTATCTGCGTTTGTCTGATTATCTATCTTATTAAGATCTTGCGTGAAGGTTCTTGTTCTTCAAGGATTGTCGTGCTGTGGCGTGAGGCGTGTTGTTCATCAATACGTTACATGCTGGTCATCTACTCCGGCGTGAGGTTCGTCGTCATCGACGAGTTCCTCGCAGGATCAGATATCCCCATCTTCAGGTTGCGTGTATTAGCCACGTGATTGGGAGATTCTATCGGTGGGCTGTGCATCGTGAAAGATCGGGCAAATCATCCGTATCAGTGGTACTCATGCTCTTAGATGGCTGGAGGGTGCACGTGGGTCAGATGACGTAAGGAGGGTCCGTATTCTCCTAGATGGCAAGGAGGCATCCATGGGGTGTTCAGATGGCTAGGATTGTCGCACGTGCTTTAGGATGACCTAAAAGTGCTAAGGAGACTCCTAGATGGCTGGGAGGGTGCACGTGGGTCAGATGACTTAAGGAGGGTCCGTGTACTCCTAGACGGCAAGGAGGGGACCACGGGGGTCCAGATGGCTAGGATTGTCGCACGTACATTAGGATGACCTAAAAGTGCTACTGATACTCCTAGATGGCTGGTTCGTATTCTACTAGATGGCAAGTTGGGGTCCACGGGGGTCCAGATGGCTAGGATTGTCGCCCTTGCTTTAGGATGACCTAAAAGTGCTACTGATACTCTTAGATGGCTAGGAGGGTGCACGTGGGTCAGATGACGTAAGGAGGGTCCGCATACTCGTAGGTTGCAAGGAGAGGTCCACGGGGGTCCAGATGGCTAGGATGGTCGCACGTGCTTTAGGATGACCTAAAAGTGCTATTGATACTCCTAGATGGCTGGGAGGGTGCACGTGGGTCCGATGACGTAAGGAGTGTCTGTATATTCCAAGATGGCAAGGAGGGGTCCACGGGGGTCCAGATGGCTAGGATTGTCGCACGTGCTTTAGGATGACCTAAAAGTGCTACTGATACTTCTAGATGGCTGGGAGGGTGCACGTGGGTCAGATGACGTAAGGAGGGTCCGTATACTCCTAGATGGCAAGGAGGCGTCCACGGGGGTCCAGATGGCTAGGATTGTCGCACGTGCTTTAGGATGACCTAAAAGTCCTACTGATACTCCTAGATGGCTGGGAGGGTTCACGTGGGTCAGATGGCGTAAGGAGGGTCCGTATACTCTTAGATGGCAAGGAGGGGTCCACGGAGGTCCAGATGGCTAGGATTGTCGCACGTGCTTTAGGATGACCTAAAAGTGCTACTCATGCTCTTAGATGGCTAGGAGGGTGCACATGGGTCAGATGACGTAAGGAGGGTCCGTATTGATGTGGGTGCTGTCGGGGGGCTACCCCCGGGTAGGGTCAAGGCTTGGCATAAAGATGAGTTTAAAGATATGCCGAGGTACGGAAAGGGCTGACCTGTTTGGGCCTGGGAGTGTCCGAGCATCATCTTGACCTGGAGGATACAAAGGCCGACCTATCTTGGCCCAGAGGGATCCAAGGTATCCCGTCAGCCTGGGCCGAGGTTCACTGTCCGAGCTATGGTCAGCCGACCTAATACCTCGGTGCTATGGTTTATATGGTGAGTACCAGAGAAGCTGTGTGAAGGAAGTTATACCCGAGGTGGTCGGATCTTAAAGTACAAGACCCGAGGTAAGGAACGGGAGCAAGACCCGAGGTAACCAAGGCAGGAGGCCGTAGGTCGGGCAGGAGTCAATGCTCCTGTCACTTCTAGCCGGGTACAAGAGCGCCTGACGCGGGAGCGTCTGTCACGGAGCCTGGCAGAGGCGTGCCCCGGGTTCGGCGGGGCTGCACGTCTCTGACCGCTGACCACGCGGGATCTGGGAAAAGGCTACGAGGTAGCCCTGCTAGGCCACGTCCTGTCCCTGTCAGAGGAGACGTGCTAGTTCTGCCGTTAGGCAGCAGGAGATGGGCAGGCCACGTCTTGTCCCTGACAGGAGTACAATGATGACCAGCGCAGAGGCATGGCTACAGTGTTCAGCGAGGGGCACAACGGTAACCCGGTTGGCCTATATAGAGGGCTTCACCCCCTCTCCTGCTTGAAACCCCGAGGGAGAGATCGATCAACAGAAAGAGAAAGAGAGAAAGGAACCTCGGAACACCCCGGAAACACCTCGGAGTGCCTTCTTCCTCCCGCGTAGCTCCATCTTTTACCTCAAGTTCTCACCATTGTATCATCATACAGCTCGAAGAGCAGCTTGTACTTGTCACTTTGAGCTATACACTGAGTAGGATAGTGCTGCAGTAGGGGTGTTACCTCCGCAAGAGGGCCCCGAAGCAGCGTACATCGTGGCGTGCTTTGTGTTCTTGGTTTCTTGGTTTCTCGTTCGTGTTCTTGTGTGTTCTTGCGTGTGCACTTCTTGAGTGCATAAACCCTCCCCGGATTCCCCCAACGACCATTCGGCCCCATCTTAGCCATACCTATGGCATCTGCCGTGATCCCACCACGACAGTTGGCGCCCACCGTGGGGCAGATTGAGGCGTTGGAGGGAGTTTACATCCGGACGGGCTCAGGCGAGCGTGTTCTTTCCGGGCTTATCGCCAAGATCGGTGAGTTCACCTTCATCAGCGACAACGCGGGGTGCTTCGCCGGCAAGCCCTTCCCCGAGCATGGCTTCACCATGATGCTCGGCAGCTTCATCACCTATGTTGCTGTCGAGGTTGTTCGCGGGTACCCGGAGCAGGTGCTCGTGGACGACGAAACTCCTCTCCTCGCGGCTTTAGGTCGGCGTATCACTCGCCCCAAGAGCTGCGTGGAGGTGATGATGACAGGTCCGGTTGATGCCGCTGGCAGAGGAGATGCCAGCAAATCCCAGCAGGCCGAGGTTGCTAAGGTGAGATCTGCAAAGCCCAGGCTAGAGAAAGAGTCGCCTGGTACCCCCAAGCTGCAGGGTCGAGGTGCGACCCTGGTAGAGATAGTAGAGACACTGGCAGACCCAGTAAATCCAGGAGTGGATGTAGTGGTGACTGTGGCCGACCTAGAGGCCAATCGTGTCCTGTTGCAAAAGGAGGCTGTAGCAATGATAACAGCTAGAGATGAGTTCAATAGAGATCTGCGTGAGTACAATGCAGCGAATGGCTTCACCCCGGTAGCAGTTGATACTAATAGGGGAGCCAAGGTGCGGCAAAGACGCAAGGGGCTCAATGATGAGATAAACAGGGAGACTCGACCTACCACCTCGGCTAGGAGTGAGAGTCGCGTGTCGACTGGAAGGCCGGTATATAGTTCCCCTGCTAAGAACCTCAGAGCTGCCGAGGCAGGCAGGGCCGAGCTATCCGGGTTGACTGGAGATGCATGGCGTGCGCAGCAGAAGCGAGTCAATGAATTAGTGTATGTAGCTAACCAGCAGAATGAGGCTCTCCGCAAAGCATATGCCGGGGCTGGTGATTCAGAGATGGTTTATTCAGCTAGGCCAGTTATTCAGGTGTCCAAGGGGCAAGCCTCGTCTCCACTCGTCGGAGGAGCCGATCGAGCCCGGAGTGTTACCTCGGGTCAGAACAAGCAGCTACAGATGTATGATCCGGTGTTAGCAGCGAAGCAGAAGGTGGGCCAGGGCAATGCTAGCCGAGCTAAGGGAAACCCTGGCCCAGGTAATGCAAGCCGAGCTAAGGGTAACTCCGGTCAGGGAAATCAGAATGGCGGGCAAGCAGCGTCGGCTGGCCGAGGTAAACCACCTCCGCCCCCGAGGTATCAGCAACAACCCCGGCCGCAGGGGCAATATCAGCGAGAGCCGGAGTATGTTCAGCAACCTCAGAATGTCGGTCAAGGCGATGATTGATATGATGATGGAGATTCGGCCGTGGCACGAGCAGGATACCACAGAGTAGATGGGGCGTTGTGATGTAGCCCCGCCTACGGCGTCTACACCAAGTGGCCCAATGACACGAGCAAGGGTCAAAGCTATACATGCTAAGGTGAATTCGCTCCTATCCATGTGTGATCTCGACATTCCTATGAATGGTTTGCTACTTCATTCTGTGTGCTCAGCTATGGTGGACCTGAAGACCCCTATGAAGATGGACAAGAGTCGAGCCAATACGATGAAGGAGAAGAAGAGGAGATGGAGAAGAACTCCCCAGGCGACGGTACTACCGCTGGCTTAAGCGGTACTACCGCCCCTGGTCCTGACAGGCCGAACCAGCCCCACGCCAGCGGTATCGGCAGCGGTACCGCCTGGTACCGTGAGCGTGGGAAGGATCAGCGCCCACCTCAGCGGCAGCGCTCACTACCGCCACATGCTACCGCCGAAACAGCCTGTCGGACCCCTTACCCGGTACCGGCGGCGGTACTGGACGGTACCGGGGACGTGGGATGCGTGAAGCCCTCCCGCACTGGCGGTACCACCGGCTAACCCAGCGGTACTACCGCCAGTGCGGGAGCAGTTCGGGCAGCAGGCCCGTGTAACCTTATCCTTTCACCTCGTTTTGGATCTAGACTATAAATAGGACTCCTTGGACTAGATCTAGGGTTAGACTATGATTTGGGAACTAAAGTAGAGCCTTGCTCCTTCTTCTCAAAGTGTCTCTTTCCTCCTATGGAGATGACTCAAGGCCTCCCCTTGTGGAGATGAACCAAGGCCTCCCCTTGTGGAGAAGATCCCTGCGTGGATACCAAGGCTCCTCTTGTAGTTTGCTACTTGCCAATCTTTCATCCTAGGGTGATTCTATTGGGTTGGTTGGATTGACCAATTGGACAAACAATCCTAAGAGTAAGGTGTGCTTCGGAGAGGAGGATTGGGGGCTGCCCACGGGGACTTGTTACCAGTCGATTCTTGCCGGGTTGCTACTTGCTATTTACCCTTGTGTGTTTGATTTCCCCTCTTGGTGTTCATCGTTCTTCGCGTGTTCTTCGCGTTCATCTTTCCCTCCGTACAAATCCGTGAAAATCGGGACCTACCCGCATCATATGGTATCAGAGCTCTAGGTTGACACGGATTTGTTTTGTGTTTCCACCAAAATCCACCAAATTTTTCTTCGTTTTTGAGAAATTCAAAAATTTCCACCAAAAATAGCCTTGCCTTGATTCGAGCCGATCTGTCGATTCGTTGCGTTTTTGGTAGTTTTTGTCCATGGATCTGTTGCTTTAGGACCCCCTCCACCTTCGTTTGCGTTCCCTAGCCTCAATTTTGCCATTTCCCCACGGATTCGAGGAAGTTTTGGAGCCCAAAATCGCACAAAAATTCGAGCAGAAAAGTTGACAGCGGTACTACCGCCAGCTTAAGCGGTACTACCGCCAGGGCCAAAATTTTCAGAAATTTTTCTTTTCCTCGGTTCGTTTTGGCAATTCTCCTTTGTTGTTTGGGTCCTTCGCTGGTGTGTTCCACACGTCTACGACATCGACAAGCTTCCGCAGCGACTTCATCAACGCCAAGTGACGACACCGCCAAGGACTCAACATTCCCCCACCATCATTTCCATTGTGAGCCCTTCTTCCTTTCGCGAAACTTAACCTATTGGACTAACTCGGTGATATTGCGAGGCATTGCACGTGTTGAGTGTTTGTCTTCAAGTATTGGCGAGTGTGTATCGTTAGAGAGCTTGGCACTAGCAAAAGTTGAAGGAATCATCGTCAAGAAGCAAAAATCAAAAAAAAAAGAAGAGAGAAAAGAAAAGAATCAAGTGGTGCCAAGTCTCATCTCTTGTAGGTTGCGACAAACATAAGACCGCCAAAGTGAGTGTGAGTGTTAACTCTTGTGCAAATCCGTTGCCCACAAAAAGCAATTGAGCTAGCGTGCTTCTTGTGTTGGGTGACATTTGAGCACGTAGTCCTCGTTAGGTTGTCTATCTTTGAGTGCTCGCCCTTTAGTCGCCCAACCCCATTATTCGCTTTTGTGTGTGTTTCTTCATCATTTGTGGTTGGAGTTTCTTTGGTAATTTGATCATTGTGGATTTTCTCTACCTTTGACAATATACTTGTCGCCGGGTTTGCTTGTTTCGTTTGCCACTTCATACCTTCCTATCCTCATAAGTGTGTGTGTTGGGTGTTAGAACCGGATACTCTCCTCTCAAGCTACATTATTCTTGGGATATAGTTTGTCTTGGTTTTTTCTTTATCACACATCTCACTTGATCTTGAGAAAATGTTTAGGGGAAGTACAAACGGAAGCTCAAGCTCGGATGAGGAAATCCATGGTGGAGTTCGCGGTGATCATGGCTATATGATGCAGGTAGGTCCCATTTTCACGGATTTGTGCGGAGGGAAAGATGAACGCGAAGAACACGCGAAGAACGATGAACACCAAGAGGGGAAATCAAACACACAAGCGTAAATAGCAAGTAGCAACCCGGCAAGAATCGACTGGTAACAAATCCCCGTGGGCAGCCCCCAATCCTCCTCTCCCAAGCACACCTTACTCTTAGGATTGTTTGTCCAATTGGTCAATCCAACCAACCCAATAAAATCACCCTAGGATGAAAGATTGGCAAGTAGCAAACTACAAGAGGAGTCTTGGTATCCACGCAGGGATCTTCTCCACAAGGGGAGGCCTTGGTTCATCTCCACAAGGGGAGGCCTTGAGTCATCTCCATAGGAGGAAAGAGACACTTTGAGAAGAAGGAGCAAGGCTCTACTTTAGTTCCCAAATCATAGTCTAACCCTAGATCTAGTCCAAGGAGTCCTATTTATAGTCTAGATCCAAAACGAGGTGAAAGGATAAGGTTAGACGGGCCTGCTGCCCGAACTGCTCCCGCACTGGCGGTAGTACCGCTGGGTTAGCCGGTGGTACCGCCAGTGCGGGAGGGCTTCACGCATCCCACGTCCCCGGTACCGTCCAGTACCGCCGCCGGTACCGCTGGCGGTACCTGGTAAGGGGTCCGACAGGCTGTTTCGGCGGTAGCATGTGGCGGTAGCGAGCGCTGCCGCTGAGGTGGGCGCTGATCCTTCCCACGCTCGCGGTACCAGGCGGTACCGCTGCCGATACCGCTGGCGTGGGGCTGGTTCGGCCTGTCAGGACCAGGGGCGGTAGTACCGCTTAAGCCAGCGGTAGTACCGTCGCCTGGGGAGTTCTTCTCCATCTCCTCTTCTTCTCCTTCTTCGTATTGGCTCGACTCTTGTCCATCTTCATAGGGGTCTTCAGGTCCACCATAGCTGAGCACACACAAGGTATCGGAATGAAGTAGCAAACCATTCATAGGAGTGTCGAGATCACACATGGATAGGAGCGAATTCACCTTAGCATGTATAGCTTTGACCCTTGCTCGTGTCATTGGGCCACTTGGTGTAGACGCCGTAGGCGGGGCTACATCACGTTGGGACCTCGGATAGGAGGTCGGATGTTAGCTCCAGGCGATGTTCGTAACAAGCTGGATAGAATCTACTTGTCCGAGCAACTGGAGGAGGAAGGCCCTCCTGGCCCGGCGTGTTTTGGACCTCAGATCATGAAGGAGCCACCACCACCAGTATCTCAGTTCCAGTTAGGTCGGAACACCAAGCCATACAACGGGAGCACCAAGCCGCAAGATTGGCCTGACAGATGCCGATGGGCGGTTCGGTATCTCCCGCACATGTTGGAAGGTCCAGCTCGGATCTGGCTGAATAATTTGCCGGAGTATAGTATCAACTCCTGGATAGACTTGGAGCTGGCGTTTAACAGCAATTTTGCTAGTACATACAAAAGGCCAAACCGACCTCAGCTCCTGGCGGCCTGTAAGCAAGATGATCATGAAACTGACCGAGAATTCTTAACTCGGTGGAGCAATGTTCAGAATTCCTGTGAAGGAGTTGTAGAGGCACACGCCATTTCCTGGTTTGCAGATGGTTGTCGACATGGAAGCATGCTGTGGCAGAGGCTCCAAAGAGATATGCCGAAATCCCTAGCAGAAACAATCCGGATTGCAGATTCTTATGCTCTGGGTGATCCGATGCAGCCAGCAGCTGAGGCAGTGGCACATAACAGAAGGAGGGAGCCAATAAACAACTGGCTCGGACCAAGGTATAATGACCGCCAAGAGTTCGGACAAAAGAGGAGGGAGCCGGACTACCCGTACACCTCGAACCAAGTTGCAGCGGTGAGCCCGGATCAACTCGGAGCTGGAGGTGTCCAGAGGCCGAAAATCAATGGTCCGGCGTTTAGTCCAAACCCGGAGTCACCCTTGACTTATGAGTCAATGATAGATGGTCCTTGCTGTTACCATACGACCGATCCGCGCAAGCCAGCCAACCATTCAACCCGGCAGTGCAGCTGGAACCGTAGAATCAGAGAAGAAGGGGCGAAGGCCAGAGGAATCAGAGCAGGATCACCTCAGAGATTTCAGCCGAGGCCTAACCGAAATCTGTCCGGAGCAAATGTTACCCCTATAACCACTGCGCCTCCTCCGAGGCCTGCAGCTGCAAGGCCCGTGAATGTTGTGAATGTCCGAGGTAATAATAGCAACAATGGTGCCGGTCCAAGTCAGCAGTATGAATACCCCGGAAATGACTATAGAGAGGCTCATGCGAGCTATGTGGTCTTTGTGACCGAGCCAACTGACAAGAAAAGCGTGTAGAGGCGTGCCATGGAGGTGAATGCGGTAATGCCGGTGGTGCCGACCTATATGAACTGGTCTGAGCAGGAGATCACTTGGAGCAGGAAAGACAAACCTTGGATCATGCCGAGCCCTGGAAAGTATGCCCTGGTGATAGATCCAACGTTGTGTGGCCTACCAACAATGTGAGATTGACCCGAGTTCTGGTGGACAATGGCAGTGCCATTAACATCATGTACCGAGATACAATGGTGAAATTGGGCATATCGCCAAATCAGTTGATGCCAAGCAGTTGTACTTTTCATGGGATTGTACCTGGCGTTTCTTGTGCACCCATGGGCAAGATATGGGTGGATGTAGCATTTGGAACCAAGGACAATTGCCGAGTTGAGAGTATCGAGTTCGAGGTGGTGGACTTGGAGAGTGCATACCATGCATTGCTTGGAAGGCCGGCTCTGGCCAAGTTCATGATTTCCACCCATGTTGCATACCTGAAGATGAAAATGCCGGGGCCTAATGGGATTATATCCATCTCGGGTGACTACAAGCGAGCCATTCAATGTGCCTTGGCGGGGTCTAATCTGGCCGAGTCTTTGGTGATCGCAGCTGAGAAGAAGAAGCTGCATCAAGTGGTGGCAATGGCGCAGTCAACACAGCTCGGCATGTCCGGACTAATGAGCTGATGCGGGTAGGTCCCGATTTTCACGGATTTGTGCGGAGGGAAGGATGAACACGAAGAACACGCGAAGAACGATAAACACAAAGAGGAGAAATTAAACACACAAGGGTAAATAGCAAGTAGCAACCCGGCAAGAATCGACTGGTAACAAATCCCCGAGGGCAGCCCCCAATCCTCCTCTCCGAAGCACACCTTACTCTTAGGATTGTTTGTCCAATTGGTGAATCCAACCAACCCAATAGAATCACCCTAGGATGAAAGATTGGCAAGTAGCAAACTACAAGAGGAGCCTTGGTATCCACGCAGGGATCTTCTCCACAAGGGAGGCCTTGGTTCATCTCCACAAGGGGAGGCCTTGAGTCATCTCCATAGGAGGAAAGAGACACTTTGAGAAGAAGGAGCAAGCTCTACTTTAGTTCCCAAATCATAGTCTAACCCTAACCCTAGGCAGAGGTGGAGTATTTATAGTCTATGAGGCGAAGGGGTAAGTTGTGGGCCTTTACATGGGCTTCAGCCCGAATCTTCCCAGGTCCAGCGGTAGTACCGCTGCGCCAGCGGTAGTACCGCTGGGATTAATGCGCTCGCTGGCGGTAGTACGAAGCGGGTACCGGGAGGTACCGTAGGGGTATCCAGTGGCGTTTTCGGCGTGCCGGTACCTCCAGCGGTACCTCTGGCGGTAGTACCATGGCCTGCTCTGGCGGTAGTACCGCTGGCTCGGCGGTAGTACCGCTGCCTGGAACTTCACGCAGGTCTTCATCTCAGCGGTAGTACGTCTGGTGCCGCTGCCTGGGTCCTGGCGGTAGTACCGGCCCTCCGGCGGTAGTACCGCTGGGCCGATGCTTCGTCTTCTTCATCTTCCTCTTGACTCGTTTCTTGTCCAACTTCTGCACTTGCTTGGTGATCTTCTTGGTAGTTGTTCCTGAGTATGCACAACGTATCCGAATGAAGTAGCAACCCATTCAAAGGAGTGTCGAGATCACACATAGATAGGAGAATTCACCTTATCATGGAGAGCTTTGATTCTTGCTCTTGTCATTGGGCCACTTGTTGTAGGAGACGTAGGTCGGGCTACATCATCTCCCCCCCTTGGAAAAGAGTCGTCCTCGACTCTTGGTCATCCTCATCGCTTGATGTTCCAAGGTATGGCGATAGGTCGGCGACGTTGAAGGTGTCATGGACCAAGTGTTTGGAGTTGGAGATGTCGATCTTGTAGGCATTGTCGTTGATGCGCTTGATAACCTTGAAAGGTCCATCTCCACGGGTGAAGCTTGGACTTCCTTGCATCCGGGAAGCGATCTTTGCGAAGGTGTAGCCACACAAGGTCTCCTTCTTCAAATATCATGGCGCGCTTGTGTTTGTTCATCTTCGTAGCATGGTCTTTGTTGTGCTTCTCGAGAGTAGTTCTTGTTTCCTCATGGAGCTTCTTCATGTAAGCGGCTCGCTTGTCGAAGTCCATGTTAACTTGCTCACGGAGTGGAAGTGGTAGCATGTCGAGCGCGGTGTAGGGGTTGGAGCCATAGACGACCTCGAAGGGTGTTCTCTTTGTTGCGCGGTGTAGTGCTCGATTGTAGGCGAACTCGGCGTGTGGGATGCACTCTTCCCAATTCTTCAAGTTAGGCTTGATCAACACACGAAGGAGTGTAGATAGGCTTCGGTTCACCACTTCGGTTTGGCCATCGGTTTGAGGGTGGTATGCGGTGGAGAATAGTTGCTTGATTCCCATCTTGGCCATCAAAGTCTTCCAAAAATAGCTCACGAACTTGGTGTCACGATCCGACACAATGGTCTTGGGCACCCATGAAGACGGACGATTTCCCTGAAAAACAAAGTAGCAATGTGTGAAGCATCGTCGCTCTTGTTGCAAGGTATAAAGTGTGCCATTTTAGAGAAGCGATCAATGACGACAAAGATGGAATCCTTGTTTGTTTTAGTGCGTGGGAGTCCTAAGACAAAATCCATAGCTATATCGGACCATGGGTGATGTGGAATAGGCAATGGTGTGTATAACCATGAGAGTTTAGAGTAGACTTAGCTTTGAGACATGTAGAACATCGTCGAACTAGGCGTTCCACATCACGCTTCATTCTAGGCCAATAGTAGTTGGTGGAGAGCATGGCATAGGTCTTGTCGCGGCCAAAGTGACCCATGAGTGTCCTCCATGAGATTCCTTCAAAAGGACCAAACGAAGCGAAGACTCGGGTATACATAGTTTGTTAGCCTTAAACAAGAAACCTTTGTGCAAATAGAAATCACCAATTCCTTTGTGCTCCGAACATTGAGCGAAAATGTCTCCAAAGAAAGCATCGGTAGCATACAACTCTTTAATCTCATCCAAACCCAAGACACTAATGTCAAGACGTGTAAGTAGGTTGGCCTTGCGGGATAGAGCATCCGCGACCACATTGTCTTTACCTTTCTTGTATTTGATTACAAAAGTGAAAGACTCAATGAACTCAACCCACTTAGCATGTCTTTTGTTCAAATTTGTTTGACTTTTCAAATATTTCAAGGATTCATGGTCGAATGAATGACAAATTCCTTAGGACGAAGGTAATGTTGCCACACATCCAAAACACGAACCAAAGCAAATAACTCTTTGTCATAAATGGGGTAATTCAAGCGAGCTCCATCTAGTTTCTCACTATGGTATGCGATGGGTCTACCATTTTGCATAAGCACTCCACCAATGCCCAATCCACTTGCATCGCATTCAATCTCAAATGTCTTAGAGAAATCCGGAAGGGCAAGGAGTGGTGCTTCGGTTAATAACCGTTTGAGCTCATTGAAAGCAAAATCATGTGCATTGCCCCAAATGAAAGGTACATTCTTCTTTGTAAGTTCATGGAGGGGGCAAGCAATTGTGGAAAAATCCTTGATGAAACGGCGGTAAAATCCGGCAAAACCAAGAAAACGTCTCAACTCCTCAAGTGATGTCGGAAAAGGCCAAGTCCGAATTGCTTGTATCTTGCTTCATCGACTTCGACTCCATCCGAAGAAACAACAAAACCCAAGAAAACAAGTTTGTTGGTGGCAAAAGTGCACTTAGAAAGATTTGCATAAAGCTTTTCATTGCGAAGAACCAACAAAACTTGAGCAACATGAGAAGTGTGCTCTTCCAAAGACTTGCTATAAATAAGGATGTCGTCAAAGTATACCACAACAAATTTGCCAATAAAGGACGCAAAACATGATTCATGAGACGCATAAAGTAGAAGGTGCATTGGAAAGACCAAATGGCATGACGAGCCACTCATAAAGACCAAGCTTAGTTTTAAATGCGGTCTTCCATTCATCACCTTCACACATGCGTATTTGGTGATATCCACTTTTAAGATCAATTTTGGAGAATATAGCGGAACCACAAAGCTCATCGAGCATATCATCAAGCGAGGGATAGGATGGCGATACCGAACGGTTATGGCGTTGATGGGGCGACAATCCATGCAAAGGCGAAGAGTGTTGTCGTGCTTGGGTACCAAGATGACGGGCACGGCGCACGGACTCAAGCTCTCGCGGATATGTCCCATGGCAAGAAGTTCTTGTATTTGCCGCTCGATCTCCTTTGTCTCTTCGGGGTTGGTGCGGTAAGGAGCGCGGTTTGGTAGCGGTGCGCCGGGAACAAGGTCGATGCGGTGCTCGATTCCGCGTAGAGGAGGTAGTCCCGGTGGCACGTCTTGAGGGAAGACATCTTCAAAGTCCTTCAAAAGAGACAACAAAGAAGGAGGAAGGTTTGTGAAAGTGTTAGTCATAGAAACTTCACCCTTGCATATGAGCACATAGTGGAGGGTGGATGGGTTTTCTCTCAACTCCCTCATCTCTCTTTTGTGGCAAATAGTGTAAGTTTTGTGGGAACTCTCTTTGAAGTGTCACACTCATTTGGCTTGTGGCTCTCACTCACTTTATGGTGGTCTCTCGCTCACCACTCATCTCACTAGACGAACGATCTTGTTGTGCCCTTGCAATAGTCTTGGCGTTGTCGGCGATGACTTGTTCTTGAAGCTATAGTAGTTTGTCCTTCCATCATGCATAGCACCCTTGTCAAATTGCCATGGACGCCCAAGGAGTAAGTGACAAACGTTCATAGGCACAACATCACAATCAACCGTATCTTCATAGGCTCCAATCTTGAAGGACACTTGCACCATGTGTTGAATCTTGACGGCTCCGGTATCACTCAACCATTGCACATGGTAAGGATGTGGGTGCTTCTTGAACTTCAAGTTGAGCTTATCACAAAGTTCTTTGCTCGCTAGGTTGTGGCAACTTCCACCATCTATGATGACCTTGATGGACTTTCCATTGACTCCCGCTCTTGTTGAAACAAGTTGCATCTTTGGTCTTCTTCTACTTGAACATTGGTGGTTAAGCTCTTGCCACAACCAAGGAAGGGTCTTTGTTGTCGCCATCACAATAGATCTCACTTTCTTCTTCTTGAGCACTTTGCATTGTGGCGACCTTGTTCAAAGCATTGTACTCATCTTCACTCATAGATTCATACTCTCCCATGTCATTGATGATCATGACCTTCTTGTTGGTGCACTCAAAAGATTTGTGCCCTTGTCCGCCACACTTGTAGCATTGCAAAGTCTTGTGCCGGACGAAGATCCTTGAGGCGCCTTGGAGGGGAGGTACTTTCTTGAAAGGTTGAGGCGCTTGAGGTGTCGAAGTAGAGACTCTTGGAGGACCTCGAGTGTTCGCTTGAGGAAGAGCTTGTGAAGGTGTAGGAGTTGACGAAGAAGGCTTGTTGGCGTAGAATGCCTTTGTCTTGAGGTATTTGAGCTCTTCAAGCACGTGGCGCTCGGCCTTGGAAGCTTGATGTACTAGCTCAACCAAAGAGGCATATGGTTGGAACTCCACGATCTTCTTGATGGGATAGTTGAGGCCATTCATGAAACGAGCCATGGATTGCTCTTCGTACTCGTTGACATTGGCTCTCATCATGGAGATTTCCATTTCCTTGTAGTACTCGTCAACCGACTTCAAACCTTGCTTCAACTCTTGCAACTTCTTGTATAAGTCTCTAGTGTAATGGCTTGGCACGAAGCGCTTGTACATGTTTCTTTCATTTCAACCCAAGTGTCAATTGGTTGTTGGTGGTTAGCGACACGAGCATCTTGTAGTTGTTCCCACCACAAGAGGCATACTCTTCAAACTCCATCGAGGCTAAGGCAACCTTCTTTTGTCGGAGAAGCGTTGCACACGGAAGATCTTGTCAACCTTGAGTACCCATGAGAAGTAAGCTTCCGGATCACTTGTGCCGTAGAACTTGGGTATGTCAAAGCGGACGTTGGTCAAGTCATCATAGTCGTCACGTGGCCACCACGTGGGAATGCACGTCCACGTCTCCTTCGGTTGAGTCCATCACCATTGTGTTGGCTTGACTCGTTATCACTTGACTCGGAACGTTGGTGTTGGTGACGATCATGAGGAAGCTCTTGACGAGGCGCATGTTGAGGAGGTAGCTCTTGTTGAGGAACGGGTTGCTCGACATTGTTCGCATTGTCATGGTTTTGATGACGTGGCCTTGGAGGATGACGAGGGTGACGTCCTTGTTCACCAAAGTCATTCGCACCCGGAACGCCATTGTCATTAGCCAATGGGTCATGACGATCACGTTGGCGGTGGTGGTGATGGTATGCGTGCGCGACGATCATCATTTTGGTGAGGTTGTTCTTGATGCGCATTGGCATTGTTCGCGTGAAGATCATGTGGTTGTTCAACGATAGGAGGAGGTCGTTCATGGGCGTCGCTCCTTGAATCATGTTGACGTTCTTGTCGAGGTTCATGACGTCCATGATGTGCTTGTGTCGACCTTGAGGTGCTTCTTGTACGGCTTGAGCGTGAAGGAGCTCGTTGTCGCGCAAGGTTGTTGATAGCTTCGGTCATCCGCTCCATGTTCGCATTGATTGCGTTGAAGTTGGCATCATGAGTTTGGAGACGGCGCTCGTAGCGGCCTAAGCCATCACGAACAAGGTGTCGAAGACCGACGAACTCGGATTGTGTGACATAGCCATGATCACCGCGAACTCCACCATGGATTTCCTCATCCGAGCTTGAGCTTCCGTTTGTACTTCCCCTAAACATTTTCTCAAGACAAGTGAGATGTGTGTAAGGAAAAACCAAGACAAACTATATCCCAAGTATAATGTGGCTTGAGAGGAGAGTATCCGGTTCTAACACCCAACACACACACTTATGAGGATAGGAAGGTATGAAGTGGCAAACGAAACAAGCAAACCCGCGACAAGTATATTGTCAAAGGTAGAGAAAATCCACAATGATCAAATTACCAAAGAAACTCCAACCACAAAGTATCAAGAAACACACACAAAAGCGAATGATGGGGTTGGGCGACCAAAGGGCGAGCACTCGAAGATAGACAACCTAACGAAGACTACGTGCTCAAATGTCACCCAACACAAGAAGGACGCTAGCTCAATTGCTTTTTGTGGGCAACGGATTTGCACAAGAGTTAACACTCACACTCACTTTGGCGGTCTTAGCTTTGTCGCAACCTACAAGAGATGAGACTTGGCACCACTTGATTCTTTTCTTTTCTCTTTTTTTTTGATTTTTGCTTTTTGATGATGATTCCTTCTCTTTTGCTAGTGCCAAGCTCTCTAACGATACACACTCGCCAATACTTGAAGACAAACACTCAACACGTGCAATGCCTCGCAATATCACCGAGCTAGTCCAATAGGTTAAGTTGCGCGAAAGGAAGAAGGGCTCACAACGGAATATGATGGTGGGGGAATGTCGAGTCCTTGGTGGCGTCGTCGCTTGGCGTTGATGATGCGTTGCTGCGGAAGCTTGTCGATGTTGTAGACGTAAAGCACACCAAGAAAGGACTCAAACCAAAGAGGAAATGCCAAAACGAACCGAGGAAAAAGAAAAATTTCTGCAAAAATTGGCCCTGGCGGTAGTACCGCTGCGCACAAATCTGTGCGAGTTTGTGATGAGGGCATCGTCGGCATCGTGTTGGTTGGTTGACATGCTAGGACATATTTAAATGATATGTAAAAGTCTAAGGTAGTGTTAACTAGGCCTGCGTGCCATGTTAGACCGAACCCGCCATGGGTCGGTTTGTATCGGTCTGAGTCAGACCAGATTAGGAGTCCAAGTCGGTTAGGGTTTAGTTCGGCGACCCCTACCCCTTTGTCTCCTATATAAACAAAGGGGGTGTCACAATATTAGGGGAGTTGAAAATCATGTAGAACTAAAAGTTCAAGGTTGCCTCCGTCCCAAGGGACCGGCGTGACGGCGTCTCGGACGTTCGTTAGTTATCCAATAAATTGAGGCATGAGAGTTCTTGAATCTGTCAAGAGTGTTCGTCCGTGGCGAGAAGGTCCTTGAATCTGCCAAGGGTTGTCGAGCTTGGCGTGAGGCGTGGTGTTCATCACCTCGTTGCTCGCCGTGGGATTCGTTCTCTCGTTCTTCAGGTTACGCGGATTGCTCCCGTGATTGGAAGAATAGTTATCCAGTGGTACTTGTGGTGAAAGATCGGGCAAACAATCTACATCATCTGGTATCGGAGCCCCAGGTTGATCACCGCGAGGGAGTTCGTCCAATTGAAGATCGATCTGCAGGTTTGTAATAGATTGGCAGATTTGTTTTTGTTGGAGTTGTTGGTGTAAGACGACGAGTTGGCACCTTTGTTGCATCTCGTCGAGATGGTGTTTCTGACGAGTTCTATTTTCCGATCGGGATCAGCGAGATCGGTTCCGTCGATAGGAAAAGGCAGGATCGATTCGATTCGTGTTGTTTCCGTTCGTACGTGTATGGATCTTTGGGCTACCGAAGGAAAGAAGCAGCCTGACGTGCGTGGAGTCCAGTCGGTCGTTCATGTGCTGCGCGTACAGCAAGAAAAAAAGGGGTTTGCTTCCGCGTGGGACTTTGGAGTTTGGAAAGAGGAGATTGCAGATCGGTTTCAGACGAAAAGTTAAAAAAAAAGGAACAAGGATCAAGGAAGCGATTCTATATGAATCGGATCTGCAGCGGAACAGATAAGGAAGAAGAGGTCTCTTATTCGACCTATAGCCGAACTGATAAGGAAAGACGAGATTTCGGATCTTAAAAAAAAAATTGGAAAGAAAAGAAAAGGAAGTTGGAGATCCGATCGGTAAGAGGATTGTTTTTCTAGTCACGCGTGGTGACGCGTTTCCAGGAGATTTGATTGGATCGTGGTCCTTTCGTTCATACGAGGTATGCGTGCAGCCAAGAAAGGAAAGCAAAAAAAAAGAGAGAGAAATTTGCTTCCGCGTGGACTGCAGGCAAGGAAAGAAAGATTGCATTCATTTGTTACGTACAGATTGGATCCCTTTGTGCGTCTCCATGAGTTAAAAAAAAGGAGAGAGCAATCTGCACGTACTTGATTAGACCGGATTGGTTGGGCAGGAGGAAAAAAAAAAGGTCAGATCAGCACAAAGGAAGGGATAAGGAAAGAAATCGCGTGATTGTATTGGTCAACACGTTTTGCAGAAAAAAAATACAGGAAGCGGATCGGAATTATTTCCAGTACGTGACAATTATGTCTGTTATTATCGGGGCAGTTTCTTTTGGGGCGCACGGAAAGAAAGGAGAAACAAACAAACGACACTCGTTTTAGTTCCAAGTGATGGTGGACTCAGTTCATTTGGATCCATGGCATGCGGGAATTTGTCCTGTTCGTCTTGGGTGATGTACTCGGTTGACTTCTGCAATTTCAGATTGCATCCGGGGGCGTATTCAGCTTATTTGGATCCTTGGTGTGTAGGAGTTTGTCCTATTGTGTCTAGGATGATTTGTGTGGTGCGTTTACATGTGCAGTCCGAAAGTTGTGTGTCTCAATCAGGTTGGTGGTGCCAAACATGAAGGGCGCCAAGAACAAGTCTAGCTAGCCGAGAAGGAGGATGTGGTGTGGCAGGCGGCGAAGACTTGAGGTGGTAGAAGAAGCGTGGCGATATTGCTGATTTGACGCCACAAGCGCTGGAGAAGACCTTCCGACGTTGAGGACAACGCCTCTCTAAGAAGGGGACGATGATGAGGGCATCGTCGGTATCGTGTTGGTTGGTTGACATGCTAGGACATATTTTAATGATATGTAAAAGTCTAAGGTAGTGTTAACTAGGCCTGCGTGCCATGTTAGACCGAACCCGCCATGGGTCGGTTTGTATCGGTCTGAGTCGGAGCAGATTAGGAGTCCAAGTCGGTTAGGGTTTAGTTCGGCGACCCCTACCCCTTTGTCTCCTATATAAACAAAGGGGGTGTCACAATATTAGGGGAGTTGAAAATCATGTAGAACTAAAATTTCAAGGTTGCCTCCGTCCCAAGGGACCGGCGTGACGGCGTCTCGGACGTTCGTTAGTTATCCAATAAATTGAGGCATGAGAGTTCTTGAATCTGTCAAGAGTGTTCGTGCGTGGCGAGAACGTCCTTGAATCTGTCAAGGGTTGTCGAGCTTGGCGTGAGGCGTGGTGTTCATCACCTCGTTGCTCGCCGTGGGATTCACAGAAAAGGAAAGACAGGATCTCGGATTGATTGATTTTTTTTCAGTTCCGGATTTGGTGGAATAATTCTGGACGGAAAAGAAAGGAAGGAGAGAGACTTTCGGATCAGAAAAATAGAAGGAAAGAGGAGATCTCGTCTTTAATTTGTTCCGGATTTTCTGGGATTAATTCCGGACAGAACAGGAAAGGAAACAGATTCAGTTCAAATCCGAAATTTGTGGTCCTTGATCCGTGGAAAATCCAGATTTGTGCGGATCAGTTCGGAGTCATTTTTTGGTTGCCTCTACGTGAGACCTTTGTCCAGGTTCGGTGAATTTTCCAAGTGAAAAAAAAAACGACATATATAGTTGCAAACGTTAAAGATGGCAGCAAGTCACTACAATGATCAGTGGCTAGGCGAAATTGATGAAGCGCCCTTGATTGACAGCCGGAATATTGCGGCCACACGGGCGTTAGGAGGTCTAAAAAGGCTTTGGTTGAAAATAGATGCAACACCGGAAGAATATCTTGCATGAGAGGAGGTGATGGAACGTTGGTTAAAGCCACGTATTGGTGACTATGGGTCGTACACTTGCTATTGTGCAGCTCTTGATCACTTTGACAAATCAACCATGTCTTGGTGGAGGCGTTTACAGTACGATCTAAAGAAAGAGGGCAATAGTTGCAGTGACACTTGGGAAGAAGTGAAGCGCCTTGCGAGGCAACGGATTGTGCCAGCAAATTGTACAATGAAGAAGGTCAACAAGGCAGCAATAACAGTCCCAATTTCTGAGAACAAGGCTGATGATGACAAGGTTTCGTTGGTGGAGGAGGTTGTACCATTGAGAGGGCTGAATATGCAACTCAAGAGAGTACAGGATGATGTTTGTATGACAGCGGATAGAGGCCAGCGTTGGACTTTGATTCAGACGCAGTGTACTATTAAGGAGAAGTCATGCAAGCTTATTATTGACAGTGGTAGTTACTGTAATGGCATTAGTAAGGCAGTTGTGGACAGTTTGGGTTTATCCACATGGCGTATTCCAGAACCTAAGCATGTTCAGTCGGTAAATAGCTGTGGTATGCTGAAAATTACTCATAAGGTACGTGTGCCATTTACAGTTGGTGATTATGTTGACGAGATAGACTGCGATGTGTTGCCATTGGAGGTATGTGGACTGTTACTTGGACGTCCATGGCAGTATGATCGCAATGTCACACATGCTGGGAGAGCAAATACATATTCTTTTGTGCATGATGTTAAACAGCGGTCTTTGAAGCCTATGAGAGATGATCAAATTCAGTCCGATGTAGAGTTAGTGGTGTGCAAGGAGAAGTTGCATAAAGCTAAGCCAAAGCCAAGGCTAGTTAAATTGCAGCAAGAGGAGCATGATGCAAGGAGCGTTGATACTGAAACTGATTCAGCCGTGCATGTAGATGACGAGCCAGTTGTGCTTGTTGGTGACAAGCTAGTTGAAGACAAGTCTCTTATTGAGGAGAAGAAGGATGTTGCAGCATGTGTTATTATGCCAGTTTGTGTTGATACAGGTGTTCAGACTGAGGATATTGGTGCTGATCATGTCCCAGTGCATGTGGTGTTGCGGGGTGACAAGCCCAATTTTGTGAGCACAGTTGTGAGGCGTTTTGTTGGAGCAGCAGTGCATATGCACACAGGCAGAGATGGACGTGTTCGTCAGCTTTGTGGACCAGGCATTACTCATATTTTGCCGGGGCGTGCGAAGCAGGTTCATGTTCAGCGATACAAGGTTCCAGCAAGAGATGCAAAGAAGAAGATGGTGGCGCCGAAGTCCAAGCTCATGTGGCGAAGAAAGGAGGCGTCAAGTGCTGTGTCAAGTCAAGCAGGCCGAGAGGGAGGATGTGGTGTGGTAGGCAAGCAGACCCTCACGCGTTGGGGACAATGCTTTTTGAAGGGGGGGAGGATGATACGGGCATGACGGAGGAGGTGAAGCCCAATTTCAGGACTCCACCAAGTTAGGTGTTCCATTAGTCGTGTCGTTGTTATTTTTAATAATTAGTTTTTATAATTATGTGAGTTGGGTTTGGGCCTGTCCAACCCAAAAAGGTCGGTACTGTAGCTACAGCGCGCCGCTACAGTACGTAGCTACAGTACCCCACCTCATCCATATAAGGGGCTGGGGGCGCATTAGGTTAAGGGTCAAGAATTTTAGTCTAAAAACTAGCTCGTTGAGTTTAGGGTTGTATCATCCCTCCGGGGACGGCGCTGCCGTATTATCCAATATAGATTGCTGCGAAGGATCTTGTGTTCATCAAGGATTATCGAGCTCAGGTTTGAGGCGTGTTGTTATCTTCATGTTGCTTGCTGGATTTATTCCCCACCTTCAGGTGACGCCATTGGTGTTGTTGGAAGGATTTATCGTTCGGGTTACTCGCTGTGAAAGATTGGGGCAAAATCACAGGATCATCAGGTTGATCCTTATCAGTTTGACTCGAATTTTGGGCGGACCTGGGCTCCAAAAATTCCTCGAATTCGTGGGAAATCGGCAAAATTGAGGCTAGGGAACGCAAAGAAAGGTGGAGGGGGTCCTAAAGCAACATATCCATGGACAAAAACTACCAAAAACGCAACGAATCGACAGATCGGCTCGAATCAAGGCAAGGCTATTTTTGGTGGAAATTTTCGAATTTCTCAAAAACGAAGAAAAATTTGGTGGATTTCGGTGGAAACACAAATCAAATCCGTGTCAACCTAGAGCTCTGATACCATATGATGCGGAAGGTCCCGATTTTCACGGATTTGTGCGGAGGGAAGGATGAACACGAAGAACACGCGAAGAACGATGAACACAAAGAGGGAAATTAAACACACAAGGGTAAATAGCAAGTAGCAACCCGGCAAGAATCGACTGGTAACAAATCCCCGAGGGCATCCCCCAATCCTCCTCTCCCAAGCACACCTTACTCTTAGGATTGTTTGTCCAATTGGTCAATCCAACCAACCTAATAGAATCACCCTAGGATGAAAGATTGGCAAGTAGCAAACTACAAGAGGAGCCTTGGTATCCACGCAGGGATCTTCTCCACAAGGGAGGCCTTGGTTCATCTCCACAAGGGAGGCCTTGAGTCATCTCCATAGGAGGAAAGAGACACTTTGAGAAGAAGGAGCAAGGCTCTACTTTAGTTCCCAAATCATAGTCTAACCCTAACCCTAGGCAGAGGTTGAGTATTTATAGTCTATGAGGCGAAGGGTAAGTTGTGGGCCTTTACATGGGCTTCAGCCCGAATCTTCCCAGGTCCAGCGGTAGTACCGCTGCGCCAGCGGTAGTACCGCTGGGATTATATGCGCTCGCTGGCGGTAGTACGAAGCGGGTACCGGGAGGTACCGTAGGGGTATCTAGTGGCGTTTTCGGGCATGCCGGTACCTCCAGCGATACCTCTGGCGGTAGTACCGTGGCCTGCTCTTGGCGGTAGTACCGCTGGCTCGGCGGTAGTAACGCTGCCTGGAACTTCACGCAGGTCTTCATCTCCAGCGTAGTACGTCTGGTGCCGCTGCCTGGGTCCTGGCGGTAGTACCGGCCCTCCGGGCGGTAGTACCGCTGGGCCGATGCTTCGTCTTCTTCATCTTCCTCGTGACTCGTTTCTTGTCCAACTTCTGCACTTGCTTGGTGATCTTCTTGGTAGTTGTTCCTGAGTATGCACAATGTATCCGAATGAAGTAGCAACCCATTCAAAGGAGTGTCAAGATCGCACATAGATAGGAGAGAATTCACCTTATCATGGAGAGCTTTGATTCTTGCTCTTGTCATTGGGCCACTTGTTGTAGGAGACGTAGGTCGGGCTACATCATGAGCCCGGACTCAACTACAACGTTTGAGGTGCCCAAGGAGACCAAGAGGATCCCCATTGACCCAGAGCACCCAGAGCGTATGGCCATCATTGGGACCAGGCTAGGCGAGAAATAGGAAGGCGAGCTCTGTCACTTCCTCCGTGAGAATCGGGATATCTTTGCATGGTCGGCTAAGGACCTGCCTGGTGTTCCAAGGGAGTTGGCAGAGCACTCTTTGTTTGTCAGGCCAGAGGTGAAACCGGTGAGGCAACCGACCCGTCGTCTCTCAGACGACCGAAGACAAGTGGTGCTGGACGAGCTGGCTAAGTTGCTTGCAGCCGGGTTCATTATGGAGGTGCTGCACCCGGACTGGATATCCAATCCGGTCTTGGTGGAAAAGAAGAAAGACGAGCCAGCAGTGGTCAAGGTGTGGCGCATGTGCATTGACTTCACTAACCTCAACAAGGCGTGCCCAAAAGACCCATTTCCATTACCTCAGATTGATCAAGTGATTGATTCCACTGCTGGTTGTCAACTGTTGTCTTTTATCGATGCGTACTCTGGTTTTCACCAGATACCACTGAACCCGAAGGATCAAATAAAGACTGCTTTTATTACCCCGTATGGGGCGTACTGCTATCGTCTCATGTGTTTTGGCCTGAGAAATGCCGGGGCAACTTATCAGAGGTGTATGCAGAAATGCCTGCATTCTCAAATGGGCAAAAATGTGCAAGTGTATGTCGATGATATCGTCATAAAAACTAAGGAGAAACATACTCTCCTCGAGGATCTCGAGGAGACATTTGTGAATTTGAGAAAATATCGGTTGAAGCTTAACCCGGACAAGTGCACCTTTGGTGTCCCGGCTGGAAAGTTGCTTGGATTCCTGGTGTCTAGCCGAGGTATCGAGGTTAACCCGGCCAAGATCCGAGCTATTGAGAACATGAAATTACCGAAGTGTTTGAAAGATGTGCAGAAGTTCATAGGGTGCCTAGCCTCGTTGAGCCGATTCGTAGGTCGGCTGGGAGAAAAAGCCTTACCCTTGTACCAACTCATGAAGAAAAGTACCGGGTTTACATGGACCCCGCAGGCCGACGTGGCGTTCAAGGAGCTAAAAAAGATGTTGTCCACTGCCCCGGTATTGGCGTCACCCTTGCATAATGAACCGATGTTACTTTACATTGCAGCCACAAACCGGTTGTAAGTGTGGTAGTGGTGGTGGAGCGCGAAGAAGGTGGCAGGTCGGTGCAGAGACCGGTGTATTACTTGAGCGAGGTGATCTCTACCTCGAAGCAGAACTACCCTCACTACCAGAAGATGACGTATGGTGTCTACCTGGCAGTCAAGAAGTTGAAGCATTATTTCCAGGAGCATCTCATGACGGTGGTGTGCGAAGCTCCAATCTCGGAGATCATCGGGTGCAAAGATGCAACTGGCCGAGTTGCCAAATGGGCAATTGAGGTGTCTCCATATGCACCACATTATGAGAGAAGAGATGCAATTAAATCCCAGGCGTTGCCGGACTTCTTTTGTGATTGGGCCGAAATGCAGTATGAGCCACCCAGGCCGGACTATAATTATTGGAAACTGCATTTTGATGGGTCCAAGACAAAGATCGGGCTGGGGGCTGGAATAGTCCTCACCTCGCCGAAGCGAGATCAGTTGAAATATGTGTTGCAGATTCATTTCTCAGCATCAAACAATGTGGCAGAGTATGAGGCCTTAATCCATGGCCTCAATGTGGCGAAGGAGATCGGTATCCGGCGTGTAGAGTGCTTCGGCGATTCTGACCTGGTGGTGCAACAATCTTCTGGAACTTGGGATGCTCTGGATGCCAACATGGCGTTATATCGGTTCCATGTGCAAAAGATATCCGGATTCTTTGAAGGATGTGAGTACAGGCATATACCTTGGGCAGAAAATGATGCTGCCGACGTGTTGTCAAACCTCGGTTCATCGAAAGAGGCAGTACCACCAGGGGTAGCCCTGAAGCACTTGAGAGCTCCTTCAATCAAACCTTCTCCTGAATCCGAATCTGTTTTCATCCCGGCGGAGCAAGAGCCCGGACCTGTTCCAATGGAGGTAGACGTCGGGTGCGTTTGGCCGGACCCGGGGACTGCGTGGCAGAGCTCGGGACTGCGCACTATACCTCGGGGATTGCTCATCAGGACCCGGGGACTGCGTGGCAGAGCTCGAGGACTGCGCACCATACCTCGGGGATTGCTCATCAGGACTCGGGGACTGGTCGCAGGATGGTGGAGGAATAATGGAGGAGATTATGGTGGCCGAACCAATGGAGGTGGACGAGGAACTTTTTCCTTTGCACCCAGTGCCGGAGTGGGCGCAGCAAATCATGAAGTTCATAATGGAGGGAAGCATGCCAAGTGACACAACCGAGGCTAGGAGGATCCAAAGGAGGGCAAAGGCGTACACCATCATCAACAAGGAGCTATATAAAAGAAGCGTAACCGAGGTGTTGCAACGGTGTGTCGAGCCAGCTGAAGGTAAGGAGATGCTTTTGGAGATCCACTAAGGAGAGTGTGGTCATCATTGCAGCACAAGAGCTCTGGTGGCCAAGGTGTTCAGGCATGGGTTCTATTGGCCCACTGCTCTTTCTGATGCAGAGGCCATAATTCGGAGATGTGAAGGATGCCAAAGGTTTGCCAAGCAAACGCATATGCCAGCCTCGGCGCTCAAAACAATTCCTATCACTTGGCCGTTTGCGGTATGGTGTTTGGATATGGTGGGAGAGTTCAATCCAGCCCGAGGTAACATGACGCACATACTGGTGATGGTGGACAAGTTCACCAAGTGGATCGAGGTGAAACCAATCCAGAAGTTGGATGGTCATTCAGCTGTAACTTTTTTGAAGGAGATCATTCTGCGATATGGATACCCCCATAGCATTATCTCGGACAACGGCACGAACTTTGCTGTTGGAAATTTGCTCGGTTTTGCATGAACAAGGGAATCTGGCTGGACATAGCCTCGGTGGCACACCCGGAGTCTAATGGACAAGTGGAAAGATCAAATGCTCTAGTGTTGGCCGGCATCAAGGCTCGGCTCATTGAGCCACTGCTGAAAACTCCGGGGTGTTGGATAGATGAGATACCAGCAGTACTGTGGGGTCTAAGGACCACGCCAAATCGATCAACTGGCTATACGCCATTTTTTACGTTCTATGGGGCAGAAGCTATGCTACCCACTGACATCGAATATGATGCGCCCAGAGTGGCCATGTACACTGAAGCCGAGGCAAGAGAGGCTCGGGAGGATGCAGTAGATCTGCTTGAGGAAGCTAGAGAATTGGCCTCGTCTCGGTCAGCAATATACCAGCAAGGTCTCCGGCGTTATCATAGCCGGAGTGTCAACCCTCGTGTGTTTCACGAGGGAGATTTGGTGCTGAGGTTGGTGCAGCGCAAGAAAGGCCGGCACAAGTTGTCACCTCCATGGGAGGGACCGTTCATTGTGAGCCGAGCTCTGCTCAATGATTCCTACTATCTAATAGATGCGCAGGAACCAAGGGAAGATGGGCTGGACAACCCCGGATCAGAGGTCAGGCGACCATGGAATATAGCTCTACTCCGACCTTTCTACTCATGAAAGGCACAATGTATGTACCTCGGTTAATCCTTAATGAAATATCGGCACTCCGAGGTTGAAGCTCGGGGACTGCCTCGCTCGTGTGCTTGTGTTTTATTTCTGTTTGTCAGTTTTGTTCATATGCCGAACTATTTTGAACCTCGTCCCAAACTTCAAGTAATGTGTGCTATGTGACTAATCTTGTGACTCGACTGGCATCTGCCTAAAAGGTAGTCAAGAGCAAAGATGAAAAAACGTGGGAGACATGAAAATGGACTCGTGGACTCGGTCCAAAAATATAGTTCGGCATGTGTCGTTTACTAACCCCTGTCTTTACCTTTCGTTTATGTCAGATGGTTTTGGAAACACACTTCGAGATTTGCTAAGTACGCCTAAATGGTAGACAAGAGAAAAGAATGCCAGATATAGTAAACATGAAAGTGAACTCGGGGACTCGTTCCAAAAGGGTTTGGCATAATGTTTTAGAAAAACATGGTTCGGATAGCAAGTTAATAGTACTGGTAGCAAAGCAAACTACTTAAGGTCTGTTACATCTGCACCCGGCATACCGGGGATTTAATATTTTGTTCGAGACAAGTTCAGGCCTAGGAAGAAGGAGCCTCGGGCGCAGGAACAACCTCGGGCGCAGGAACAACCTCGGGCGCAGGAGCCTCGGGCGCAGGAACAACCTCGGGCGCAGGAACCACCTCGGTCGCGGAGGCAACCTCGGTTGTTGGAGTGGATGCCGGAGTATCCGTCACGTCGGAGGAGATCACCTCGGTGGCTACGGCTTTGCCGAACTTGCCCTTGGAATTCGGAGGTTCGTCGAAGCTGAAGTCATCATCTGAGCCTTCAGCTATCTCGGGTGTGTTGCCGGCCTTGCCCTTGGAGCTCTCAGGCTCGTCAAAGTCAATTTCCCCGCCATCAGAACCTTCTTCACCGGACTCTGCTTCCTCGTCCGAGCTCTCTTCGTCCTCAGAGTAGAGGCGCCCTTCATTGAAGATCCGGGTGTTTGCATAACTAGTAAGGAGGCGCCCTTCGTCCTCAGAGTAGAGGTCGGTGACTACTTGGCGTTTTTCGATGCCATCAGGAAGGGTATTCCTAGGAGAGCCCTTGCGCAAGGAGGTAACAGTGTGGATTTCAACATCTTCATACCAGGACAGCACGAACACCAGGGCCTTGTCCGCTCCAGCCCGAGCTGATGAGCATCTCCACTCCCGAAGTCTAGCCTCGGCTCCTTTCAGCTTCGTGGCGAGCTCGTCAATGCAAGTGGGAGTCTTGACCTTGGGCCAGAGGGCACGGTGGACCTCAATGGCAGCATCAACCAGCTTGGTTCCAATGGCCCCGAGCGGCCTGATCCGAGCATTAAGGGCGGCAACGAGGTGGTCCTGGATAGACCTAGTATTTTTTTGTGTGGCTTTTTCTGGATAGGACGGAAAACAACTAAATTTACGGGGATGGATTGCTCACCGAGTAAACCTGGAAATCTGATACCAAGATGATATGGGGTGGCCCGATCTTCTCGTTGAGCACGTCGTTCGATGATGGATAACTTGGTGTCACCGATGAACTCTCCTTGCTAGATCCCTGCTGCCAATGCAGCAGATGTCTACCCTTCGGATATTCACGACTTCACACACTTGCGCACGTAGCCGTCGACCACGAAACGGTATAATTGCAATCTACTAATTCCCAATGGAAAGAACAGATCACACTTCAATTGATGTTCACCTCTCCAGATCGATATGAATTGGAGATGTATAATTTCAGAGGAAAGCTTTCGCTGTTCAACTAAAAACTAGGGTTTTCTTTAAACGTGGTCTACCTCATCTATGGCGGCGGGACTAGCATATAAAGGGATGGGGGCGTACTGTAGCTTCGTACTGTAGCACGCTACAGTACCGACCTAGGGCAACCCCATCTGACTCGGACTCAAACCGGTTCGACCCAAACTAGATACAAACTGACCCAAAGGCTTCAGCCCTGTTGGACTCGCAGGTCCTCATGTGTGGCGCATCAAACATGATGGTGTGCTGCGCCACCTTGGCAATTGGCGTGGAGCCCTCCTTCCTCTCCTCGGATGCCGGCCTCCCTCTCCTCCCTCGCATCCTTTGCTTGTATTTGCTCCATGCCTTGTTCTCCTTGCTGCAACAACTCCTTGCTCCCTCGTGCTATGCCATCTTCTCCAATAAACCTGATCATGCAAACATACAAAGATTTAGGCAGTAAACAATTCTCATTAATAAAATAATCAGATTCTTTGAGGAGCAAATTCACCTGTTGTTCCATTAGTTTTGCACGAGCTCTTGTGATGGGTCCAATTCTAATCTCATCATTGGACTTCTTCTTTGCAGCAACTTCCTTGTCATCATCATGAAGTGTAGAGGGAACAATAGTATGGATGTCCTCATCAGATCGGCAGGTGATCCACATTGTCCGGGTCTTCAGTCTCTGGACCTTCCAGGGCGAGGCGGGTAGGCGCCCAGTTCGACGGCTCCGGGCCGTCCTCGATTAGCTGCCGGGCGAACCACTGCAGGAGTGGCAAAAAAGAATTAAGTTAAGAAGCAACCGAGGTGTGCAAGACCGGAGTGTAAGCTCGGAAAGTTAGTAAGTACTCACTTGCTCCGGAAGATTTTCTCTGTGGTGAGGCTCCACGCCCCATGTCCAATCCTCGTCCATCTCAGTCTGAGCAATAGCTTTGACCCGGCGCCAAACTGAGGCCTTGGAGAGCGCCTTGCTGCTGATCCGAGTAGGATCGAGTAGACCTTCCATATGGCAGATCTTATGGGCTCGTTGTTGGAGGGGGCTGACTCTCGATCCACAAAAGTCCGGAGGATGTCATCGGAACCCCACCCTCTTTTCTTGAGATCCAGCATGTATTCATGGATCTCTTGAACCTCGGCGTAGGCGTCCTCCGGGTTGAAATCCCAATTGAGTTGTGCAGTGGGAGGGCCGAGCTGGAAGTCCGGGAGGTTGATGAGGTCGACAGTACCGGGTTCCTCACATAGAAAAAGGATCGCTGCCACTTCTTGCAGCTCTCCAGGCCTTTGATCCGTGGAACTCGGAGCCTAGCCGGGGTGAGATAGAGGCCGCACCACAGTCAGTCATATCCTCGTTCACAACCTCCTTGTTGGGGATGCTTTGTTTCTTCAGCTGGAAATACTTAGCCCAGCCCTCAACGCTCGGCCAGAGGCCGAGGTATCCTTCAGAGAAAGCTGCATAGCACGACAGCTGTAGCATGGAGTTAGCGGGGAGATGGTGCGGCTGCAAGCCGAAGAACTTCAGAAATTCCCGAAAGAACTTGCTGGCCGGAAGTCCGAATCCGCGCCCGAAGTGAGAGACAAACACCACTTTCTCGCCGGGGTTGGTGATCGGTTCGCCGTCCCCAGTGTGAAGTCGATGTAGCAGTTCGTCTGGGATTCGATGAGTTTCTTTGAGCCATTTGATATCATCGTCGGTGACGTCCGAGCCATCCCATCCACCTCTCTCACTGGCAGAAACCTCGGCTCGGTTTGACGTAGCAATTGTCGACATGTTGGCACTTTCCTGCAGAAGAGGGAGGTTCAACCGAGGTAAGTACCTCGGATAGTTCAGGATAGCCGGGGTAAAATACCTCGGATCAGTCAAAACAGCCGAGCTAAAGGATTTAGGCGGGAAACATGTTTCTACCGTGGCGAGGTGCTACCAAAGATCTACCGGTGAGCTAAAAAGGGAAATAAAATCGAGTTCATCCAGGGGCAAAACTAAAAGGATAGTGCTACGGATGCGTCGGGTGCAAATCTAAGCGAGATCTAAAATGTGCTAAAAGGGCTCGAGGGGATCATCTAGTTCATCAAAATCTTAGGGTTCATCAGGATCCTCGAGTTCATCGGAGGATGAACTCATCCACGGCAATGAAGGGGAAGCAAGGAACTCACCGTGGAGGAACGCGAGGGATCGGCGGCGAGTCGATGGCGCCAGGCGTAGCGCGCGTGCTCCGGTGCGGCGAGGCGTTTGACGGCGGTGCGGAACGGTGTTGCAGAATGGCGGCACGTACTCCGGTGCGGCGAGGTGCTCAACGGCGACGCTGGAGGCAGAGGGCACGAAGCGGTGAAGTGGGGAAGAGGAAGACGATGAAGTTACCCCTGGGCCCCTATTTATACGCCGCGTGCGGTTACGGCGTGCATTAACGGCGCACTACCGCGCGGTTATCGGGAAGGCGCGGGATCGTGTGCGGGTGAGCGCACGGTTGTGCGGTTGGTGGCCGCACGATCGGCCACATCGTGGGCCGCGGAGTGGCAACCGCCAGCCTCGGATTCCCTGTGCTGGTCAGCGCGAGAATCGAGGAGTCATGGGCGATCAAGTTGGTCTCGCACTTGAGTGCGCAGGTGCGCTGTTTGGTGGGTCCGGCTGACGAGGGCGGCATGTGGTCAGGACCTGTCTTTCAGAGGTTCGGGGTTCGAGGTCCGGGCAGAGATTCTTCGCCACGTGCCTCGGAAGATCTCGGGGCAAGATTGTGCTGAGTCAAACAGCTCGGAAAGTTCCGATTGCAGATCAACCTCGGATTAAATTATGGTCTGTGGGACGTACCTCGGCAGGGTAATTTTTAAGGTCGGTTTTAGAGGTGGTGCCTTGCTTGTTTTAAATCTGCCACAGCCCTCCATCCGAGGTCGTAGGACCGCACCAGCTTCGGGGACTAATGTCGGGGGGCTACCCCCGGGTAGGGTCAAGGCTTGGCATAAAGATGTGTTTAAAGATATGCCGAGGTACGGAAAGGGCCGACCTGTTTGGGCCTGGGAGTGTCCGAGAATCATCTTGACCTGGAGGATACAAAGGCCGACCTATCTTGGCCCTTTCCGTACCTCGGCAGCCTGGGCCGAGGTTCACTGTCCGAGCTATGGTCAGCCGACCTAATACCTCGGTGCTATGGTTTATATGGTGAGTACCAGAGAAGCTGTGTGAAGGAAGTTATACCCGAGGTGGTCGGATCTTAAAGTACAAGACCCGAGGTAAGGAACGGGAGCAAGACCCGAGCTAACCAAGGCAGGAGGCCGTAGGTCGGGCAGGAGTCAATGCTCCTGTCACTTCTAGCCGGGTACAAGAGCGCATGACGCGGGAGCGTATGTCACGGAGCCTGGCAGAGGCGTGCCCCGGGTTCGGCGGGGCTGCACGTCTATGACCGCTGACCACGCGGGATCTGGGAAAAGGCTACGAGGTAGGCCTGCCAGGCCACGTCCTGTCCCTATCAGAGGAGACATGCTAGTTCTGCCGTTAGGCAGCAGGAGATGGGCAGGCCACGTCTTGTCCCTGACAGGAGTACAATGATGACCAGCGCAGAGGCATGGCTACAGTGTTCAGCGAGGGGCACAACGGTAACCCGGTTGGCCTATATAGAGGGCTTCACCCCCCTCCTGCTTGAAACCCCGAGGGAGAGATCGATCAACAGAAAGAGAAAGAGAGAAAGGAACCTCGGAACACCCCGGAAACACCTCGGAGTGCCTTCTTCCTCCCGCGTAGCTCCATCTTTTACCTCAAGTTCTCACCATTGTATCATCATACAGCTCGAGGAGCAGCTTGTACTTGTCACTTTGAGCTATACTGATACGGATTGTTTGCCCGATCTTTCACCGCAAGAACCACCGGATAACTATTCTCCCAACCACGTGGCAATCCACGCAACCTGAAGAATCTGGATACATTTAGGCGAGCAACATCATGATGAACACCACGCCTCAAGCCAAGCACGAACACCCTTGGCAGATCCAAGAACCTTCGCGCACGCACGATTACTCTTGACAATTCAAGAACACTCATGCCTTTATTTCAAAGATAACCGACGAACGCCCGAGACGCCGTCTACACGCCGGTCCCTTAGGACGGAGGCGACCTTGAACACAATGTTCTACATAACTTTTCAACTCCCTAATATTGTGACACCCCCTTTGTTTATATAGGAGACAAAGGGGTAGGGGTCGCCGAACAAAACCCTAACCGACTCGAACTCCTAAACCTAGTTGGACTCAAACCGATATAAACCGACCCATGGCGGGTTCGGCCTAACATGGCACGCAGGCTTAGTTAACACTACCTTAGACTTTTACATATAATTTAAATATGTCCTAGCGTGTCAACCAACCAACACGATGCCGACGATGCCCTCATCATCCTCCCCTTCTTAGAGAGGCGTTGTCCTCAACGCCGGAAGGCCTTCTCCAGCGCTTGTGGCGTCAAATATGCAACATCGCCACGCTTCTTCTCGCTCCTCAAGTCTTCGCCGGCCTGCCACACCACATCCTCCCTCTCGGCTAGCTAGACTTGTTCTTGGTGCCCTCCATGTTTGGCACCACCAACCCGATTGAGGCTCAAAAACTTTTGGTTCCGCTATATTCACCAAAATTGATCTTAAAAGTGGATATCACCAAATACGCATGTGTGAAGGTGATGAATGGAAGACCGCATTTAAAACTAAGCTTGGTCTTTATGAGTGGCTCGTCATGCCATTTGGTCTTTCCAATGCACCTTCTACTTTTATGCGTCTCATGAATCATGTTTTACGTCCTTTCATTGGGAAATTTGTTGTGGTATACTTTGACGACATCCTTATTTATAGCAAATCTTTGGAAGAGCATACTTCTCATATTACTCAAGTTTTGTTGGTTCTTCGCAATGAAAAGCTTTATGCAAATCTTTCTAAGTGCACTTTTGCCACCAACAAACTTGTTTTCTTGGGTTTTGTTGTTTCTTCGGATGGAGTCGAAGTCGATGAAGCAAAGATACAAGCAATTCGGACTTGGCCTTTTCCGACATCACTTGAGGATTGAGACGTTTTCTTGGTTTTGCCGGATTTTATCGCCGTTTCATCAAGGATTTTTCCACCATTGCTTGCCCCCTCCATGAACTTACAAAGAAGAATGTACCTTTCATTTGGGGCAATGCACATGATTTTGCTTTTAATGAGCTCAAGCGGTTATTAACCGAAGCACCACTCCTTGCCCTTCTGGATTTCTCTAAAACATTTGAGATTGAATGCGATGCAAGTGGATTGGGTATTGGTGGAGTGCTTATGCAAAACGGTAGACCCATCGCATACCATAGTGAGAAACTAGATGGAGCTCGCTTGAACTACCCCATTTATGACAAAGAGTTATTTGCTTTGGTTCGTGTTTTAGATGTGTGGCAACATTACCTTCGCCCTAAGGAATTTGTCATACATTCCGACCATGAATCTTTGAAATATTTGAAAAGTCAAACAAATTTAAACAAAAGACATGCTAAGTGGGTTGAGTTCATTGAGTCTTTCACCTTTGTAATCAAATACAAGAAAGGTAAAAACAATGTGGTCGCGGATGCTTTATCCCGCAAGGCCAACCTACTTACACGTCTTGACATTAGTGTCTTGGGTTTGGATGAGATTAAAGAGTTGTACGCTACAGATGCTTTCTTTGGAGACATTTTCGCTCAATGTTCGGAGCACAAAGGAATTGGTGATTTCTATTTGCACAAAGGTTTCTTGTTTAAGACTAACAAACTATGTATACCGAGTCTTCGCTTCGTTTGTTGCTACTTGCTATTTACCCTTGTGTGTTTGATTTCCCCTCTTTTGTGTTCTTCGTTCTTCGCGTGTTCTTCGTGTTCGTCGTTCCCTCCGCACAAATCCGTGAAAATCGGGACCAACCCGCATCAAGGCACTTGAGGTGTAGAAGATGCAACGTTTGGAGTACCTCTCATGCTTGCTTGAGGTGAAGCTTGTGTCGTTGGAGGTTTTGAGGATGACGACTTGTTTGCAAAGAAAGATTTTGTCTTGAGATACTTGAGCTCTTCAAGCATGTGACGCTCGGCCTTTGTTGCTTGATGGACTAGCTCAACCAAGTTGGTATAAGGTTGGAACTCCACAATCTTCTTGATAGGATCGTTGAGGCCATTCAAGAAACGAGCCATGGATTGCTCTTGTGACTCCTCCACATGGGCTCGTATCCTTGAGATTTCCATTTCCTTATAGTACTCATCCACGGACCTCACACCTTGCTTCAACTCTTGCAACTTCTTGTATAGGTCTCGAGTATAGTGAGTAGGCACAAAGCGCTTGTACATCTCTTCCTTCATTTCAACCCAATTGGGATAGGTTGTCGGTGGTTGTGCACACGTGCATCTTGGAGTTGTTCCCACCATAAGAGAGCATATTCCTCGAACTCCAAGGATGCTAGGGTCACCATCTTATTGTTGGAGAAGTTGCGAACTCGAAAAATCTTGTCAACCTTGAGTGCCCATGATAAGTATGCTTCCGGATCACTTGTTCCAAAGAACTTGGGTATGTCAAGCCCATGATTGCTCAAGTTGTCATAGTCATCCTCATGGTTTGGAGGTGGGAATGCACGTCCACGTCTCCGTGGATTGAGTCTATCACCATGGTGGTGGCTTGACTCGCTATCACTTGACTCGACTTGGGGATGATGATGATTATCTTGATGACGATCTTGGTGAGGACGCGGCTCATGATGCGGCACTGGGTTCTCGTCACAGTTGACATGGTCGCGATGACGGTGGCGTGGCCTTGGAGGATGGCGATGTGGACGCTCTTGATCACCATAGTCATTACCACCCGGCACACCATTGCCATTGGCCCAAGGTTCTCGTCGCTCTTGATGTTGTGGTGGTGGTGATGGTGTTCTTTCATGCCTTGCACCAATGTTATGATGATGCTCTTGATGTCCATTGTCATGGTGACGTTCGTCAAGTGAGATGAGTGGTGAGCGAGAGACCCACCATAAAGTAAGTGAGAGCCACAAGCCAAATGAGAGTGACACTTCCAAGATAGTTCCCAGAAAACTTACACTATGTGCCACCAAAAGAGTGATAAGGGAGTTGAGAGAAAACCCATCCACCCTCCACTATGTGCTGCAAGGGTGAAGTTTCTATGACTAACACTTTTACAAACCTTCCTCCTTCTTTGTTGTCTCTTTTGAAGGACTTTGAAGATGTCTTCCCTCAAGACGTGCCACCGGGACTACCTCCTCTACGCGGAATCGAGCACCGCATCGACCTTGTTCCCGGCGCACCGCTTCCAAACCGCGCTCCTTACCGCACCAACCCGAGGAGACAAAGGAGATCGAGCGGCAAATACAAGAACTACTTGCATGGGACATATCCGCGAGATCTTGAGTCCGTGCGCCGTGCCCGTCATCTTGGTACCCAAGCACGACAACACTCTTCGCCTTTGCATGGATTGTCGCCCCATCAACGCCTTAACCGTTCGGTATCGCCATCCTATCCCTCGACTTGATGACATGCTTGATGAGCTTTGTGGTTCCGCTATATTCACCAAAATTGATCTTAAAAGTGGATATCACCAAATACGCATGTGTGAAGGTGATGAATGGAAGACCGCATTTAAAACTAAGCTTGGTCTTTATGAGTGGCTCGTCATGCCATTTGGTCTTTCCAATGCACCTTCTACTTTTATGCGTCTCATGAATCATGTTTTACGTCCTTTCATTGGGAAATTTGTTGTGGTATACTTTGACGACATCCTTATTTATAGCAAATCTTTGGAAGAGCATACTTCTCATGTTACTCAAGTTTTGTTGGTTCTTCGCAATGAAAAGCTTTATGCAAATCTTTCTAAGTGCACTTTTGCCACCAACAAACTTGTTTTCTTGGGTTTTGTTGTTTCTTCGGATGGAGTCGAAGTCGATGATGCAAAGATACAAGCAATTCGGACTTGGCCTTTTCCGACATCACTTGAGGAGTTGAGACGTTTTCTTGGTTTTGCCGGATTTTATCGCCGTTTCATCAAGGATTTTTCCACCATTGCTTGCCCCCTCCATGAACTTACAAAGAAGAATGTACCTTTCGTTTGGGGCAATGCACATGATTTTGCTTTCAATGAGCTCAAGCGGTTATTAACCGAAGCACCACTCCTTGCCCTTCTGGATTCTCAAAAACATTTGAGATTGAATGCGATGCAAGTGGATTGGGTATTGGTGGAGTGCTTATGCAAAACGGTAGACCCATCGCATACCATAGTGAGAAACTAGATGGAGCTCGCTTGAACTACCCCATTTATGACAAAGAGTTATTTGCTTTGGTTCGTGTTTTAGATGTGTGGCAACATTACCTTCGCCCTAAGGAATTTGTCATACATTCCGACCATGAATCTTTGAAATATTTGAAAAGTCAAACAAATTTAAATAAAAGACATGCTAAGTGGGTTGAGTTCATTGAGTCTTTCACCTTTGTAATCAAATACAAGAAAGGTAAAGACAATGTGGTCGCGGATGCTTTATCCCGCAAGGCCAACCTACTTACACGTCTTGACATTAGTGTCTTGGGTTTGGATGAGATTAAAGAGTTGTACGCTACAGATGCTTTCTTTGGAGACATTTTCGCTCAATGTTCGGAGCACAAAGGAATTGGTGATTTCTATTTGCACAAAGGTTTCTTGTTTAAGACTAACAAACTATGTATACCCGAGTCTTCGCTTCGTTTGTTGCTACTTGCTATTTACCCTTGTGTGTTTGATTTCCCCTCTTTTATGTTCTTCGTTCTTCGCGTGTTCTTCGTGTTCGTCGTTCCCTCCGCACAAATCCGTGAAAATCGGGACCAACCCGCATCAAGGCACTTGAGGTGTAGAAGATGCAACGTTTGGAGTACCTCTCATGCTTGCTTGAGGTGAAGCTTGTGTCGTTGGAGGTTTTGAGGATGACGACTTGTTTGCAAAGAAAGATTTTGTCTTGAGATACTTGAGCTCTTCAAGCATGTGACGCTCGGCCTTTGTTGCTTGATGGACTAGCTCAACCAAGTTGGTATAAGGTTGGAACTCCACAATCTTCTTGATAGGATCGTTGAGGCCATTCAAGAAACGAGCCATGGATTGCTCTTGTGACTCCTCCACATGGGCTCGTATCCTTGAGATTTCCATTTCCTTATAGTACTCATCCACGGACCTCACACCTTGCTTCAACTCTTGCAACTTCTTGTATAGGTCTCGAGTATAGTGAGTAGGCACAAAGCGCTTGTACATCTCTTCCTTCATTTCAACCCAATTGGGATAGGTTGTCGGTGGTTGTGCACACGTGCATCTTGGAGTTGTTCCCACCATAAGAGAGCATATTCCTCGAACTCCAAGGATGCTAGGGTCACCATCTTATTGTTGGAGAAGTTGCGAACTCGAAAAATCTTGTCAACCTTGAGTGCCCATGATAAGTATGCTTCCGGATCACTTGTTCCAAAGAACTTGGGTATGTCAAGCCCATGATTGCTCAAGTTGTCATAGTCATCCTCATGGTTTGGAGGTGGGAATGCACGTCCACGTCTCCGTGGATTGAGTCTATCACCATGGTGGTGGCTTGACTCGCTATCACTTGACTCGACTTGGGGATGATGATGATTATCTTGATGACGATCTTGGTGAGGACGCGGCTCATGATGCGGCATTGGGTTCTCGTCACAGTTGACATGGTCGCGATGACGGTGGCGTGGCCTTGGAGGATGGCGATGTGGACGCTCTTGATCACCATAGTCATTACCACCGGCGGCACACACATTGCCATTGGCCCAAGGTTCTCGTCGCTCTTGATGTTGTGGTGGTGGTGATGGTGTTCTTTCATGCCTTGCACCAATGTTATGATGATGCTCTTGATGTCCATTGTCATGGTGACGTTCGTCAAGTGAGATGAGTGTGAGCGAGAGACCCACCATAAAGTAAGTGAGAGCCACAAGCCAAATGAGAGTGACACTTCCAAGAGAGTTCCCAGAAAACTTACACTATGTGCCACCAAAAGAGTGATAAGGAGTTGAGAGAAAACCCATCCACCCTCCACTATGTGCTCATATGCAAGGGTGAAGTTTCTATGACTAACACTTTCACAAACCTTCCTCCTTCTTTGTTGTCTCTTTTGAAGGACTTTGAAGATGTCTTCCCTCAAGACGTGCCACCGGGACTACCTCCTCTACGCGGAATCAAGCACCGCATCGACCTTGTTCCCGCGCACCGCTTCCAAACCGCGCTCCTTACCGCACCAACCCCGAGGAGACAAAGGAGATCGAGCGGCAAATACAAGAACTACTTGCATGGGACATATCCGCGAGATCTTGAGTCCGTGCGCCGTGCCCGTCATCTTGGTACCCAAGCACGACAACACTCTTCGCCTTTGCATGGATTGTCGCCCCATCAACGCCTTAACCGTTCGGTATCGCCATCCTATCCCTCGACTTGATGACATGCTTGATGAGCTTTGTGGTTCCGCTATATTCACCAAAATTGATCTTAAAAGTGGATATCACCAAATACGCATGTGTGAAGGTGATGAATGGAAGACCGCATTTAAAACTAAGCTTGGTCTTTATGAGTGGCTCGTCATGCCATTTGGTCTTTCCAATGCACCTTCTACTTTTATGCGTCTCATGAATCATGTTTTACGTCCTTTCATTGGGAAATTTGTTGTGGTATACTTTGACGACATCCTTATTTATAGCAAATCTTTGGAAGAGCATACTTCTCATGTTACTCAAGTTTTGTTGGTTCTTCGCAATGAAAAGCTTTATGCAAATCTTTCTAAGTGCACTTTTGCCACCAACAAACTTGTTTTCTTGGGTTTTGTTGTTTCTTCGGATGGAGTCGAAGTCGATGAAGCAAAGATACAAGCAATTCGGACTTGGCCTTTTCCGACATCACTTGAGGAGTTGAGACGTTTTCTTGGTTTTGCCGGATTTTATCGCCGTTTCATCAAGGATTTTTCCACCATTGCTTGCCCCCTCCATGAACTTACAAAGAAGAATGTACCTTTCATTTGGGGCAATGCACATGATTTTGCTTTCAATGAGCTCAAGCGGTTATTAACCGAAGCACCACTCCTTGCCCTTCCGGATTTCTCTAAAACATTTGAGATTGAATGCGATGCAAGTGGATTGGGTATTGGTGGAGTGCTTATGCAAAACGGTAGACCCATCGCATACCATAGTGAGAAACTAGATGGAGCTCGCTTGAACTACCCCATTTATGACAAAGAGTTATTTGCTTTGGTTCGTGTTTTAGATGTGTGGCAACATTACCTTCGCCCTAAGGAATTTGTCATACATTCCGACCATGAATCTTTGAAATATTTGAAAAGTCAAACAAATTTAAAAAAAGACATGCTAAGTGGGTTGAGTTCATTGAGTCTTTCACCTTTGTAATCAAATACAAGAAAGGTAAAGACAATGTGGTCGCGGATGCTTTATCCCGCAAGGCCAACCTACTTACACGTCTTGACATTAGTGTCTTGGGTTTGGATGAGATTAAAGAGTTGTACGCTACCGATGCTTTCTTTGGAGACATTTTCGCTCAATGTTCGGAGCACAAAGGAATTGGTGATTTCTATTTGCACAAAGGTTTCTTGTTTAAGACTAACAAACTATGTATACCCGAGTCTTCGCTTCGTTTGTTGCTACTTGCTATTTACCCTTGTGTGTTTGATTTCCCCTCTTTTGTGTTCTTCGTTCTTCGCGTGTTCTTCGTGTTCGTCGTTCCCTCCGCACAAATCCGTGAAAATCGGGACCAACCCGCATCAAGGCACTTGAGGTGTAGAAGATGCAACGTTTGGAGTACCTCTCATGCTTGCTTGAGGTGAAGCTTGTGTCGTTGGAGGTTTTGAGGATGACGACTTGTTTGCAAAGAAAGATTTTGTCTTGAGATACTTGAGCTCTTCAAGCACGTGACGCTCGGCCTTTGTTGCTTGATGGACTAGCTCAACCAAGTTGGTATAAGGTTGGAACTCCACAATCTTCTTGATAGGATCGTTGAGGCCATTCAAGAAACGAGCCATGGATTGCTCTTGTGACTCCTCCACATGGGCTCGTATCCTTGAGATTTCCATTTCCTTATAGTACTCATCCACGGACCTCACACCTTGCTTCAACTCTTGCAACTTCTTGTATAGGTCTCGAGTATAGTGAGTAGGCACAAAGCGCTTGTACATCTCTTCCTTCATTTCAACCCAATTGGGATAGGTTGTCGGTGGTTGTGCACACGTGCATCTTGGAGTTGTTCCCACCATAAGAGAGCATATTCCTCGAACTCCAAGGATGCTAGGGTCACCATCTTATTGTTGGAGAAGTTGCGAACTCGAAAAATCTTGTCAACCTTGAGTGCCCATGATAAGTATGCTTCCGGATCACTTGTTCCAAAGAACTTGGGTATGTCAAGCCCATGATTGCTCAAGTTGTCATAGTCATCCTCATGGTTTGGAGGTGGGAATGCACGTCCACGTCTCCGTGGATTGAGTCTATCACCATGGTGGTGGCTTGACTCGCTATCACTTGACTCGACTTGGGGATGATGATGATTATCTTGATGACGATCTTGGTGAGGACGCGGCTCATGATGCGGCATTGGGTTCTCGTCACAGTTGACATGGTCGCGATGACGGTGGCGTGGCCTTGGAGGATGGCGATGTGGACGCTCTTGATCACCATAGTCATTACCACCCGGCACACCATTGCCATTGGCCCAAGGTTCTCGTCGCTCTTGATGTTGTGGTGGTGGTGATGGTGTTCTTTCATGCCTTGCACCAATGTTATGATGATGCTCTTGATGTCCATTGTCATGGTGACGTTCGTCAAGTGAGATGAGTGGTGAGCGAGAGACCCACCATAAAGTAAGTGAGAGCCACAAGCCAAATGAGAGTGACACTTCCAAGAGAGTTCCCAGAAAACTTACACTATGTGCCACCAAAAGAGTGATAAGGGAGTTGAGAGAAAACCCATCCACCCTCCACTATGTGCTCATATGCAAGGGTGAAGTTTCTATGACTAACACTTTCACAAACCTTCCTCCTTCTTTGTTGTCTCTTTTGAAGGACTTTGAAGATGTCTTCCCTCAAGACGTGCCACCGGGACTACCTCCTCTACGCGGAATCAGCACCGCATCGACCTTGTTCCCGGCGCACCGCTTCCAAACCGCGCTCCTTACCGCACCAACCCCGAGGAGACAAAGGAGATCGAGCGGCAAATACAAGAACTACTTGCATGGGACATATCCGCGAGAGCTTGAGTCCGTGCGCCGTGCCCGTCATCTTGGTACCCAAGCACGACAACACTCTTCGCCTTTGCATGGATTGTCGCCCCATCAACGCCATAACCGTTCGGTATCGCCATCCTATCCCTCGACTTGATGACATGCTTGATGAGCTTTGTGGTTCCGCTATATTCACCAAAATTGATCTTAAAAGTGGATATCACCAAATACGCATGTGTGAAGGTGATGAATGGAAGACCGCATTTAAAACTAAGCTTGGTCTTTATGAGTGGCTCGTCATGCCATTTGGTCTTTCCAATGCACCTTCTACTTTTATGCGTCTCATGAATCATGTTTTACGTCCTTTCATTGGGAAATTTGTTGTGGTATACTTTGACGACATCCTTATTTATAGCAAATCTTTGGAAGAGCATACTTCTCATGTTACTCAAGTTTTGTTGGTTCTTCGCAATGAAAAGCTTTATGCAAATCTTTCTAAGTGCACTTTTGCCACCAACAAACTTGTTTTCTTGGGTTTTGTTGTTTCTTCGGATGGAGTCGAAGTCGATGAAGCAAAGATACAAGCAATTCGGACTTGGCCTTTTCCGACATCACTTGAGGAGTTGAGACGTTTTCTTGGTTTTGCCGGATTTTATCGCCGTTTCATCAAGGATTTTTCCACCATTGCTTGCCCCCTCCATGAACTTACAAAGAAGAATGTACCTTTCATTTGGGGCAATGCACATGATTTTGCTTTCAATGAGCTCAAGCGGTTATTAACCGAAGCACCACTCCTTGCCCTTCCGGATTTCTCTAAAACATTTGAGATTGAATGCGATGCAAGTGGATTGGGTATTGGTGGAGTGCTTATGCAAAACGGTAGACCCATCGCATACCATAGTGAGAAACTAGATGGAGCTCGCTTGAACTACCCCATTTATGACAAAGAGTTATTTGCTTTGGTTCGTGTTTTAGATGTGTGGCAACATTACCTTCGCCCTAAGGAATTTGTCATACATTCCGACCATGAATCTTTGAAATATTTGAAAAGTCAAACAAATTTAAAAAAAGACATGCTAAGTGGGTTGAGTTCATTGAGTCTTTCACCTTTGTAATCAAATACAAGAAAGGTAAAGACAATGTGGTCGCGGATGCTTTATCCCGCAAGGCCAACCTACTTACACGTCTTGACATTAGTGTCTTGGGTTTGGATGAGATTAAAGAGTTGTACGCTACCGATGCTTTCTTTGGAGACATTTTCGCTCAATGTTCGGAGCACAAAGGAATTGGTGATTTCTATTTGCACAAAGGTTTCTTGTTTAAGACTAACAAACTATGTATACCCGAGTCTTCGCTTCGTTTGTTGCTACTTGCTATTTACCCTTGTGTGTTTGATTTCCCCTCTTTTGTGTTCTTCGTTCTTCGCGTGTTCTTCGTGTTCGTCGTTCCCTCCGCACAAATCCGTGAAAATTGGACCAACCCGCATCAAGGCACTTGAGGTGTAGAAGATGCAACGTTTGGAGTACCTCTCATGCTTGCTTGAGGTGAAGCTTGTGTCGTTGGAGGTTTTGAGGATGACGACTTGTTTGCAAAGAAAGATTTTGTCTTGAGATACTTGAGCTCTTCAAGCACGTGACGCTCGGCCTTTGTTGCTTGATGGACTAGCTCAACCAAGTTGGTATAAGGTTGGAACTCCACAATCTTCTTGATAGGATCGTTGAGGCCATTCAAGAAACGAGCCATGGATTGCTCTTGTGACTCCTCCACATGGGCTCGTATCCTTGAGATTTCCATTTCCTTATAGTACTCATCCACGGACCTCACACCTTGCTTCAACTCTTGCAACTTCTTGTATAGGTCTCGAGTATAGTGAGTAGGCACAAAGCGCTTGTACATCTCTTCCTTCATTTCAACCCAATTGGGATAGGTTGTCGGTGGTTGTGCACACGTGCATCTTGGAGTTGTTCCCACCATAAGAGAGCATATTCCTCGAACTCCAAGGATGCTAGGGTCACCATCTTATTGTTGGAGAAGTTGCGAACTCGAAAAATCTTGTCAACCTTGAGTGCCCATGATAAGTATGCTTCCGGATCACTTGTTCCAAAGAACTTGGGTATGTCAAGCCCATGATTGCTCAAGTTGTCATAGTCATCCTCATGGTTTGGAGGTGGGAATGCACGTCCACGTCTCCGTGGATTGAGTCTATCACCATGGTGGTGGCTTGACTCGCTATCACTTGACTCGACTTGGGGATGATGATGATTATCTTGATGACGATCTTGGTGAGGACGCGGCTCATGATGCGGCATTGGGTTCTCGTCACAGTTGACATGGTCGCGATGACGGTGGCGTGGCCTTGGAGGATGGCGATGTGGACGCTCTTGATCACCATAGTCATTACCACCCGGCACACCATTGCCATTGGCCCAAGGTTCTCGTCGCTCTTGATGTTGTGGTGGTGGTGATGGTGTTCTTTCATGCCTTGCACCAATGTTATGATGATGCTCTTGATGTCCATTGTCATGGTGACGTTCGTCAAGTGAGATGAGTGGTGAGCGAGAGACCCACCATAAAGTAAGTGAGAGCCACAAGCCAAATGAGAGTGACACTTCCAAGAGAGTTCCCAGAAAACTTACACTATGTGCCACCAAAAGAGTGATAAGGGAGTTGAGAGAAAACCCATCCACCCTCCACTATGTGCTCATATGCAAGGGTGAAGTTTCTATGACTAACACTTTCACAAACCTTCCTCCTTCTTTGTTGTCTCTTTTGAAGGACTTTGAAGATGTCTTCCCTCAAGACGTGCCACCGGGACTACCTCCTCTACGCGGAATCAAGCACCGCATCGACCTTGTTCCCGGCGCACCGCTTCCAAACCGCGCTCCTTACCGCACCAACCCCGAGGAGACAAAGGAGATCGAGCGGCAAATACAAGAACTACTTGCATGGGACATATCCGCGAGAGCTTGAGTCCGTGCGCCGTGCCCGTCATCTTGGTACCCAAGCACGACAACACTCTTCGCCTTTGCATGGATTGTCGCCCCATCAACGCCATAACCGTTCGGTATCGCCATCCTATCCCTCGACTTGATGACATGCTTGATGAGCTTTGTGGTTCCGCTATATTCACCAAAATTGATCTTAAAAGTGGATATCACCAAATACGCATGTGTGAAGGTGATGAATGGAAGACCGCATTTAAAACTAAGCTTGGTCTTTATGAGTGGCTCGTCATGCCATTTGGTCTTTCCAATGCACCTTCTACTTTTATGCGTCTCATGAATCATGTTTTACGTCCTTTCATTGGGAAATTTGTTGTGGTATACTTTGACGACATCCTTATTTATAGCAAATCTTTGGAAGAGCATACTTCTCATGTTACTCAAGTTTTGTTGGTTCTTCGCAATGAAAAGCTTTATGCAAATCTTTCTAAGTGCACTTTTGCCACCAACAAACTTGTTTTCTTGGGTTTTGTTGTTTCTTCGGATGGAGTCGAAGTCGATGAAGCAAAGATACAAGCAATTCGGACTTGGCCTTTTCCGACATCACTTGAGGAGTTGAGACGTTTTCTTGGTTTTGCCGGATTTTATCGCCGTTTCATCAAGGATTTTTCCACCATTGCTTGCCCCCTCCATGAACTTACAAAGAAGAATGTACCTTTCATTTGGGGCAATGCACATGATTTTGCTTTCAATGAGCTCAAGCGGTTATTAACCGAAGCACCACTCCTTGCCCTTCCGGATTTCTCTAAAACATTTGAGATTGAATGCGATGCAAGTGGATTGGGTATTGGTGGAGTGCTTATGCAAAACGGTAGACCCATCGCATACCATAGTGAGAAACTAGATGGAGCTCGCTTGAACTACCCCATTTATGACAAAGAGTTATTTGCTTTGGTTCGTGTTTTAGATGTGTGGCAACATTACCTTCGCCCTAAGGAATTTGTCATACATTCCGACCATGAATCTTTGAAATATTTGAAAAGTCAAACAAATTTAAATAAAAGACATGCTAAGTGGGTTGAGTTCATTGAGTCTTTCACCTTTGTAATCAAATACAAGAAAGGTAAAGACAATGTGGTCGCGGATGCTTTATCCCGCAAGGCCAACCTACTTACACGTCTTGACATTAGTGTCTTGGGTTTGGATGAGATTAAAGAGTTGTACGCTACCGATGCTTTCTTTGGAGACATTTTCGCTCAATGTTCGGAGCACAAAGGAATTGGTGATTTCTATTTGCACAAAGGTTTCTTGTTTAAGACTAACAAACTATGTATACCCGAGTCTTCGCTTCGTTTGTTGCTACTTGCTATTTACCCTTGTGTGTTTGATTTCCCCTCTTTTGTGTTCTTCGTTCTTCGCGTGTTCTTCGTGTTCGTCGTTCCCTCCGCACAAATCCGTGAAAATCGGGACCAACCCGCATCAAGGCACTTGAGGTGTAGAAGATGCAACGTTTGGAGTACCTCTCATGCTTGCTTGAGGTGAAGCTTGTGTCGTTGGAGGTTTTGAGGATGACGACTTGTTTGCAAAGAAAGATTTTGTCTTGAGATACTTGAGCTCTTCAAGCACGTGACGCTCGGCCTTTGTTGCTTGATGGACTAGCTCAACCAAGTTGGTATAAGGTTGGAACTCCACAATCTTCTTGATAGGATCGTTGAGGCCATTCAAGAAACGAGCCATGGATTGCTCTTGTGACTCCTCCACATGGGCTCGTATCCTTGAGATTTCCATTTCCTTATAGTACTCATCCACGGACCTCACACCTTGCTTCAACTCTTGCAACTTCTTGTATAGGTCTCGAGTATAGTGAGTAGGCACAAAGCGCTTGTACATCTCTTCCTTCATTTCAACCCAATTGGGATAGGTTGTCGGTGGTTGTGCACACGTGCATCTTGGAGTTGTTCCCACCATAAGAGAGCATATTCCTCGAACTCCAAGGATGCTAGGGTCACCATCTTATTGTTGGAGAAGTTGCGAACTCGAAAAATCTTGTCAACCTTGAGTGCCCATGATAAGTATGCTTCCGGATCACTTGTTCCAAAGAACTTGGGTATGTCAAGCCCATGATTGCTCAAGTTGTCATAGTCATCCTCATGGTTTGGAGGTGGGAATGCACGTCCACGTCTCCGTGGATTGAGTCTATCACCATGGTGGTGGCTTGACTCGCTATCACTTGACTCGACTTGGGATGATGATGATTATCTTGATGACGATCTTGGTGAGGACGCGGCTCATGATGCGGCATTGGGTTCTCGTCACAGTTGACATGGTCGCGATGACGGTGGCGTGGCCTTGGAGGATGGCGATGTGGACGCTCTTGATCACCATAGTCATTACCACCCGGCACACCATTGCCATTGGCCCAAGGTTCTCGTCGCTCTTGATGTTGTGGTGGTGGTGATGGTGTTCTTTCATGCCTTGCACCAATGTTATGATGATGCTCTTGATGTCCATTGTCATGGTGACGTTCGTCAAGTGAGATGAGTGGTGAGCGAGAGACCCACCATAAAGTAAGTGAGAGCCACAAGCCAAATGAGAGTGACACTTCCAAGAGAGTTCCCAGAAAACTTACACTATGTGCCACCAAAAGAGTGATAAGGGAGTTGAGAGAAAACCCATCCACCCTCCACTATGTGCTCATATGCAAGGGTGAAGTTTCTATGACTAACACTTTCACAAACCTTCCTCCTTCTTTGTTGTCTCTTTTGAAGGACTTTGAAGATGTCTTCCCTCAAGACGTGCCACCGGGACTACCTCCTCTACGCGGAATCAAGCACCGCATCGACCTTGTTCCCGGCGCACCGCTTCCAAACCGCGCTCCTTACCGCACCAACCCCGAGGAGACAAAGGAGATCGAGCGGCAAATACAAGAACTACTTGCATGGGACATATCCGCGAGAGCTTGAGTCCGTGCGCCGTGCCCGTCATCTTGGTACCCAAGCACGACAACACTCTTCGCCTTTGCATGGATTGTCGCCCCATCAACGCCCTCGACGCCTTATCCCTCGACTGATGACATGCTTGATGAGCTTTGTGGTTCCGCTATATTCACCAAAATTGATCTTAAAAGTGGATATCACCAAATACGCATGTGTGAAGGTGATGAATGGAAGACCGCATTTAAAACTAAGCTTGGTCTTTATGAGTGGCTCGTCATGCCATTTGGTCTTTCCAATGCACCTTCTACTTTTATGCGTCTCATGAATCATGTTTTACGTCCTTTCATTGGGAAATTTGTTGTGGTATACTTTGACGACATCCTTATTTATAGCAAATCTTTGGAAGAGCATACTTCTCATGTTACTCAAGTTTTGTTGGTTCTTCGCAATGAAAAGCTTTATGCAAATCTTTCTAAGTGCACTTTTGCCACCAACAAACTTGTTTTCTTGGGTTTTGTTGTTTCTTCGGATGGAGTCGAAGTCGATGAAGCAAAGATACAAGCAATTCGGACTTGGCCTTTTCCGACATCACTTGAGGAGTTGAGACGTTTTCTTGGTTTTGCCGGATTTTATCGCCGTTTCATCAAGGATTTTTCCACCATTGCTTGCCCCCTCCATGAACTTACAAAGAAGAATGTACCTTTCATTTGGGGCAATGCACATGATTTTGCTTTCAATGAGCTCAAGCGGTTATTAACCGAAGCACCACTCCTTGCCCTTCCGGATTTCTCTAAAACATTTGAGATTGAATGCGATGCAAGTGGATTGGGTATTGGTGGAGTGCTTATGCAAAACGGTAGACCCATCGCATACCATAGTGAGAAACTAGATGGAGCTCGCTTGAACTACCCCATTTATGACAAAGAGTTATTTGCTTTGGTTCGTGTTTTAGATGTGTGGCAACATTACCTTCGCCCTAAGGAATTTGTCATACATTCCGACCATGAATCTTTGAAATATTTGAAAAGTCAAACAAATTTAAAAAAAGACATGCTAAGTGGGTTGATTTCATTGAGTCTTTCACCTTTGTAATCAAATACAAGAAAGGTAAAGACAATGTGGTCGCGGATGCTTTATCCCGCAAGGCCAACCTACTTACACGTCTTGACATTAGTGTCTTGGGTTTGGATGAGATTAAAGAGTTGTACGCTACCGATGCTTTCTTTGGAGACATTTTCGCTCAATGTTCGGAGCACAAAGGAATTGGTGATTTCTATTTGCACAAAGGTTTCTTGTTTAAGACTAACAAACTATGTATACCCGAGTCTTCGCTTCGTTTGTTGCTACTTGCTATTTACCCTTGTGTGTTTGATTTCCCCTCTTTTGTGTTCTTCGTTCTTCGCGTGTTCTTCGTGTTCGTCGTTCCCTCCGCACAAATCCGTGAAAATCGGGACCAACCCGCATCAAGGCACTTGAGGTGTAGAAGATGCAACGTTTGGAGTACCTCTCATGCTTGCTTGAGGTGAAGCTTGTGTCGTTGGAGGTTTTGAGGATGACGACTTGTTTGCAAAGAAAGATTTTGTCTTGAGATACTTGAGCTCTTCAAGCACGTGACGCTCGGCCTTTGTTGCTTGATGGACTAGCTCAACCAAGTTGGTATAAGGTTGGAACTCCACAATCTTCTTGATAGGATCGTTGAGGCCATTCAAGAAACGAGCCATGGATTGCTCTTGTGACTCCTCCACATGGGCTCGTATCCTTGAGATTTCCATTTCCTTATAGTACTCATCCACGGACCTCACACCTTGCTTCAACTCTTGCAACTTCTTGTATAGGTCTCGAGTATAGTGAGTAGGCACAAAGCGCTTGTACATCTCTTCCTCATTTCAACCCAATTGGGATAGGTTGTCGGTGGTTGTGCACACGTGCATCTTGGAGTTGTTCCCACCATAAGAGAGCATATTCCTCGAACTCCAAGGATGCTAGGGTCACCATCTTATTGTTGGAGAAGTTGCGAACTCGAAAAATCTTGTCAACCTTGAGTGCCCATGATAAGTATGCTTCCGGATCACTTGTTCCAAAGAACTTGGGTATGTCAAGCCCATGATTGCTCAAGTTGTCATAGTCATCCTCATGGTTTGGAGGTGGGAATGCACGTCCACGTCTCCGTGGATTGAGTCTATCACCATGGTGGTGGCTTGACTCGCTATCACTTGACTCGACTTGGGGATGATGATGATTATCTTGATGACGATCTTGGTGAGGACGCGGCTCATGATGCGGCATTGGGTTCTCGTCACAGTTGACATGGTCGCGATGACGGTGGCGTGGCCTTGGAGGATGGCGATGTGGACGCTCTTGATCACCATAGTCATTACCACCCGGCACACCATTGCCATTGGCCCAAAGTTCTCGTCGCTCTTGATGTTGTGGTGGTGGTGATGGTGTTCTTTCATGCCTTGCACCAATGTTATGATGATGCTCTTGATGTCCATTGTCATGGTGACGTTCGTCAAGTGAGATGAGTGGTGAGCGAGAGACCCACCATAAAGTAAGTGAGAGCCACAAGCCAAATGAGAGTGACACTTCCAAGAGAGTTCCCAGAAAACTTACACTATGTGCCACCAAAAGAGTGATAAGGGAGTTGAGAAAAACCCATCCACCCTCCACTATGTGCTCATATGCAAGGGTGAAGTTTCTATGACTAACACTTTCACAAACCTTCCTCCTTCTTTGTTGTCTCTTTTGAAGGACTTTGAAGATGTCTTCCCTCAAGACGTGCCACCGGGACTACCTCCTCTACGCGGAATCGAGCACCGCATCGACCTTGTTCCCGGCGCACCGCTTCCAAACCGCGCTCCTTACCGCACCAACCCCGAGGAGACAAAGGAGATCGAGCGGCAAATACAAGAACTACTTGCATGGGACATATCCGCGAGAGCTTGAGTCCGTGCGCCGTGCCCGTCATCTTGGTACCCAAGCACGACAACACTCTTCGCCTTTGCATGGATTGTCGCCCCATCAACGCCCTCGACTTGATGACATGCTTGATGAGCTTTGTGGTTCCGCTATATTCACCAAAATTGATCTTAAAAGTGGATATCACCAAATACGCATGTGTGAAGGTGATGAATGGAAGACCGCATTTAAAACTAAGCTTGGTCTTTATGAGTGGCTCGTCATGCCATTTGGTCTTTCCAATGCACCTTCTACTTTTATGCGTCTCATGAATCATGTTTTACGTCCTTTCATTGGGAAATTTGTTGTGGTATACTTTGACGACATCCTTATTTATAGCAAATCTTTGGAAGAGCATACTTCTCATGTTACTCAAGTTTTGTTGGTTCTTCGCAATGAAAAGCTTTATGCAAATCTTTCTAAGTGCACTTTTGCCACCAACAAACTTGTTTTCTTGGGTTTTGTTGTTTCTTCGGATGGAGTCGAAGTCGATGAAGCAAAGATACAAGCAATTCGGACTTGGCCTTTTCCGACATCACTTGAGGAGTTGAGACGTTTTCTTGGTTTTGCCGGATTTTATCGCCGTTTCATCAAGGATTTTTCCACCATTGCTTGCCCCCTCCATGAACTTACAAAGAAGAATGTACCTTTCATTTGGGGCAATGCACATGATTTTGCTTTCAATGAGCTCAAGCGGTTATTAACCGAAGCACCACTCCTTGCCCTTCCGGATTTCTCTAAAACATTTGAGATTGAATGCGATGCAAGTGGATTGGGTATTGGTGGAGTGCTTATGCAAAACGGTAGACCCATCGCATACCATAGTGAGAAACTAGATGGAGCTCGCTTGAACTACCCCATTTATGACAAAGAGTTATTTGCTTTGGTTCGTGTTTTAGATGTGTGGCAACATTACCTTCGCCCTAAGGAATTTGTCATACATTCCGACCATGAATCTTTGAAATATTTGAAAAGTCAAACAAATTTAAACAAAAGACATGCTAAGTGGGTTGATTTCATTGAGTCTTTCACCTTTGTAATCAAATACAAGAAAGGTAAAGACAATGTGGTCGCGGATGCTTTATCCCGCAAGGCCAACCTACTTACACGTCTTGACATTAGTGTCTTGGGTTTGGATGAGATTAAAGAGTTGTACGCTACCGATGCTTTCTTTGGAGACATTTTCGCTCAATGTTCGGAGCACAAAGGAATTGGTGATTTCTATTTGCACAAAGGTTTCTTGTTTAAGACTAACAAACTATGTATACCCGAGTCTTCGCTTCGTTTGTTGCTACTTGCTATTTACCCTTGTGTGTTTGATTTCCCCTCTTTTGTGTTCTTCGTTCTTCGCGTGTTCTTCGTGTTCGTCGTTCCCTCCGCACAAATCCGTGAAAATCGGGACCAACCCGCATCAAGGCACTTGAGGTGTAGAAGATGCAACGTTTGGAGTACCTCTCATGCTTGCTTGAGGTGAAGCTTGTGTCGTTGGAGGTTTTGAGGATGACGACTTGTTTGCAAAGAAAGATTTTGTCTTGAGATACTTGAGCTCTTCAAGCACGTGACGCTCGGCCTTTGTTGCTTGATGGACTAGCTCAACCAAGTTGGTATAAGGTTGGAACTCCACAATCTTCTTGATAGGATCGTTGAGGCCATTCAAGAAACGAGCCATGGATTGCTCTTGTGACTCCTCCACATGGGCTCGTATCCTTGAGATTTCCATTTCCTTATAGTACTCATCCACGGACCTCACACCTTGCTTCAACTCTTGCAACTTCTTGTATAGGTCTCGAGTATAGTGAGTAGGCACAAAGCGCTTGTACATCTCTTCCTTCATTTCAACCCAATTGGGATAGGTTGTCGGTGGTTGTGCACACGTGCATCTTGGAGTTGTTCCCACCATAAGAGAGCATATTCCTCGAACTCCAAGGATGCTAGGGTCACCATCTTATTGTTGGAGAAGTTGCGAACTCGAAAAATCTTGTCAACCTTGAGTGCCCATGATAAGTATGCTTCCGGATCACTTGTTCCAAAGAACTTGGGTATGTCAAGCCCATGATTGCTCAAGTTGTCATAGTCATCCTCATGGTTTGGAGGTGGGAATGCACGTCCACGTCTCCGTGGATTGAGTCTATCACCATGGTGGTGGCTTGACTCGCTATCACTTGACTCGACTTGGGGATGATGATGATTATCTTGATGACGATCTTGGTGAGGACGCGGCTCATGATGCGGCATTGGGTTCTCGTCACAGTTGACATGGTCGCGATGACGGTGGCGTGGCCTTGGAGGATGGCGATGTGGACGCTCTTGATCACCATAGTCATTACCACCCGGCACACCATTGCCATTGGCCCAAGTTCTCGTCGCTCTTGATGTTGTGGTGGTGGTGATGGTGTTCTTTCATGCCTTGCACCAATGTTATGATGATGCTCTTGATGTCCATTGTCATGGTGACGTTCGTCAAGTGAGATGAGTGGTGAGCGAGAGACCCACCATAAAGTAAGTGAGAGCCACAAGCCAAATGAGAGTGACACTTCCAAGAGAGTTCCCAGAAAACTTACACTATGTGCCACCAAAAGAGTGATAAGGGAGTTGAGAGAAAACCCATCCACCCTCCACTATGTGCTCATATGCAAGGGTGAAGTTTCTATGACTAACACTTTCACAAACCTTCCTCCTTCTTTGTTGTCTCTTTTGAAGGACTTTGAAGATGTCTTCCCTCAAGACGTGCCACCGGGACTACCTCCTCTACGCGGAATCGAGCACCGCATCGACCTTGTTCCCGGCGCACCGCTTCCAAACCGCGCTCCTTACCGCACCAACCCCGAGGAGACAAAGGAGATCGAGCGGCAAATACAAGAACTACTTGCATGGGACATATCCGCGAGAGCTTGAGTCCGTGCGCCGTGCCCGTCATCTTGGTACCCAAGCACGACAACACTCTTCGCCTTTGCATGGATTGTCGCCCCATCAACGCCCTCGACTTGATGACATGCTTGATGAGCTTTGTGGTTCCGCTATATTCACCAAAATTGATCTTAAAAGTGGATATCACCAAATACGCATGTGTGAAGGTGATGAATGGAAGACCGCATTTAAAACTAAGCTTGGTCTTTATGAGTGGCTCGTCATGCCATTTGGTCTTTCCAATGCACCTTCTACTTTTATGCGTCTCATGAATCATGTTTTACGTCCTTTCATTGGGAAATTTGTTGTGGTATACTTTGACGACATCCTTATTTATAGCAAATCTTTGGAAGAGCATACTTCTCATGTTACTCAAGTTTTGTTGGTTCTTCGCAATGAAAAGCTTTATGCAAATCTTTCTAAGTGCACTTTTGCCACCAACAAACTTGTTTTCTTGGGTTTTGTTGTTTCTTCGGATGGAGTCGAAGTCGATGAAGCAAAGATACAAGCAATTCGACTTGGCCTTTTCCGACATCACTTGAGGAGTTGAGACGTTTTCTTGGTTTTGCCGGATTTTATCGCCGTTTCATCAAGGATTTTTCCACCATTGCTTGCCCCCTCCATGAACTTACAAAGAAGAATGTACCTTTCATTTGGGGCAATGCACATGATTTTGCTTTCAATGAGCTCAAGCGGTTATTAACCGAAGCACCACTCCTTGCCCTTCCGGATTTCTCTAAAACATTTGAGATTGAATGCGATGCAAGTGGATTGGGTATTGGTGGAGTGCTTATGCAAAACGGTAGACCCATCGCATACCATAGTGAGAAACTAGATGGAGCTCGCTTGAACTACCCCATTTATGACAAAGAGTTATTTGCTTTGGTTCGTGTTTTAGATGTGTGGCAACATTACCTTCGCCCTAAGGAATTTGTCATACATTCCGACCATGAATCTTTGAAATATTTGAAAAGTCAAACAAATTTAAACAAAAGACATGCTAAGTGGGTTGATTTCATTGAGTCTTTCACCTTTGTAATCAAATACAAGAAAGGTAAAGACAATGTGGTCGCGGATGCTTTATCCCGCAAGGCCAACCTACTTACACGTCTTGACATTAGTGTCTTGGGTTTGGATGAGATTAAAGAGTTGTACGCTACCGATGCTTTCTTTGGAGACATTTTCGCTCAATGTTCGGAGCACAAAGGAATTGGTGATTTCTATTTGCACAAAGGTTTCTTGTTTAAGACTAACAAACTATGTATACCCGAGTCTTCGCTTCGTTTGTTGCTACTTGCTATTTACCCTTGTGTGTTTGATTTCCCCTCTTTTGTGTTCTTCGTTCTTCGCGTGTTCTTCGTGTTCGTCGTTCCTCCGCACAAATCCGTGAAAATCGGGACCAACCCGCATCAAGGCACTTGAGGTGTAGAAGATGCAACGTTTGGAGTACCTCTCATGCTTGCTTGAGGTGAAGCTTGTGTCGTTGGAGGTTTTGAGGATGACGACTTGTTTGCAAAGAAAGATTTTGTCTTGAGATACTTGAGCTCTTCAAGCACGTGACGCTCGGCCTTTGTTGCTTGATGGACTAGCTCAACCAAGTTGGTATAAGGTTGGAACTCCACAATCTTCTTGATAGGATCGTTGAGGCCATTCAAGAAACGAGCCATGGATTGCTCTTGTGACTCCTCCACATGGGCTCGTATCCTTGAGATTTCCATTTCCTTATAGTACTCATCCACGGACCTCACACCTTGCTTCAACTCTTGCAACTTCTTGTATAGGTCTCGAGTATAGTGAGTAGGCACAAAGCGCTTGTACATCTCTTCCTTCATTTCAACCCAATTGGGATAGGTTGTCGGTGGTTGTGCACACGTGCATCTTGGAGTTGTTCCCACCATAAGAGAGCATATTCCTCGAACTCCAAGGATGCTAGGGTCACCATCTTATTGTTGGAGAAGTTGCGAACTCGAAAAATCTTGTCAACCTTGAGTGCCCATGATAAGTATGCTTCCGGATCACTTGTTCCAAAGAACTTGGGTATGTCAAGCCCATGATTGCTCAAGTTGTCATAGTCATCCTCATGGTTTGGAGGTGGGAATGCACGTCCACGTCTCCGTGGATTGAGTCTATCACCATGGTGGTGGCTTGACTCGCTATCACTTGACTCGACTTGGGGATGATGATGATTATCTTGATGACGATCTTGGTGAGGACGCGGCTCATGATGCGGCATTGGGTTCTCGTCACAGTTGACATGGTCGCGATGACGGTGGCGTGGCCTTGGAGGATGGCGATGTGGACGCTCTTGATCACCATAGTCATTACCACCCGGCACACCATTGCCATTGGCCCAAGTTCTCGTCGCTCTTGATGTTGTGGTGGTGGTGATGGTGTTCTTTCATGCCTTGCACCAATGTTATGATGATGCTCTTGATGTCCATTGTCATGGTGACGTTCGTCAAGTGAGATGAGTGGTGAGCGAGAGACCCACCATAAAGTAAGTGAGAGCCACAAGCCAAATGAGAGTGACACTTCCAAGAGAGTTCCCAGAAAACTTACACTATGTGCCACCAAAAGAGTGATAAGGGAGTTGAGAGAAAACCCATCCACCCTCCACTATGTGCTCATATGCAAGGGTGAAGTTTCTATGACTAACACTTTCACAAACCTTCCTCCTTCTTTGTTGTCTCTTTTGAAGGACTTTGAAGATGTCTTCCCTCAAGACGTGCCACCGGGACTACCTCCTCTACGCGGAATCGAGCACCGCATCGACCTTGTTCCCGGCGCACCGCTTCCAAACCGCGCTCCTTACCGCACCAACCCCGAGGAGACAAAGGAGATCGAGCGGCAAATACAAGAACTACTTGCATGGGACATATCCGCGAGAGCTTGAGTCCGTGCGCCGTGCCCGTCATCTTGGTACCCAAGCACGACAACACTCTTCGCCTTTGCATGGATTGTCGCCCCATCAACGCCCTCGACTTGATGACATGCTTGATGAGCTTTGTGGTTCCGCTATATTCACCAAAATTGATCTTAAAAGTGGATATCACCAAATACGCATGTGTGAAGGTGATGAATGGAAGACCGCATTTAAAACTAAGCTTGGTCTTTATGAGTGGCTCGTCATGCCATTTGGTCTTTCCAATGCACCTTCTACTTTTATGCGTCTCATGAATCATGTTTTACGTCCTTTCATTGGGAAATTTGTTGTGGTATACTTTGACGACATCCTTATTTATAGCAAATCTTTGGAAGAGCATACTTCTCATGTTACTCAAGTTTTGTTGGTTCTTCGCAATGAAAAGCTTTATGCAAATCTTTCTAAGTGCACTTTTGCCACCAACAAACTTGTTTTCTTGGGTTTTGTTGTTTCTTCGGATGGAGTCGAAGTCGATGAAGCAAAGATACAAGCAATTCGGACTTGGCCTTTTCCGACATCACTTGAGGAGTTGAGACGTTTTCTTGGTTTTGCCGGATTTTATCGCCGTTTCATCAAGGATTTTTCCACCATTGCTTGCCCCCTCCATGAACTTACAAAGAAGAATGTACCTTTCATTTGGGGCAATGCACATGATTTTGCTTTCAATGAGCTCAAGCGGTTATTAACCGAAGCACCACTCCTTGCCCTTCCGGATTTCTCTAAAACATTTGAGATTGAATGCGATGCAAGTGGATTGGGTATTGGTGGAGTGCTTATGCAAAACGGTAGACCCATCGCATACCATAGTGAGAAACTAGATGGAGCTCGCTTGAACTACCCCATTTATGACAAAGAGTTATTTGCTTTGGTTCGTGTTTTAGATGTGTGGCAACATTACCTTCGCCCTAAGGAATTTGTCATACATTCCGACCATGAATCTTTGAAATATTTGAAAAGTCAAACAAATTTAAACAAAAGACATGCTAAGTGGGTTGAGTTCATTGAGTCTTTCACCTTTGTAATCAAATACAAGAAAGGTAAAGACAATGTGGTCGCGGATGCTTTATCCCGCAAGGCCAACCTACTTACACGTCTTGACATTAGTGTCTTGGGTTTGGATGAGATTAAAGAGTTGTACGCTACCGATGCTTTCTTTGGAGACATTTTCGCTCAATGTTCGGAGCACAAAGGAATTGGTGATTTCTATTTGCACAAAGGTTTCTTGTTTAAGACTAACAAACTATGTATACCCGAGTCTTCGCTTCGTTTGTTGCTACTTGCTATTTACCCTTGTGTGTTTGATTTCCCCTCTTTTGTGTTCTTCGTTCTTCGCGTGTTCTTCGTGTTCGTCGTTCCCTCCGCACAAATCCGTGAAAATCGGGACCAACCCGCATCAAGGCACTTGAGGTGTAGAAGATGCAACGTTTGGAGTACCTCTCATGCTTGCTTGAGGTGAAGCTTGTGTCGTTGGAGGTTTTGAGGATGACGACTTGTTTGCAAAGAAAGATTTTGTCTTGAGATACTTGAGCTCTTCAAGCACGTGACGCTCGGCCTTTGTTGCTTGATGGACTAGCTCAACCAAGTTGGTATAAGGTTGGAACTCCACAATCTTCTTGATAGGATCGTTGAGGCCATTCAAGAAACGAGCCATGGATTGCTCTTGTGACTCCTCCACATGGGCTCGTATCCTTGAGATTTCCATTTCCTTATAGTACTCATCCACGGACCTCACACCTTGCTTCAACTCTTGCAACTTCTTGTATAGGTCTCGAGTATAGTGAGTAGGCACAAAGCGCTTGTACATCTCTTCCTTCATTTCAACCCAATTGGGATAGGTTGTCGGTGGTTGTGCACACGTGCATCTTGGAGTTGTTCCCACCATAAGAGAGCATATTCCTCGAACTCCAAGGATGCTAGGGTCACCATCTTATTGTTGGAGAAGTTGCGAACTCGAAAAATCTTGTCAACCTTGAGTGCCCATGATAAGTATGCTTCCGGATCACTTGTTCCAAAGAACTTGGGTATGTCAAGCCCATGATTGCTCAAGTTGTCATAGTCATCCTCATGGTTTGGAGGTGGGAATGCACGTCCACGTCTCCGTGGATTGAGTCTATCACCATGGTGGTGGCTTGACTCGCTATCACTTGACTCGACTTGGGGATGATGATGATTATCTTGATGACGATCTTGGTGAGGACGCGGCTCATGATGCGGCATTGGGTTCTCGTCACAGTTGACATGGTCGCGATGACGGTGGCGTGGCCTTGGAGGATGGCGATGTGGACGCTCTTGATCACCATAGTCATTACCACCCGGCACACCATTGCCATTGGCCCAAGGTTCTCGTCGCTCTTGATGTTGTGGTGGTGGTGATGGTGTTCTTTCATGCCTTGCACCAATGTTATGATGATGCTCTTGATGTCCATTGTCATGGTGACGTTCGTCAAGTGAGATGAGTGTGAGCGAGAGACCCACCATAAAGTAAGTGAGAGCCACAAGCCAAATGAGAGTGACACTTCCAAGAGAGTTCCCAGAAAACTTACACACTATGTGCCACCAAAAGAGTGATAAGGGAGTTGAGAGAAAACCCATCCACCCTCCACTATGTGCTGATATGCAAGGGTGAAGTTTCTATGACTAACACTTTCACAAACCTTCCTCCTTCTTTGTTGTCTCTTTTGAAGGACTTTGAAGATGTCTTCCCTCAAGACGTGCCACCGGGACTACCTCCTCTACGCGGAATCGAGCACCGCATCGACCTTGTTCCCGGCGCACCGCTTCCAAACCGCGCTCCTTACCGCACCAACCCCGAGGAGACAAAGGAGATCGAGCGGCAAATACAAGAACTACTTGCATGGACATATCCGCGAGAGCTTGAGTCCGTGCGCCGTGCCCGTCATCTTGGTACCCAAGCACGACAACACTCTTCGCCTTTGCATGGATTGTCGCCCCATCAACGCCTTAACCGTTCGGTATCGCCATCCTATCCCTCGACTTGATGACATGCTTGATGAGCTTTGTGGTTCCGCTATATTCACCAAAATTGATCTTAAAAGTGGATATCACCAAATACACATGTGTGAAGGTGATGAATGGAAGACCGCATTTAAAACTAAGCTTGGTCTTTATGAGTGGCTCGTCATGCCATTTGGTCTTTCCAATGCACCTTCTACTTTTATGCGTCTCATGAATCATGTTTTACGTCTTTCATTGGGAAATTTGTTGTGGTATACTTTGACGACATCCTTATTTATAGCAAATCTTTGGAAGAGCATACTTCTCATGTTACTCAAGTTTTGTTGGTTCTTCGCAATGAAAAGCTTTATGCAAATCTTTCTAAGTGCACTTTTGCCACCAACAAACTTGTTTTCTTGGTTTTGTTGTTTCTTCGGATGGAGTCGAAGTCGATGAAGCAAAGATACAAGCAATTCGGACTTGGCCTTTTCCACATCACTTGAGGAGTTGAGACGTTTTCTTGGTTTTGCCGGATTTTATCGCCGTTTCATCAAGGATTTTTCCACCATTGCTTGCCCCCTCCATGAACTTACAAAGAAGAATGTACCTTTCATTTGGGGCAATGCACATGATTTTGCTTTCAATGAGCTCAAGCGGTTATTAACCGAAGCACCACTCCTTGCCCTTCCGGATTTCTCTAAAACATTTGAGATTGAATGCGATGCAAGTGGATTGGGTATTGGTGGAGTGCTTATGCAAAACGGTAGACCCATCGCATACCATAGTGAGAAACTAGATGGAGCTCGCTTGAACTACCCCATTTATGACAAAGAGTTATTTGCTTTGGTTCGTGTTTTAGATGTGTGGCAACATTACCTTCGCCCTAAGGAATTTGTCATACATTCCGACCATGAATCTTTGAAATATTTGAAAAGTCAAACAAATTTAAACAAAAGACACACTAAGTGGGTTGAGTTCATTGAGTCTTTCACCTTTGTAATCAAATACAAGAAAGGTAAAGACAATGTGGTCGCGGATGCTTTATCCCGCAAGGCCAACCTACTTACACGTCTTGACATTAGTGTCTTGGGTTTGGATGAGATTAAAGAGTTGTACGCTACCGATGCTTTCTTTGGAGACATTTTCGCTCAATGTTCGGAGCACAAAGGAATTGGTGATTTCTATTTGCACAAAGGTTTCTTGTTTAAGACTAACAAACTATGTATACCCGAGTCTTCGCTTCGTTTGTTGCTACTTGCTATTTACCCTTGTGTGTTTGATTTCCCCTCTTTTGTGTTCTTCGTTCTTCGCGTGTTCTTCGTGTTCGTCGTTCCCTCCGCACAAATCCGTGAAAATCGGGACCAACCCGCATCAAGGCTAGAAGATGCAACGTTTGGAGTACCTCTCATGCTTGCTTGAGGTGAAGCTTGTGTCGTTGGAGGTTTTGAGGATGACGACTTGTTTGCAAAGAAAGATTTTGTCTTGAGATACTTGAGCTCTTCAAGCACGTGACGCTCGGCCTTTGTTGCTTGATGGACTAGCTCAACCAAGTTGGTATAAGGTTGGAACTCCACAATCTTCTTGATAGGATAGTTGAGGCCATTCAAGAAACGAGCCATGGATTGCTCTTGTGACTCCTCCACATGGGCTCGTATCCTTGAGATTTCCATTTCCTTATAGTACTCATCCACGGACCTCACACCTTGCTTCAACTCTTGCAACTTCTTGTATAGGTCTCGAGTATAGTGAGTAGGCACAAAGCGCTTGTACATCTCTTCCTTCATTTCAACCCAATTGGGATAGGTTGTCGGTGGTTGTGCACACGTGCATCTTGGAGTTGTTCCCACCATAAGAGAGCATATTCCTCGAACTCCAAGGATGCTAGGGTCACCATCTTATTGTTGGAGAAGTTGCGAACTCGAAAAATCTTGTCAACCTTGAGTGCCCATGATAAGTATGCTTCCGGATCACTTGTTCCAAAGAACTTGGGTATGTCAAGCCCATGATTGCTCAAGTTGTCATAGTCATCCTCATGGTTTGGAGGTGGGAATGCACGTCCACGTCTCCGTGGATTGAGTCTATCACCATGGTGGTGGCTTGACTCGCTATCACTTGACTCGACTTGGGGATGATGATGATTATCTTGATGACGATCTTGGTGAGGACGCGGCTCATGATGCGGCATTGGGTTCTCGTCACAGTTGACATGGTCGCGATGACGGTGGCGTGGCCTTGGAGGATGGCGATGTGGACGCTCTTGATCACCATAGTCATTACCACCCGGCACACCATTGCCATTGGCCCAAGGTTCTCGTCGCTCTTGATGTTGTGGTGGTGGTGATGGTGTTCTTTCATGCCTTGCACCAATGTTATGATGATGCTCTTGATGTCCATTGTCATGGTGTACTCGAGGCGATTGATGACGCTCATCATCATGGTGACGTCGATCATGTTCGTCGTGCCTTGGCATTTCTTGCCGTCCTTGATGAGCACCTTGTCCATCTTCTCGTCGGCGCGATGATCTTGAAACCTTCCTTGAGTGACGAGATGACGAAGAAGATCCACGACGTGAGAGGTTCGCCATGTGCGCATTCATTTGCGACATTTGCTTGTTTAAGTTGGCTTGCATGGTGTGCAAGTCGTGTCGCAAGTTGTCGAAGTTCCCTTCTTGAGCTTGGAGGCGACGCTCATAGCGGCCTAGTCCATCACGAACAAGATGGCAAAGACCGACAAACTCATTATGCGTGACGTAGCCGTGGTCGCCTCGAGGTACCTCATTGCCATCACCTTCCGAGCTTGAGCTCCCATTTGTACTTCCCCTAAACATGATTCTCTCAACGAATGTATTTGAATAGACAAGCAAGACAAACTAAACCGAAGGATAAATGTGCTTGCTCAATGAGAATCCGGTTCTCACACCCCAACTCACACACTTATGTGGATAGGTAGGTATGGTGGTTGGAAAACCAAATGAAATCAACCCGAAATCAAGATATTGTCTAAGCAAGTAAAGAACCAAAATGATCAACAAGCTAAACAAGTCGATCTCAAAAGAAAAGAAGAAAGAAACACACACGTGGCGATGGAAGTGACTTGTGCAACTATGAAAATGAGCAAGATAACCTAGCGAAGACTACGCTCGGTGTTGCACAAGTGCTCGATGAGCCACTAGCTCGATTGCAAAGTATGAATGGACTCCGTGATTTGCACTACGGACACCACCTATAACATGTTCATCGAGCGTTGGCGCAACCTACAAAGTGGCGAGTGGTGTTTTCTTTTCTCTTTTGTGGCTCTTTTTGCTTCTTGACTTTTTCTCTTTTCAAATATGGTGGCTCTTTTGATTCTTGAGCTCTTTGCACACTCACTTCCTTCAAGCCAACACGATATATGATATGATAACTAGCGCACAACTTTTGCTCGGAAACTACACGGTGCCGAAGTGCAAAGTCCACGCAATCGTTAAGAGCTAGCCTCAATAGGATATGGTAAACACAAAGAGATAATGTGGCTTGCAAGGAAAAAGGACCGAGGTAAGGATTGGATAGGTTATACCTTCTTCGACAACCTTACCCATTTGTTGTCATAGTTTTGGGCTTGCCCATGAGTTTAGGTATAATGGATCAACCGCAATGGTGTCATAGAGCGTGTTGATAGCTTCGCAACGAGCCAAGACTCACTCAAAATGGAGTCCGAAAACAAAAGATATGATGAAAGCAATTTTCAGAATTTGCTGTTTTTGGCCCTGGCGGTAGTACCGCTGCGGTCGCTGGACCGTGCCCGAGACGCGAAGAACACGCAATTTGGGCTGAAAAACCGGCCAAAATCGTCAAATTGAAGGGGCAAATGATGGAATTGGGCTGTGGAAATGCATAAGAAGCAAGATCAACAAGTATAGCACGAGATCTATGGATCAAAACTTGCAAAAACGCACTCAAATCGCAGATCGATCCATCAGCAAATTGGGAATTTTTTTGTGTGGAAATTTTCGAATTTCTCAAAACCAAGAAAAATTTTGGGGGAAAAGTGGGGGAAACACAAATCAAACCCGTTGCAACCGTTGCTCTGATACCATATGATGTGGGTGCAGTCCCGATCTTCACGGATTTGAGCGAAATTGACGAAGAACACAAGAACACGATGATGAACACGAAGAACAACCAAACACAAAAGGGGCAAAGTAGGATAACTAGCAAGACACAAGCAACCAATCGACCGGTAACACGCCCCAAGGGTAGCCCCCGATCCTCAAGAGATGCAAGCACACTTACTCTAAGACTCGTTTGTCTCACCGGTCGAATCTACCGGTCCAGTCACCGCAGCGAGAGGCAAGTAATCATGATTACACGGAGGAGTTCATCTCCACATGGGGAGGCCTTGATTCATCTCACGCAGAGGCATCTCACGAAGAGGCATCTCACAAAGAGGCAACATCCAAAGGATGGAAAGGAGCTAAGCTCAACTCAATCTCACATCGGCGGTACCCGATCTGTTCCCGCACGAGCGGTAGTACCGCTGGGATAGGCGGTAGTACCGCTGGTGCGGGCAGGGGCGCCTCATCCCACATCGGCGGTACCTCCAGCGGTACTGACGGTGGTACTGCTCGGTACCGGGACGGGTGGCAGAACACTGCCTTCGGCAGTACTTGGAGCGGTAGCGACAGCGGTAGCTTCGGGGCGGTAGTACCGCCTATCCCGGCGGTAGTACCGCTCCAGCTGAATCACTTCTTCCTTCTTCTCTTCTTCTTCTTGATCCGAATCTTGTCCAACTTCTACATCTTCGTTCATTGACTCAAGGGGCTCCTTGGAGGCTTCATTCCTGAGTATGCATAGGACACTAGCTTGAGGTAGCAAACCATTCATGGAATCATCAAGATCACAAGAGGATAGGAGCGAATTCACCTTTTCATGTAGGGCTTTGACTCGTGCTCCTGTCATTGGTCCACTTGGCGTGTCTTGTGTAGGGCGCACTACATCACGTATTCTCCTAGATGGCAAGTTGGGGTCCACGGGGGTCTAGATGGCTAGAATTGTCGCATGTGCTTTAGGATGACCTAAAAGTGCTACGGAGACTCCTAGATGGCTAGGAGGGTGCACGTGGGTCAGATGACGTAAGGAGGCTCCGTATACTCCTAGATGGCAAGGAGGGGTCCACGGGGGTCCAGATGGTTAGGATTGTTGCACATGCTTTAGGATGACCTAAAGGTGCTACTGATATTCTTAGATGGCTAGGAGGGTGCACGTGGGTCAGACGATGTAAGGAGGGTCCGTATATTCCTAAATGGCAAGGAGGGGTCCACGGGAGTCAGATGGCAAGGATTGTCGCACGTGCTTTAGGATGACCTAAAAGTGCTAAGGAGACTCCTAGATGGCTGGGAGGGTGCACGTGGGTCAGATGACGTAAGGAGGGTCCGTGTACTCCTAGACGGCAAGGAGGGGTCCACGTGGGTCCAGATGGCTAGGATTGTCGCACGTGCATTAGGATGACCTAAAAGTGCTACTGATACTCCTAGATGGCTGGGACGGTCCACGTGGGTTAGATGCGTAAGGAGGGTCCGTATTCTACTAGATGGCAAGTTGGGGTCCACGGGGGTCTAGATGGCTAGAATTGTCGCATGTGCTTTAGGATGACCTAAAAGTGCTACGGAGACTCCTAGATGGCTAGGAGGGTGCACGTGGGTCAGATGACGTAAGGAGGCTCCGTTTACTCCTAGATGGCAAGGAGGGGTCCACGGGGGTCCAGAAGGCTAGGATTGTCGCACGTGCTTTAGGATGACCTAGAAGTGCTACTGATACTCTTCGATGGCTAGGAGGGTGCACGTGGGTCAGACGACGTATGGAGGGTCCGTATATTCCTAGATGGCAAGGAGGGGTCCACGGGAGTCCAGATGGCTAGGATTGTCTCACGTGCTTTAGGATGACCTAAAAGTGCTATTGATACTCCTAGATGGTTGGGAGGGTGCACGTGGGTCAGATGACGTAAGCAGGGTCCGTATACTCCTAGATGGCAAGGAGGGGTTCACGGGAGTTCAGATGGCTAGGATTGTCACACGTGCTTTAAGATGACCTAAAAGTGCTATTGATACTCCTAGATGGCTGGGAGGGTGCACGTGGGTCAGATGACGTAAGGAGGCTCCGTATACTCCTAGATGGCAAGGAGGGGTCCACAGGGGTCCAGAAGGCTAGGATTGTCGCACGTGCTTTAGGATGACCTAGAAGTGCTACTGATACTCTTCAATGGCTAGGAGGGTGCATGTGGGTCAGACGACCTATGGAGGGTCCGTATATTCCTAGATGGCAAGGAGGGGTCCACGGGAGTCCAGATGGCTAGGATTGTCGCACGTGCTTTAGGATGACCTAGAAGTGCTACTGATACTCTTCGATGGCTAGGAGGGTGCACGTCGGTCAGACGACGTAAGGAGGGTCCGTATATTCCTAGATGGCAAGGAGGGGTCCACAGGGGTCCAGATGGCTAGGATTGTCGCACGTGCATCAGGATGACCTAAAAGTGCTACTGATACTCCTAGATGGCTGGGACGGTCCACGTGGGTCAGATGCCGTAAGGAGGGTCCGTATTCTACTAGATGGCAAGTTGGGGTCCACGGGGGTCCAGATGGCTAGAATTGTCGCATGTGCTTTAGGATGACCTAAAAGTGCTACGGAGACTCCTAGATGGCTAGGAGGGTGCACGTGGGTCAGATGACGTAAGGAGGCTCCGTATACTCCTAGATGGCACAGAGGGGTCCACGGGGGTCCAGAAGGCTAGGATTGTCGCACGTGCTTTAGGATGACCTAGAAGTGCTACTGATACTCTTCGATGGCTAGGAGGGTGCACGTGGGTCAGACGACGTATGGAGGGTCCGTATATTCCTAGATGGCAAGGAGGGGTCCACGGGGTCCATATGGCTAGGATTGCCGCACGTGCTTTAGGATGACCTAAAAGTGCTATTAATACTCTTAGATGGCTAGGAGGGTGCACGTGGGTCAGATGACGTAGGGAGGGTCCGTATACTCGTAGGTTGCAAGGAGAGGTCCACATGGCTGAGATGACGTAAGTAGGGTCCGTGTACTCCTAGATGGCAAGGAGCGGACCACGCGGGGTCCAGATGGCTAGGATTGTCGCACGTGCATTAGGATGACCTAAAAGTGCTACTGATACTCCTAGATGGCTGGGACGGTCTACGTGGGTCAGATGCCGTAAGGAGGGTCCGTATTCTACTAGATGGCAAGTTGGGGTCCACGGGGGTCCAGATGGCTAGGGTTGTCGCACGTGCTTTAGGATGACCTAGAATTGCTACTGATACTCTTCGATGGCTAGGAGGGTGCACGTGGGGCAGACGACGTAAGGAGGGTCCATATATTCCTAGATGGCAAGGAGGGGTCCACGGGAGTCCATATGGCTAGGATTGTCGTACGTGCTTTAGGACGACCTAAAAGTGCTACTGATACTCCTAGATGGCAGGGAGGGTGCACGTGGGTCAGATGATGTAAGGAGGGTCCGTATACTCCTAGATGGCAAGGAGGGGTCCACGGGGTCCAGATGGCTAGGATTGTCGCATGTGCTTTAGGATGACCTAAAAGTGCTATTGATACTCCTAGATGGCTGGGAGGGTGCACGTGGGTGAGATGACGTAAGGAGGGTCCGTATATTCCAAGATGGCAAGGAGGGGTCCTAATGTAGCCCTAGTCACGACCATCACCATGTCGAGAGTCTCAACATATCGCAAGTCATCATCGAACTCAAAGGTGAACTCCTTCCACTATATGACCCACGATATGTCGCCTTTGAATAGTATGCTACTTGATGAGTATGTCATGATGAGTACATGTACATGGGAGGATGACCAAGGTGCACGAGAAGTGAAGGCCGAGAAGATGATGGCTTGGAAGAGGAGGAGGAAGAAGAGACCCTGGCGCAGCGAGACTACCGCTGGAACAAGCGGTACTACCGCCAAGGAGCAACCGCCGCCGCTACCGCTGCGCGTACCGTCGAAGACGGTGTTCTGCTTCGGGTCCCAGTACCAGGCGGTACCGCTGGAGGTACCGGCGACGTGGGATGAGTCGAGCCAGCCCGCACCGGCGGTACTACCGCTTAACCCAGCGGTACTACCGCCGCTGCGGGATTCAGAACGGGCAGATGCCCTTGTAACCTCTCCCCACCTACCCCTTTTGGTCAAACACTATATATTGGACTCCCCTTGCTCAGATCTAGGAGAGGTAGAGACAAGCTAAGAGATAGAGTTAGAGCTTGTGCTCCTCCCCTCCCCATGTGGAGATGCCTCCCCATGTGGAGAAAATCCCTCTTGTGGATTCAAGACCTCTACGTGTAGTTGTAGCTACTTGCCAATCTTCCATCTTTGTGTGGAGTCTATTGGATTGGTTTGGTTGACCGTTGGAGAAACAACCATTCAAGATCCCTCCTTGTATCTTCTTGCCATTATTCCATCCTTGTGTGGATTCTATTGTGCCGGATTGGACCGACCGGTGAGGAAAACGTGTCCTTGTATCGTGTTTGTGTTCGGGTGTTCTTGCATTCTTCATGTTCTTCGTGTTCTTGCGTGCGTTCATCCGAATCCGCTTCAAATCTGTGAAGATCGGGCCACCCTAGAGGTTCAAACCCTCATCATTTGGTATCAGAGCATGGTTGCCATGGATTTGTCTTTGTTTCCCCCACAAATCCCCCAAATTTTTCTTTGATTTTGAGAAATTCGAAAATTTCCCCAAAAATAGCCCCAAATTGCTTTTGGATCGATCTGTGAATCTTGTGTGTTTTAGTAGGTTTTGATCCGTGGATCTATTGCTAAACTAGTTGATCAACCTTCCTTTGCGTTCCCATGACTTAATTCCAATGATTTCCCCTCCGATTTGACGTTTTTCAGCGAGTTTTTCCTCCAACATCGCGATTTTTCGCGCTCTTGGGCGCGTCCTGCGACCCCCAGCGGTACTACCGCCAGCGGTACCGCCAAAAAGGGCGTTCTGGAGCACGTTCTGGTACCCGTAGTGGTACTACCGCCTATCCCAGCGGAACCGCCAGAAAACTGAAATTTCAGAAAACGGTTTTGGCCATATCTTTTGATTTCGGACTCCGTTTTTGGTGTTTTTCGGCTCGTTTCGAAGCTACGGACAAGGCCTACATCACCACAGCGGTTGATCCATCATCACAAAGTGAAAAGACTCCAAAGAGAGCGAAGAGAAAAGAAGCAAAAATTGCTAAATCAAAAGAAAGAAAGAAAAGAAGAAACACCACTTGCTATATCTTGTAGGAAGCGCGAAAGCTCGATGAACATCTTGTAGGTGGTGCCATTTGTGCAAATCTTGTAGCCCACAAATAATTTGCAATCGAGCTAGTTGCTCTTCTTGTACTTGTGTAACATCGACCTTATAGTCTTCGCTAGGATCATTTGGTTCTTTAGCTCATTTCTATAGTTGCACTAGTCCCATTTATCTCCACGTGTGTGTGTTTCCATGAGCTTTGCTCATTTCTTTTGAGATTGACTTGTTTTTTCTTTGTGATCATTGTGGTTCTCTACTTGCTTTAACAATATCTTGGTTTCCGGTTGGTTCAATTTGCATTCCACCTACCATACCTTCCTATCCAATTTTAATCCGTGTGTGTTTTGGAGTTTGCTTTGGATTCTTGAACACAAGCACTTTACTTTGTGATCGTTTCCTTTGGTTGTCCACGACGTCCAATACTATCTACAAAGGTGAGAGCTTATGTTCTAGTTCCTTTCCACTCCACATATATACACTTGCTTCTGAGTTACCATGTCTAGGGAGAGCGAATACAACTATGGAGATGCAGATGACTATGAGGATAACATGAACTACCACGACAATGATGCCTCATACATTTAGGACATGGGGGACTACTACACCAACTATGACCCCATGACATGTGTGAGCATCAACAGGACTTCCACTACCACAACTATGACTCCATGAGCGCGCATGGCATGGATCATCAACAAGACTTCCGCTACCGCGACTACGACTCCACGAGCGTGCATGACACGGTGGATCATCACCAAGACTTCCGCTACGATTCCGACTATTCAAGTTTCAACGACATGGAGCGGTACAATGATGTCGACATACCATCATCATATTGGATCGACTCCAAGTACACACGAGTCGATGACATGGAGCGGTAACACGACATCGACGACACAAGCTCCAACGGCAATGAGGCGCACACTCCCTCACATGCCTCATCATACGGTGCCGACTTCGACTACAACAACATGGTGGAGCACGCCGACGGCTACTACTCCTCAAGCATGTGCAACGACGTCGACTACACCTCCGGAAACTTGCTAGAAGAGATGAACCCCATCACCACCATGATCAAGGGCGGCATTAAACACTATGTTTCAAGGCCAAGATGGAGCAACAAGAAGACCACCATGAGACCATCTTATGAAGCTCCATCACCTTCAAGAAGGCATCATGAGGATGACATCGCCAAGAACGCCAAGCATCGACATTCTACATCAACAAGAAGACGGTGTCCCAAGAAGTGCATTGACAAGGCCAAGCCAAGTCAAGGCCCATCAAGCTCACGAAGGCGCCACAAAAACGATGCTACGGTGAACCATGACATGACCAAGCTTCAAGGCGACATCGACACACTTGCCAAGCTCCGGAACATGTCATCAAGCTCAAGTGCAAGCTCCAAGGCAAGGTCACCAAAAGATCAAGAACGTCGACATCGCCATGAGGAAAAGCATCCAAATGACTTTCGACGTCATCCCTCCCCTCAAGAGCATCAACGTCGACATGAGGAGAAGTCAAGACGTATGGCCCGCAATCAAACAAGTGATCATCATATGTGTCTCCTAGTGCCACCACTACAAGTGCACCAAGGCTTCATCCTATAGTTGATGAGATCATGGCCGACATCGACGACGCCATCGAGCAATTCTTACGTCGACGCCGGAAGAAACATGGTCACAAACGTGATTTCGCAACCAAGACGGCGTCGTTCTCAAGCACTTCTCATGAGATGGTGATATGGGCATGAAGGAGGAGGTGAAGCCTAATTTTAGGACTCCACCAAACAAGGATATTTGTGTCGTTGTTATTTTTAATAATTAGTTTTTATGATTATGTGAGTTAGGTTTGGGCCTGTCCAACCCAACCAGGTCCGTACTGTAGCTACACAACAGAAACAAAAACGAATCAAACTCCTCCTCTGTAGCAGTCTGATCCCAATCAAACCACAAAGCAACAACTCGCCGTGATCAATCCAGAAATCTGATACCACATGATAAGGATCAAGGGGATGATCCTCTGATTTTGTCCCAATCTTTCACAGCGAGTAACCCGAACGATAAATCCTTCCAACAACACCAATGGCGTCACCTGAAGGTGGGGAATAAATCCAGCAAGCAACGTGGAGATGAACTACATGCCTCAAACCTAAGCTCGATAATCCTAGATGAACACAAGAACCCTCGCAGCAATCTTTATTGGATAACACGGCAGCGCCGCCCTCGGAGGGAAGATACACCTCACACACGAGATAGTTTTTAACCTAATTTTCTGAACCCCCTCAACCTAATGCGCCCCCAGCCCCTTATATGGATGAGGTGAGGCGTGCTGTAGCGGCGTACTGTAGCTACAGTACGGACCTGGTTGGGTTGGACAGGCCCAAACCTAACTCACATAATTATAAAAACTAATTATTAAAAATAACAACGACACAAATAGCCTAGTTTGGTGGAGTCCTAAAATTAGGCTTCACCTCCTCCTTCATGCCCATATCAGATGGCCTCTACACCAAGTGCCAACACCACAATGCCCCTCATATGGCAAGAAAAAGACCTCATATGCGACAATTGCCAAGGCCAAGACCATGATCCACGAGAATGTCCCAATCTCTTATGCCCCCTATGAAATGTCCATGGTCACATGATGTGGGATTGCCAAGTTGGTGACCAAGATGGCGAGAAGTTTGCCGAGCATGGGATGTTCCCTTCGCCAAGGGAGTCGAGTGATGATGCCCACACTATGGCATTGACCTTTGGAGGCGAGTTGGTTGAGGAGGTTGAGCATGGGAGTTTCCCTTCAACCTTGGAGGGGTTGGAGTTGAGAACATTGAGCCTACCCCCTTGTCTTTGAGTTATGAGATGGTACCAAACCCATATGAGCATGAGAGCCACTTAGCCCACTTGAGTGAGAGTGATAGTGAGTTGAGTGCCTCCACCATATGTGAGTTTGAGTGCTTGCATTTTGAGGGAATGAGTGATACACCACATGAGTTGAGAGAGGTAGTTGATAGGTCTTGTGAGGCCATTTCAATTTCTAACAACTTACCACCTTGCTCTAGTGTGTTCTCTCATTGTATGCTAGGTTCCATGGATGATCAGATGCCCCTCCTCGACATGACGGTGCCTCAAATGGAGAAGATGTACATGGCGGATGAAGATGATGCCACCACATGTCTACTTCATGATGAATAAGTCGGCTACATGTGATGTAGTCCAACCTGCCCTAAGCACTCCAACATACCACAAGTCACCATTGACATCAAAGGTGAACTCATTCCTCTTGGATAACTCAATTCCCACCCTTTTGGATGGTATGCTACGTCATCTTCTATCTCTTGTTGATACTAGGAGTGTCATGACGACTACGGATACACGAGAGGATGACCAAGGTGCAAGAGGAATGGAGAACGCCAAGACGGTGGCTTGGAAGAGGAGAAGGAAGAGGAGCCGAGAAGAAGAAGAGAAGCTGTTGAAATCCCAGGGAGCGGTACTACCGCCAGCCATAGCGGTAGTACCGCCGTAGCGGTACTACCGCCAGCTGTACCGCCCAGATTGGCTCTCTGGAGGACCCGGCGGCAGCTCCAGCGGCACCGCAGTGGTACTACCGCCTCCCAGCGGTACTATCGCCAGGCGTAGCGGTACTACCGCTGCGGGACGTCAGGCGCTTCAGGAAGCCCCTAGCGGTACTACCGCCAGGCGTAGCGGTACTACCGCTGCGGGGCCAGTCCAGCTCAGGTGGGAGGCCCTTATCCTCTCCCCACCTACCCCCTTTGAGGTCAAACCTATAAATAGGCACCTACCCCCTCTAGATCTAGATAGACTTGGTTTTGAGATTAGAGTAGAGCTAGACTCCTTCTTCTCAAAGGTCTCCTTCCTCCCCTTGTGGGGATGGTTCCTCCTCTTGTGGAGATGATCCCTTCGCGGATTCAAGACCTCTACTTGTAGTTTGACTACTTGCCAATCTTTCATCCTCGGGTGACTTTATTGGAACAGTTCAGTTGACCGTGAGAGAAACAACCTCCAAGATCCCTTCTTGCCGATCTCCCACCTTCGTGTGGATTCTATTGGGCCGGTTGGACCGACCGGTAAGGGAAACGGTTCTTTTATCTTGTGCGTGTTCTTGTGTTCTTGGTGTTCTTCCTCGTGTTCTTCGTGTTCTTGCGTGTGTTCGTCCACTCGTTCGTCAATCCGTGAAGATTGGGCCACCCTAGAGGACTATTTCTTCATCATATGGTATCAGAGCATGGTTGCCACGGATTTGACTTTGCTTCCCCCACAAATTCCCCAAATTTTTCTTTGATTTTGAGAAATTCGAAAATTTCCACAAAAAATAGCCCCAAATTGCTTTTGGATCGATCTGAGATTTGAGTGCGTTTTTGCAAGTTTTGATCCGTGGATCTATCGCCCTTCCTAGCGGGGTACTACCGCCCCTCCTAGCGGTACTACCGAGACTACCGGTACTACTGCCAGTGGTACGCCGAGAACGTGATACGGATTGTTTGCCCGATCTTTCACCGCAAGAACCACCGAGATAACTATTCTCCCAACCACGTGGCAATCCACGCAACCTGAAGAACTTGGATAGATTTTAGGCGAGCAACATGAAGATAAACAACACGCCTCACGCCAAGCTCGACAACCCTTGACAGATTCAAGGACCTCCGCGCCACGCACGATAACTCTTGACAGATTCAAGAACACTCATGCCTTTATTTGCTGGATAATTTGACGAACGTCCGAGACGCCGTCTTACACACCGATCCCCTAGGGACGGTGGAAACCTTGAACTTTTAGTTCTACATAATTTTCAACTCCCCTAAAACCCTAGCCACTGGCTCCTTTATATAGGAGGCCAATCAACTAGTCGGTTGGACAAACCCCAAACCGAACTTAACACGACTCCTAAACCTAGTTGGACTCGAACCGGATACAAACCGACCCATGGCGGGTTCGGCCTTAGATTTGGCACGCAGGCCTAGTTCACCACCTTAGACTTTTACATCTCATTTAAATATGTCCTAGCGTGTCAACTAACCAACACGATGCCGACGATGCCCTCATCATCCTCCCCTTCTTAGAGAGGCGTTATCCTCAACGCCGGAAGGTCTTCTCCAGCGCTTGTGGTGTCAAATCAGCAATATCGCCACGCTTCTTCTACCACCTCATGTCTTCGCCGGGCTGCCACACCACATCCTCCCTCTCGGGTAGCTAGACTTGTTCTTGGCGCCATCCTTGTTTGGCACCACCAACCTGATTGAGACATAAACCTTCAGACTGCAACATGCAAACGCACCACGCAAATCACCCGAAACGCAGCAGAACAAACTCCTGTACGCCAAGGATCCAAATAAGCTGAATATGTCGTGCATACAATCTGAAATTGTGGAGGTCAACCGAGTACATCACCCAAAACGAACAACACAATTGCTGCACGCCAAGGATCCAAATGAGTCGAGTTCACCACTTGTTAAACTGCAAACGAGAGTGTCTCTCTTTTTTTCCATTATTCCAACGGTGACCGAACTGAGTTCGCGTATAGGAAAAGTCCAATCGCGTATAGGAAAAGTCCAAACTGATCCGATATCTGTCCCTTGCCAACTCATTGCCCTTCTTTCAACCAATTCCAGCAAAACCAAATCAGCCAATGTTTGCAAACCTGCAGATTGATTCAACTGGACGAACTCCCTCGCGGTGATCAACCTGGCGCTCTGATACCACATGATAAGGATCAACCTGATGATCCTCTGATTTAGCCCGATCTTTCACAGCGAGACAACCAAGGTAATAATCCTTCCAACAACACCAATGGCGTCACCTGAAGGTGGGGAATAAATCCAGCAAGCAACGTGAAGATGAACTACACGCCTCAAACCCGAGCTCGATAATCCTTGATGACGCAAGAACCCTCGCAGCAATCTATATTGATAACACGGCAGCGCCGTTTCCCCGGAGGGATGATACACCTCGAACACGAGATAGTTTTAACCTAATTTTCTGAACCCCTTCTAACTCGCAGCCCCTAGCCTTATATGGAGGAGAGGGGGTGCACTGTAGCTACAGTACCGCGCTACAGGGCCGCGCTACAGTGCGCGCTACAGGACCGCCCCACTAGTGGGCCACGCCCTAGTTGAGTTGGACAGGCCCAAACTCAACTCTAATAATTATTTAAAACGAATTATTACAAATAATACTGATACAAAATATACTAGCTTGGCGGAGTCCTGAAATTAGGCTGCACCTCCTCCGTCGTGCCCGTATCAGTCCTTTTCTTTCCTTGTAAAAAAAATCTCCCAGAAAATTCGGATCTGATTGCACTCTTTCCGTTGCCTTATTCCTTCCTTTTCTGCACACACAAAAATAGCAGATCCGATCATCTTTTGGTGTGTAACAATTAAATGCACTTTCCTTTCCTTTGCTTCTCTTTCCTATTTTCCTTTCTTTACACACACGGAACCAAGTGGCCCACGCGTGAAACAAATTAATCTCCTTCTCCTTCACGTGATCCAAACAAATCCACTTCCTTTTTTTTCAAGCCCACCAATCCGATCAGACTTTAGCTGCGTTTCCAAACAATGCACGGCCGAAACTCACGTAATGATTTTTCTTTCGCTTTCCTTTGCTGCCACGATCTGATCTCCAGATTACTCCACGCGGATGAAAAATATCCCAAAACAAATCGCTGCTCGAGGGAGGAGAGGGAGGCTGGAGCACAGGGAGAGAGGCATAGAGATGGCGCAACTCAATATTGATGCATCCAAGATGGAGCTTTACACGCCTAAGGAGAGGGACCTGCGAGTCCATTGGGCTGAACCCATGTTGGGTTCGGTTTGTAATATTATGGTTGCACCAAACCGAGTAGGAATAGGTTAGGGTTGCACCATGTCGGTACTGTAGCTACAGTATGCGCGCGCTACAGTAGGTTCCCCCACCTATTATAGAGGCCTAGCCGCCATAGATGAGATTATACTTCATTAAAATTAAACCTAGATTTCCAGACTTGAACAATGTTCATCTGAAATTATCCTCACCAATTTGGTGATTGTTACCGCTTGCAAATTATACGTGTTATCTACTGTTCCACTGGGAATAAGGGGATACAGGACCACTCGTGATCATTGATTGCGTGTGCAAGAGTGTGTAGTTGAGAATATCCAAAGGGATTGAGGGCTGTTGCATTGGCATCAGGGTTCATCCAAGAGAGTTGTCAGTGAAGCACTAGTTACCTATCAAGTTATCGTGAGAGTTCATCGAGAAGATCGGGCCACCCCATATCAGAACGGCTCTCTAGTGCTCCCAGCGGTACTACCGCCCCTACCAGCGGTACCTGCAGAAAACTGATATTTTCAGAAAATTGTTCTGGCCATATCTTTTGTTTCCGGACTCCGTTTTTGGTGTTCTTCGGCTCGTTTCGAAGCTACAATCAAGGCCTTTATCACCATTGCGGAAGATCCACCATCCACCACCACCAAAATCTGTGGGCAAGCACGAAGCTTCTACAACAAAGGGTGAAGAACATCGACGAAAGGTATAACATCGCCAACCTTTACCCCTTGCCATTCCTTTGAAAGCCACACTATATCTTTGCGATTACCATGTCCTATTGAGGCTAGCTCTTGATGATTGCTTGGGCTTTGCACATTTGCACCGTGTAGTTTCCGAGCAAAAGTTGTGCGCTAGTTATCATATATCATATATCTTGTGTTGGCATCAAAAGAAGTGGGTGTGCAAAAGTGAAAAGAAACAGGAAGCAAAAAGTGCCAAAACAAAAGAAGAGAAAGAAAGAAAGAAAAGAAGAAACACCACTTGCCATATCTTGTAGGAAAGCGCAAGCTCGATGAACATCTAGTAGGTGGTGCATTGTTGTGCAAATCTTGTAGCCCACCAAATAAATTGCAATCGAGCTAGTGGCTCTCCTTGTACTTGTGCAACACGAGCTTATAGTCTTCGCTAGGATCATATGGTTCTTTAGCTCACTTCTTGGTTGCATAAGTCCCATTTATCTCTCCGCGCGTGTGTTTCCTTGAACTACATTCCTATCTTTTGAGATTGACTTGTATTTGCTTGGTGCTCATCGTGGTTCTCTACTTGCTTTGACAATATCTTGGTTTCCGGTTGGTTCAATTTGCTTTCCACCTACAATATCTTCCTACCACTAAGCCGTGTGTGTTTTGGAGTTTGCTTTGGATACTTGAACACAAGCATTTTACTTTGTGATCGTTTCCCTTGGTTGTCCACGACGTCCAATACTATCTACAAGGTGAGAGGTTGTGTTCTAGTTCCTTCCACTCCACATATACACTTGTCTTGTGAGTTAACATGTCTAGGCAGAGCGAATGCAACTATGGAGCCTATGAGGAGGACTACAGGATGAGTCACATGTACTATGATGCCCCAAGCATTGAGGACATGGGGGACTACTACGACTACACCGACAATGACCCCCATGACATGATGGAGCATCACCAAGACTTCCGCACGACTTCGATGGCTCAAGCTTCACCGACATGGAGAACTACTACGACTACTACTCCAAGTACTCCGACGAGCACTTTGGTTCTACCATGGTCAAGAGTGGCACCACCAAACATCATGGCACAACCTTCTATGGTTCAAGCTCAAGACGGTGCTCCTACGAGCCCACCATGCACTCATCCTTTGGAGCTCCACGGTGCTCCTACAAGACCACCATGCACTCATCCTTTGGAGCTCCACCTACTTCAAAAGGCGCCATGAGACGGACATTGCAAAATGTGCCAAGTGTCCCAAATCTCCATCAACTTCACAAAGGCGCCATGATAAGGACATCGTCAAGAGTGCCAAGCTTCGTCATACTCCATCTACTTCCAAGAGTGCCAAGTTTCGCCATTCGCCATCAACTTCAAGAAGGAGCCATGACAAGGCCATCGCCAAGAGCGACAAGCTTCGACATTCTCCTTCAACTTCAAGAAGGCGACACATGAACGACACCAAAATGAGAGATGACCAAGTGAACAAGGTTGATGCACCCTTGGAAAAGTTCGGCGACAATAACCGTGTGTTCCAAAATCTCAAGGACGCCATCGACAACCTTGCCAAGCGTCTAGACTCTTCATCAAGATCAAGAAGACGCCACAAGAGTCATGCCACGAAGCCTCATGACATGAACAAGCTTGAAGCCGACATGGACACACTCGCCAAGCTTTGGAACATATCACCAAGCTCGAGTGGGAGCTCCAAGACAAGGTCACCAAAGCAACAAGCACGCCGATGCCAACATGAGGAGAAGCATCCAAATGACTTTCGGCGACACCCCTCCACTCAAGAGCGTCAACGTCGACATGACAAGAAGATGGCGACAAAGGCACATCCTATGGTGTCCCCTAGTGCTACCACTCCAAGTGCGCCAATAACAGACGAGATCATGGCCAACTTCGACATCTTCATCGACCAACTCCAACGTCGACGCCGGAAGAAGTATGGTCACAAACGTGAGGCCACAACCAAGACGGCACCCTTCTCAAGCACTTCTCATGATATGGCCCCTACACCAAGTGCCACCACCACTTTGGTCCCCATATGGCAAGAAGAAGACCTTATATGTGACAATTGCCAAGTCCAAGACCATGATCCACGAGAATGTCCCAATCTCTTGTGCCCACTATGCAATAGAAGAGGTCACATGATGTGGGAGTGCAAATTTGGTGAACAAGATGGTGACCAAGGAGATCACAATAGAAGAGCATGGGATTTTCCCTTCGACCAAGGAGGCGAGCATTGATGATGCTATCACCTATGACCATGGGTCAAGTGATGATGATGCCGAGCATGGGATGTTCCCTTCGGCAATGGAGTCAAGTGATGAAGCGGAGCATGGGATTTTCCCTTCCGCCAAGGAGTCGAGTGATGATGCCTACACTATGGCATTGACCTATGGAGGCGAGATGGTCGAGAAGGTTAAGCATGGGAGTTTCCCTTCAACCTTGGAGGCGTATGGAGATGAGGAAACCGAGCCTATCCTATGAGCTTGAGTTATGAGATGGTACCAAACCCATGTGAGAATGAGAGCCACTTAGCCCACTTGAGTGAGAGTGAGAGTGAGTTGAGTGCCTCCACCATATGTGAGTTTGAGTGCTTTCAATGTGAGGGAATGAGTGATACACCACTTGAGTTGAGAGAGGTAGTTGATAGGTCTTGTGAGGCCATTTCGATTTCTAACAACTTAACCTCTACCTCTAGTGTGTTTTCTCATTGTGTGCTAGGTTCCTTGGATGATGAGACGCCTATCTTCGACTCGACGGTGCCTCAAATGGAGAAGATGTACATGGAGGATGATGATGATGCCACCCCATGTCTACTTCAAGATGAACAAGTCGGCTACATGGAAGCCCCTACTAATTCAACAACTACTTCACATGAGCGGGACTACAAAGGTATGGGTGTTGATGTGACCATGATCCCGCTAGTGGACATGATGAATTATGATTACTTGCATGCTATGGATGATTCTTTTGAGGTCACATATGATTCGTTCTTATTCCCATGTGATACTTTGTTTGAAACCAACGTTGATCATGTGGAATTACATATATGTGATGATTTTGCCATGAGCATGCCTTGTTATGAATGTTTCTATTTTTCTCCCATTGTGGCTTGCAACATGTTGAACAATTTCTCTTTCACATGTGTTGCTTGCACTAATGTTAAAATGCTTGATAATGAGATTGCCCCCATAGCTTTCTCACTTTTTGGAGATGTTTCATTTTCCCTTATGGATCTTGTTCCATCCTTCACTTTGCATAGTGACTATCCACATATGTCATATTTTCCAATTGATTTTTGTGTGGTTGGTGATGTGCAAATGAAGAGACACTTCATGATGGATGATGTGTTCATATATCGTGCACATAATTTCTTTATATGGTGTCTTGTGTGTGCCGGTAAACGCATGATAATGTCAACCTCAATTGAGCATGAGTTGACAATACGAGCTCTTGAGAGCATACATGTGAGTAGTGGTTCGAATCCACCTCTCAAATCTTTCTAATGTTTTGCATCAAACAAGTGGAACAATTTCTCTTGCTTTTGGTTTGTTTGCAAACATGTTTGTGATATTGGTTTCCCCTATGGCAAGAATGTATCCTTCATCTTTCATATGAATGATTTATGTGTTGCAACAAATATGATGAACACTTGTTCTTTCAAATGGTTTGTTTGCAACCATAATGACATTTTGTGCATGATATAGATCAAGGGGATGATCCTCTGATTTTGTCCCGATCTTTCACAGCGAGTAACCCAGATGGTAAATCCTTCCAACAACACCAATGGCGTCACCTGAAGGTGGGGAATAAATTCCAGCAAGCAACGTGAAGATAACAACATGCCTCAAAACCCTGAGCTCGACAATCCTTGAAGAACACAAGAACCTTCGCAGCAATTTGTATTGATAACACGGCAGCGCCGTTTCCCCGGAGGGATGATACACCTCGAACACGAGATAGTTTTTAACCTAAATTTCGGAACCCCTAATACCTAGGCCGGCCAACTCCTTATATGGGGGAGGTGGTGCGGCCAAACAACTTGGACTCTAACCTGGTTCGGTTTTGGACAGGCCCAACCCGAACATGACCATAATAGAAAACACAAATAAAACCCAAACTATTTATTACAAAGACTAACTCGGTGGAGTCCTAAAATTGGGCTTCACCTCCTCTGTCCTGCCCATATCAGTGCATGTCTTGTCATGAGTTCATTTCAAGAAGTTGCTTGCACATTGACCTTGCATATGCTATAAATTTCACATATTTGTGTTGTGCTAATGGTGTAATGAACATGAATGGACATGTAATTGATGATATGCTCCTCTATCTTGCACACACATGGTTTGCTTGGTCTTTGATGTGTAGGTCGTACCTTTGGACGAGCCTCCATGAGTTGCTTCAACCACGCATTCATATGACGGAAGATCTTGCAAGAAGAGCACATCGGCATCTTGCTAAGGTGACTTCCTTCTACTTAAGCGCTCATGCGATCACCTTAAAGAATTGGCTACTCTTTGAGTGTTGTTTCGTCTTTCTTGTGAGTCTTGTAGGTTACTTGAAAGGCGAAGGAACATTAAAGAAGTGCCACATCATTTCCATCGACTATATGGTGAACCACACGACAAGGTCTACACATCTACCTCCTTGCCATGATGAAGAGCAAGAGTCGAGGACGACTCTTTTTAAAGGGGGGGAGATGATGTAGTGCAACCTGCCCTAAGCACTCCAACATAACACAAGTCACCATTGACATCAAAGGTCAACTCATTCCTCTTGGATAACTCAATTCCCTCCCTTTTGGATAGTATGCTACATCATCTTCTATCTCTTGTTGATACTAGGAGTGTCACGACAACTACGGATACACGAGAGGATGACCAAGGTGCAAGAGGAATGGAGGACGCCAAGACGGTGGCTTGGAAGAGGAAAAGGAAGAGGAGCCGAGAAGAAGAAGAGAAGCGGTTGAAATCCCAGGGAGCGGCGGAACCGCCCAGATTGGCTCTCTGGAGGACCCGGCGGCAGCTCCAGTGGCCCCGCAGTGGTACTACCGCCACCCAGCGGTACTACCGCCAGGCGTAGCGGTACTACCACTGCGGGACGTCAGGCGCTTCAGGAAGCCCCCAGCGGTACTACCGCCAGGCGTAGCGGTACTACCACTGTGGGGCCAGTCCAGCTCGGGTGGGAGGCCCTTATCCTCTCCCCACCTACCCCCTTTGAGGTCAAACCTATAAATAGGCACCTACCCCCTCCAGATCTAGATAGGCTTGGTTTTGAGATTAGAGTAGACCTAGACTCCTTCTTCTCAAAGGTCTCCTTCCTCCCCTTGTGGGGATGGTTCCTCCTCTTGTGGAGAAGATCCCTTCGTGGATTCAAGACCTCTACTTGTAGTTTGACTACTTGCCAATCTTTCATCCTCGGGTGACTTTATTGGAACGGTTCGGTTGACCGTGAGAGAAACAACCTCCGAGATCCCTTCTTGCCGATCTCCCACCTTCATGTGGATTCTATTGGGCCGGTTGGACCGACCGGTAAGGGAAACGGTTCTTGTATCTTGTGCGTGTTCTTGTGTTCTTGGTGTTCTTCCTCGTGTTCTTCGTGTTCTTGCATGTGTTCATCCACTCGTTCGTCAATCCGTGAAGATTGGGCCACCCTAGAGGACTATTCCTCATCAACATGGAAGCGACTACTACTTCAACACCTACTTCACATCCAATGTCAAAAAAAAACACCTACTTCACATGAGCGGGACTACAAAGGTTTGGGTGTTGATGTGACCATGATCCCGCTAGTGGACATGATGAAATATGTTATTTGCATGCTATGGATGATTATTTGGATGTCACATATGAGTCATTCTTTTTCCCTTGTGATACGTTGTTTGAAACCAATGTTGATTATGTGGAATTATCTATTTGTGACGATTTAGCCATGAGCATGCCTTGTTATGAATGTTTTCATTTTTCTCCCATTGTAGCATGCAATATGTTGAACAATTTATCTTTCACATGTGTTGCTTGCAATAATGATGAAATGTTTGATAATGAGATTGCCCCCATAGCTTTCTCACATTTTGGAGATGTTTCGTTTTCTCTTATGGACCTTGTTCCATCCTTCACTTTGCATAGTGACCACTCACATACATCATATTTTCAATTGATTTTGATGTGTTTGGTAATTTGCAAATGAAGAGACACTTCATGATGGATGATGTGTTCATATACCGTGCACATAACTTCTTCATATGGTGTCTTTTGTGTGCCGGTAAGCGAATGATAATGTCAACCTCAATTGAGCATGAGTTGACAGAAAGAGCTCTTGAGAGCATCTATGTGAGTAGTGGATTGAATCCAACTCTCAAATCTTTCTCATGTTTTGCATCAAACAGGTGGAACAATTTCTCTTGCTTATGGTTTGCTTGCAATCATGATGATGTTTTTGGTTTTCCCTTTGACAAGCATGTATACTTGATCTTTCACATGAATGATTTATGTGTTGCAACAAAAATGATGAACATTTGTTCTTCGAGATGGCTTGTTTGCAACCATAATGACATTTTGTGCATATCTTGTCATGAGTGTTTTGGTTTCTACCAATTGTGTGTGGTAACAATTATGTTGAAAACTTGCTCTTTAATGTGCTTTGTTTGCCACCATGATTATCTTTTGGACATTCTATATTGTGTGTTTTTGCCAAATTCTCCTCTTGTTGCATCAAGGTTGATGACAAATTGTACCTTCCAATGCCTTGTGTGCAATAACGATCATATGTTTCAAGATGAGATACCTAGATGGCATTCTCCTATTTTCATGGAGCTTTTGTGTTATCACATTTTGAAGATGTTACATTGGATTGATTGCACATTGACCTTACACTTGCACTACCTTTTCATATTCTTGTGTTGTGCTAATGGTGTTATGACAAAGAATGGACATGTCATTGTTGATATGCTCCTCTTTCTTGCACACACATGGTTTGTTTGTTCTTTGGTATTTGTAGGCATGGTGAATCCCAAGTCTTCGACAACACATCTACCTCCTTTGCATGGTAATGAAGAGCAAGAGTCGAGGACGACTCTTTTTAAAGGGGGGGGAGATGATGTAGCCCTAGTCACGACCGTCCCCATGCCGAGAGCCTCAACACATCGCAAGTCGTCATCGAACTCAAAGGTGAACTCCTTCCACTATATGATCCACGATATGTCGCCTTTGAATGTATGCTACTTGACCATCATTCCCATTGTGCTGCTAGGTATGTCATGACGAGAACATGTACACGGGAGGATGACCAAGGTGCACGAGGAGTGAAGGCCGAGAAAACGATGGCTTGGAAGAGGAGGAGGAAGAAGAGACCCAGGCGCAGCGGTACTACCGCTGGAACAAGCGGTACTACCGCCAAGGAGCTACCGCCGCCGCTACCGCTGCGCGTACCACCGAAGACGGCGTTCTGCTTCGGGTCCCGGTACCAGGCGGTACCGCTGGAGGTACCGGCGACGTGGGATGAGTCGAGCCAGCCCGCACCGGCGGTACTACCGCTTAACCCAGCGGTACTACCGCCGCTGCGGGATTCAGAACGGGCAGATGCCCTTGTAACCTCTCCCCACGTACCCCTTTTGGTCAAACAGTATATATTGGACCCCCTTGCTCAGATCTAGGAGAGGTAGAGACAAGCTAAGACATAGAGTTAGAGCTTGTGCTCCTCCCCTCCCCATGTGGAGATGCCTCCCCATGTGGAGAAGATCCCTCTTGTGGATTCAAGACCACTACTTGTAGTTGTAGCTACTTGCCAATCTTCCATCTTTGTGTAGAGTCTATTGGATCGGTTTGGTTGACCGTTGGAAAACAACCATTCAAGATCCCTCCTTGTATCTTCTTGCCAATCTTCTATCCTTGTGTGGATTCTATTGTTCTGGATTGGACCGACCAATGAGGGAAACGTGTCCTTGTATCGTGTTTGTGTTCGGGTGTTCTTGCGTTCTTCGTGTTCTTGCGCGCGTTCATCCGAATTCGCTTCAAATCCGTGAAGATCGGGCCACCCTAGAGGTTCAAACCCTTATCAGGTCCACGGGGGTCAAGATGGCTAGGATTGTCGCACATGCTTTTGGATGAGCTAAAAGTCCTACTGATACTCCTAGATGGCAAGGAGGGGTCCACAGGGTCCAGATGGCTAGGATTGTCGCACGTGCTTTAGGATGACCTAAAAGTGCTACTCATGCTCTTAGATGGCTGGGAGGGTGCATGTGGGTCAGATGACGTAAGGAGGGTCCGTATTCTCCTAGATGGCAAGGAGGGGTCCACGGGGGTCCAGATGGCTAGGATTGTCGCACGTGCTTTAGGATGACCTAAAAGTGCTACTCATGCTCTTAGATGGCTGGGAGGGTGCACGTGGGTCAGATGACGTAAGGAGGGTCTATATTCTCCTAGACGGCAAGGAGGCGTCCACGGGGGTCCAGATGGCTAGAATTGTCGCACGTGCTTCAGGATGACCTAAAAGTGCTACGGAGACTCCTAGATGGCTAGGAGGGTGCACGTGGGTCAGACGACGTATGGAGGCTCCGTATACTCCTAGATGGCAAGGAGGGGTCCACGAAGGTCTAGATGGCTAGGATTGTCGCACGTGCTTTAGGATGACCTAAAAGTGCTACAGATATTCTTAGGTGGCTAGGAGGGTGCACGTGTGTCAGATGACGTAAGGAGGGTCCGTATATTCCTAGATGACAAGGAGGGGTCCACGGGGGACCAAATGGCTAGGATTGTCGCACGTCCTTTAGGATGAGCTAAAAGTGCTACTGATACTCCAAGATGGCTGGGAGGGTGCACGTGGGTCAGATGACGTAAGGAGGGTCCGTATACTCCTAGATGAGAAGGAGGGGTCCACGGGGGTCCAGATGGCTAGGATTTCCGCACGTGCTTTAGAATGACCTAAAAGTGCTATTAGTGCTCTTAGATGGCTAGGAGGGTGCACGTGGGTCAGATGACGTAAGGAGGGTCCGTATACTCGTAGGTTGCAAGGAGAGGTCCACGGGGGTCCAGATGGGTAGGATGGTCGCACGTGTATTTAGGATGACCTAAAAGTGCTATTGATACTCCTAGATCGCTGGGAGGGTGCACGTGGGTCAGATGACGTAAGGAGGGTCCGTATACTCCAAGATGGCAAGGAGGGGTCCACGGGGGTGCAGATGGCTAGGATTGTCGCACGTGCTTTAGGATGACCTAAAAGTGCTACTGATACTTCTTGATGGTTGGGAGGGTGCACGTGGGTCAGATGACGTAAGGAGGGTCCGTATACTCATAGAAGGCAAGGAGGGTCCACGGGGGTCCAGATGGCTAGGATTGTCGCACATGCTTTTGGATGACCTAAAAGTCCTACTGATACTCCTAGATGGCTAGGAGGGTGCACATGGGTCACACGACGTAAGGAGGGTCCGTATATTCCTAGATGGCAAGGAGGGGTCCACGGGGGACCAGATGTCTAGGATTGTCGCACGTCCTTTAGGATGACCTAAAAGTGCTACTGATACTCCTAGATGGCTGGGAGGGTGCATGTGGGTCAGATGACGTAAGGAGGGTCCGTATACTCTTAGATGGCAAGGAGGGGTCCAGATGGCTAGGATTGTCGCACGTGTTTTAGAATGACCTAAAAGTGCTACTCATGCTCTTTGATGGCTGGGAGGGTGCTCGTGGGTCAGATGACGTAAGGAGGGTCTATATTCTCCTAGACGGCAAGGAGGCGTCCACGGGGGTCCAGATGGCTAGAATTGTCGCACGTGCTTTAGGATGACCTAAAAGTGCTACGGAGACTCCTAGATGGCTAGGAGGGTGCACGTGGGTCAGATGACATAAGTAGGCTCCGTATACGCCTAGATGGCAAGGAGGGGTCCACGGGGGTCCAGATGGCTAGGATTGTCGCACGTGCTTTCGGATGACCTAATAGTGCTAAGGAGACTCCTAGATGGCTGGGAGGGTGCATGTGGGTCAGATGACGTACGTAGGGTCCGTGTACTCCTAGATGGCAAGGAGGGGACCACGGGGGTCCAGATGGCTAGGATTGTCGCACGTGCTTTACGATGACCTAAAAGTGCTACTGATATTCTTCGATGGCTAGGTGGGTGCACTTGGGTCAGATGACGTAAGGAGGGTCCGTATATTCCTAGATGACAAGGAGGGGTCCACGGGGTCCAGATGGCTAGGATTGCCGCACGTGCATTAGGATGACCTAAAAGTGCTATTAATACTCTTAGATGGCTAGGAGGGTGCACGTGCGTCAGATGACGTAGGGAGGGTCCGTATACTCGTAGGTTGCAAGGAGAGGTCCACGGGGGTCCAGATGGCTAGGATGGTCGCACGTGCTTTAGGATGACCTAAAAGTGCTATTGATACTCCTAGATGGCTGGGAGGGTGCACGTCGGTCAGATGACGTAAGGTGGGTCCGTATACTCCCAGATGGCAAGGAGGGGTCCGCGGGGGTCCAGATGGCTAGGATTGTCGCACGTGCTTTAGGATGACCTAAAAGTGCTACTGATACTTCTAGATGGCTGGGAGGGTGCACGTGGGTCAGATGACGTAAGGAGGCTCCGTATACTCCTAGATGGCAAGGAGGGGTCCACGGGGGTCCAGGTGGCTAGGATTGTCGCACGTCCTTTAGGATGATCTAAAAGTGCTACTGATACTCATAGATGGCTGGGAGGGTGCACGTGGGTCAGATGACGTAAGGAGGGTCCGTATACTCCTAGATGGCAAGGAGGGGTCCACAGGGTCCAGATGGCTAGGATTGTCGCACGTGCTTTAGGATGACCTAATAGTGCTACTGATAATCTTAGATGGCTAGGAGGGTGCACGTGGGTCAGATGACGTAAGGAGGGTCCGTATACTCGTAGGTTGCAAGGAGAGGTCCACGGGGGTCCAGATGGCTAGGATGGTCGCACGTGCATTTAGGATGACCTAAAAGTGCTATTGATACTCCTAGATCGCTGGGAGGGTGCACGTGGGTCAGATGACGTAAGGAGGGTCCGTATACTCCAAGATGGCAAGGAGGGGTCCACGGGTCCAGATGGCTACGATTGTCGCACGTGCTTTAGGATGATCTAAAAGTGCTACTGATACTTCTTGATAGCTGGGAGGGTGCACGTGGGTCAGATGACGTAAGGATGGTCCGTATACTCCTAGAAGGCAAGGAGGGGTCCACGGGGGTCCAGATGGCTAGGATTGTCGCACATGCTTTTGGATGACCTAAAAGTCCTACTGATACTCCTAGATGGCTAGGAGGGTGCACGTGGGTCACACGACTTAAGGAGGGTCCGTATATTCCTAGATGGCAAGGAGGGGTCCACGGGGGACCAGATGGCTAGGATTGTCGCACGTCCTTTAGGATGACCTAAAAGTTCTACGGAGACTCCTAGATGGCTAGGAGGGTGCACGTGGGTCAGATGACATAAGTAGGCTCCGTATACTCCTAGATGGCAAGGAGGGGTCCACGGGGGTCTAGATGGCTAGGATTGTTGCACGTGCGTTACGATGACCTAAAAGTGCTACTGATATTCTTCGATGGCTAGGAGGGTGCACGTGGGTCAGATGATGTAAGGAGGGTCCGTATATTCCTAGATGACAAGGAGGGGTCCACGGGGGTCCAGATGGCTAGGATTGCCGCACGTGCTTTAGGATGACCTAAAAGTGCTATTTAATACTCTTAGATGGCTAGGAGGGTGCACGTGGGTCAGATGACGTAGGGAGGGTCCGTATACTCGTAGGTTGCAAGGAGAGGTCCACGGGGGTCTAGATGGCTAGGATGGTCGCACGTGCTTTAGGATGACCTACAAGTGCTATTGATACTCCTAGATCGCTGGGAGGGTGCACGTGGGTCAGATGACGTAAGGAGGGTCCGTATACTCCAAGATGGCAAGGAGGGGTCCACGGGGTCCAGATGGCTAGGATTGTCACACGTGCTTTAGGATGATCTAAAAGTGCTACTGATACTTCTTGATAGCTGGGAGGGTGCACGTGGGTCAGATGACGTAAGGAGGGTCCGTATACTCCAAGATGGCAAGGAGGGGTCCACGGGGTCCAGATGGCTAGGATTGTCGCACGTGCTTTAGGATGATCTAAAAGTGCTACTGATACTTCTTGATAGCTGGGAGGGTGCACGTGGGTCAGATGACGTAAGGAGTGTCCGTATACTCCTAGAAGGCAAGGAGGGGTCCACGGGGGTCCAGATGGCTAGGATTGTCGCACATGCTTTTGGATGACCTAAAAGTCCTACTGATACTCCTAGATGGCTAGGAGGGTGCACGTGGGTCACACGACGTAAGGAGGGTCCGTATATTCCTAGATGGCAAGGAGGGGTCCACGGGGGACCAGATGGCTAGGATTGTCGCACGTCCTTTAGGATGACCTAAAAGTGCTACTGATACTCCTAGATGGCTGGGAGGGTGCACGTGGGTCAGATGACGTAAGGAGGGTCCGTATACTCCTAGAAGGCAAGGAGGGGTCCACGGGGTCCAGATGGCTAGGATTGTCGCACATGCTTTTAGATGACCTAAAAGTCCTACTGATACTCCTAGATGGCTAGGAGGGTGCACGTGGGTCACACGACGTAAGGAGGGTCCGTATATTCCTAGATGGCAAGGAGGGTCCACGGGGACCAGATGGCTAGGATTGTCGCACGTCCTTTAGGATGACCTAAAAGTGCTACTGATACTCCTAGATGGATGGGAGGGTGCACGTGGGTCAGATGACGTGAGGGTCCGTATACTCCTAGATGGCAAGGAGGTGTCCACAGGGGTCCAGATGGCTAGAATTGTCGCACATGCTTTAGGATGACCTAAAAGTGCTACTCATGCTCTTAGATGCCTGGGAGGGTGCTCGTGGGTTAGATGACGTAAGGAGGGTCTATATTCTCCTAGACGGCAAGGAGGCGTCCACGGGGGTCCAGATGGTTAGAATTGTCGCACGTGCTTTAGGATGACCTAAAAGTGCTACTGATACTCTTAGATGGCTAGGAGGTGCACGTGGGTCAGATGACGTAAGGAGGGTCCGTATACTCGTAGGTTGCAAGGAGAGGTCCACGGGGGTCCAGATGGCTAGGATGGTCGCACGTGCATCTAGGACGGTCCACGTGGGTCAAATGACGTAAGGAGGGTCCGTATACTCCTAGATGGCAAGGAGGGTCCACGGGGTTCCAGATGGCTGGAAATGTCGCATGTGCTTTAGGATGACCTAAAAGTTCTACGGAGACTCCTAGATGGCTAGGAGGGTGCACGTGGGTCAGATGACATAAGTAGGCTCCGTATACTCCTAGATGGCAAGGAGGGGTCCACGGGGGTCTAGATGGCTAGGATTGTTGCACGTGCGTTACGATGACCTAAAAGTGCTACTGATATTCTTCGATGGCTAGGAGGGTGCACGTGGGTCAGATGATGTAAGGAGGGTCCGTATATTCCTAGATGACAAGGAGGGGTCCACGGGGGTCCAGATGGCTAGGATTGCCGCACGTGCTTTAGGATGACCTAAAAGTGCTATTTAATACTCTTAGATGGCTAGGAGGGTGCACGTGGGTCAGATGACGTAGGGAGGGTCCGTATACTCGTAGGTTGCAAGGAGAGGTCCACGGGGTCTAGATGGCTAGGATGGTCGCACCTGCTTTAGGATGACCTACAAGTGCTATTGATACTCCTAGATCGCTGGGAGGGTGCACGTGGGTCAGATGACGTAAGGAGGGTCCGTATACTCCAAGATGGCAAGGAGGGGTCCACGGGTCCAGATGGCTAGGATTGTCACACGTGCTTTAGGATGATCTAAAAGTGCTACTGATACTTCTTGATAGCTGGAGGGTGCACGTGGGTCAGATGACGTAAGGAGGGTCCGTATACTCCAAGATGGCAAGGAGGGGTCCACGGGGTCCAGATGGCTAGGATTGTCGCACGTGCTTTAGGATGATCTAAAAGTGCTACTGATACTTCTTGATAGCTGGGAGGGTGCACGTGGTCAGATGACGTAAGGAGTGTCCGTATACTCCTAGAAGGCAAGGAGGGGTCCACGGGGGTCCAGATGGCTAGGATTGTCGCACATGCTTTTGGATGACCTAAAAGTCCTACTGATACTCCTGATGGCTAGGAGGGTGCACGTGGGTCACACGACGTAAGGAGGGTCCGTATATTCCTAGATGGCAAGGAGGGGTCCACGGGGACCAGATGGCTAGGATTGTCGCACGTCCTTTAGGATGACCTAAAAGTGCTACTGATACTCCTAGATGGCTGGGAGGGTGCACGTGGGTCAGATGACGTAAGGAGGGTCCGTATACTCCTAGAAGGCAAGGAGGGGTCCACGGGGGTCCAGATGGCTAGATTGTCGCACATGCTTTTAGATGACCTAAAAGTCCTACTGATACTCCTAGATGGCTAGGAGGGTGCACGTGGGTCACACGACGTAAGGAGGGTCCGTATATTCCTAGATGGCAAGGAGGGGTCCACGGGGGACCAGATGGCTAGGATTGTCGCACGTCCTTTAGGATGACCTAAAAGTGCTACTGATACTCCTAGATGGATGGGAGGGTGCACGTGGGTCAGATGACGTGAGGGTCCGTATACTCCTAGATGGCAAGGAGGTGTCCACAGGGGTCCAGATGGCTAGAATTGTCGCACATGCTTTAGGATGACCTAAAAGTGCTACTCATGCTCTTAGATGCCTGGGAGGGTGCTCGTGGGTTAGATGACGTAAGGAGGGTCTATATTCTCCTAGACGGCAAGGAGGCGTCCACGGGGTCCAGATGGTTAGAATTGTCGCACGTGCTTTAGGATGACCTAAAAGTGCTACTGATACTCTTAGATGGCTAGGAGGGTGCACGTGGGTCAGATGACGTAAGGAGGGTCCGTATACTCGTAGGTTGCAAGGAGAGGTCCACGGGGGTCCAGATGGCTAGGATGGTCGCACGTGCATCTAGGACGGTCCACGTGGGTCAAATGACGTAAGGAGGGTCCGTATACTCCTAGATGGCAAGGAGGGGTCCACGGGGTTCCAGATGGCTGGAAATGTCGCATGTGCTTTAGGATGACCTAAAAGTTCTACGGAGACTCCTAGATGGCTAGGAGGGTGCACGTGGGTCAGATGACATAAGTAGGCTCCGTATACTCCTAGATGGCAAGGAGGGGTCCACGGGGGTCTAGATGGCTAGGATTGTTGCACGTGCGTTACGATGACCTAAAAGTGCTACTGATATTCTTCGATGGCTAGGAGGGTGCACGTGGGTCAGATGATGTAAGGAGGGTCCGTATATTCCTAGATGACAAGGAGGGGTCCACGGGGGTCCAGATGGCTAGGATTGCCGCACGTGCTTTAGGATGACCTAAAAGTGCTATTTAATACTCTTAGATGGCTAGGAGGGTGCACGTGGGTCAGATGACGTAGGGAGGGTCCGTATACTCGTAGGTTGCAAGGAGAGGTCCACGGGGGTCTAGATGGCTAGGATGGTCGCACCTGTTTTAGGATGACCTACAAGTGCTATTGATACTCCTAGATCGCTGGGAGGGTGCACGTGGTCAGATGACGTAAGGAGGGTCCGTATACTCCAAGATGGCAAGGAGGGGTCCACGGGGTCCAGATGGCTAGGATTGTCACACGTGCTTTAGGATGATCTAAAAGTGCTACTGATACTTCTTGATAGCTGGGAGGGTGCACGTGGGTCAGATGACGTAAGGAGGGTCCGTATACTCCAAGATGGCAAGGAGGGGTCCACGGGTCCAGATGGCTAGGATTGTCGCACGTGCTTTAGGATGATCTAAAAGTGCTACTGATACTTCTTGATAGCTGGGAGGGTGCACGTGGGTCAGATGACGTAAAAGTGTCCGTATACTCCTAGAAGGCAAGGAGGGGTCCACGGGGTCCAGATGGCTAGGATTGTCGCACATGCTTTTGGATGACCTAAAAGTCCTACTGATACTCCTAGATGGCTAGGAGGGTGCACGTGGGTCACACGACGTAAGGAGGGTCCGTATATTCCTAGATGGCAAGGAGGGGTCCACGGGGGACCAGATGGCTAGGATTGTCGCACGTCCTTTAGGATGACCTAAAAGTGCTACTGATACTCCTAGATGGCTGGGAGGGTGCACGTGGGTCAGATGACGTAAGGAGGGTCCGTATACTCCTAGAAGGCAAGGAGGGGTCCACGGGGGTCCAGATGGATAGGATTGTCGCACATGCTTTTAGATGACCTAAAAGTCCTACTGATACTCCTAGATGGCTAGGAGGGTGCACGTGGGTCACACGACGTAAGGAGGGTCCGTATATTCCTAGATGGCAAGGAGGGGTCCACGGGGGACCAGATGGCTAGGATTGTCGCACGTCCTTTAGGATGACCTAAAAGTGCTACTGATACTCCTAGATGGATGGGAGGGTGCACGTGGGTCAGATGACGTGAGGGTCCGTATACTCCTAGATGGCAAGGAGGTGTCCACAGGGTCCAGATGGCTAGAATTGTCGCACGTGCTTTAGGATGACCTAAAAGTGCTACTCATGCTCTTAGATGCCTGGGAGGGTGCTCGTGGGTTAGATGACGTAAGGAGGGTCTATATTCTCCTAGACGGCAAGGAGGCGTCCACGGGGGTCCAGATGGTTAGAATTGTCGCACGTGCTTTAGGATGACCTAAAAGTGCTACTGATACTCTTAGATGGCTAGGAGGGTGCACGTGGGTCAGATGACGTAAGGAGGGTCCGTATACTCGTAGGTTGCAAGGAGAGGTCCACGGGGGTCCAGTTGGATAGGATGGTCGCACGTGCATCTAGGACGGTCCACGTGGGTCAAATGACGTAAGGAGGGTCCGTATACTCCTAGAAGGCAAGGAGGGGTCCACGGGGGTCCAGATGGCTAGGATTGTCGCACATGCTTTAGGATGACCTAAAAGTTCTACGGAGACTCCTAGATGGCTAGGAGGGTGCACGTGGGTCAGATGACATAAGTAGGCTCCGTATACTCCTAGATGGCAAGGAGGGGTCCACGGGGGTCTAGATGGCTAGGATTGTTGCACGTGCGTTACGATGACCTAAAAGTGCTACTGATATTCTTCGATGGCTAGGAGGGTGCACGTGGGTCAGATGACATAAGGAGGGTCCGTATATTCCTAGATGACAAGGAGGGGTCCACGGGGTCCAGATGGCTAGGATTGCCGCACGTGCTTTAGGATGACCTAAAAGTGCTATTAATACTCTTAGATGGCTAGGAGGGTGCACGTGGGTCAGATGACGTAGGGAGGGTCCGTATACTCGTAGGTTGCAGGGAGAGGTCCACGGGGGTCTAGATGGCTAGGATGGTCGCACGTGCTTTAGGATGACCTACAAGTGCTATTGATACTCCTAGATCGCTGGGAGGGTGCACGTGGGTCAGATGACGTAAGGAGGGTCCGTATACTCCCAGATGGCAAGGAGGGGTCCACGGGGGTCCAGATGGCTAGGATTGTCGCACGTGCTTTAGGATGACCTAAAAGTGCTACTGATACTTCTAGATGGCTGGGAGGGTGCACGTGGGTCAGATGACGTAAGGAGGGTCCGTATACTCCAAGATGGCAAGGAGGGGTCCACGGGGGTCCAGATGGCTAGGATTGTCGCACGTGCTTTAGGATGACCTAAAAGTCCTAGTGATACTCCTAGATGGCTAGGAGGGTGCACGTGGGTCACACGACGTAAGGAGGGTCCGTATATTCCTAGATGGCGAGGAGAGGTCCACGGGGGTCCAGAGGGCTAGGATTGTCGCACATGCTTTAGGATGACCTAAAAGTGCTAATGATACTCCTAGATGGCTGGGAGGGTGCACGTGGATCAGATGACGTTAGGAGGGTCCGTATACTCCTAGATGGCAAGAGTGGTCCAGATGGCTAGGATTGTCGCACATGCTTTAGGATGACCTAAAAGTGCTACTCATGCTCTTAGATGGCTAGGAGGGTGCACGTGGGTCAGATGACGTAAGGAAGGTCCGTATTCTCCTAGATGGCAAGGAGGGGTCCACGGGGATCCAGATGGCTAGGATTGTCGCAAGTGCTTTAGGATGACCTAAAAGTGCTACTCATGCTCTTAGATGGCTGGGAGGGTGCACGTGGGTCAGATGACGTAAGGATGGTCCGTATTCGCTTAGATGGCAAGGAAGGGTCCACGGGGGTCGAGATGGCTAGGATTGTCGCACGTGATTTAGGATGACCTAATAGTGCTACGGACTTCTAGATGGTTAGGAGGGTGCACCTGGGTCAGATGACGGAAGGAGGGTCCGTATACTCCTAGATGGCAAGGAGGCGTCCACGGGGGTCCAGATGGCTAGGATTGTTGCATGTGCTTTAGGATGACCTAATAGTGCTACGGAGACTCCTAGATGGCTGGGAGGGTTGATGTAGTGCAAACCACCCTAAGCTCACCATGGACCTCAAAGGTGAACTCCTTCCACTATGTGATTCACTTCATGACACCTTTGAGCGTTATACTACTTGACAATTGTTCCCATTGCATTGCTAGATGTATCAACATGGGTAGAAGGCCACGAGAAGATGGCCAAGGTGCACGAGGAGTGAAGGCCGACAAGACGATGGCTTGGAAGAGGAGAAGGAAGAAGAAGAAACCCAGGCGCAGCGGTACTACCACTGGAACAAGCGGTACTACCGCTAGGGAGCTACCGCCGCCGTTAGCGCTGCGCGTACCGCCGAAGACAGCGTTCTGCTTCTCGTTCCGGTACCGGGCTGATATGGGCACGACGGAGGAGGTGCAGCCTAATTTTAGGACTCCACCATGCTAGTCGTGTCAATTGTAATTTTATTATGTCTTTGCTATTTTTAATAAGTGTTCGAGTTGGGCCTGTCCAACCGAACCAGTTAGGCCCATTAGTGGGGCGGTACTGTAGCGCGCACTGTAGCTACAGTACGACCGCACCCCATCCCCTCATATAAGGAGCTGCTAGGCATCGTTTTAGGGTTAGCTTGAGTTTAGATTAAAAACAGTCCATAGACTTTGAGCTCGTTGGTGAAGCATCCCTCCGGGGACGGCGATGCCGTGTTATCAATAAAGATTGCTGCGAGGGTGCTTGTGTTCATCAAGCGTTATCGTGCTGGGGTTAGAGGCGTGGTGATCTTCATCACGTTGCTTGCTGGATTCGTTCCTCTTCTCCAGGTTTGCGTTCATCGTGTAATTGGGAGAATTATTACTTGGTTGTCTCGCTGTGAAAGATCGGGCAAAACTCTAGGATCGACGGGGTTGATCCATATCATGTGGTATCATGTGGTATCAGATTTCTGGGTTGATCACGGCGAGTTGCTGCTTTGTGGTTTGATTGGGATCAGACTGCTATAGAGGAGGAGTTGCTACGATCGTACAGATCGACCGTCCTAGTTGACTTGGGATTTCTGGACGTGATCAGCAGATCGAGCGAAGAAAGGAAGGAGACCGTGACGTTCGTGGACTTCGTGTGCAGCTCGGTTTGCTTAATTCCTGCGTGGAGTTTGGGCAACGAAAAAGAAAAAGAAGGAAAGTGCAGATTGCATATCAGGCTTGGGTAGCGTACAAGCCAAAAGGAAAGAGTAATTAATTTTGTTACGTACAGATCTGATCGGTATCTGTTTTGGCAAGTGCTGCTTTTGTTGGTACGTGAGTTTTTCTTGCGGGCCAGGAGAAAAAAAAAGAAGGAAATTCGGATCTCATTGGGCTGGAATTGATTCGATCAGCAGAGGAAAGGAAAGAGGACCGGTTATTTTCCATCGGAGGCAGCAGATTAGCGCGAGTTGTGTTCTGCTTGGGACAGACTTACGGGAGTCGTGTCTGCTAGGGATTGGACTGCTACGAGAGCTGCGTATCTATCAGATCGTATTGTTCGTGGATTCCCTTTGATCGCTTGGTTTGTGGGCAGCAACAGAAAGGATAATCTGCTCCGGATTTTGGTGGGATCGTTGCTTTGCAGGAGTCCAGGAGCAGCACGTTGGCTTGTTTTGTTTTTCCTGTCAGGGAACTTCCCATCGCGAGGCATTGCTTTTCCTGAATTTTTTACTGTAGCTACAGTGCTCCGAAAGTTGACTACATTGCTGGTTTCGTAAAATAGAAAAGAAGTATAAAAAAAGCACGAATTATTGTAGCAGCTATACTATCGGCAGAATCATTTTGTTTGCATAGATGGGTTCTTCGATGATTGTTTGCAAGAGGGAGAAGTCCGACGATGTATATCATGACTACACTACTCTCATAGTAGGTTTCGCATTGGATTCTACCAAGATCGAGTGGATGTTGGATGGTTCCGCGACACGCTCGGAGTATCAGTCTTGGGAGAAAGACATGGACCGTGGTTTCGAGAGATGTCGTACACTCGACAGCAAGTTTGGTGGTCATGCTGAATATATTCTTGCACGAAGGCGTGTGGATGAGCAAGTGGCTAGTTGGTGGAGTGACGAGCGATCTGCGAAAGGCATTGCAGGTGGAACATCTAGTTGGGAAGAATTCAAACAATTTCTGCGTTCTATATTTTTGGAGAGGTCCACGGAGCTGGACAAGGTGGTTATCCCTGAGGATGTTGTACCATTGAGTGGGCTGAATATGCAACTCAAGAGAGTACATGATGATACTTGTATGACAGCGGATAGAGGCCAGCGTTGGAATTTATTTCAGGCGCAGTGCATGATCAAAGGCAAAGCATGCAAGTTGATGATTGACAGTGGTAGCTACTGTAATGGCATTAGCAAGGCGGTTGTGGAAGCTTTCGGTTTATCCACATGGCGTATTCCAGAGCCGAGGCATGTTGAGTGGGTGAATAGCTGTGGTATGATGAAGATTACTCACAAGGTGCGTGTGCCATTTTCAGTTGGTGAATATGTTGATGAGGTGGAATGTGATGTGTTGCCATTGGAGGTATGTGGGCTGTTACTTGGTCGTCCATGGCAGTATGATCATAATGCTTTACATGCTGGGAGAGCAAATACATATTCTTTTATGCATGATGGTAAACAGCGGATTTTGAAGCCTATGGGAGATGATCAAATCAAGTCCGATGTGGTGCTGGTGGTTCGCAAGGAGAAGTTGCATAAAGCTAAGCCAAAGCCAAGGCTAGTTATATTGCAGCAAGAGGAGCATGATGCAAGGAGCGTTGATACTGAAACTGATTCAGCCGTGCATGTAGATGACGAGCCAGTTGTTCTTGTTAGTGACAAGCCGGTTGAATTGCAGCCTCTTACTGATGAGAGGAAGGATGTGGCAGCATGTGTTCCAATTCGTGTTGACATGGGTGGTCAGACCGATGACGTTGGTGCTGATCGTGTTCCGGTGCGTGTGGTACCGCGAGTAGGAGGTCGCTGTTATGGCAGCACACCCGTGAGGCGTTTTGTTGGAGCAGCAGTGCGGATGCACAAAGGGAAAGATGGACATGTTCGTCAGTTGTGTGGCCCGGGCATTACCACTTTGCAAGGTCTTCCAGCGAAGGTTCATGTTCAGCGACACAAGGCTCCAGCAAGGGTTCTTAAGAGAGGACAGGAGAAGATGGTGGCGCCACGGTTCATATGGAGAAGAAAATCAAGTCAAGCAGGCCGCGAGGGAGGATGTGGAGTGGAAGGCAAGCAAGACTTGAAGATGGAGAAGACGCGTGCTGATTTTTATGACATCACGCCACCCTTTCGAGCAGTCCCACAAGCGTTGAGGACAATGCTTCTTGAAGGGAGGGAGGATGATATGGGTACGACGGAGGAGGTGCAGCCTAATTTTAGGACTCCACCAAGCTAGTTGTGTCAATTGTAATTTTATTATGTCTTTGCTATTTTTAATAAGTGTTCGAGTTGGGCCTGTCCAACCGAACCAGTTAGGCCCATTAGTGGGGCGGTACTGTAGCGCGCACTGTAGCTACAGTACGACCGCACCCCATCCCCTCATATAAGGAGCTGCTAGGCATCGTTTTAGGGTTAGCTTGAGTTTAGATTAAAAACAGTCCATAGACTTTGAGCTCGTTGGTGAAGCATCCCTCCGGGGACGGCGATGCCGTGTTATCAATAAAGATTGCTGCGAGGGTGCTTGTGTTCATCAAGCGTTATCGTGCTGTGGTTAGAGGCGTGGTGATCTTCATCACGTTGCTTGCTGGATTCGTTCCTCTTCTCCAGGTTTGCGTTCATCGTGTAATTGGGAGAATTATTACCTTGGTTGTCTCGCTGTGAAAGATCGGGCAAAACTCTAGGATCGACGGGGTTGATCCATATCACGGGCGGTACCGCTGGAGGTACCGGCGACGTGGGAAGAGTCGAGCCAGCCCGCACCGGCGGTACTACCGCTTAACCCAGCGGTACTACCGCCGGTGCGGGATTCAGAACGGGCAGATGCCCTTGTAACCTCTCCCCACCTACCCCCCTTTTGGTCAACCCTATATATAGGAGCCTCCCACCTCAGATCTAGGTTAGGTTGGATATGAGATAGAGTTCCACCCTCTTTGGTGTTGCCTCCCATTGTGGAGAAGATCTCCTTGTGGAGAAGATCCCTCTTGTGGATTCAAGACCTCCACTTGTAGTTGTAGCTACTAGCCAATCTTCCATCTTCGTGTGGAGTCTATTGGATCGGTTTAGTTGACCGTTGGAGAAACAACCACAGGACCCCTCCTTGTAGTATCTACTACTTAGCAATCTTCCATCTTTGTGTGGAGTCTATTGGAGCCAATCTTCCAACCTTGTGTGGATTCTATTGGGCCGGATTGGACCGACCGGTGAGTGAAACGTGTCCTTGTATCGTGTTTGTGTTCGGGTGTTCTTGCGTTCTTCGTGTTCTTGCGTGCGTTCATCCGAATCCGCTTCAAATCCGTGAAGATCGGGCCACCTAGAGGTTCAAACCTCATCATTTGGTATCAGAGCATGGTTGCCACAGATTTGTTTTGAGTGCGTTTTGGTAGGTTTTGGTCCGTGGATCTATTGCTAAACTAGTTGATCTACCTTCCTTTCCGTTCCCATGGCTTAATTCCAACGATTTCCCCTCCGATTTGAGGATTTTCGGCGAGTTTTTCCGCCCAAATCGGCCATTTTCGCGTTTTCGGGCAAGAATCTGCGTCCCGCAGCGGTACTACCAGCTATCCCAGCGGTACTACCGCCCCTAGCAGTGCTACTGCCAGCGGTACCGCCGAAAACGGCGTTCTGGAGCTCGTTCCGGTACCCGTAGCGGTACTACCGCCTATCCCAGCGGTACCGCCTGAAGACTGAAATTTCAGAAAACGGATTTGGCCATATCTCTTGATTTCAGACTCCGTTTTTGGTGTTTTTTGGCTCGTTTCGAAGCTACGGACAAGGCCTACATCACCACAGTGGTGGATCCATCATCCAACGCCACCAAAATCCGTGGGCAAGCATGAGAACTTCGACAACAAAGGGTGAAGATCGTCGACGAAACGTATAACTTCACGAATCTTCTCCCCTTGCCATTCCTTTGTGAGCCACACTATATCTTTGCGATTACCTTGTCCTATTGAGGCTAGCTCTTGATGATTGCTTGGGCTTTGCACATTTGCACCGTGTAGTTTCCGAGCAAAAGTTGTATATGCTAGTTTTCTTATATCATATATCTTGTATTGGCATCGAACAAGTGGGTGTGCAAAAGTGAAAAGACTCCAAAGAGAGCAAAGAGAAAAGAAGCAAAAATTGCCAAATCAAAAGAAAGAAAGAAATGAAGAAACACCACTTGCTATATCTTGTAGGAAGCGTGAAAGCTCGATGAACATCTCGTAGGTGGTACATTTGTGCAAATCTTGTAGCCCACCAATAATTTGCAATCGAGCTAGTTGCTGCTCTTGAAATTGTGCAACACCGAGCTTATAGTCTTCGCTAGGATCATATGGTTCTTTAGCTCACTTCTTGGTTGCATAAGTCCCATTTATCTCTTCGCGCGTGTGTTTCCTTGAACTACATTCCTATCTTTTGAGTTTGGAGTTTGCTTTGGATACTTGAACACAAGCACTTTACTTTGTGATGGTTTCCTCTGGTTGTCCACGACGTCCAATACTATCTACAAAGGTGAGAGATTGTGTTCTAGTTCCTTTCCACTCCACATAAATACACTTTGCTTGTGAGTTAACATGTCTAGGGAGAGCGAATACAACTATGGAGATGAAGATGACTATGAGGCCAACATGAACTACCATCACAATGATGCCACAAGTGTTGAGGACATGGGGGAATACTACACCAACTATGACCCCCATGACATGTATGAGCATCAACAAGACTTCCGCTACCGCGACTACGACTCCACGAGCGTGCATGACACGGCAGATCATCACCAAGACTTCCGCTACGACTCCGACTATTCAAGCTTCAACGACATGGAGCGGTACAACGACGTCGACATACCATCATCATATTGGATCGACTCCAAGTACACACGAGTCGATGACATGGAACGGTACCAAGACACCGACGACACAAGCTCCAACGACAATGAGGCGCACCTTCCCTCACATGCCTCATCATATGGTACCGACTTCGACAACAACGACATGGTGGAGCGCCACTACTACGAATACCACTCCGATGACATGGTGGAGAACGTCTACGACTACCACTCCTCATGCATGTGCGACGACATCGACTACACCTCGGCAACATGCAAGAGGAGATGACCCCCATCACCACCATGATCAAGGGCGGCATTAAACACTATGTTTCACACCCAAGACGGAGCGACGACAAGGCCACCATGAGAGCATCTTATGAAGCTCCAAGAACTTCAAGAAGGCGCCATGACAAGGACATCGCCAAGAGCATCAAGCTTGCACATTCCACATCAACCTCAAGAAGGCGCCCCAAGAAGTGCATCGACAAGCCAAGACAAGGCCCATCTAGCTCAGGAAGGCGACACAACAAAGATGCCAAGCCCAACACATTGAAGATGTGGAATGCTTCAACGAGCTCGAGTGAACGCTCCAAGCCACGGTCTACAAGAGATCAAGAACGTCGACATCGCCATGAGGAGAAGCATCCAAATGACTTTCGCCATCATCCCTCCCCTCAAGAGCGTCAACGTCGACATGAGGAGAAGCTACGATGCAAGGCATGCCATCAAGCAAGTGCTCCTCATATGGTGTCTACTTCAAGTTCCACCACGACATTGGCACCAACAAGAGCTTCAAGATCCATTATTGATGAGATCATGGACGGCATCGACAAATTCTTCGAACAAAGCTTACGTCGATGCCGGAAGAAGGCCACAACCAAGACGGTTCCCTTCGCAAGCACTTCTAATGAGATGGCCTCTACACCAAGTGCCACCACCACAATGGCACCCATATGGCAAGAAGAAGACCTCATATACGACACTTGCCAAGGCCAAGACCATGATCCACGAGAATGTCCCAATCTCTTGTGCCCCCGATGCAATGTCCAAGGTCACATGATGTGGGATTGCCATGTTGGTGACCAAGATGGCGAGAAGACGGCCGAGCATGGGATTTTCCCTTCGGCAAAGGAGTCGAGTGATGATGCCCACACTATGGCATTGACCTTTGGAGGCGAGTTGGTTGAGAAGGTTGAGCATGTGAGTTTCCCTTCAACCTTGGAGGCGTTTGGAGTTGAGAGCATTGAGCCTACCCTCTTGTCTTTGAATTATGAGGTGGTACCAAACCCATGTGAGCATGAGAGCCACCTAGCCCACTTGAGTGAGAGTGAGAGTAAGTTGAGCGCCTCCACCATATGTGAGTTTGAGTGCTTCCAATTTGAGGGAATGAGTGATACATCACATGAGTTGAGAGAGGTAGTTGATAGGTCTTGTGAGGCCATTTCCATTTCTAACAACTTACCTACTTCCTCTAGTGTGTTCTCTCATTGTGTTCTAGGTTTCGTGGATGATGAGACGCCACTCCCCGACTTGACGGTGCCTCAAATGGAGAAGATGTACATGGCGGATGAAGATGATGCCACCACATGTCTACTTCATGATGAACAAGTCGGCTACATAGAAGCGACTACTACTTGAACACCTACTTCACATGAGCGGGACTACAAAGGTATGGGTGTTGATGTGACCATGATCCCACTAGTGGACATGTTGAAATATGATTGTTTGCATGCTATGGATGATTATTTGGATGTCACATATGAGTCATTCTTTTTCCCTTGTGATACGTTGTTTGAAACCAATGTTGATCATGTGGAATTATCTATTGGTAACGATTTAGCCATGAGCATGCCTTGTTATGAATGTTTTCATTTTTCTCCCATTGTAGCATGCAACATGTTGAACAATTTCTCTTTCACATGTGTTGCTTGCAATAATGATGAAATGCTTGATTATGAGATTGCCCCCATAGCTTTCTCACATTTTGGAGATGTTTCGTTTTCTCTTATGGACTTTGTTCCATCCTTCTGTTTGCCTAGTGACCACGCACATACATCATATTTTTCAATTGATTTTGATGTGTTTGGTGATGAGCAAACGAAGAGACGCGTCATGATGGCTGATGTGTTCATCTACCGTGCACATAATTTCTTCATTTCATGTTTTGTGTGTGCCGGTAACCGCATATAATGTCAACCTCAAGTGAACATGAGTTGACAAAAAGAGCTCTTGAGAGCATATATGTGAGTAGTGGATCGAATCCAACTCTCAAATCTTTCTCATGTTTTGCACCAAACAAGTTGAACAATTTCTCTTGCATATGGTTTGCTTGCAATCATGATGATGTTTTTGGTTTTCCCTTTGACAAGCATGTATACTTGATCTTTAACATGAATGATTTATGTGTTGCAACAAATGTGAACATTTGTTCTTTGAGGTGGCTTATTCACAACCATAATGACATTTTGTGTATGTCTTTCATGAGTGTTTTGGTTTCTACCAATTTGGTATTGCAACAAATATGTTGAAAACTTGCTCTTTCATGCACTTTGTTTGCCACCATGATTATCTTTTGGACATTCTCTATTGTGTGTTTTTGCCAAGTTCTCCTCTTGTTGCATCAAGGTTGATGACAAATTGTCCCTTCCAATGCCTTGTGTGCAATAATGACCATATGGTTTGACATGAGATAGCTATCACGACATTCTCACATTTTCATGGAGTTTTTGTGTTTCCATATTTGGAGGATGTTTCATTTGATTGCGTGCACATTGACCTTTCTTATGCATTTCCTTTCATATATTTGTGTTGTGCTAACGGTGTAATGGCAAAGAATGAACATGTCATTGGTGATATGGTCCTCTATCATGCACACACATGTTTTGCTTGGTTATTGGTGTGTAGGTACAACCTTTGGATGTGCTTCCATGAGTGTTTTCATCTAGGCATTCCTATGACGGACAATCTTCCAAGAAGACCGCATCGGCATCTTGCTAAGGTGAATTCCTTCTACATAGGCGCTAATGCTACGACCCTCAAGAATTGGTTACTCTTTGAGTGTTGTTTCGTCCTCTTTGTGAGCTTCCTAGGTTACATGGAGTATGAAGGAACATTGAAGAGTCGCCACATCATTTGCATCAAGCACGACTACATGGTGACAAGAACAATACATCTACCTCCTTTTCATGGTGATGAAGAGCAAGAGTCGAGGACGACTCTTTTTAAAGGGGGGAGATGATGTAGTGCAAACCACCCTAAGCTCACCATGGACGTCAAAGGTGAACTCCTTCCACTATGTGATTCACTTCATGTCACCTTAGAGCGTTATACTACTTGACAATTGCTCCCATTACATTGCTAGATGTATCAACATGGGTAGAAGGCCACGAGAAGATGGCCAAGGTGCACGAGGAGTGAAGGCCGACAAGACGATGGCTTCGAAGAGGAGAAGGAAGAAGAAAACCAGGCGCAGCGGTACTACCGCTGGAACAAGCGGTACTACCGCCAGGGAGCTACCGCCACCGCTACCGCTGCGCGTACCGCCAAAGACGGCGTTCTGCTGCTCGTTCCGGTACCGGGCGGTACCGCTGGAGGTACCAGTGACGTGGGAAGAGTCGAGGCAGCCCGCACCGGCGGTACTACCGCTTAACCCAGCGGTACTACCGCCGCTGCGGGATTCAGAACGGGTAGATGCCCTTCTAACCTCTCCCCACCTACCCCCTTTTGGTCAACCCTATATATAGGAGCCTCCCACCTCAGATCTAGGTTAGGTTGGATATGAGATAGAGTTCCACCCTCTTTGGTGTTGCCTCCCCTTGTGGAGAAGATCCCCTTGTGGATTCAAGACCTCCACTTGTAGTTGTAGCTACTAGCCAATGTTCCACCCTCGTGTGGAGTCTATGGCTATTGACCGTTGGAGAAACAACCACAAGACCCCTCCTTGTAGTATCTACTACTTAGCAATCTTCCATCTTTGTGTGGAGTCTATTGGAGCCAATCTTCCAACCTTGTGTGGATTCTATTGGGCCGGATTGGACCGACCGGTGACGGAAACATGTCCTTGTATCGTGTTTGTGTTTGGATGTTCTTGCGTTCTTCGTGTTCTTCGTGTTCTTGCGTGCGTTCATCCGAATCCGCTTCAAATCCGTGAAGATCGGGCACGTGGGTCAGATGACGTAAGGAGGGTCCGTGTGCTCCTAGATGGCAAGGAGGGGTCCACGGGGGTCCAGATGGCTAGGATTGTCGTACGTGCTTTAGGATGACCTAAAAGTGCTACTGATATGCTTAGATGGCTAGGAGGGTGCACGTGGGTTAGATGACGTAGATAACGTAAGGAGGGTCAACATACTCCTAGATGGCAAGCAGGGGTCCACGGGGGTCTAGATGGCAAGGATTTTCGCACATGCTTTACGATGACTTAAAAGTGCTACACATACTCTTAGATGGCTGGGAGGGTGCATGTGGGTCAGATGACGTAGGATGGTCTGTATAGTCTTAGATGGCAAGGAGGCGTCCACGGGGGTCCAGATGGCTAGGATTGTCCCACGTGCTTCAGGGTGACCTAAAAGTGCTACTGATACTCTTAGATGGCTAGGAGGGTGCACGTGGGTCAGATGACGTCAGGAGGGTCCGTATACTCCTAGATAGCAAGGAGGAGACCACGGGGGTTCAGATGGCTAGAATTGTCGCACGTGCATTAGGATGACCTAAAAGTGCTACTGATACTCCTAGATTGCTAGGACGGTCCACGTGGGTCAGATGACATAAGGAGGGTCCGTATACTCCTAGATGGCAAGGAGGGGTCCACGGGGGTCCAGATGGCTAGAATTGTCGCATGTGCTTTAGCATGACCTAAAAGTGCTACGGAGACTCCTAGATGGCTAGGAGGGTGCAGGTGGGTCAGATGACGTAAGGAGGCTCCGTATACTCCTAGATGGCAAGGAGGGGTCCACGGGGGTCCAAATGGCTAGGATTGTCGCACGTGCTTTAGGATGACCTAGAAGTGCTATTGATACTCTTAGATGGCTAGGACGGTGCACGTGGGTCAGAGGACGTATGGAGGGTCCGTATATTCCTAGATGGCAAGGAGGGGTCCACGGGGGTCCAGATGGCTAGGATTGTCGCACGTGCTTTAGGATGACCTAAAAGTCCTACTGATACTCCTAGATGGTTAGGAGGGTGCACGTGGGTCACACGACGTAGGAGGGTCCGTACATTCCAAGATGGCAAGGTGGGGTCCACGGGGGTCCAGATGGCTAGAATTGTCGCACGTGCTTTAGGATGACCTAAAAGTGCTACTGATACTCCTAGACGGCTGGGAGGGTGCACGCGGATCAGATGACGTAAGGAGGGTCCGTATACTCCTAGATGGCAAGAGGGGTCCACGGGGGTCCAGATGGCTAGGATTGTCGCACGTGATTTAGGATGACCTAAAAGTCCTACTGATACTCCTAGATGGTTAGGAGGGTGCACGTGGGTCACACGACGTAGGGAGGGTCCGTACATTCCAAGATGGCAAGGAGGGGTCCACGGGGGTCCAGATGGCTAGGATTGTCGCACGTGCTTTAGGATGACCTAAAAGTGCTACTGATACTCCTAGACGGCTGGGAGGGTGCACGCGGATCAGATGACGTAAGGAGGGTCCGTATACTCCTAGATGGCAAGAGGGGTCCACGGGGGTCCAGATGGCTAGGATTGTCGCACGTGATTTAGGATGACCTAAAAGTCCTACTGATACTCCTAGATGGTTAGGAGGGTGCACGTGGGTCACACGACGTAGGGAGGGTCCGTACATTCCAAGATGGCAAGGAGGGGTCCACGGGGGTCCAGATGGCTAGGATTGTCGCACGTGCTTTAGGATGACCTAAAAGTGCTACTGATACTCCTAGACGGCTGGGAGGGTGCACGCGGATCAGATGACGTAAGGAGGGTCCGTATACTCCTAGATGGCAAGAGGGGTCCACGGGGGTCCAGATGGCTAGGATTGTCGCATGTGCTTTATTATGACCTAAAAGTAATACTGATACTCTAGATGGTTGGGAGGGTGCATGTGGGTCACACGACGTAAGGAGGGTCCGTATATTCCTAGATGGCAAGGACGGGTCCACGGGGTCCAGATGGCTAGGATTGTCGCACGTGCTTTGGATGACCTAAAAGTGCTACTGATACTCCTAGACGGCTGGGAGGGTGCACGTAGATCAGATGACGTAAAGAGGGTCCGTAAACTCCTAGATGGCAAGAGGGGTCCACGGGGGTCCAGATGGCTAGGATTGTCGCACGTGCTTTAGGATGACCTAAAAGTCCTACTGATACCCTAGATGGTTAGGAGGGTGCACGTGGGTCACACGACGTAGGGAGGGTCCGTACTTCCAAGATGGCAAGGTGGGGTCCACGGGGGTCCAGATGGCTAGAATTGTCGCACGTGCTTTAGGATGACCTAAAAGTGCTACTGATACTCCTAGACGGCTGGGAGGGTGCACGCGGATCAGATGACGTAAGGAGGGTCCGTATACTCCTAGATGGCAAGAGGGGTCCACGGGGGTCCAGATGGCTAGAATTGTCGCACGTGCATTAGGATGACCTAAAAGTGCTACTGATACTCCTAGATTGCTAGGACGGTCCACGTGGGTCAGATGACATAAGGAGGGTCCGTATACTCCTAGATGGCAAGGAGGGGTCCACGGGGGTCCAGATGGCTAGAATTGTCGCATGTGCTTTAGCATGACCTAAAAGTGCTACGGAGACTCCTAGATGGCTAGGAGGGTGCAGGTGGGTCAGATGACGTAAGGAGGTCCGTATACTCCTAGATGGCAAGGAGGGGTCCACGGGGGTCCAAATGGCTAGGATTGTCGCACGTGCTTTAGGATGACCTAGAAGTGCTATTGATACTCTTAGATGGCTAGGACGGTGCACGTGGGTCAGAGGACGTATGGAGGGTCCGTATATTCCTAGATGGCAAGGAGGGGTCCACGGGGGTCCAGATGGCTAGGATTGTCGCACGTGCTTTAGGATGACCTAAAAGTCCTACTGATACTCCTAGATGGTTAGGAGGGTGCACGTGGGTCACACGACGTAGGGAGGGTCCGTACATTCCAAGATGGCAAGGTGGGGTCCACGGGGGTCCAGATGGCTAGAATTGTCGCACGTGCTTTAGGATGACCTAAAAGTGCTACTGATACTCTAGACGGCTGGGAGGGTGCACGCGGATCAGATGACGTAAGGAGGGTCCGTATACTCCTAGATGGCAAGAGGGGTCCACGGGGGTCCAGATGGCTAGGATTGTCGCACGTGATTTAGGATGACCTAAAAGTCTACTGATACTCCTAGATGGTTAGGAGGGTGCACGTGGGTCACACGACGTAGGAGGGTCCGTACATTCCAAGATGGCAAGGAGGGGTCCACGGGGGTCCAGATGGCTAGGATTGTCGCATGTGCTTTAGGATGACCTAAAAGTGCTACTGATACTCCTAGACGGCTGGGAGGGTGCACGCGGATCAGATGACGTAAGGAGGGTCCGTATACTCCTAGATGGCAAGAGGGGTCCACGGGGGTCCAGATGGCTAGGATTGTCGCATGTGCTTTATTATGACCTAAAAGTAATACTGATACTCCTAGATGGTTGGGAGGGTGCATGTGGGTCACACGACGTAAGGAGGGTCCGTATATTCCTAGATGGCAAGGACGGGTCCACGGGGGTCCAGATGGCTAGGATTGTCGCACGTGCTTTGGATGACCTAAAAGTGCTACTGATACTCTAGACGGCTGGGAGGGTGCACGTAGATCAGATGACGTAAAGAGGGTCCGTAAACTCCTAGATGGCAAGAGGGGTCCACGGGGGTCCAGATGGCTAGGATTGTCGCACGTGCTTTAGGATGACCTAAAAGTCCTACTGATACCCTAGATGGTTAGGAGGGTGCACGTGGGTCACACGACGTAGGGAGGGTCCGTACATTCCAAGATGGCAAGGTGGGGTCCACGGGGGTCCAGATGGCTAGAATTGTCGCACGTGCTTTAGGATGACCTAAAAGTGCTACTGATACTCCTAGACGGCTGGGAGGGTGCACGCGGATCAGATGACGTAAGGAGGGTCCGTATACTCCTAGATGGCAAGAGGGGTCCACGGGGGTCCAGATGGCTAGGATTGTCGCACGTGCTTTAGGATGACCTAAAAGTCCTACTGATACTCTAGATGGTTAGGAGGGTGCACGTGGGTCACACGACGTAGGGAGGGTCCGTACATTCCAAGATGGCAAGGAGGGGTCCACGGGGGTCCAGATGGCTAGGATTGTCACACGTGATTTAGGATGACCTAAAAGTGCTACTGATACTCCTAGACGGCTGGGAGGGTGCACGCGGATCAGATGACGTAAGGAGGGTCCGTATACTCCTAGATGGCAAGAGGGGTCCACGGGGGTCCAGATGGCTAGGATTGTCGCATGTGCTTTATTATGACCTAAAAGTAATACTGATACTCCTAGATGGTTGGGAGGGTGCATGTGGGTCACACGACGTAAGGAGGGTCCGTATATTCCTAGATGGCAAGGACGGGTCCACGGGGGTCCAGATGGCTAGGATTGTCGCACGTGCTTTTGGATGACCTAAAAGTGCTACTGATACTCCTAGACGGCTGGGAGGGTGCACGTAGATCAGATGACGTAAAGAGGGTCCGTAAACTCCTAGATGGCAAGAGGGGTCCACGGGGGTCCAGATGGCTAGGATTGTCGCACGTGCTTTAGGATGACCTAAAAGTGCTACTCATGCTCTTAGATAGCTGGGAGTGTGCACGTGGGTCAGATGACGTAAGGAGGGCCCGTATTCTCCTAGATGGTAAGGAGGGGTCCACAGGGGTCCAGATGGCTAGGATTGTCGCATGTGCTTTAGGATGACCTAAAGTGCTACTCATACTCTTAGATGGCTGGGAGGGTGCATGTGGGTCAGATGACGTAAGGAGGGTCCGTATAGTCCTAGATGGCAAGTTGGGGTCCACGGGGGTCCAGATGGCTAGAATTGTTCCACGTGCTTCAGGGTGACCTAAAAGGGCTATTAATACTCTTAGATGGCTAGGAGGGTGCAGGTGGGTCAGATGATGTAAGGAGGGTCCGTATACTCGTAGGTTGCAAGGAGAGGTCCACGGGGGTCCAGATGGCTAGGATAGTCGCACGTGGTTTAGGATGACCTAAAAATGCTATTGATACTCCTAGATGGCTGGGAGGGTGCACGTGGGTCAGATGACGTAAGGAGGGTCCGTATACTCCTAGATGGCAAGGAGGAGACCACAGGGGTCCAGATGGCTAGAATTGTCGCACGTGCATTAGGATGACCTAAAAGTGCTACCGATATGATGCGGGTTGGTCCCATTTTCACGGATTTGTGCGGAGGAAACGACGAACACGAAGAACACGCGAAAACGAAGACACAAAAGAGGGGAAATCAAACACACAAGGGGAAATAGCAAGTAGCAACCCGGCAAGACTCGATTGGTAACAAATCCCCGTGGGCAGCCCCCAATCCTCCTCTCCCAAGCACACCTTACTCTTAGGATTGTTTGTCCAATTGGTCAATCCAACCAACCCAATAGAATCACCCTAGGATATAAGATTGGCAAGTAGCAAACTACAAGAGGAGCCTTGGTATCCACGCAGGGATCTTCTCCACAAGGGAGGTCTTGGTCATCTCCACAAGGGGAGGCCCTGAGTCATCTCCATAGGAGGAAAGAGACACTTTGAGAAGAAGGAGCAAGGCTCTACTTTAGTTCCCAAATCATAGTCTAACGCTAGATCTGGATGGGGAGCGTCTATTTATAGTATATGAGGCGAAGGGGTAAGTTGTGGGCCATTACATGGGCTTCAGCCCGAATCTTCTTAGGTCCAGCGGTAGTACCGCTGCGCCAGCGGTAGTACCGCTGGGATTAAATGCGCTCGCTGGCGGTAGTACGAAGCGGGTACCGGGAGGTACCGTAGTGGTATCCAGTGGCGTTTTCGGGCGTGCCGGTACCTCCAGCGGTACCTCGGGCGGTAGTACCGTGACCTGCTCTTGGCGGTAGTACCGCTGTAGCGGCGGTAGTACCGCTGCCTGGAACTCCACGCAGGTCTTCATCTCCAGCGGTAGTACGTCTGGTGCCGCTGCCTGGGTCCTGGCGGTAGTACCAGCCCTCCTGGTGGTAGTACTGCTGAGCTGATGCTTCGTCTTCTTCATCTTCCTCTTGACTATGTTCTTGTCCAACTTCTGCACTTGCTTGGTGATCTTCTTGGTAGTTGTTCCTGAGTATGCACAACGTATCCGAATGAAGTAGCAACCCATTCAAAGGAGTGTCGAGATCACACATAGATAGGAGTGAATTCGCCTTATAATGGAGAGCTTTGACTCTTGCTCTTGTCATTGGCCCGCTTGTTGTAGGAGCTGTAGGTTGGGCTACATCAGGATGTCACATATGTGTCATTCTTATTCCCTTGTGATAATTTGTTTGAAACCAATGTTGATCATGTGGAAGTACCTATTTGTGACAACTTTGCCATGAGCATGCCTTGTTATGAATGTTTCCATTTTTCTCCTATTGTTGCATGCAACATGTTGAACAATTTCTCTTTCACATGTGTTGCTTGCAATAATGATGAATGGCTTGATAATGAGATTGCCCCCATAGCTTTCTCACATTTGGAGATATTTCGTTTTCTCTTATGGACCTTGTTCCATCCTTCACTTTGCATAGTGACCACTCACATACATCATATTTCCCAATTGATTTTGATGTGTTTGGTAATTTGCAAATGAAGAGACACTTCATGATGGATGATGTGTTCATATACCGTGCACATAAATACTTCATTTGGTGTCTTGTGTGTGCCGGTAAACGAATGATAATGTCAACCTCAATTGAGCTTGAATTGACAAAAAGGGCTCTTGAGAGCATATATGTGAGTAGTAGATCGAGTCCAACTCACAAATCTTTCTCATGTTTTGCACCAAACAAGTTGAACAATTTTTCTTGCTTATGGTTTGTTTGCAATCATGATGATGTTTTTGTTTCTACTTTTTACAAGCATGTATACTTGCTCTTTCACATGGATGATTTATGTGTCGCAACAAATGTGAACAATTGTTCTTTGAGATGGCTTAGTTGCAACCATAATGACATTTTGTGCATGTCTTGTCATGAGTGTGATGGTTTCTACCAATTTGGTGTTGCAAATAATACGTTGAAAACTTGCTCTTTTATGTGCTTTGTTTGCACCCATGATGATATTTTGGATATTCTACATTGTGTGTTTTTGCCTAATGCTCCTCTTGTTGTATCAAGGTTGATGAGACATTGTCCCTTTCAATGCCTTGTGTGCAACAACAATCATATAGTTCAAGATGAGATACCTAGATGGCATACTCATATTTTCATGGAGCTTTTGTGTTACCACATTTGTAAGATGTTCCATTGGATTGCTTGCACATTGACTTTGCACTTGCACTACCTTTTCATATTATTGTGTTGTGCTATTGGTGCTATGACAAAGAATGGACATGTCATTATTGATATGCTCCTTTTTCTTGCACACACATGGTTTGCTTGGTCTTTGGTGTTTGTAGGCATGGTGAATCCCATGTCTTCGACAACATATCTACCTCCTTTGCATGGTAATGAAGAGCAAGAGTCGAGGACGACTCTTTTTAAAGGGGGGGAGATGATGTAGTGCAAACCACCCTAAGCCCGTCATCGAACTCAAAGGTGAACTCCTTCCGTTATATAACCCACCTTATGTCTCCTTTGGACGGTATGCTATGTGACCATCGTCTCCTTTGCGTTATTAGGTACATCTACACGTGAGGATGACCAAGGTGCACGAGGACCGAAGGCCGACAAGACAATGGTTTGGAAGAGGAGACGAAAGCGTCAAGACGGAAGTGTTGAAGATGGCCAAGCAAGTAGTCGAGAGGATGAAGAAGAACGGAGGCAAGAAGCCAGCCAGCCTGCAGGTCAGCCGGGGCTGGGATGGCCAAGCAAGTAGTCGAGAGGATGAAAAAGAACGGAGGCAAGAAGCCAGCCAGCCTGCAGGTCAGCCGGGGCTGGTCACCAAGCTGGCCAGCACGGTGGGGCAACCAGCCCCCAGGCCAGCCATGGCTGGGCCCCTGGCTGGCCGGCCAGCTGAGGCCACCAGCCCCCAGGCTAGCCTCGGCCGGGCTCCTGGCTAGTCCAGCAGCCGAAGCGGCCAGCCGCCAGGCCAGCTAGGGCTGGCTCCCTGGCTGACCCTTCAACCGACGAGGCCAGCCACCAAGCCAGCTTTGGCCGGCGCCCTGGTTGACCCATCAGCTAACACGGCCAGCCACCAGACCAGCTCTGGCCGGCCCCCAGGCTGGCCCTCACTCGCAGTCATCCGCACCGGCGTGCCTTCATGTTTTATTCCCCTTTTTGCCCTTGGGTTGTAGTAGACTATATAAACACCTCCCCCACCTCCTAGAGAAAGGGAGACAAGCTAAGAGATAGAGATAGAGCTTGTGCTCATCCCCTCCCCTTGTGGAGTTGCCTCCCCTTGTGGAGAAGATCCCTCTTGTGGATTCAAGACCTCTACTTGTAGTTGTAGCTACTTTCCAATCTTTCATCTTAGGGTGATTCTATTGGATTGGTTTGGTTGACCGTTGGAGAAACAACCATTCAAGATCCCTCCTTGTATCTTCTTGCCAATCTTCCATCCTTGTGTGGATTCTATTGGGCCGGATTGGACCGACCGGTGAGGGAAACGTTTCCTTGTATCGTGTTTGTGTTCGTGTGTTCTTCGCGTTCTTCGTGTTCTTCCTCGTGTTCTTGCGTGTGTTCATCCGAATCCGCTCAAATCCGTGAAGATCGGGACCGACCCTACAACATGTAGACTTGAGGAATTCGTCCAAGTCTTCAAATGTCATCATGGTGACTTCAAGTTGCGGTAATCTCCAATGGTGGCATCATCTTCTTCCTTGTTTCCACTCCTGCGGTTATCTCCCTCCACGTACGTGCTCCATAGCTTGTCCCTCTCGTCCATGCTTGGTCCATCATTCCTAAGAGAAACAAACACATCTACTTTAGGCAGCATCATATTCTCATGTGCATTAGGAGTAGCTTGTAGAAACGAAAGTACCTTGTGTTGGAGTTGACGCGCACAAGCTCTAGTTAATGGTCCTTGTAATTGAGGTGATGTAGTAGTTGTGGTTGCGTCAATGGTAGGGATGTCCTCATCATGCTCCTGATGAGGACATCCATACACTTGACACATCTTCACCTCATGATGATGACCAAGTTGCTGCAAAGAAGTCCAATGATAAAATCAGAATTGGTCCTATTACAAGAGCTCGTGCAAAGCTATTAGAACTACAGGTGAACTCACTCCTAATAGAATCTGAATATTTTGTTAATGAAAATTGTTTACTGCCTAAGTCTTTGTTTGTGTGCATACTCAGGTTTGTTGGAGAAGAAGGCATAGCACGAGGGAGCGAGGAGCTGCAGCATTTGGAGCAAGAGGATCGAGACGTGGAGTACACAAGCTGAAGAGGACGCGAGGAAGGAGAGGGAGGCAGCGTCCAAGGGCCAGGGAGGCCACCACGCCACACATGGGCAGGTGCCACATCAGGCCTGCATGCCTTAAGGCTGAACCCAACCCTTTGGGTCTTGTTTGTATCTAGTTTGGGTCGAACCGGTTTGAGTCCGAGTCAGATGGGGTTGCACCATCCCTTCATATATACAGTACCGACGCAACAGTACGCCCCATCCCTTCATATATATAGTCCAGCCGCCATAGAGAGTTAGACCATGTTTAGAGAAAACCCTAGTTTTTAGTTGAACAGCGAAAGCTTTCCTCTGAAATTATACATCTCCAATTCGTATCGATCTGGAGAGGTGAACATCAATTGAAGTGTGATCTGTTCTTTCCATTGGGAATTAGTAGATTGCAATTATACCGTTTCGTGGTCGACGGCTACGTGCGCAAGTGTGTGAAGTCGTGAATATCCGAAGGGTAGAGAGCTGCTGCGTTGGAATCAGGGATCTAGCGAGGAGAGTTCATCGGTGACACCAAGTTATCCACCATCCAACGACATGCTCAACGAGAAGATCGGGCCACCCCATATCATCTTGGTATCATATTTCCAGGTTTCCTCGGTGAGCATCCACATATCCACCCCGTAGATTAGTTTGTGTTTTTATTCCTATCCAGAAAAAGCCAAAAAAAAATTAGGTTTAGTTCCTGCCATAGCCATAGATCAACCAAATTTGCTTCTTCTAGTTGCTGTTTGTGTTGATCATTACGTCCCTGTTTTTCTTTTGTGTCGAGTTGCTAGGTTTAGGGTTTTACTTAGGTCTAGTTGTTGTTTCCGAGTCGAGTTCTTTTGCTTTCCTTTTCGAGTCCATAATCAAAAATCCCAAAAATATAACTTACCCGTTGATACGGGTAGGTCCCGATTTTCACGGATTTGTGCGGTGGAAAAGATGAACACGAAGAACACACGAAGAACGATGAACACAAGAGGGGAAATCAAACACACAAGGATAAATAGCAAGTAGCAACCCGACAAGAATCGACTGGTAACAAATCCCCGAGGGCAGCCCCCAATCCTCCTCTCCCAAGCACACCTTACTCTTTGGATTGTTTGTCCAATTGGTCAATCAAACCAATCCAACCTAGCCACCTAAAGATGGAAGATTAGCAAGTAATCGCAACTACAAGCGGAGCCTTGTTATCCACGCAGGGATCTTCTCCTCAAGAGGAGGCCTTGGTTCATCTCCACATGTGGAGGTCTTGATTCATCTCCATAGGAGGAAAGAGACACTTTGAGAAGAAGGAGCAAGGCTCTACTTTAGTTCCCAAATCATATTCTAACCCTAGATCTAGATGGGGAGGTTCTATTTATAGTCTAGGTGGGATAGGGGTGGATAAGTGAGGAGACATGGGTCCTCAGCCTGAAAGGTTCCCACCGCAGCGGTAGTACCGCTGGGCAGGCCTCGCTCTGCTTTCGAAGTCAACTGCAGCGGTAGTACCGCCAGGCCCAGCGGTAGTACCGCTACGGTACCGCTGGAGCTGCCGGACGAACGAACAGATGTCTGATTTCGGCGGTAGCTTCGGCGGTAGTACCGCGGGGCGGTAGTACCGCCCAGCTTCTTCTGGCTCGGCTGGACTCCGGTGGGAACGCGTCTGGCTCGGCTGGTTCTGGGGCGGTAGTACCGCCGCCATCGGCGGTAGTACCGCCGCCTGGGACTTATTCCCATTCTTCTCTCCTTCTCCTTCGTCTTCTTGACTCGATTCTTGTCCAACTTCTACACTTCCTTGGAGATCTTCAGGAGGGTCATGCCTGAGTATGCACAAGGTATCAGAATGAAGTAGCAAGCCATTCAAAGGAGTATCGAGATCACACATGGATAGGAGCGAATTCACCTTATCATGAAGTGCCTTGACCTTTGCTCTTGTCATTGGTCCACTTGGTGGTGTGTGCCTAGGTTGCACTACATCACCCGTGGTGTTTCCTTGTCCAATCCGAGTTCTAGTCCTTTTCCTACCGCTGCACAGATCCTTCCAAAGTTCTGTCGTGGCTACCTACCTCAACTCGGATTCACAGTTCCTACCGAGTCCGGCACAAAAACGAGTAAAAACTCTGCCGCCCACTCCTAGCTAGTTTCGGATTCCTGCCGCGCGGGCACAGACTCAAGTCAATTATCAGCCGCGGTGCACTTGGTGTCCGATTAGGTTTCTTTTCGTTTTTCTTGCCAATTTCTTTCCTGATTCTAATCCGTATCCTTGTGAACCATAGCTACGGCCTATCTACACATATAATTAGGAGCTTACCCATAAGACTAGCTTAATTTCTTGCTCACAGGCTGCTCAGAAATTCTTTGCACGGCTTTGTTATTCCTGAAAAATTTTGCTCCGCGGTGCGACATATTGTGGCCAAAAGAGAAGAGGAGAGAGAAAAATTCTTCCACAAAATAGAGAGTATAAAAAAGGAGAAAGAAGAAAAAAAAAGAGAGAAAAGAGGCCTGAACATTTGTTGCTGGTTGCTGCAAGTTGGAGCTGTTTTACATCGCTGTTTGCACTCGTACTTTGAGCTTGTGCCTGTTTTTTATTGAGCTTGGCTAGTGTCTTTCCAGTGCATTGCAACAAATTCTTCCACATAGTTGCATGCCACATTTGTCTCCATAATTGTGTGAGTTCCGTAGGTGATTTCTGTATCACACAAACAGCAAATAGGTTTTGTAAGTTGGTGTTATTAGGATTCCATACCTACAGCTGCACTATAAATAACCCTGCTTTGTCGTGTGACCGTTCTCATACCCTGATATTCACTTCGTCATATCAGTGCATTTAGTCATCTCTACGATCGGGTACGCATTGCTATTCACTTTGGAATTTTCAGATTACCTTTTCTTGTTGTTCTGAGTGAGTTGTGAGTGTGCCACCATATAGATTTTGATTTTGCACTAACCTACTAATCATGTCTTCTAGTGATGAGATTGTGATGCAGAAAAAGGATGAGGATACTACTGTTACATGGAGCGACTATGAGCATTTGCGTGATCACTTGACTGGGATGTTTGAAAAGTCGGCTACCACAATTGACGGCGATATACAAGCGATGCAGCTCAAGTTGGAAGCAACTGAAACCACTGTGAATACCATACAAGCCAAGGTGGATACTCTCCAAACGAGTGTGCAAACCTTACAGCAATCCATTGATGCTTTGCGCCATACTTTGGACCAAAGACAACCGAACCAACAACAATTTGATTATGCTCTTGATGATGACAGTGTGCATGGAGAAAATATGAATGCTAATGGTCGTGGGCATGTTCATCCTAATCAGGCCCGTGGTTTGGGACGTGCTCAGCGTGTACCTCTCCAAGCACAAGATGATGGGCTCGGCAAACCCAAGTTTTCTATTGCACGGCTTGAGGGTTCTCCGGATGTGGAAGAATATCTTACATGGGAGCTGAAGATAGAAAAATTATGGCGTTTACATGACTATACAGAAGATAGGAAGGTCAAGCTTGCTTCTTCTGAATTTGATGGATATGCATTGCGTTGGTGGGATAGTATTGTGCAAAACCGTCGAGATGACAATGAGGTTCCTGTTCTTACATGGCGTGAGATGAAGGCTGTTATGAGAGCTCGTTTTGTGCCCTCTAATTATTTGCGTTCAGTTTTTGACAATTTGACACAATTGAAGCAAGGGACTATGACGGTTGATGCATATTACATGGAGATGGAGATGTTGTTGCAGTGTGCACGTGTTCGGGAATCTGTTGAGATGACTATGCAGCGATTTCTTCATAGATTAAAATTCACCCTCAAGGGAATTGTGAGACATCACCATTACACCACTATGAATGAGCTGTTACACCATGCAAGGGAGGCTGAATGACAGCTAGCTGAAGAGGCACAATACAAAGCAAGATACACTAGTTCTGGGCGTTTCTCCAGTAGGGCGCCAACACCATCGGTTGTACCAATGGAGGGGCAGTCCAGCCGTGCCTCTACCTCTTATTCTAAGCCAGCCTCCAATGCTCCTGTGTCTAAGAGGCCAGCCGCACCTGCTGCTAGTGCTGATTCGTCCATGTCTACAACACGCAATAGGGACATGAATTGCCACACATGTGGGGGCAAAGGGCACCTCAAGAGAGATTGTCCCAACAGGAAAGTCATGCTTATTAATGAGAACAATGAATATGAAACAGGTGATGATGCTGATCCTAATGATGATGATGACGATGGCTATACAAGTGATGGTGCCATGGATGCTTTTACTTCGGCAGCCCCTATTATTGTTGTGTCACCACGAACATTGAGTGTACAGCCACATGTGGATTCTCAGTGTTGCAATCTGTTTCAAACTAAAGCACTTGTTAGCCCAAATAAAGCTTGCAAAGTTATAATTGATGGCGGTAGCTGCAGGAATCTTGCAAGTAAAGAGTTGTGTGCCAAACTGAAATTGACATATATACCTCATCCCAATCCATACTATATTCAGTGGTTAAGTGATAATGGTGAGATGAAGGTAAGCCACATGGTACGTGTGAATTTTGAGATAGGACCGTACAAGGATTTCATTGAATTTGATGTGGTTCCTATGACTGTTTGTCACCTTTTATTGGGTCGGCCTTGGCTGTATGATCGCCATGTGCAACATAATGGCTGTGCCAATTACATATCACTTGGAGTTCAAGGGCAAGAAAATTAATTTGCAGCCCATGTCACCGCAACACATAGTGAATGAGGCTCGTCAGAAAACAGAAGTAAACATAGAACAACCACCGGGACAAGAGAAAATTGTAACAGCTGTGAGTGATATAACGAAAAGTGCGAGAGTGCCTAGTTTATCGATATTAGCCACCAAAGATGACATGAGATAATTTAGTGAGGATCCTACTACCATGCCTCTTGTACTTATGTACAAAGGCGAGGTTTTGGTTTCTAATGATATGCAACCTAATTCTCTTGGTGTGTCTAATGTTTTGCAGGATTATGGGTCTAGACCAAAAGGGCGAGCACTCGAAGATTGACAACCTAACGAAGACTACGTGCTCAAATGTGACCCAACATCGTCTCGATACGAGCACCGTCTTCAAGCTCGAGAGAACAACTTCAACGAACGCATGCATGCGCAAGAAGCGTCAATGGAGCGTGTGACCGAAGCTATCAACAACCTTGTGCAACATCGCTCTTCTCCAAGCTCGCGCCGCACAAGGCACACTTCAAGGTCGTCACAATCAAGGCATACGCGTCATGGTCCTCGTCAAGGTGAACCACAACAAGATCTCCAAGATAACCCAAGGCGCGACGGTCATGAACGACATCGTCTTCACGTGGAACATCCACGTTCTCCTAGCGTGAACAATGCCAACGCGCATCAAGAGCGTTAACGCCCAAATGGGGAACATCATGACCGCCTACCATCACCACAACCACAACAACGCGATCGTCATGGACGTCATGAACCTCGACAAGAACGTCAACACTCACCTCGAGCGTACCAAAAGGATGAACATCAAGAGCTTCATCGCTCAAATGGTGGACGCCATGAACGCACTCCTTCGACACCACCTCACCCTAGAGATCGTCGAGCCACTTTGGCACCCATATGGCACGAGGAAGAATGCATATGCGACAATTGCCAAGGCCAAGACCATGGTCCACGAGAATGTCCCAATCTCTCGTGTCCAATATGCGATGGCAATGGCCACATGATGTGGGAGTGCCCACTTGGAGATAAGGACGATGAGAGGGTGGTCGAGCATGGGATTTTCCCTTCGACCACGGAGGCGACCATGAGCAATGCCATCACTATGGCATGCACCTTTGGAGGCGATGAGGACGAGAAGGTTGAGCATGGGAGTTTCCCTTCAACCTTGGAGGCGTGTGGAGTTGAGGAAACCGAGCCTACCCTCATGTGCTTGAGTGATGAAAAAGTACCAATCCCATGTGAGTTTGAGAGCCACTTAGCCCACTTGAGCGAGAGTGAGAGTGAGTTGAGTGACTCTACCATATATGAGTTTGAGTGCTTTCACTTTGAGGGATTGAGTGATACACCACTTGAGAGAGAGGTAGTTGATTGGTCATGTGAGGCCATTTTGCTTTCTAACAACTTAACCTCTACCTCTCGTGTGTTCTCTCATTGCATGCTAGGTTCCTTGGACGACGAGACGCCACCACTTGACAAGATGGTGCCTAACATGGACACGGTGTACATGGCAAATAATGATGAGGCCATCACATATCACCGTCAAGATGAACAAGTCGACTTCATGGAAGCGACTTCTACTTCAACATCTACCTCGAATGAACGGGATAACAAAGGTATGGAAGTTGATGTGACCATGATCCCACTAGTGGACATGATGACCTATGATTGCTCGCATGCTATGGATGATTTACTTGCCCCATCATACGAGTCTTTCTTATTCCCATGTGATACGTTGTTTGAAACCAATGTTGATCATGTTGAATTATCTATTTGTGATGATTTTTCCATAGACATGCCTAGTTATGAGTGTTTCCAATTCTTTCCCGTTGTCAACTCAAACATGACGAACAATTGCTCTTTTCCAATGTTTGTTGACAACAATGATCACGCTTTCCGCATGCTTTGCAACAAATGCTTGCAATTTTCTCCCATTGATGCATGCAACATGTTGAATAATTTCTCTTTCACATGTGTTGTTTGCAACAATGATAACATTCTTGATAATGAGATGGCACCCATAGCTTTCTCACATTTTGGAGATGTTTGGTTTTCTTTTAGGGACCGTGTTCCCTCCTTCACTTTGCTTAGTAACCATCCACATATGTCATATGTTTCAATTAACTTTGATGTGTTTGGTGTTGTGCAAATGAAGAGTCACGTCTTGATGGATGATGTGTTCGTATACCATGCGCACACTTTCTTTCTTTGGGTTTTGGTGTGCATTGAGCTTCATCATAGAATGTCAACCTCCATGGAGCATAAGTTGACAAGGCGAGCTCTTGAGAGCATACACTTGAGTCGTGGATCGAACCCGGCTCTAATACCTTTCCCATGTTTTGCATCAAATAAGTTGGCCAATTTCTCTTGCATTTGGTTTGTTTGCAAACATGTTTGTGATGTTGGTTTCTCTTATGGCAAGACGAATTTTCCATCTTTCGTATGAATGATTTATGCGTTGCCACTAATATGATGAACAATTGTTCTTTTACTTGGCTTGTGTGCAACCATAATGACATTTTGAGCATGTCTTGTCATGAGTTTATTGGTTTCTACCAATTTGGTGTTGCAACAAATATGTTGAAAACTTGCTCTTTCAGGTGCTTTGTTTGCAACCATTATGATATTTTGAACACTCTTCATATTGTGTTTTTGCCAAATTCTCCTCTTATTGCATCAAGGATGATGACAAATTGTTCTTTCCAATGCCTTGTGTGCAATAATGATCATATGGTTCGAAAAGAGATAGCTATCATTGCCCTCTCACATTTTCATGGAATTTTTGTGTTCCCACATTTTGAGGATGTTTCAAGAAATTGCTTGCACATTGACCTTGCATATGCTTTGAATTTCATATATTTGTGTTGTGCTAATGGTGTAATGAACATGAATGGACATGGCATTGATGATATGCTCCTCTATCTTGCACACACATGGTTTGTTTGGTCTTTGATGTGTAGGTCGTACCTTTGGATGAGCCTCCATGAGTTGCTTCAATCACGCATTCTTATGACGGAAGATCTTGCAAGAAGAGCTCATCGACATCTTGCTAAGGTGACTTCCTTCTACATAAGCGCTCATGTGATGACCTTCAAGAATTGGCTACTCTTTGAGTGTTGTTTCGTCTTCCTTATGAGTTTTGTAGGTTGCTTGAAAGGCGAAGGGACGTTGAAGAGGTGCCACATCATTTCCATCGACTACATGGTGAACCACACGACAAGCTCTACGCATCTACCTCCTTGCCATGATGATGACGAGCAAGAGTTGAGGACGACTCTTTTTAAAAGGGGGGAGATGATGTAGTGCAACCTGCCCTAAGACCTCCAACACGTCACAAGTCACCATGGACATCAAAGGTGAGCTCGTTCCCCTACTTGAGCCCCATTCCTCACCCTTTGGATAGTATGCTACATCATGTTGCGTCCCTTGATGATGCTAGGGTGACCACGACGAGCACGTGTACACGGGAGGATGGCCAAGGCGTAAGAGGAACGGAGCCCGTCAAGGCGGTGGCTTGGAAGAGGAGAAGAAAGAAGATGATGTAGCCCAAGTCATGTCCATCACCATGTCAAGCACTCCAATATATGATAAATCGACATTGAGCTTAAAGGTGAACTCCTTCCTCTATGAGAACCCATTTCGTGTTCCTTTGGATGGTATACTACTTGAGCATCTACCCCTTTGTTATGCTAGGTATCACATGACGAGTACGGCCATCCGGGAAGATGCCGAGGAAGCCCAAGACTCAAGATCATCCAAGGCGTACGCATGGAAGAGGAGGAGAAAGCATCAAGATGACGAAGAAGAAGTGGGCGAAAACTGCCTGGCCGGCCCCTAGGCCGGCTCAGCCGGCTCCCAGGCCGGCCACCCTGCTGAGGCGGCCGGTCCCCAGCCCGGCCTCCAGCCCGGCCCCCAGCCCGGCTCAGCCGGCTCCCAGACCGGCTACCCTGCGTCCACTCCGTTTTGTACTACGACTATAAATAGTTCGTCCCCACCTCCTTTCTAGGTTAGACTTGGTTTTGAGATTAGAGTAGAGCTAGACTCCTTCTTCTCAAAGGTCTCCTTCCTCCCCTTGTGGGGATGGTTCCTCCCCTAGTGGAGAAGATCCCTTCGTGGATTCAAGACCTCTACTTGTAGTTTGACTACTTGCCAATCTTTCATCCTCGGGTGACTTTATTGGATCGGTTCGGTTGACCGTTGGAGAAACAACCATCCAAGATCCCTTCTTGTATCTACTTGCCATCTCTCCACCTTCGTGTGGATTCTATTGGACCGGTTGGACCGACCGGTAAGGGAAACGGTTCTTGTATCGTGTGTGTGTTCTTGTGTTCTTGGTGTTCTTCCTCGTGTTCTTCGTGTTCTTGCGTGAGTTCGTCCGCTCGTTCGTCAATCCGTGAAGATTGGGCCACCCTAGAGGACTATTCCTCATCATATGGTATCAGAGCATGGTTGCCACGGATTTGACATGTGTTTCCACCCCCAAATCCCCCAAATTTTTCTTTGATTTTGAGAAATTTGAAAATTTCCACCAAAAATAGCCCCAAATTGCTTTTGGATCGATCTGTGAATCTTGTGTGTTTTAGTAGGTTTTGATCCGTGGATCTATTGCTAAACTAGTTGATCTTACTTACTTTGCGTTCCCATGGCCAAATTCCATTGATTTCCCCTCCGATTTGAGGTTTTTCGGGCCATTTTTCCGCCCAAAATCGCGGATTTTCAGGGTCAACCCGCAGCAGGTTGCCCGGCTCCCAGCCCGGACCAGCCGGCTCAAAAACCGGCCACCAAACAGAGCCAGCCGGCTCTCAGCCCGGCCAAACCGGCTCCCGGTCCGGCTACACAGAAAACTGCATTTTTCAAAATTTGTTTTGGCCATATCTTTTGACTCCGGACTCCGTTTTTGGTGATCTTTGGCTCGTTTCGAAGCTACGATCAAGGCCGACGTCACCAACACGGTTGATCCATCATCTACCACCACCAAAATTCGTGGGCAAGCACGAAGCTTCTACATCAACGGGTGAAGATCGTCGACGAAAGGTATAAACATCACGAATCTTTTCCCCCTTGCCATTCCTTTGATAGCCATCATACCCTTGTGTTTATCTTGTCCTATTGAGGCTAGCTCTTGATGATTGCTTGGGCTTTGCACATTTGCACCGTGTAGTTTCCGAGCAAAAGTTGTGCACTAGTTCATATATTATATATCTTGTTGTTGGCATCAAAGTGGGTGAGCAAAAAGAGCAAAAAGATAAAAGAAGCAAAAAGAGCCAAATCAAAAGAAGAGAAAAGAAGAAAAGAAACACCACTTGCCATATCTTATAGGAAAGCGCAAGCTCGATGAACATCTAGTAGGTGGTGCATTGTTGTGCAAATCTTGTAGCCCACCAAATAAATTGCAATCGAGCTAGTGCTCTCCTTGTACTTGTGCAACACGAGCTTATAGTCTTCGCTAGGATCATATGGTTCTTTAGCTCACTTCTTGGTTGCGCGAGTCCCATTTATCTCTCCGTGCGTGTGTTTCCTATCTTTTGAGATTGACTTGTTTTGCTTTGTGATCATCGTGGTTCTCTACTTGCTTTGACAATATCTTGGTTTCCGGTTGGTTCAATTTGCTTTCCACATACCATACCTTCCTACCAACTTTTAAGCCGTGTGTGTTTTGGAGTTTGCTTTGGATACTTGAACACAAGCATTTTACTTTGTGATCGTTTCCCTTGGTTGTCCACGACGTCCAATACTATCTACAAGGTGAGAGGTTGTGTTCTAGTTCCTTTCCACACCACATATATACACTTGTCTTGTGAGTTAACATGTCTAGGGAGAGCGAATACGACTATGGAGGCCAAGATGATATCGATACATGATGAGTCACATGACTATGATGCCTCAAGCATTGAGGACATGGGGGACTACTACGACGACTACACCGACAATGACCCCCATGACATGATGGATCATCACCAAGACTTCCGCTACAACTACTCCGACTACGACTCCGACTATTCGAGCGTCCACGACAAGGAGCGGTACCATGACGTCGAGCAACCTTCATCAAATTGTATCGACTCCAAGTACGTGCGCATCTACCACGACTCCGACTACACAAGCTCCAACGACAATGAGGCGCAAGTGTCTTCACATGCCTCATCACATGGTACCAACTTCGACTACGACAACATGGTGGAGCGCCACGACTACGACTACCACTCCGATGACATGGTGGAGAACGTCTACGACTACTACTCTTGTAGCATGTGCGACGACTTCGACAACATGCAAGAGGAGAGGACTCCCATCACCACCATGTTCAAGAGCGGCACCACCAAGCGTCATGGCACAACCTACTTCTATGGTCAAGCTCAAGACGGTGCTCCGACAAGACCACCATGAGTTCATCCTATGGAGCTACATCTACTTCCAAGAGTGCCAAGCTTCGCCATTCGCCATCAACTTCAAGAAGGAGCCATGACAAGGCCTTCGCCAAGAGCGACAAGCTTCGACATTCTCCTTCCACTTCAAGAAGGCGCCATGAGAAGGACAACGGCAAGAGTGCCAAGCCTAGACACTCTACGACAACAAGAAGGCGCCCACGAAGTGCATCGACAAGGCCAAGCCAAGCCAAGGCCCATCTAGCTCATCATGGCGACACATGAAAGATGCCAAGGTGGACCACAACATATCTCCAAGCTCTAGTGGAAGCTCCAAGGAAAGGTCGCCAAGGCAACAAGAACGCCGACGTCAACATGAAGAGAAACATCCAAATGACTTTCGGCGACACCCCTCCACTCAAGAGCGCCAACGTCGACGTGAGAAGAAGACGGCGACAAAGGCGCAACCTATGGTGTCCCTTCGTGCTAACACTACATCGGCGCCAACAAGACCTACAAGTTCCATGTTTGATGAGATCATGGCCGGCATCGACAACTTCTTCGAGAAATTCCAACGTCGACGCCGGAAGAAACATGGTCACAAACGAGGCCACTTCTCCTTTGGCGCCTTTCTCAAGCACTTCTCTTCATATGGAATCTACACCAAGTGCCACCACCACAATGGCCCCTATATGGGAAGATGAAGACCTCACATGCGACAATTGCCAAGGCCAAGACCATGATCCACGAGAATGTCCCAATCTCTTGTGCCCAATATGCAATCGAAGAGGTCACATGATGTGGGAGTGCCAATGAAGACCAAGATGGTGAGAAGACGGTCGAGCATGGGATTTTCCCTTCGACCAAGGAGGCGAGCACGGATGATGCTATCATCTTTGACCATGAGTCAAGTGATGAAGCGGAGCATGGGATTTTCCCTTCCGCAATGGAGTCGAGAGGTGATGCCTATTCTATGGCATTGACCTATGGAGGCGAGATGGTTGAGGAGGTTGAGCATGGGAGTTTCCCTTCAACCTTGGAGGCGTATGGAGTTGAGGAAACCGAGCCTATCCTTATGAGCTTGAGTCATGAGATGGTACCAAACCCATGTGAGCATGAGAGCCACTTAGCCCACTTGAGTGAGAGTGAGAGTGAGAGTGAGTTGAGTGCCTCCACCATATGTGAGTTTGAGTGCTTTCACTTTGAGGGAATGAGTGATACACCACTTGAGTTGAGAGGTAGTTGATAGGTCTTGTGAGGCCATTTCGATTTCTAACAACTTAACCTCTACCTCTAGTGTGTTTTCTCATTGTGTGCTAGGTTCCATGGATGATGAGACGCCACTACTTGACTTGACGGTGCCTCAAATGGAGAAGATGTACATGGAGGATGATGATGATGCCACCCCATGTCTACTTCAAGATGAACAAGTCGGCTACATGGAAGCCCCTGTACTTCAACACCTACTTCACATGAGTGGGACTACAAGGTATGGGTGTTGATGTGACCATGATCCCGCTAGTGGACATGATGAACTATGATTGTTTGCATGCTATGGATGATTCTTTTGATGTCACATATGATTCGTTCTTATTCCCATGTGAGACCTTGTTTAAAACCAATGTTGATCATGTGGAATCACCTATTTGTGATGATTTTACCATGAGCATGCCTTGTTACGCATGTTTCCATTTTTCTTCCATTATGGCATGCAACATGTTGAACAAATTTTCTTCCCTCCTTCTAGCGCCAATATGATGAGGAATAGTCCTCTAGGGTGGCCCGATCTTCACGGATTGACGAACGAGCGGACGAACTCACGCAAGAACACGAAGAACACGAGGAAGAACACCAAGAACACAAGAACACACACACGATACAAGAACCATTTCCCTTACCGGTCGGTCCAACCGGTCCAATAGAATCCACACGATGGTGGAGAGATCGACAAGTAGATACAAGAAGGGATCTTGGATGGTTGTTTCTCCAACGGTCAACCGAACCGATCCAATAAAGTCACCCGAGGATGAAAGATTGGCAAGTAGTCAAACTACAAGTAGAGGTCTTGAATCCATGAAGGGATCTTCTCCACTAGGGGAGGAACCATCCCCACAAGGGGAGGAAGGAGACCTTTGAGAAGAAGGAGTCTAGCTCTACTCTAATCTCAACACCAAGTCTAACCTAGAAAGGAGGTGGGGACGAACTATTTATAGTCGTAGGACAAAACGGAGTGGAGCCGGCTGAGCCGGGCTGGGAGCCGGGCTGGGGGCCGGGCTGGAGGCCGGGCTGGGGACCGGCCGCCTCAGCAGGGTGGACGGCCTGGGAGCCGGCTGAGCCGGGCTGGGGGCCGGCCAGGCAGTTTTCGTCCACTTCTTCTTCTTCGTCATCTTGACGCTTTCTCCTCCTCTTCCATGCGTACGCCTTGGATGATCTTGAGTCTTGGGCTTCCTCGGCATCTTCCCGGATTGCCGTACTCGTTATGTGATACCTAGCATAACAAAGGGGTAGATGCTCAAGTAGTATACCATCCAAAGGAACACGAAATGGGTTCTCATAGAGGAAGGAGTTCACCTTTAAGCTCAATTTCGATTTATCATATATTGGAGTGCTTGACCTGGTGATGGACGTGACTTGGGCTACATCAGAAGAGCAAGCAGCTCTAGGGAGCGGTACTACCGCTGGGTCAAGAGGTACTACCGCCCCTGGCTCCAGAAGCAACAACACGTCACACGCCAGCGGCACCAGCGGCGGTACCGACCGGTACCGGGGACGTGGGATGGGTGCGCCCACGCCAGCGGTACCACCGCTGGCGCTACCACCGAAACAACACTTTGGATGCTTCATCCGGTACCTCCCGCGGTAGCGGCGGCGGTACCAACTGGTACCGGGACGGTGGGAAGCAGCGACGCCTGCCCGTACCAGCGGTAGCACCGGCTAAGCCAGCGGTACTACCGCCAGTGCGGGAACCTCTCCGCCAGATCTGCTGTGCAACCTTATCCGTTCGTCCTCCTAGTTGCTTGGACTATATAATGGACCCCTTTGACTAGATCTAGGGTTAGACAATGATTTGGGAACTAAAGTAGAGCCTTGCTCCTTCTTCTCAAAGTGTCTCTTTCCTCCTATGGAGATGAATCAAGGCCTCCACATGTGGAGATGAACCAAGGCCTCCTCTTGAGGAGAAGATTCCTGCGTGGATACCAAGGCTCCGCTTGTAGTTGCGATTACTTGCCGATCTTTCATCTTACGGTGATTCTATCGGGTTGGTTGGATTGACCAATTGGACAAACAATCCTAAGAGTAAGGTGTGCTTGGGAGAGGAGGATTGGGGGCTGCCCTCGGGGATTTGTTACCAATCGAGTCTTGCCGGGTTGCTACTTGCTATTTACCGTTGTGTGTTTGATTTCCCCTCTTTTGTGTTCTTCGTTCTTCGCGTGTTCTTCGTGTTCATCCTTCCCTCCGTACAAATCCGTGAAAATCGGGACCAACCCTCATCAAGGAGGGTCCATATACTCCTAGATGGCATGGAGGGGTCCACGGGCGTCCAGATGGCCAGGATTGTCGCACGTGCTTTAGGATGACCTAAAAGTGCTACTGATACTCCAAGATGTCTATGAGAGTTCACGTGGGTCAGATGATGTAAGGAGGGTCCGTATACTCCTAGATGGCAAGGAGGGATCCACGGGGGTCTAGATGGCTAGGATTGTCACACGTGCTTTAGGATGACCTAAAAGTGCTACTGATACTCTAAGATGGCTAGGAGGGTGCATGTGGGTCAGATGACGTAAGGAGGTATACTCCTAGATCGCTAGGAGGGGTCCACGGGGGTCCAGATGGCTAGGATGGCCGCACGTGCTTTAGGATGACCTAAAAGTGCTATTGATACTCCTAGATGGCTGGGAGAGTGCACGTGGGCCAGATGACGTAAGGAGGGTCCGTATACTCCTAGATGGAAAGGAGGGGTCCACGGGGGTCCAGATCGCTAGGATTGTCGCACGTGCTATAGGATGACCTCAAAGTGATACGGAAACTCCTACATGGCTGGGAGGGTGCACATGGGTTAGATGACGTAAGAAGGGTCCGTATGCTCCTAGATGGCAAGGAGGGGTCCACGGGGGTCCAGATGGCTAGGATTCACGCACTGGCTTTAGGATGACCTAAAAGTGCTACTGATACTCCTAGATGGCTATGAGGGTGCACGTGGGTCAGATGCCGTAAGGAGGGTCCGTATACTCCTAGATGGCAAGGAGGGGTCCACAGGGGCCGAGATGGCTAGGATTGTTGCACATGCTTTAGGTTGACCTAATAGTGCTACGGAAACTCTTAGATGGCTAGGAGGGCGCACGTGGGTCAGATGATGTAAGGTATGTATACTCTTAGATGGCTAGGAGGGGTCCACGGGGGTCCAGATGGCTAGGATTGTCGCACGTGCTTTAGGATGACCTAAAAGTGCTATTGATACTCTTAGATGGCTAGGAGGGTGCACGGGGGTCAGGTAACGTAAGGAGTGTCCATATACTCCTAGATGGCAAGGAGGGGTCCACGGGGGTCCAAATGGCCAGGATTGTCGCACGTGCTTTAGGATGACCTAAAAGTGCTACTGATACTCCTAGATGGCTATGAGGGTTCACGTGGGTCAGATGACGTAAGGAGGGTCCGTATACTCCTAGATGCCAAGGTGGGATCCACGGGGGTCTAGATGGCTAGGATTGTCACACGTGCTTTAGGATGACCTAAAAGTGCTACTGATACTCTTAGATGGCTAGGAGGGTGCATGTGGGTCAGATGACGTAAGGAGGTATACTCCCAGATGGCAAGGAGGAATCCACGGGAGTCTAGATGGCTAGGATGGTCACGCGTGCTTTAGGATGACCTCAAAGTGCTATTGATACTCCTAGATGGCTGGAAGAGTGCACGTGGGTCAGATGACGTAAGGATGGTCCGTATACTCCTAGATGGCAAGGAGGGGTCCACGGGGGTCCAGATGGCTAGGATTGTCGCACGTGCTTAAGTATGACCTAATAGTTCTACGGAGACTCCTAGATGGTTAGGAGGGTGCACTTGGGTCAGATGACGTAAGGAGGGTCCGTATAGTCCTAGATGGCAAGGAGAGGTCCACGGGGGTCCAGATGGCTAGGATGATCGCACGTGCTTTAGGATGACGTAAAATTACTACTGATACTCTTAAATTGCTAGGAGGGGTGCCCGTGGGTCAGATGACGTAAGGAGGGTCCGTATACTCCTAGATGGCAAGGAGGGGTCCACGGGGGTCCAGAGGGCTAGGATGGTGGCACGTGCTTTAGGATGACCTAAAAATGCTACGGAGACACCTAGATGGCTGGGAGAGTGCACGTGGGTCACATGACGTAAGGAGGGTCCGTATACTCCTAGATGGCAAGGAGGGGTCCACGGGAGACCAGATGGCTAGGATGATCGCACGTGCTTTAGGATGACCTGAAAGTGCTACTGATACTCCTAGATGGCTATGAGGTTGCACGTGGGTCAGATGCCGTAAGGAGGGTCCGTATACTCCTAGATGGCAAGGAGGGGTCCATGGGGGTCGAGATGGCTAGGATTGTCACACGTGCTTTTATGATGACCTAATAGTGCTACACAGACTCCTAGATAGCTCGGAGGGTCCACGTGGGTCAGATGACGTACGGAGGGTCCGTATACTCCTAGATGGCAAGGAGTGGTTCATGGGGGTCTAGATGGCTAGGATTGTCGCACGTGCTTTAGGATGACCTAAAAGTGCTACTGACATTCTTAAATGGCTAGGAGGGTGCACTTGGGTCAGATGACGTAAGGAGAGTCCGTATACTCCTAGATGGCAAGGAGGGGTCCACGGGAGTCCAGATGGCTAGGATGATCGCACGTGCTTTAGGATGACCTGAAAGTGCTACTGATACTCTAGATGGCTAGAAGGGTGCATGTGGGTCAGGTGACGTAAGGAGGGTCCATATACTCCTATATGGCAAGGAGGGGTCCACGGGGGTCCAGATGGCTAGGGTTGTCGCGCGTGCTTTAGGATAACCTAATAGTGCTACGGAGACTCCTAGATGGCTAGGATTGTCGCGCGTGCTTTAGGATGACCTAAAAGTGCTATCGGTACTCTTAGATGGCTAGGAGGGTGCACGTGGGTCAGGTGACGTAAGGAGGGTCCATATACTCCTAGATGGCAAGTAGGGGCCCACGGGGGTCCAGATGGCTAGGATTGTCGCACGTGCTTTAGGATGACCTACTAGTGCTACGGAGACTCCTAGATGGCTAGGAATGTACACGTTGTTCTGATGACGTACGGAGGGTCCATATACTCCTACATGGCAAGGAGGGGTCCACGGGAGTCCAGATGGCTAGGATGGTCGCACGTGCTTTAGGATTACCTAAAATCACTACTGATACTCTTAGATGTCTAGGAGGAGTGCACGTGGGTCAGATGCCGTAAGGAGGGTCGGTATACTCCTCGATGGCAAGGAGGGGTCCACGAGGGTCGAGATGGCTAGGATTGTCGCACGTGCTTTACGGTGACCTAATAGTCTACGGAGACTTCTAGATGGCTAGGAGGTCGCATCTGGGTCAGATGACGTAAGGAGGGTATGTATATGGCAGGAGTATTTGCGACTAATACTCCTATCTTTACATTATATTCAGGTGTATATGATGTCTACATTCAGCCAAGATACGAAGGAGTATTTTCGTCATTTATGCACACTAATATGTGTTTCGATCAGAGCAAAGAAAAGGAGTTGGAGCTGAACCTGCATGAGTTGAACGTGCATGAATTTAGCGGCCAGAGGTGCATGCATAATTATGTTGTACATTTTGATTTAGTGCATGGATTTAGCGGCCAGAGGTGCATGCATAATTATGATGACATTCTGATTTAGTAGAGGAAAAGATCAAGCATGGGAGGCGTGATCTGTTTCTATTCCTACCGATCAAGGAACGTGTATGGCAGGGAATATGTGTACGTGATCAACTCACGTTGAAGTCAATTGGCTGGGGTCCACCTACAAGAGACATGAAGATGGCGCACCAAAGAGTTGTGCTATTTTTAATTGTGTTATTTTATTTTCTGTTTAGGAAAAGTGGGTCCGAGTTAATTAGGGTTTTTGGAGTAGGCTACAATATAAAGCCAGGTGCAGCCATGTAATAGTTAGGTTATGTTTTGAGATTAAAGTTATGTCGTGAGGTTCACCCGGGATGGGGCTCCGAGATCGAGTTATTGTCGGTTTGATTGCTGATTCTTTTGAATCTGTGTTTGCGTATCGTGGAGTAGATTCAATTTGCTCAACGATCGAAGTTATCTACTGCTGTTCTTGGTTTGCCGTGAAAGATTGGGCCAAAACCCTTTTGGATCACGTTGATCCTTATCATCTTGGTATCAGATTCGTCGGGTTTCTCACGGCGAGTTCGTTCTGAGATTTATCTGCTGCTCTTGATTTGCTGTTGGAAGTATTGCTGCCGGAGGCACCACGCCAAGACACCGGTCCTGTTTGCTTTGCTGCTACCGTCGAGGAAGTTCTGCCGATCGTTTGTTGTATCTGCTAGAAGTGCCTTGCTTTTTCTCTTGATCGAGGAGTCCTTTTCTGATCGGTCGTGGAGGCTGTGCTAGCTGCGATCCTAGGAGTGCTGGCTGGTTATGATCGGATCTGCTTCTGATTGGCAAGGAAAGGAAAATATACCAGATCGCATTGGATTGATTTGGTACGTACGTGATAGAGAAAAGGAAAGAGAAAATTAGTTCAGATCGCACATATATACCTTATACGTGAATCTTTGGACTTGGTTTGCTCTGGCGTCAGGCAACGTCCGATTCAGTTTATTCCGATCGATTCTTGCTGACTGCCGCTTTTGTGCGCGGCACGATTTTCCTGAGGACTGCTGCTGAGCTCTGCCGTATGTGTCAGATTTGACATTTGTTTTTGTTTGCTGCTACATGATCTATGGAGACGAAGAACATGCTATCGTATGAAGTTCAGCGAGAGGAAGAAGGACTAACTCCAAAATTGTTCCACTCTCGTGTGAAAATCCAGGACATGGCATGTGCTTTGACGATGGATCATTGGAGTTCGATCAACGCTGCTAGCATCGAGATGGTGGAGAAGTTAGGAATGCCTACGATGCCACATCCGCAACCATATTTGCTGTGTTTGGGTACCAGCCAGCTCGCCATCACACATCAAGCATCGGTACACTTTCAATTAGGTCCGTTGTCATATCTGGTGTGTTGTGACGTGATTCCAGTTCATTTGGTTTCATGTCATTTGATGTTGGGAAAACAATGGAACAAGGAGCATGGTGCACTTTTGACTCAATGTAATCCACCTCAGTATTCTGTGTATCTTGGTAAAAAAGAGTTTATTCTGAAATCCATGGATATTAACATATACACAGTTTGGAGAGAAGAAAAATTACTTAAGAAGAAGAAGGCCGATGAAAAGCTTAGAGAGCTCGAAGAGGCAAAGAAGAAGGAAGCCGAAGCTGCTGCAATTCATGTGGTGGCCGACACTGCTGCACTTGTTCTTGCGCCTGACCTACAGATGAAGCCGAAGCTGCTGCAGTTCATGTTGCCTCTGAAGTTCATGTTGTCGATGTCCCTGTTGTCGACTTTCAACCGGTTGATGACGATATTGCTGCAGAGGATGACTCGAAACCGAGGACGGTTTCGCTTGAAGGGGAGGAGGATGATATGGCAGGAGTATTTGCGACTAATACTCCTATCTTTACATTATATTCAGCTGTATATGATGTCTACATTCAGCCAAGATACGAAGGAGTATTTTCGTCATTTATGCACACTAATATGTATTTCGATCAGAGCAAAGAAAAGGAGTTGGAGCTGAACCTGCATGAGTTGAACGTGCATGAATTTAGCGGCCAGAGGTGCATGCATAATTATGTTGTACATTTTGATTTAGTGCATGGATTTAGCGGCCAGAGGTGCATGCATAATTATGATGGACATTCTGATTTAGTAGAGGAAAAGATCAAGCATGGGAGGCGTGATCTGTTTCTATTCCTACCGATCAAGGAACGTGTATGGCAGGGAATATGTGTACATGATCAACTCACGTTGAAGTCAATTGGCTGGGGTCCACCTACAAGAGACATGAAGATGGCGCACCAAAGAGTTGTGTTATTTTTAATTGTGTTATTTTATTTTCTGTTTAGGAAAAGTGGGTCCGAGTTAATTAGGGTTTTTGGAGTCGACTACAATATAAAGCCAGGTGCAGCCATGTAATAGTTAGGTTATGTTTTGAGATTAAAGTTATGTCGTGAGGATCACCCGGGATGGGGCTCCGAGATCGAGTTATTGTCGGTTTTGATTGCTGATTCTTTTGAATCTGTGTTTGCGTATCGTGGAGTAGATTCAATTTGCTCAACGATCAAAGTTATCTACTGCTGTTCTTGGTTTGCCGTGAAAGATTGGGCCAAAACCCTTTTGGATCACATTGATCCATATCACCAGTTAGCCCCCAGGCCAGCCGAGGCTGGTCCACGAGCTGGCCAGGGCGCAGACGGCACCAGCCCGTAGGCCAGCCAAGGCTGGGCCAGGAGCTGGCCGAGCAGCCGACCGAGCCAACTTGCAGGCCAGCCAAAGCTGGTCCCTGGGCTAGCCGCATGGCCGTGCAAGCCAGCTGCTTGGCCGGCCAAGGCCGGGTCCTCGGCTGGCCGACCAGCCGCACGCGGCAGCCCCTAGGCCAGCCGAGGCCGGGCCAGGAGCTGGCCAGCTTCCAGCGCGCGCGTAGCCTCGCACGACTTCATCCCGTTTTACCCCTGCTATCTACCAAGACTATAAGTACCTCCCTTGTTGCCTAGAGTTAGGGAGAGACTAAGCATAGATTGAGTTGAGCTTAGCTCCTTGCCACCCTTGTTGGTGTTGCCTCCCCTTGTGGAGAAGATCCCCATGTGGATTCAAGGCCTCCGCTTGTGGAGAAGATCACTCTTGTGGATTCAAGACCTCTTCCTTGTAGTTGCGATTACTCGCCAATCCCTCACCTCTCGGTGGCGCTATTGGAATGGTTGGATTGACCGTTGAGAGAAACAATCCTAAGAGTAAGGTTGCTTGGTGCTTGATAATCGGGGGCTACTCTTGGGGATTGGTTACTGGTTGATTGTATCTTGAGGTCTTGCTAGTTATCCCCTTATTTGTGCCTTTTCCCCTTTGTGTTCTTCGCGTTCGGGACCAACCCTTCAACATATGGTATCAGAGAAACGGTTGGCATGAATTTGATTAGTGTTTCCCGCACTTTTCCCCCAAATTTTTCTTTGATTTTGAGAAATTCGAAAATTTCACCAAAAAAATCTCCAAATTGCTTTTGGATCGATCTGCGATTTGATTGCGTTTTTGCAAGTTTTAATCCATGGATCTCGTGCAAAACAAGTTGATCTTGCTTCCTTTGCGTTCCCATAGCCTAATTCCATCGATTTCCCCTTCGATTTGAAGTTTTTCGGGCCGAAATCGGGCATTTTCGAGCAGAAAATCGTGTCCTAGCTCGGCCAGCCACCAGCCCAGCCAAGGCTGGCCCCTCGGCTGGTCACCCGGCCGACGCCGTCAGCCACCAGCCCGGCCAAGGTTGGCCCCTCGGCTGGTCCGAAAACAGAAAATTTTGAAAATCGTTTTGGCCATATCTTTCGACTCCGGACTCCGAATTTGGTGTTCTTTGGCTCGTTTTGAAGCTACGAGCGAGGGCTATGACACCATACCGTTTGATCCACCATTCCATCACTCCCTAAATTCGTGGGCAAGCACGAGACTCCGACAACAAACGGGTAAGGTTGTCGACGAAGGTATAACCTCTCCAATCCTTACCTTTGACCTTTTTCCTTGCAAGCCACATTATATCTTTGTGTTTACCATATCCCATTGAGGCTAGCTCTTGACGATTGCGTGGACTTTGCAATTCGGCATCGTGTAGTTTCCGAGCAAAACTTGTGCGCTAGTTATCATATCATATATCGCGTTGGCTTCAAGGAAGTGAGTGTGCAAAGAGCTCAAGAAGCAAAAGAGCCACCATATTTGAAAAGAGAAAAAGTCAAGAAGCAAAGAGAGCCACAAAAGAGAAAACGAAAACATCACTCGCCACTTTGTAGGTTGCGCCAACGCTCGATGAACATGTTATAGGTGGTGTCCGTTGTGCAATTCGTGGAGTCCACTCATACTTTGCAATCGAGCTAGTAGCTCATCGAGCACTTGTGCAACACCGAGCGTAGTCTTCGCTAGGCTTTCTTGCTCATTTTGATAGTTGCACAAGTCACATCCTTCGCCACGTGTGTGTTCTTTTTTCTTTTCTTTTGAGATCGACTTGTTTGGCTCGTTGATCATTGTGGTTCTTTTGAGATCGACTTGCTTTAACAATATCTTGATTTCCGGTTGATTCAATTTGCTTTCCACATACCATACCTTTCTATACTCAAAAGTGTGTGCGTTGGGTGTAAGAACCGGACTCTCTTTCGTCAAGCAACTCTATTCTTTCGATATAGTTTCTCTTGGTTCTTCCATTCCACATATATACACTTGTCTTGTGAGTTAACATGTCTAGGGAGAGCGAATCCAACTATCGATATGAAGATGTCTATGAGGACAACATGAACTACAACGACAATGATGCCACATACATTGATGACATGGGGGACTACTACACCGACAATGACCCCCATGACATGATGGAGCATCAACAAGACTTCCCCTACGACTCCGACTACTCAAGCGTCAACGACATGGAGCGGTACCACGACTCCGACTACGCAAGTGTCATTGACATGGAGCGGTACAACGACGTCGACGAACCTTCATCACAAGGTATCGATTACACAAGCTCCAACGACAATGAGGTGCGAATCTCCGCATATGCCTCATCATATGGTACCGAGTTCGACTACAACGACGTGATGGAGCGCCACTACTACAACTACCACTCCGATGACATGGTGGAGAACGTCTACGACTACCACTCTTCATGCATGTGCGACGACATCGACTACTCCTCCGACAACATGCAAGAGGAGATGAACCCCATCACCACCATGATCAAGGGCGGCATTAAACACTATGTTTTAGGGCCAAGATGGAGCAACAAGAAGACCACCATGAGTCCATCCTATGAAGCTCCATCAACTTTTCGAAGGCGCCATGACAAGAACATCGCCAAGAGCGTCAAGCATCAACATTCTACATCAACAAGAAGAAGGCGCCCCAAGAAGTGCATCGACAAGACCAAGCCAAGTCAAGGCCCATCTAGCTCAAGAAGATGGCGCCACAAGATCGATGCCACAGTGGACCGCAACTTGTCCAAGCTTCAAGACGACATTGACACCCTCGCCAAGCGTCGAAACATATCTTCAAGCTCGAGTGAAAGCTCCAAGGCAAGGTCGCCAAGAGACCAAGAACGTCGACATCGCCATGAGGAGAAAGAAGCATCCAAATGACTTTCGACGTCAATTCTCCCCTCAAGAGCGTCAACGTCGACATGAGGAAAAGTCAAGACGCAAGGCGTGCCATCAAGCAAGTGCTCCCCATTTGGTGTCTACTTCAAGTTCCATCAAGACATTGGCACCAACAAGAGCTTCAAGATCCATATTTGATGAGATCATGGACGACTTCGACAAATTCTCGATCATCCTACATCGACGTCGGAAGAAACATGGCCACAAACGTGAGGTCACATCCAAGACGGCGCCTTTCTCAAGCACTTCTCATGAGATGGCCTCTACACCAAGTGCCACATATGGCAAGAAGAAGACCTCATATGCGACAATTGCCAAGGCCAAGACCATGATCCACAAGAATGTCCCAATCTCTTGTGCCCCCTATGCAATGTACATGGTCACATGATGTGGGAGTGCCCAAATGGAGACCAAGATGGCGAGAAGACGGTCGGGCATGGGATTTTCCCTTCGACCAAGGAGGCGAGCGCGGATGACGCTCTCACTTTGGTTGAAGCGCCAAGTGAAGTTGCCGAGCATGGATGTTCCCTTCGGCAAAGGAGTCGAGTGACGATGCCCACACTATGGCATTGACCTTTGGAGGCGAGTTGGTTGAGGAGGTTGAGCATGGGAGTTTCCCTTCAACCTTGGAGGCGTTTGGAGTTGAGAATATTGAGCCTACCCTCGTGAGTTTGAGTTATGAGATGGTACCAAACCCATGTGAGCATGAGAGCCACTTAGCCCACTTGAGTGAGAGTGAGAGTGAGTTGAGTGACTCCACCATATGTGAGTTTGAGTGCTTCCAATTTGAGGGAATGAGTGATACACCACTTGAGTTGAGAGAGGTAGTTGATAGGTCTTGTGAGGCCATTTCGATTTCTAACAACTTACCAATTTCCTCTAGTGTGTTCTCGCATTGTGTACTAGGTTCTATGGATGTTGAGACGCCACTCCCCGACTTTATGGTGCCTCAAATGGAGAAGATGTACATGGCGGATGAAGATGATGATGCCACCCCATGTCTACTTCAAGATGAACAAGTCGGCTACATGGAAGCGACTACTACTTCAACACCTACTTCACTTGAGCGGGACTACAAAGGTATGGGTGTTGATGTGACCATGATCCCTCTAGTGGACATGATGAACTTTGAGTGCTTCCATGCTATGGATGATTCTTTGGATGTCACATATGAGTCATTCTTTTTCCCTTGTGATACGTTGTTTGAAACCAATGTTGATCATGTGGAATCACCTATTTGTGACGATTTTGCCATGAGCATGCCTTGTTATGAATGTTTCCTTTTTTCTCCCATTGTGGCTTGCAACATGTTGAACAATTTCTCTTTCACATGTGTTGCTTGCAATAATGATGAAATGCTTGATAATGAGATTGCCCCCATAGCTTCCTCAAATTTTGGAGATGTTTCGTTTTCTCTTATGGACTTTGTTCCATCCTTCTATTTGCCTAGTGACCACTCACATACATCATATTTTCCTATTGATTTTGATGTGTTTGGTGATGAGCAAATGAAGAGACGCATCATGATGGATGATGTGTTCATTTATCATGCACATAATTTCTTCATTTGGTGTTTTGTGTGTGCCGGTAACCGTATGATAATGTCAACCTCAAGTGAGCATGAGTTGACAAAAAGAGCTCTTGAGAGCATATATGTGAGTAGTGGATTGAATCCAACTCTCAAATCTCTCTCATGTTTTGCATCAAACAAGTTGAAAATTTTCTCTTGCTTATGGTTTGTTTGCAATCATGATGATGCTTTTGTTTTTCCCTTTGACAAGCATGTTTACTTGATCTTTCACATGGATGATTTATGTGTTGCAACAAAGGTGAGCAATGGTTCTTTGAGATGGCTTAGTTGCATCCATAATGACATTTTGTGCATGTCTTGTGATGAATGTTATGATTTCTACCAATTTGGTGTTGCAAATAATACGTTGAAAACTTGCTCTTTCATGTGCTTTGTTTGGACCCATGATGATATTTTGGATATTATATAATGTGTGTTTTTGCAAAATTCTCTTGTTGCATCAAGGTTGATGAAAAATTGTCCCTTCCAATGCCTTGATGCCAGACCTCGATGGCATCCTCATATTTTCATGGAGTGTTTGTGTTACCACATTTTGACGATGTTTCATTGGATTGCTTGCACATTAACCTTGCATTTGCACTACCTTTTCATATTCTTGTGTTGTGCTAATGGTGCTATGACAAAGTATGGACATGTCCTTGTTGATATGCTCCTCCTTCTAGCACACACATGGTTTGCTTGGTCTTTGGTGATTGTAGGCATGGTGATTTACAATTCTTCGACAACACATCCACCTCCTTTGCATGGTAATGAAGAGCAAGAGTCGAGGATGACTCTTTTTAAAGGGGGAGAGATGATGTAGTGCAAACCACCCTAAGCTCGTCATCGAACTCAAAGGTGAACTCCTTCCATTATATGACCCACCATATGTCTCATTTGGACGGTATGCTATGTGACCATCGTCTCCTTTGCGTTGCTAGGAACGTCATGACGAGTACATCTACACGTGAGGATGACCAAGGTGCACGAGGAGCGAAGGCCGATAAGACAATGGCTTGGAAGAGGAGACGTAAACATCAAGAAAATGAAGAAGAAGAGAAGGTAGAGACCAGTCAGCCCCCAGGCCAGCCGAGGCTGATCCACGAGCTGGCCAGGGCGCAGACGGCACCAGCCCGCAGGCCAGCCAAGGCTGGGCCAGGAGCTGGCCGAGCAGCCGACTGAGCCAGCTCGCAGGCCAGCCAAAGCTGGTTCTTGGGCTGACCGCATGGCCGTGCGAGCCAGCTGCCTGGCCGGCCAAGGCCGGGTCCTGGGCTGGCCGACCAGCCGCACGCGGCAGCCCCCAGGTCAGCCGAGGCCGGGCCAGGAATATAAGTACCTCCCTTGTTGCCTAGAGTTAGGGAGAGACTAAGCATAGATTGAGTTGAGCTTAGCTCCTTTCCACCCTTGTTGGTGTTGCCTCCCCTTGTGGAGAAGATCCCCTTGTGGATTCAAGGCCTCTGCTTGTGGAGAAGATCCCTCTTGTGGATTCAAGACCTCTTCCTTGTAGTTGCGATTACTCGCCAATCCCTCACCTCTCGGTGGCGCTATTGGAGTGGTTGGATTGACCGTTGAGAGAAACAATCCTAAGAGTAAGGTTGCTTGGTGCTTGAGAATCGGGGGCTACCCTTGGGGATTGGTTACCGGTTGATTGTATCTTGAGGTCTTGCTAGTTATCCCCTTATTTGTGCCTTTTCCCCTTTGTGTTCTTCGCGTTCTTCCTCGTGTTCTTCGTGAAAACCGCCCAAATCCGTGAAGATCGGGACCAACCCTACAACAGTCCGTATACTCCTAGATGGCAAGGAGGGTCCACGGGGGTCCAGATGGCTAGGATTGTCGCACGTGCTATAGGATGACGTAAAAGTGCTACAGACACTACTAGATGGCTGGGAGAGTGCACACGGGTCAGATGACGTAAGGAGGGTCAGTATACTCCTAGATGGTAAGGAGGGGTCCACGGGGGTCCAGATGGCTAGGATTCTTGCACTGGCTTTAGGATGACCTAAAAGTGCTACTGATACTCCTAGATGGCTATGGGGGTGCACGTGGGTCAGCTGCCGTAAGGAGGGTCCGTATACTCCTAGATGGCAAGGAGGGGTCCACGGGGGTCCAGATGGCTAGGATTCTCGCACTGTCTTTAGGATGACCTAAAAGTGATACTGATACTCCTAGATGGCTATGAGGGTGCACGTGGGTCAGATGCCGTAAGGAGGGTCCGTATACTCCTAGATGGCAAGGAGGGGTCCACGGGGGTCCAGATGGCTAGGATTGTCGCACGTGCTTTAGGATGACCTAATAGTGCTATGGAAACTCCTAGATGGCTAGGAGGGCGCACGTGGGTCAGATGACGTAAGAAGGGTATGTATACTCTTAGATGGCTTGGAGAGGTCCACGGGGGTCCAGATGGCTAGGATTGTCGCACGTGCTTTAGGATGACCTAAAAGTGCTACTGATACTCTTAGATGGTTAGGAGAGTGCACGTGGGCCAGGTAACGTAAGGAGTGTCCATATACTCCTTGATGGCAAGAAGGGGTCCACGGGGGTCCAGATGGCCAGGATTGTCGCACGTGCTTTAGGATGACCTAAAAGTGGTACTGATACTCTTAGATGCCTAGGATGGTGCATGTGGGTCAGATGACGTAAGGAGGTATACTCCTAGATGGCAAGGAGGGGTCCATGTGAGTCTAGCTGGCTTGGATGGTCGCGCGTGCTTTAGGATGACCTCAAAGTGCTATTGATGGTCCTAGATGGCTGGAAGTGTGCACATGGGTCAGATGACGTAAGGATGGTCCGTATACTCCTAGATGGCAAGGAGGGGTCCACGGGGGTCCAGATGGCTAGGATGGTCGCACGTGCTTTAGGATGACCTAAAAGTGCTACTGATACTCCTAGATGGCTATGAGGGTGCAGGTGGGTCAGATGCCGTAAGGAGGGTCCGTATACTCCTAGATGGCAAGGAGGGGTCCACGGGGGTCGAGATGGCTAGGATTGTCGCACGTGCTTTATGATGACCTAATAGTGCTACAGAGACTCCTAGATGGCTAGGAGGGTACACGTGGGTCAGATGACGTACGGAGGGTCCGTATACTCCTAGATGGCAAGCAGGGGTCCACGGGAGTCCAGATGGCTAGGATGATCGCACGTGCTTTAAGATGACCTGAAAGTGCTACTAATACTCCTAGATGGCTGGAAGAGTGCACGTGTGTAAGATGACGTATGGAGGGTCAGTATACTCCTATATGGCAAGGAGGGATCCCCGGGGATGAGATGGCTAGAATTGTCCCACGTGCTTTGGGATGACCTAAAAGTGCTACTGATACTCGTAGATGGCTAGAAGGGTGCACGTGGGTCAGATGCCGTAAGTAGGGTCCGTATACTCCTAGATGGCAAGGAGGGGTCCGCGGGGGTCACGATGGCTAGGGTTGTCGCGCGTGCTTTAGGATGACCTAATAGTCCTACGGAGACTCCTAGATGGCTAGGATTGCGCACGTGGGTCGGATGACGTAAGAAGGGTATGTATACTCTTAGATGGCTAGGAAGGGTCCACGGGGGTCCAGATGGCTAGGATTGTCGCGCGTGCTTTAGGATGACCTAAAAGTGCTACCGATATTCTTAGATGGCTAGGAGGGTGCACGTGGGTCAGGTGACGTAAGAAGTGTCCATATACTCCTAGATGGCAAGTAGGGGTCTACGGGGGTCTAGATGGATAGGATTGTCGCATGTGCTTTAGGATGACCTACTAGTGCTACGGAGACTCCTAGATGGCTAGGAGTGTGCATGTGGGTCAGATGACGTAAGTAGGGTCCATATGCTCCTAGATGGCAAGGAGGGGTGTATGCGGGTCCAGATGGCCAGGATTGTCGCACGTGCTTTAGGATGACCTAAAAGTGCTACTGATACTCCTAGATGGCTATGAGGGTTCACGTGGGTCAGATAACGTAAGGAGGTATACTCCTAGATGACAAGGAGGGGTCCACGGGAGTCTAGATGGCTAGGATGGTCGCGCGTGCTTTAGGATGACCTCAAAGTGCTATTGATACTCCTAGATGGCTGGAAGAGTGCACGTGGGTCTGATGACATAAGGAGGGTCCGTATACACCTAGATGGCAAGGAGGGGTCCACGGGGGTCTAGATGGTTAGGATTGTCGCACGTGTTTTAAGATGACCTAATAGTGCTACGGAGAGTCCTAGATGGCTAGGAGGGTGCACTTGGGTCAGACGACGTAAGGAGGGTCCGTATACTCCTAAATGGCAAGGAGAGGTCCACGGGGGCCCCGATGGCTAGGATGATTGCACGTGCTTTAGGATGACCTAAAATTACTACTGATACTATTAAATGGCTAGGAGGGGTGCGCGTGGTCAGATGACGTAACGAGGGTCCGTATACTCCTAGATGGCAAGGAGGGGTCCACGGGGGTCCAAATGGCTAGGATGGTCGCACGTGCTTTAGGATGACCTAAAAGTGCTACGGAAACACCTAGATGGCTGGGAGAGTGCACGTGGGTCAAATGACGTAAGGAGGGTCCGTATACTCCTAGATGGTAAGGAGGGGTCCACGGGGGTCCAGATGGCTAGGATGGTCGCACGTGCTTTAGGATGACCTAAAAATGCTACGGAGACACCTAGATGGCTGGGAGAGTGCACGTGGGTCACATGACGTAAGGAGGGTCCGTATACTCCTAGATGGCAAGGAGGGGTCCACGGGGGGTCGAGATGGCTAGGATTGTCGCACGTGCTTTATGATGACCTAATAGTGCTACAGAGACTCCTAGATGGCTAGGAGGGTACACGTGGGTCAGATGACGTACGGAGGGTCCGTATACTCCTAGATGGCAAGGAGGGGTCCACGGGAGTCCAGATGGCTAGGATGATCGCACGTGCTTTAGGATGACCTGAAAGTGCTACTAATACTCCTAGATGGCTGGGAGAGTGCACGTGTGTAAGATGACGTATGGAGGGTCAGTATACTCCTATATGGCAAGGAGAGATCCCCGGGGGATGAGATGGCTAGAATTGTCCCACGTGCTTTGGGATGACCTAAAAGTGCTACTGATACTCGTAGATGGCTAGGATGGTCGCACGTGTTTTAAGATGACCTAATAGTGCTACAGAGACTCCTAGATGGCTAGGAGGGTGCACTTGGGTCAGACGACGTAAGGAGGGTCCGTATACTCCTAAATGGCAAGGAGAGGTCCACGGGGGCCCCGATGGCTAGGATGATTGCACGTGCTTTAGGATGACCTAAAATTACTACTGATACTATTAAATGGCTAGGAGGGGTGCGCGTGGTCAGATGACGTAAGGAGGGTCCGTATACTCCTAGATGGCAAGGAGGGGTCCACGGGGGTCCAAATGGCTAGGATGGTCGCACGTGCTTTAGGATGACCTAAAAGTGCTACGGAAACACCTAGATGGCTGGGAGAGTGCACGTGGGTCAGATGCCGTAAGGAGGGTCCGTATACTCCTAGATGGCAAGGAGGGGTCCACGGGGGTCCAGATGGCTAGGATGGTCGCACGTGCTTTAGGATGACCTAAAAGTGCTACTGATACTCCTAGATGGCTATGAGGGTGCACATGGGTCAGATGCCGTAAGGAGGGTCCGTATACTCCCAGATGGCAAGGTGGGGTCCACGGGGGTCGAGATGGCTAGGATTGTCGCACGTGTTTTATGACGACCTAATAGTGCTACGGAGACTCCTAGATTGCTAGGAGGGTGCATGTGGGTCACATAACGACGGAGGGTCAGTATACTCCTAGATGGCAAGGAGGGGTCCATGGGGGTCTAGATGGCTAGGATTATCGCACGTGCTTTAGGATGACCTAAAAGTGCTACTGATATTCTTAAATGGCTACGAGGGTGCACGTGGGTCAGATGACGTAAGGAGGGTCCGTATACTCCTAGATGGCAAGGAGGGGTCCACGGGAGTCCAGATGGCTAGGATGATCGCACTTGCTTTAGGATGACCTGAAAGTGCTACTGATACTCCTAGATGGCTGGGAGAGTGCACGTGTGTAAAATGACGTATGGAGGGTCAGTATACTCCTATATGGCAAGGAGGGATCCACGGGGGTCGAGATGGCTAGAATTGTCCCACGTGCTTTAGGATGACCTAAAAGAGCTACTGATACTCGTAGATGGCTAGAAGGGTGCACATGGATCAGATGCCGTATGGAGGGTCCGTATACTCCTAGATGGCAAGGAGGGGTCCACGGGGGGTCGAGATGGCTAGGATTGTCGCACGTGCTTTATGATGACCTAATAGTGCTACAGAGACTCCTACATGGCTAGGAGGGTACACGTGGGTCAGATGACGTACGTGAGGGTCCGTATACTCCTAGATGGCAAGGAGGGGTCCACGGGAGTCCAGATGGCTAGGATGATCGCACGTGCTTTAGGATGACCTGAAAGTGCTACTAATACTCCTAGATGGCTGGGATTGTCGCACGTGCTTTAGGATGACCTAAAAGTGCTACTAATACTCCTAGGGAGCATGTGGGTCACATAACGACGGAGGGTCAGTATACTCCTAGATGGCAAGGAGGGGTCGCATGGGGTCTAGATGGCTAGGATTGTCGCACGTGCGTTAGGAGGGTACACGTGGGTCAGATGACGTACGGAGGGTCCGTATACTCCTAGATGGCAAGGAGGGGTCCACGGGGGTCCAAATGGCTAGGATGATCGCACGTGCTTTAGGATGACCTAAAAGTGCTACGGAAACACCTAGATGGCTGGGAGAGTGCACGTGGGTCAGATGACGTAAGGAGGGTCTGTATACTCCTAGATGGCAAGGAGGGGTCCACGGGGGTCCAGATGGCTAGGATGGTCGCACGTGCTTTAGGATGACCTAAAAGTACTACTGATACTCCTAGATGGCTATGAGGGTGCACATGGGTCAGATGCCGTAAGGAGGGTCCGTATACTCCCAGATGGCAAGGTGGGGTCCACGGGGGTCGAGATGGCTAGGATTGTCGCACGTGTTTTATGACGACCTAATAGTGCTACAGAGACTCCTAGATTGCTAGGAGGGTGCATGTGGGTCACATAACGACGGAGGGTCAGTATACTCCTAGATGGCAAGGAGGGGTCCATGGGGGTCTAGATGGCTAGGATTGTCGCACGTGCTTTAGGATGACCTAAAAGTGCTACTGATATTCTTAAATGGCTACGAGGGTGCACGTGGGTCAGATGACGTAAGGAGGGTCCGTATACTCCTAGATGGCAAGGAGGGGTCCACGGGAGTCCAGATGGCTAGGATGATCGCACTTGCTTTAGGATGACCTGAAAGTGCTACTGATACTCCTAGATGGCTGGGAGAGTGCACGTGTGTAAAATGACGTATGGAGGGTCAGTATACTCCTATATGGCAAGGAGGGATCCACGGGGGTCGAGATGGCTAGAATTGTCCCACGTGCTTTAGGATGACCTAAAAGAGCTACTGATACTCGTAGATGGCTAGAAGGGTGCACATGGATCAGATGCCGTAAGGAGGGTCCGTATACTCCTAGATGGCAAGGAGGTGTCCACGGGGGTCCAGATGGCTAGGGTTGTCGCGCGTGCTTTTGGATGACCTAATAGTGCTACGGAGACTCCTAGATGGCTAGGTGATGTGGGTTGGTCCCGATTTTCACGGATTTGTGCGGAGGGAACGACGAACACGAAGAACACGCGAAGAACGAAAAACACAAAAGAGGGGAAATCAAACACACAAGGGTAAATAGCAAGTAGCGACCCGGCAAGACTCGATTGGTAACAAATCCCCGTGGGCAGCCCCCAATCCTCCTCTCCCAAGCACACCTTACTCTTAGGATTGTTTGTCCAATTGGTCAATCCAACCAATCCAACCTGGCCACCTAAAGATGGAAGATTAGCAAGTAATCGCAACTACATGTGGAGCCTTGGTATCCACGCAGGGATCTTCTCCACAAGAGGAGGCCTTGGTTCATCTCCACATGTGGAGGTCTTGATTCATCTCCATAGGAGGAAAGAGACACTTGAGAAGGAGGAGCAAGGCTCTACTTAGTACTCCAATCATAGTCTAACCCTAACCCTAGGAAGGGGACGAACTATTTATACTCTAGATCCAAAGGGATAAGATTACAAGGCAAGGGAGCCTTTCTAGCGTGCAGATCCACCCGCAGCGGTAGTACCGGCCTCAGTCCGGTAGTACCGGGTGTGCGATAGTACCGGGCCAGTACCGGGGCCACTTCCGGGATAGAACCCAAGGACACCCGAGGCTTCCGGGAGATCCGGTAGTAGACCCGGCAGTTGACGCGGTAGTACCGAGCCGGCGTCTGGCGGTAGTACCGGGGCGTCTGGCGGTAGTACCGTCCCTAGTAGTGTCTTCAGCAGGTGACACGTCAGGCTAGTGCGGTAGTACCGGGTCGGAGCCGGTAGTACCGCCCGAAGCAGTTTGGGCTTCTTCTTCTTCTCCTTGGCTGCTCTCTTGGCCACCTTCTTGGGTCTTCTCTTTGTCATCTCCTCCACTCCATTGTGGGCCGTCGTCAAGGTGGTTCCTGAGTATGCACAAAGTATCCGAATGAAGTAGCAACCCATTCAAAGGAGTGTCGAGATCACACATAGATAGGAGTGAATTCACCTTATCATGGAGAGCTTTGACTCTAGCTCTTGTCATTGGGCCCCTTGTTGTAGGAGCCATAGGTTGGGCTACATCATCTCCCCTCCCTTGGAAAAGAGTAGTCCTCGACTCTTGGTCATCCTCATCGCTTGATGTACCAAGGTATGGTGATAGGTCGGCGACGTTGAAGGTGTCATGGACCAAGTGTTTGGAGTTAGAGATGTCGATCTTGTAGGCATTGTCGTTGACGCGCTTGATGACCTTGAAAGGTCCGTCTCCACGAGGGTGAAGCTTGGACTTCCTTGCATCCGGGAAGTGATCTTTGCGAAGGTGTAGCCAGACAAGGTCTCCTTCTTCAAATATCATGGCGCGCTTGTTTTTGTTCATCTTCTTAGCATGGTCTTGGTTGTGCTTCTCAAGCGTGGCCCTTGTATCTTCATGTACGCGGCGCGCTTGTCGAAGTCCATGTTGACTTGCTCACGGAGTGGAAGTGGAAGCACGATTGTAGGCGAACTCGGCGTGTGGGATGCACTCCTCCCAATTCTTCAAGTTAGGCTTGATCAACACACGAAGGAGTGTAGATAGGCTTCGGTTCACCACTTCGGTTTGGCCATCGGTTTGAGGGTGGTATGCGGTGGAGAATAGTTGCTTGATTCCCATCTTGGCCATCAAAGTCTTCCAAAAATAGCTCACGAACTTGGTGTCACGATCCGACACAATGGTCTTTGGCACGCCATGAAGACGGATGATTTCCCTGAAAAACAAAGTAGCAATGTGTGAAGCATCGTCGGTCTTGTTGCAAGGTATAAAGTGTGCCATTTTAGAGAAGCGATCAATGACGACAAAGATGGAATCCTTGTTTGTTTTAGTGCGTGGGAGTCCTAAGACAAAATCCATAGCTATGTCGGACCATGGGTGATGTGGAATAGGCAAAGGTGTATATAAGTCATGAGAGTTTAGAGTAGACTTAGCTTTGAGACATGTAGAACATCGTCGAATTAGGCGCTCCACGTCACGCTTCATATAAGGAGCTGCTAGGCATCGTTTTAGGGTTAGCTTGAGTTTAGATTAAAAACAGTCCATAGACTTTGAGCTCGTTGGTGAAGCATCCCTCCGGGGACGGCGATGCCGTGTTATCAATAAAGATTGCTGCGAGGGTGCTTGTGTTCATCAAGTGTTATCGTGCTGTGGTTAGAGGCGTGGTGATCTTCATCACGTTGCTTGCTGGAGTCGTTCCTCTTCTCCAGGTTTGCGTTCATCGTGTAATTGGGAGAATTATTACCTTGGTTGTCTCGCTGTGAAAGATCGGGCAAAACTCTAGGATCGACGGGGTTGATCCTTATCATGTGGTATCTGATTTCTAGGTTGCTCACAGTGAGGTTGTGTTGATCGATCTCATCGAGATCGATTGACTGGAGGAGTTTGATTGGAGGCTCTCGTACAGATTGATTTTGCGTGGAGGAGATTGTGCATTGAGGCTGCAGATTGCTGCTGCATTTGTGCAGATTGATTCCGTTCAGATTGGTTGCTGGAAAGCTGCAGGAGGAGATTGGGTGGAGATTGATTTTGTGGAGATCTGCCGAGTACTAACGTGGCCAGATTGTTTTGCTGTTGGCGGCGGCGGCCACGCAGGAAGGAGGGAGGGGCAGCGAATAGGCGTGGTTCCCAAGCAGGATCGGCGGATCAGCACGTGGGCAGGCAGCCGATCGAAGTAGCTGCAGGCCAAGCGATCGTGCAACATGTCCACGATCTGAATCAGATCGGGAGTGCCAGCAGGAGTCCGCTCTCAAGACGTGATCTGCCCAGTTTTTCATCAGCGATCATTGCCAAGCACATGGGCAGCAGCTGCACGTGGAGGCCAGTTCGTTCCGCTCGATCGCATCCAAGCGGGAGTCCAGGCCAACGTGGAGTAGCAGTACGTGAGATGACTTCTTTCCGGATGATTACTATGGCAAGAGGTGTCAAAGTGGCAAGAAATCTGGTGATGTGTTTAATGACTATCTAGACATCTTAAACGGTGTGGCTTGTGATGATTCTTCGATCAATTGGCAGCTGAAGAATTATGCCAAAGTTGTTGATTATGAGGCATGGGAACGTATTATGTTACAGGGGTTTCACCGGTGTAATACATATGAATACATGGACGAGGGTACACAGTTAGACCTTGCAGCCCGACGTGTGGATGCGGTGATACACGGTTTGTGGCTTGTGGAGCTCAACGAGAGGTGGAGTAAGGGCATTTACAAGGCAACTTGGCATGACTTCAATAAATTTGTGCGTGACTATATTGTGTCCCGTCGTCGTCGGGTATCTTGTGATACACCCGGGGAGGTGACCACGGTTGTGCAGCGGATGTCTGATGTTATTCCGCGGGCGCAGACATGTGACACGAAGGTTGCAGCTGTGTCTATTCCATCTCCTGCAGCGGAGGTGAAGATAGTTGTTCCAGTGCAGACGGTCAGCAAGGCCGTGTCACAAATTTCTGAAGCGCAGCAGTCTGATGTTGACAAGGTTGTTGTGTGCGCTGAAACTGCAGTGGCCGAGGTTGAACCTTTGAGTGGGCTGAATATGCAACTCAAGAGGGTTCATGCTAATGCTTGCAAAACAGTTGACAAGGGTCAGCGATGGAGTTTATTTCAGACTCAATGCATTATAAAAGGTAAAGAGTGCAAGCTCATGATTGATGGTGGTAGCTGTACTAATGGCATAAGCAAGGCAATGGTGGCAGCATTGGGATTGTCCACATGGCGTATTTCTGAACCTAAGCATATACAGTGGTTGAATAGCTGCGGTATGCTGAAGGTAACTCATAAGGTGCGTGTGCCATTTACAGTTGGTGATTATGTTGATGAGGTGGAATGTGATGTGTTGCCATTGGAGGTATGTGGGCTGTTACTTGGTCGTCCATGGCAGTATGATCATAATGCTTTACATGCTGGGAGAGCAAATACATATTCTTTTGTGCATGATGGTAAACAACGGACTTTGAAGCCTATGAGAGATGATCAAATCAAGTCTGATGTGGTGCTGGTGGTTCGCAAGGAAAGTTGCATAAAGCTAAGCCAAAGCCAAGCCTAGTTAAATTGCAACAAGAGGAGCATTATGCAAGGAGCGTTGATACTGAAACTGATTCAGCCGTGCATGTAGATGACGAGCCAGTTGTTCTTGTTGGTGACAAGCCGGTTGAAGGCAAGCCTCTTATTGATGAGAGGAAGGATATTGCAGCATGTGTTCTAGTTCGTGTTGACATGGGTGTTCAGACCGATGATGGTGGTGCTTATCGTGTTCCGGTGCATATGGTGCCGTGGGTAGTCAGCCACAGTTTTGTGAGAACACATCGGAAACGTTTTGCTGGAGCAGCGGTACGTGTGCACAAAGGCAAGGATGGACATGTTCGTTACTTGTGTGGCCCAGGCATTACTCATCTTTTGCAGGGTCGTGCAAAGCAGATTCATGTTCAGCGACACGAGGTTCCAGCAAGAGTTGAAAAGAAGAAGATGGTGGCGCCTAGGTCCAAGCTCATGTGGAGAAGAAAAGAGGTGCAGCCGTCCAAGACAGTATCAGGTCGAGCAGCCAAGCGGGAGGATGTGGTGAGAAAGGCAAGCAAGACTTGATGATGGAGAAGACGCGTGCTGATTTTGTTGACATCACGCCACCCTTTCGAGCACACCCTCACGTGTTGGGACAACGCTTTTTGAAGGGGGAGGATGATATGGGCACGACGGAGGAGGTGAAGCCCAATTTCATGACTCCACCAAGCTAGATGTATTAGTCGTGTGTTGCTATTTTAAATAATTAGAGTTTTTAATAATTATGAGTTTGGGCTTGGTTTGGGCCTGTCCAAGCAAGTCAAGGTAGGGTCCACTAGTAGGGAGGTACTGTAGCGCGGTACTGTAGCACCCCGCCATATAAGGAGCTGCTAGGCATTGTTTTAGGGTTAGCTTGAGTTTAGATTAAAAACAGTCCATAGACTTTGAGCTCGTTGGTGAAGCATCCCTCCGGGGACGGCGATGCCGTGTTATCAATAAAGATTGCTGCGAGGGTGCTTGTGTTCATCAAGTGTTATCGTGTTGTGGTTAGAGGCGTGGTGATCTTCATCACGTTGCTTGCTGGAGTCGTTCCTCTTCTCCAGGTTTGCGTTCATCGTGTAATTGGGAGAATTATTACCTTGGTTGTCTCGCTGTGAAAGATCGGGCAAAACTCTAGGATCGACGGGGTTGATCCTTATCACATGGCGTAGGTCTTGTCACGGCCAAAGTGACCCATGAGTGTTCCTCCATGAGATTCCTTCAAAAGGACCAAACGAAGCGAAGACTCGGGTATGCATAGTTTGTTAGCCTTAAACAAGAAACCTTGGTGCAAATAGAAATCACCAATTCCTTTGTGCTCCGAACATTGAGCGAAAATGTCTCCAAAGAAAGCATCGGTAGCATACAACTCCTTTATCTCATCCAAACCCAAGACACTAATGTCAAGACGTGTAAGTAGGTTGGCCTTGCGGGATAAAGCATCCGCGACCACATTGTCTTTACCTTTCTTGTATTTGATTACAAAGGTGAAAGACTCAATGAACTCAACCCACTTAGCATGTCTTTTGTTCAAATTTGTTTGACTTTTCAAATATTTCAAGGATTCATGGTCCGAATGAATGACAAATTCCTTAGGGCGAAGGTAATGTTGCCACACATCTAAAACACGAACCAAAGCAAATAACTCTTTGTCATAACTCTTTGTCATTTGTATGGCCTGAATATCACCATCAATGGTTGCAGTGGATCTATCCATAATCCCTGTCAAATGATCGCGGAGAGCTTCATATTCCCTCCATGTTACAGTAGCATCATCAGCCTTTTTCTGCATCACATCAACACCACTAGAAGACATGATTAGTAGGTTAGTGCACTAAATCAAAAATCTGTTTGGTGGCACACTCACAACTCACTCAAAACTGACAAGAAAAGGAAATCTTACCGTTCCAAAGTGAATAGTAATGCGTACCCGTTCAGATGGATGACTAATGCACGGATGTGAAGAAGTGAATACCAGGGTATAAAAGCAATCACACGATAGAGCAGGATTATATGGTGGAGCTATAGGTATGGTATCCTATCTACACCGAAGACAAGTCCTAGTGCTGATCGTGTGAACAAACACCCAAGGAAACTCACACGTGGAGATGAACATGGCAAAGCAACTATAAAAACAGGATATGTTGCAATGCTCAAGAGAGACACTAGCAATGCTGAATGTAAAACAGGCACAAGATTGCTCAATCTACGAGTGCAGAAGATATATGTATGTATGCTTTTGGCCTCTCAAATGTCACCACGTTGATATAGCTCTTTTCTCTCTCTGATTGTTATATGTTACTCTTCTTTCTTTCTCTGTTTTTTTCACTCTCTTTGATTTTTCCACTCTTTTGGATATATATATTTCTCACGGATACTGCTACAGCACAACTGCACGTTTGCACACCAAAAACCCTAATGAGCAGCCTGTATAGCGGAAACTAGTCTCGTGTGGGTAGGCTCCTAACACTTGTATGTAGAAAGGCTGTGGCTATGGCTTGGAATTTGCAAACGTCAAGAAAGGACGCACGGCAGGCTCGTTGTACTGCGGCAGAAAAATGCGTGGATTTGTGCCGCGGCCGGCAGGACTTGGACTCCGAGTAGAACTAGGTACCCGCGGCAGGAAAATACACGGAATTGTGACGGGCACGGCAGGGAATTGGAAACCGATTGGTACTAGGACTCCGAACGAGAAACAGAAGAGGACTCGAAACAGAAACTAAAACACAACTCGACTAAAACAAGAACAACTCTTTTTGTGGGATTTTCGGGTGTAGACTCCAAACAAAATAGATTGGACTCGGAACTCAAACCAGAAAACTAAAACCCTAAAGACTTCGGAAACCTAGACTCGTACTGAAAACTGATTGGATCAAAAGGACGAACACAACGACCAGCAAACTAGAACCAATCTATGATGCAATCTAGGCTATGGCAAACTATGAACCCTAATTTTTTTGTGGCTTTTTCTGGATATGAATAAAAACACTCAAACTAATCTACGGGGATGGATTTGAGGATGCTCACCGAGTAAACCGTGGAATCTGATACCAAGATGATATGGGGTGGCCCGATCTTCTCAGTAAGCGGCGGTGGTGATGATGATGATGGATAGATAACCTGTATATATGTGGAGTGGAAAGGAACTAGAACACAATCTCTGACCTTGTAGATAGTATTGGACGTCGTGGACTACCAAGGGAAACGATCACAAAGTAAAATGCTTGTGTTCAAGTATCCAAAGCGAACTCTTGTGTTGGGTGACATTTGAGCACGTAGTCTTCGTTAGGTTGTCTATCTTCGAGTGCTCGCCCTTTGGTCGCCCAACCCCATTATTCGCTTTTGTGTGTGTTTCTTCATCATTTGTGGTTGGAGTTTCTTTGGTAATTTGATCATTGTGGATTTTCTCTACCTTTGACAATATACTTGTCGCGGGTTTGCTTGTTTCGTTTGCCACTTCATACCTTCCTATCCTCATAAGTGTGTGTGTTGGGTGTTAGAACCGGATACTCTCCTCTCAAGCCACATTATACTTGGGATATAGTTTGTCTTGGTTTTTCTTACACACATCTCACTTGTCTTGAGAAAATGTTTAGGGGAAGTACAAACGGAAGCTCAAGCTCGGATGAGGAAATCCATGGTGGAGTTCGCGGTGATCATGGCTATGTCACACAATCCGAGTTCGTCGGTCTTCGACACCTTGTTCGTGATGGCTTAGGCCGCTACGAGCGCCGTCTCCAAACTCATGATGCCAACTTCAACGCAATCAATGCGAACATGGAGCGGATGACCGAAGCTATCAACAACCTTGCGCGACAACGAGCTCCTTCACGCTCAAGCCGTACAAGAAGCACCTCAAGGTCGACACAAGCACATCATGGACGTCATGAACCTCGACAAGAACGTCAACATGATTCAAGGAGCGACGCCCATGAACGACCTCCTCCTATCGTTGAACAACCACATGATCTTCACGCGAACAATGCCAATGCGCATCAAGAACAACCTCACCAAAATGATGATCGTCGCGCACGCATACCATCACCACCACCGCCAACGTGATCGTCATGACCCATTGGCTAATGACAATGGCGTTCCGGGTGCGAATGACTTTGGTGAACAAGGACGTCACCCTCGTCATCCTCCAAGGCCACGTCATCAAAACCATGACAATGCGAACAATGTCGAGCAACCCGTTCCTCAACAAGAGCTACCTCCTCAACATGCGCCTCGTCAAGAGCTTCCTCATGATCGTCACCAACACCAACGTTCCGAGTCAAGTGATAACGAGTCAAGCCAACACAATGGTGATGGACTCAACCGAAGGAGACGTGGACGTGCATTCCCACGTGCGACTATGATGACTTGACCAACGTCCGCTTTGACATACCCAAGTTCTACGGCACAAGTGATCCGGAAGCTTACTTCTCATGGGTACTCAAGGTTGACAAGATCTTCCGCGTGCAACGCTTCTCCGACAAAGAAGGTTGCCTTAGCCTCGATGGAGTTTGAAGAGTATGCCTCTTGTGGTGGGAACAACTACAAGATGCTCGCGTCGCTAACCACCAACAACCAATTGACACTTGGGTTGAAATGAAAGAAACATGTACAAGCGCTTCGTGCCAAGCCATTACACTAGAGACTTATACAAGAAGTTGCAAGAGTTGAAGCAAGGTTTGAAGTCGGTTGACGAGTACTACAAGGAAATGGAAATCTCCATGATGAGAGCCAATGTCAACGAGTACGAAGAGCAATCCATGGCTCGTTTCATGAATGGCCTCAACTATCCCATCAAGAAGATCGTGGAGTTCCAACCATATGCCTCTTTGGTTGAGCTAGTACATCAAGCTTCCAAGGCCGAGCGCCACGTGCTTGAAGAGCTCAAATACCTCAAGACAAAGGCATTCTACGCCAACAAGCCTTCTTCGTCAACTCCTACACCTTCACAAGCTCTTCCTCAAGCGAACACTCGAGGTCCTCCAAGAGTCTCTACATCGACACCTCAAGCGCCTCAACCTTTCAAGAAAGTACCTCCCCTCCAAGGCGCCTCAAGGATCTTCGTCCGGCACAAGACTTTGCAATGTACAAGTGCGGCGGACAAGGGCACAAATCTTTTGAGTGCACCAACAAGAAGGTCATGATCATCAATGACATGGGAGAGTATGAATCTATGAGTGAAGATGAGTACAATGCTTTGAACAAGGTCGCCACAATGCAAAGTGCTCAAGAAGAAAGTGAGATCTATTGTGATGGCGACAACAAAGACCCTTCCTTGGTTGTGGCAAGAGCTTAACCACCAATGTTCAAGTAGAAGAAGACCAAAGATGCAACTTGTTTCAACAAGAGCGGGTCAATGGAAAGTCCATCAAGGTCATCATAGATGGTGGAAGTTGCCACAACCTAGCGAGCAAAGAACTTTGTGATAAGCTCAACTTGAAGTTCAAGAAGCACCCACATCCTTACCATGTGCAATGGTTGAGTGATACCGGAGCCGTCAAGATTCAACACATGGTGCAAGTGTCCTTCAAGATTGGAGCCTATGAAGATACGGTTGATTGTGATGTTGTGCCTATGAACGTTTGTCACTTACTCCTTGGGCGTCCATGGCAATTTGACAAGGGTGCTATGCATGATGGAAGGACAAACTACTATAGCTTCAAGAACAACGACAAGACCTTCGTCCTTCGTCCCATGACACCAAGTCAAGTCATCGCCGACAACGCCAAGACTATTGCAAGGGCACAACAAGATCGTTCGTCTAGTGAGATGAGTGGTGAGCGAGAGACCCACCATAAAGTGAGTGAGAGCCACAAGCCAAATGAGTGTGACACTTCAAAGAGAGTTCCCACAAAACTTACACTATTTGCCACAAAGAGAGATGAGGGAGTTGAGAGAAAACCCATCCACCCTCCACTATGTGCTCATATGCAAGGGTGAAGTTTCTATGACTAACACTTTCACAAACCTTCCTCCTTCTTTGTTGTCTCTTTTGAAGGACTTTGAAGATGTCTTCCCTCAAGAGTGCCACCGGGACTACCTCCTCTACGCGGAATCGAGCACCGCATCGACCTTGTTCCCGGCGCACCGCTACCAAACCGCGCTCCTTACCGCACCAACCCCGAAGACAAAGGAGATCGAGCGGCAAATACAAGAACTTCTTGCCATGGGACATATCCGCGAGAGCTTGAGTCCGTGCGCCGTGCCCGTCATCTTGGTACCCAAGCACGACAACACTCTTCGCCTTTGCATGGATTGTCGCCCCATCAACGCCATCACCGTTCGGTATCGCCATCCTATCCCTCGCTTGATGATATGCTCGATGAGCTTTGTGGTTCCGCTATATTCTCCAAAATTGATCTTAAAAGTGGATATCACCAAATACGCATGTGTGAAGGTGATGAATGGAAGACCGCATTTAAAACTAAGCTTGGTCTTTATGAGTGGCTCGTCATGCCATTTGGTCTTTCCAATGCACCTTCTACTTTTATGCGTCTCATGAATCATGTTTTGCGTCCTTTCATTGGAAATTTGTTGTGGTATACTTTGACGACATCCTTATTTATAGCAAGTCTTTGGAAGAGCACACTTCTCATGTTGCTCAAGTTTTGTTGGTTCTTCGCAATGAAAAGCTTTATGCAAATCTTTCTAAGTGCACTTTTGCCACCAACAAACTTGTTTTCTTGGGTTTTGTTGTTTCTTCGGATGGAGTCGAAGTCGATGAAGCAAAGATACAAGCAATTCGGACTTGGCCTTTTCCGACATCACTTGAGGAGTTGAGACGTTTTCTTGGTTTTGCCGGATTTTACCGCCGTTTCATCAAGGATTTTTCCACAATTGCTTGCCCCCTCCATGAACTTACAAAGAAGAATGTACCTTTCATTTGGGGCAATGCACATGATTTTGCTTTCAATGAGCTCAAACGGTTATTAACCGAAGCACCACTCCTTGCCCTTCCGGATTTCTCTAAGACATTTGAGATTGAATGCGATGCAAGTGGATTGGGCATTGGTGGAGTGCTTATGCAAAATGGTAGACCCATCGCATACCATAGTGAGAAACTAGATGGAGCTCGCTTGAATTACCCCATTTATGACAAAGAGTTATTTGCTTTGGTTCGTGTTTTGGATGTGTGGCAACATTACCTTCGTCCTAAGGAATTTGTCATTCATTCCGACCATGAATCCTTGAAATATTTGAAAAGTCAAACAAATTTGAACAAAAGACATGCTAAGTGGGTTGAGTTCATTGAGTCTTTCACTTTTGTAATCAAATACAAGAAAGGTAAAGACAATGTGGTCGCGGATGCTCTATCCCGCAAGGCCAACCTACTTACACGTCTTGACATTAGTGTCTTGGGTTTGGATGAGATTAAAGAGTTGTATGCTACCGATGCTTTCTTTGGAGACATTTTCGCTCAATGTTCGGAGCACAAAGGAATTGGTGATTTCTATTTGCACAAAGGTTTCTTGTTTAAGGCTAACAAACTATGTATACCCGAGTCTTCGCTTCGTTTGGTCCTTTTGAAGGAATCTCATGGAGGAACACTCATGGGTCACTTTGGACGACAAGACCTACGCCATGCTCACCACCAACTACTATTGGCCTAGAATGAAGCGTGATGTGGAACGCCTAGTTCGACGATGTTCTACATGTCTCAAAGCTAAGTCTACTCTATCACGCATTAAACAAACAAGGATTCCATCTTAGTCGTCGTTGATCGCTTCTCTAAAATGGCACACTTTATACCTTGCAACAAGAGCGACGATGCTTCACACATTGCTACTTTGTTTTTCAGGGAAATCGTCCGTCTTCATGGAGTGCCCAAGACCATTGTGTCGGATCGTGACACCAAGTTCGTGAGCTATTTTTGGAAGACTTTGATGGCTAAGATGGGAATCAAGCAACTATTCTCCACCGCATACCACCCTCAAACCGATGGCCAAACCGAAGTGGTGAACCAAAGCCTATCTACACTCCTTCGTGTGTTGATCAAGCCTAACTTGAAGAATTGGGAGGAGTGCATCCCACACGCCGAGTTTGCCTACAATCGAGCACTACACCGAGCAATAAGGAAAACACCCTTCGAGGTCGTCTATGGCTCCAACGCCTACACCGCGCTAGACATGCTACCACTTCCACTCTGTGAACAAGTTAACATGGACTTCGACAAGCGAGCCGCTTACATGAAGAAGCTCCATGAGGAAACAAGAACTACTCTCGAGAAGCACAACAAAGAACATTGATAAGGATCAACCCCGTCGATCCTATGAGTTTTGCCCGATCTTTCACAGCGAGACAACCAAGGTAATAATTCTCCCAATTACACGATGAACGCAAACCTGGAGAAGAGGAACGAATCCAGCAAGCAACGTGATGAAGATCACCACGCCTCTAACCACAGCACGATAACACTTGATGAACACAAGCACCCTCGCAGCAATCTTTATTGATAACACGGCATCGCCGTCCCCGGAGGGATGCTTCACCAACGAGCTCAAGTCTATGGACTGTTTTTAATCTAAACTCAAGCTAACCCTAACCTAATGCGCCCAGCCCCTTATATGGAGGGAAGGGGGTGCGGCCGCACTGTAGCTACAGTACGCGCTACAGTACCGCCCACTAGTGGGCCACGCCCTAGTTGAGTTGGACAGGCCCATACTCAACTCTAATAATTATTTAAAACTAATTATTACAAATAGCAACACACGACGAATACAGCTAACTTGGTGGAGTCCTGAAATTGGGCTGCACCTCCCCCGTCGTGCCCATATCATCCTCCCCCCCTTCAAGAAGCGTTGTCCCCAACGCGTGAGGGTCTGCTCGAAAGGGTGGCGTGATGTCAACAAAATCAGCACGCGTCTTCTCCATCTTGAAGTCTTGCTTGCCTTCCTCACCACATCCTCCCGCTTGGCCTGCTCGACCTGATACAGTCTTGGACAGCTGCACCTCTTTTCTTCTCCACATGAGCTTGGACCTAGGCGCCACCATCTTCTTCTTCTCAACTCTTGCTGGAACCTCGTGTCGCTGAACATGAATCTGCTTTGCATGACCCTGCAAAAGATGAGTAATGCCTGGGCCACACAATTGACGAACATGTCCATCTTTCCCTTTGTGCATCCGCACTGCTGCTCCAACAAAACGCCTCACGGGTGTGCTGCCATAACAGCGACCTCCTACTCGCGGTACCACACGCACCGGAACACGATCAGCACCAACGTCATTGGTCTGACCACCCATGTCAACACGAATTGGAACACATGCTGCCACATCCTTCCTCTCATCAGTAAGAGGCTGCACTTCAACCGGCTTGTCACTAACAAGAACAACTGGCTCGTCATCTACATGCACGGCTGAATCAGTTTCAGTATCAACGCTCCTTGCATCATGCTCCTCTTGCTGCAATATAACTAGCCTTGGCTTTGGCTTAGCTTTATGCAACTTCTCCTTGCGAACCACCAGCACCACATCGGACTTGATTTGATCATCTCCCATAGGCTTCAAAATCCGCTGTTTACCATCATGCATAAAAGAATATGTATTTGCTCTCCCAGCATGTAAAGCATTATGATCATACTGCCATGGACGACCAAGTAACAGCCCACATACCTCCAATGGCAACACATCACATTCCACCTCATCAACATATTCACCAACTGAAAATGGCACACGCACCTTGTGAGTAATCTTCATCATACCACATCTATTCACCCACTCAACATGCCTCGGTTCTGGAATACGCCATGTGGACAAACCAAAAGCCTCCACAACCGCCTTGCTAATGCCATTACAGTAGCTACCACTGTCAATCATCAACTTGCATGCTTTGCCTTTGATCATGCACTGTGCCTGAAATAAATTCCATCGCTGACCCTTGTCAACTGTTTTGCAAGCCTCATCATGAACCCGCTTGAGTTGCATATTCAGCCCACTCAATGGTTCAACGTCCTCAGGAATAACCTCCTTTGCTTGGGCCGCTGGAAGAACCACCTTGTCTTCCACCTCAGATTGTGCCAAAAATTTAGCACGGAAAATTTTCTTGTGATCCTCCCAAGTATGTGTGGTGAACAATCCCCTCGTGTTCTTTTCACGATTCCACCAACTGTGTACTTTACCATCCAAACGCATCAGAATAAGTGAATTAATCCTATCAAGCGGCGGCTGACACGAGCTAAAACCTTGCTCCATTGTTTGTTCCCAAAACTTGTACTCTGCCGACGTTGCAGTCCATCGAAGCATCCACTTCCTTTTAGCACTATCCCAAGGGACACGATTCTGCAGGTCTTTAAAATCATTGCAGACATCTGCAAAAGGAACAATCTGCAAAGCAGTATCCATTCCCATAGCTGAATATTGTGTAATTCCCGTACTGCTTTGGCAAGCAGCAGCTGCGGCTCTTCTTCTGTTTTTGTTTTCAGCCAAAGACTCTTGCCACTCAGCAGCAGTAGTACGTACCTACAGGAATCGGAAACAGCAGCAAGGTCCGATCCCAACTCCTTCTGAATTTTTTTTTTCTCTTGTACTAGCTCACATACCAAGGAAGGACATAGATACGTACCATGGAAGGAAACAACCGTGAATAGCCAGATCGCTACTTTCCTTTTTTGCTTTTACCGAGAAATCAGCCAGCAGATCCGATACAAACTTTGTTTGATCTCCTTTCCGGCCGGAACTCACGTACCCTGTACGAAGGAAAAAAAAACAACCAAAGGCACCACGATCTCAACTCCCTGTGCACGTACGCGTACTAGCAGATGCAATATGGACTCGCGGTACTGTAGCTACAGTAGATCGCGAATTTGGGCTAGTACGTAGCAATCTCCTTATCTCGTCCGATCAAATCAATCTGCACAAGATCCTCCAATCAAACTCCTCCCAATCAACCGATCTAGATGAGATCGATCAACACAACCTCACTGTGAGCAACCCAGAAATCTGATACCACATGATAAGGATCAACCCCGTCGATCCTATGAGTTTTGCCCGATCTTTCACAGCGAGACAACCAAGGTAATAATTCTCCCAATTACACGATGAACGCAAACCTGGAGAAGAGGAACGAATCCAGCAAGCAACGTGATGAAGATCACCACGCCTCTAACCACAGCACGATAACACTTGATGAACACAAGCACCCTCGCAGCAATCTTTATTGATAACACGGCATCGCCGTCCCCGGAGGGATGCTTCACCAACGAGCTCAAGTCTATGGACTGTTTTTAATCTAAACTCAAGCTAACCCTAACCTAATGCGCCCAGCCCCTTATATGGAGGGAAGGGGGTGCGGCCGCACTGTAGCTACAGTACGCGCTACAGTACCGCCCACTAGTGGGCCACGCCCTAGTTGAGTTGGACAGGCCCATACTCAACTCTAATAATTATTTAAAACTAATTATTACAAATAGCAACACACGACGAATACAGCTAACTTGGTGGAGTCCTGAAATTGGGCTGCACCTCCCCCGTCGTGCCCATATCAAACATGCTACGAAGATGAACAAACACAAGCGCGCCATGATATTTGAAGAAGGAGATCTTGTGTGGCTACATCTTCGCAAAGATCGCTTTCCGGATGCAAGGAAGTCCAGGCTTCACCCTCATGGAGATGGACCTTTCAAGGTTATCAAGCGCATCAACGACAATGCTTACAAGATAGACATCTCCAACTCCAAACACTTGGTCCATGACACCTTCAACGTCGCCGACCTCTCGCCATACTATGGAACATCAAGCGATGAAGAGGACCAAGAGTCGAGGACGACTCTTTTCCAAGGGGGGGAGATGATGTAGCCCCGCCTACGGCGTCTACACCAAGTGGCCCAATGACACGAGCAAGGGTCAAAGCTATACGTGCTAAGGTGAATTCGCTCCTATCCATGTGTGATCTCGACACTCCTATGAATGGTTTGCTACTTCATTCCGATACCTTGTGTGTGCTCAACTATGGTGGACCTGAAGACCCCTATGAAGATGGACAAGAGTCGAGCCAATACGATGAAGGAGAAGAAGAGGAGATGGAGAAGAACTCCCCAGGCGACGGTACTACCGCTGGCTTAAGCGGTACTACCGCCCCTGGTCCTGACAGGCCGAACTAGCCCCACGCCAGCGGTATCGGCAGCGGTACCGCCTGGTACCGCGAGCGTGGGAAGGATCAGCGCCCACCTCAGCGGCAGCGCTCGCTACCGCCACATGCTACCGCCGAAACAGCCTGTCGGACCCCTTACCCGGTACCGCCAGTGGTACCGGCGGTGGTACTGGACGGTACCTGGGACGTGGGATGCGTGAAGCCCTCCCGCACTGGCGGTACCACCGGCTAACCCAGCGGTACTACCGCCAGTGCGGGAGCAGTTCGGGCAGCAGGCCCGTGTAACCTTATCCTTTCACCTCGTTTTGGATCTAGACTATAAATAGGACTCCTTGGACTAGATCTAGGGTTAGACTATGATTTGGGAACTAAAGTAGAGCCTTGCTCCTTCTTCTCAAAGTGTCTCTTTCCTCCTATGGAGATGACCCAAGGCCTCCCCTTGTGGAGATGAACCAAGGCCTCCCCTTGTGGAGAAGATCCCTGCGTGGATACCAAGGCTCCTCTTGTAGTTTGCTACTTGCCAATCTTTCATCCTAGGGTGATTCTATTGGGTTGGTTGGATTGACCAATTGGACAAACAATCCTAAGAGTAAGGTGTGCTTGGGAGAGGAGGATTGGGGGCTGCCCACGGAGATTTGTTACCAGTCGATTATTGCCGGGTTGCTACTTGCTATTTACCCTTGTGTGTTTGATTTCCCCTCTTGGTGTTCATCGTTCTTCGCGTGTTCTTCGCGTTCATCTTTCCCTCCGCACAAATCCGTGAAAATCGGGACCTACCCGCATCACACATGGTACGTGTGAATTTTGAGATAGTACCATACAAGGATTCCATTGAGTTTGATGTGGTTCCTATGACTGTTTGTCACCTATTATTGGGTTGGCCTTGGCTGTATGATCGCCATGTGCAACATAATGGCCGTGCCAATACATATCACTTGGAGTTCAAGGGCAAGAAAATTAATTTGCAGCCCATGTCACCGCAGGCCATAGTGAATGAGTCTCGTCAGAAAACAGAAGTAAATTTAGAAGAGCCTCCGGGGCGAGAGAAAATTGTAACAGCTGTGAGTGATATAACGAAAAGTGAGAGAGTGAATAATTTATTGATATTAGCCACCAAAGATGACATGAGAGAATTTAGTGAGGATCCTATAGCCCTGCCTCTTGTGCTGATGTACAAAGGCGAGGTTTTGGTTTCTAATGACATGCAACCTGTTTCTCTTGGTGTGTCTACTGTTTTGCAGGATTATGGCGATGTTTTTCCGGACGATGTACCCGCAGGTCTACCACCATTGCGTGGCATTGAGCATCAGATTGACCTCATACCGGGTGCCACTCTCCCCAACCGAGCGCCATATCGAACAAACCCCGACGAGACGAAAGAAATACAGCAACAAGTGCAAGCACTACTCGACAAAGGGTACATTCATGTCTCTCTTAGTCCTTGTGCTGTTCCTGTAATTTTGGTTCCTAAAAAAGATGGTACATGGCGTATGTGTGTAGATTGTAGAGCTATAAATAACATCACTATTTGATATCGTCATCCTATTCCACGCTTAGAAGATATGCTTGATGAATTGAGTGGTGCTGCTGTTTTCTCTAAGATTGATTTGCGTAGTGGATACCATCAAATTAGGATGAAAGAGGGGGATGAATGGAAAACTGCTTTCAAAACAAAATTTGGTTTATATGAGTGGCTAGTTATGCCTTTTGGTCTTACTAATGCACCTAGCACATTCATGCGTTTAATGAATCATGTTTTGAGAGACTTCATTGGTAGATTTGTGGTTGTGTATTTTGATGATATACTTATTTACAGCCGCAATGAATCTGAACATTGTGATCATCTTAGACAAGTTTTGCATGTGTTGCGTGATGCTAAATTGTATGCTAATCTTGAGAAGTGCACGTTTGCAAAAGATAAGGTGATATTTCTGGGATACGTTGTATCTAAGCATGGGGTTGAGGTGGATTCATCTAAAATTGAAGCAATTCAAAATTGGCCTTTTCCCATGAATATAAGTCAACTTCGGAGCTTTCTCGGTCTTGCTGGATTTTATAGACGTTTTGTGCGAGACTTTAGTACTATTGCTGCCGCTTTGAATGACTTAACTAAGAAAGGTGTACCTTTTGTGTGGGGCGCTGCACAAGACCTTGCTTTTGATGAGCTGAAACGTTTGCTTACTTCTGCACCATTACTTGCATTACCCGATTTTAATAAACAATTTGAAGTTGAGTGTGATGCTAGTGGTATAGGAATTGGTGGTGTTTTGATGCAAGAAGGTAGACCTATTGCTTATTTCAGCGAGAAACTTTCTGGTGCTAGATTGAATTACGCTGTTTATGATAAAGAATTGTATGCACTTGTTCGAGTTCTTGAGGTTTGGCAACATTATTTGTGGCCAAAAGAATTTATCATACATTCTGATCATGAGGCTTTGAAATATCTGAAAGCTCAATCTAACTTGCATAGACGTCTTGCTAAGTGGGTTGAGTTCATTGAGTCATTTCCCTACATCATTAGGCATAAGAAAGGGAAAGATAATGTTGTTGCTGATGCTCTCTCTAGGAAGAACATGTTATTGACACATTTAGATGTTAAAATTCCTGGTTTGGAGAGTTTGTGTGATTTATATGCAACTGATCATGATTTTGCTGAACCATTTCGTTTGTGTATCCTCAAATAAGCATGGGATAAGTTCCACATCCATGATAGATTTTTGTTTAGGGCTAACAAACTATGTGTTCCAGAATCATCGGTGCGTTTGTTGTTGTTGCAGGAATCACATGAAGGTGGATTGATGGGTCACTTTGGGCGTGAGAAGACGTTACTCATGCTAGCTGATCACTTTTATTGGCCCAAGATGAGGCGTGACGTGGATAGATTTGTTAGGCGTTGTGTTTCATGCAATACGTCCAAGTCCAAGCTGAAGCCTCACGGTTTGTATACACCACTACCTACACCTAACACGCCATGGGCAGATATTAGTATGGATTTTGTGTTAGGTTTACCACGCACTAAAAGAGGACATGATAGTATTTTTGTGGTAGTGGATCGTTTCTCTAAGATGACACATTTTATTGCATGCCACAAGAGCGACGATGCGTCGCATGTTGCTAATCTGTTTTTCAGGGACATCGTACGCATACATGGAGTACCTAAGACGATTGTTTCTGATCGTGATGTGAAGTTCATGAGCTACTTCTGGAAGACATTGTGGGGCAAGCTAGGAACGAAGCTGCTGTTTAGCACAACATGTCATCCTCAAACAGATGGTCAAACGGAGGTGGTGAATAGAACTTTGTCACAATTGCTGCGAGCTATGATCAAGAAAAATCTGCGCGAATGGGAGGAATGTTTGCCACATGTTGAGTTGATTATAATCAAGCGGTGCACACTACTACTCAGGTTTGTCCTTTTGAGGTGGTGTATGGCTTCAAACCAATCACGCCACTAGATTTGCTGCCTCTTCCTTTGCATGAGAGAGTTAATATGGAGGCATCAAAAAGAGCAGATTATGTGAGGAAGATTCATGAGAAGACATGAGAGGCAATTGAGAAGAAAGGCAAGAACATTGTGATGAGGACATCCCACATGTTGATACAACCGTTGCACCTACAGCCACAATACAAGGACCTCTCACACGAGCTCGTGCACGGCAACTTAATTATCAGGTACTTTCGTTTCTTGGAATCAATCCTCACATACATGAACATATGATGCTGCCTAAATCGGATGTGTTTGTCACACTTAGGAATGATGGCCCTAGCATGGATGAGAGGGACAAACAATGGAGCCGGAACACGCATGGAGAGGATGGCAGCAAGCATGGGAAGATTGAAGATGACGCATCAACTGGAGATTTCAGGACATCGAAGCCACCATAATAAGAGGAGACGACTTGGACGAAATATAGAGTTTCCCACTTCATAATTTCGTCCATATATTCATATGGTGCTGCGTCACCTTTTAGTTATGGGCCAGGCCCGTGTATTTTCGTCCAAATTAAGTACGTGAACAATTAGAGTCCGTATAAGTGGAAGGAAACCGACTTAGGGTGGAATTCGACCTTCTTTTCCAAGGCTGGCCGAATCCCCCTCTGTCCGTCCATATATACCTCAGTTAGGTCGTCGTTTAGACTCGGATTTTGTTTAGTTTAAGACTTAGCCATTGCTATTCTTCGCCATAGGCAACAGTGTCAGTTCAGACCTCTTTTATCCGCAATATCATGGCATCTATAATTCTTGCTGGTTCTTCGATTGCCTGCAGGAATTGATCTACGGATCAGGTTGATCTAGCCCCCGGCGAGATCAATAGCCTCGGAAGTTGGTGTAGCGATTGCTAAGGCGCAACGTCCCGCACGATTTTAGTCGGATCGTCAACGTCGACCTCCACCCAAATCGAGAGTTATCCATCTCATCGAAAGATCGGGCACCTTTACCCTATCAAGTGGTATCAGATTTCAGGTTTCTCGGTGAGATCTTACAGTTTTCCTAGTGTAGATTGCATCTGTTCTGTCCTACAGTCCTCGAAAAAGCCAAAAATATTAGGGTAGATCTTTTCCCAGAACCAATTCAAGCCTTTTGCATCTTTTCTTTTCAGTTTTTGCATTGTTGAGTTTGTGTCTGCATCGTCGTGTCGAGTGCTGGTCGTAGCGTCTTCATCTTTAGAGTTTCGAGTTCTGTTCATATTCGTCTTGCTGCCGCCGCACCGCCACCACCAAACCCTAGCCGCCCACCATATTTTCCGCATCACCCCCAAACCCCGAACCACCACCACCATCATCCATCCACGGTACCACCGCCACCATCTCTTCCGCATCGCCTAAACCCTAAAACCCGAACCACCACCACCATCTATACCGCCGCCACACCACCTTCCCCGTTCTGATAGTTAAAAAAAAAGTAAAAAAAAAGTCAAAAAAAAAGTCAATCCACATCCAAGTCGGGTTGACCACGATTTCTACTAGTCCAGTCCGAAATTAGTCCGAATTGGTCAGTTTTGGACAACTAACTTTGACCGGCCATAACTTCTGCATACGAACTCCGTTTTCGATGTTCGACCACTCAAAATTTTCAGGGGAAAAAGACGCATCCAGCCCCAACCACTACGTCGTTGTTTGCCAAAAAAAATCTCTCAGAATTCCCACAAGAGTGCAGGAAGGTTGAGTTTTTGCCACTTTTCTGAAAAAATTCGGAAATTTTTCTGTGATCTTCACTTATATCTTGCTTTTGAGCTATCCTTTTGTGCTTGTGGGCGTCGCGCCTTGACTCGTTGGTGTTCTAGGCTCGCGTCTCTAGTTGGGTCTAGCCTACGGCCAGCACTGTACCGTCGTTGAGCATTTATTCAACTTATTGCACTCTTGTTTTGAATTGTTGCTACAGATATTACAGCCTCCTACAGCTCCACATATTCCTACACCGTGCGTTGATGCCACCTGGTAATCGCTATTCTCAATCTTCTTGACGTTTGGTCCCCTCGGTTGCTAGGCACCACCTGCTGCAGGGTAAGAACGAGTAAGAATATTGGTTTGCTTGCTTGATAGCGCGTTGATTCCACCACTTTCCTGTCACCCATACACCATATTTCTGGCTTTTGCAGTACTAACCATGTCAGGTTCTCCGACTGCTGCCGACCTGGACAAGATGACCAACGCGGAGCTCCACGGCCACTTCACGAGCATTGTCAGCGACCATATGCAAGACGTGGATAAACGCTTTGGTGAATCCATGGAAAAGATCGAGGGCTCGAAACGTCTGTCACCACCAAGATCGAGGGCCTCGACTCGTCTTTCACCGCCAAGCTCGACGCAAAGTTTCAAGAGTTGCTGCGCCGCCTTCCACCCGCTCCTAGGCACGCCGGCCGCGCCCAGCGAGTTCCTCTCCACCATGCGCAGACGTCTGCTGCGGGCGCTGTGGCTGCCGATGCGCGCCACGAGACGTATGACGGGGAGGACGAATACGAAGACGAGAACGAGGCAGAGGATGGGGGCCTCCAACCGGCACTTGGACGTCCCGCGTCCATCCCCACAACGCACCTGCCTCCACGGCCACTGGTACGTGATGATGACCATGTTGCAAAACTGAAGTTGCATGTTCCACCTTTTGATGGTCGTTATAATCCTGATGCGTACCTTTCTTGGGAATTAGAATTAGAACAACGTTTTTCATGCTTAGATTATCCTGAGGAGAGACGTGTTACGGCTGCTACTTGTGAGTTCACTAGTTTTGCTTCCATATGGTGGTCTGAATATTGTCGTTTGCATCATGATAATCCACCTACTACTTGGACTGATCTGAAACGTGCTATGCGTACTCGCTTTGTTCCTCCATACTATCAACGTGATTTGCTAAAGAAATTAACTAGACTTGAACAAGGTAAAAATTCGGTAGAAGAATACTATCAGGAATTACAAACTGGCATGATTCGTTGTGGTATCGTAGAGGATACGGAAGCTTTACTTGCTAGATTTTTTGGTGGGTTAAAAGAGATTCAAACGATTCTGGAATATAAGGAATATACAACTATCACTCGTTTGTTTCATCTTGCTTGCAAAGCTGAATGTGAAGTGCAGGATCGGAGAGCGGCGACACGATCTAATTTTTCTGCAGGGCGTTCTACTTCATGGACACCACGAACGCCGTCTACGTCGCCCCGGACTGCTGCTCCGACTCCTTCCACGGCCACCCCACACGGTCTACATCGTCTACATTCCCACCATTGCAGCCAAGCCAAGTACATCCGCTGGACCAGCCACAAGCTCTTCGTCATCCATGGCTTCTACGGGCAAGACCAGCAACATTAAGTGTCGCAAATGCAGCGGGCTTGGTCACTTTGCACGTGAATGCCCCTCCGCTCGTGTGATGATTGCTCTTGACGATGGTGGATACGATTCCGCCAGTGATTATGATGAAACAACATTGGCTCTAATCGCACATGATGAGCAATCTGCGGCAACCAACACGGAGCAAGATCCGCAATACATGGCTGCGGAACATGCGGAGCGGTACCCGACCTTAATTGCGCATCGCGCTTTGAGTGCACAAGTGACAAAAGCCGAACCAAGTCAGCGCAATAATCTGTTTCATACCAAGGGCGTTGTCAAAGATCGTTGTGTTCGCATTATTATTGATGGAGGGAGCTGCAACAATTTGGCGAGTGTGGAGATGGTTGAGAAGCTTTCTCTCTCGACACGACCTCATCCTCGTCCATATTACATTCAATGGTTTAACGACAGCGGCAAAGTTAAGGTAACACGTACCGTGCGTGTGCATTTTACTATTGCTGCATATTCTGATTATGTTGAATGTGATGTTGTCCCTATGCAAGCATGTGCGCTTTTACTTGGTAGACCATGGCAATATGATACGAATTCTGTCCATCATGGTAGCACAAATCAATATTCTCTTGTTCATAATGATAAGCCAATTGTGTTACTTCCTATGTCTCCTGAAAATATTTTAAAAGATGATCTTGCTAGAGCTAGTAGAGCACATAATGAGGAGAAAAAACTGAGTGAAAATCAGATTGTAGCTAAAGAATTGATGCCTTCTAAAAGTACTTCCAAATCTGATCCGAAACATGCTAATGAAATTCGTTTGAAAAGTAATTGCATGCTTGCTAGCAAATCTGATATTTCTGAAATTGATGCGAGTACTACTACATGCTATGCTCTTATTTGCAAAGAGGTGCTGTTTTCTTTTGAGGACATGCCTCCTTCTTTGCCACCTGCGGTTGCTAACATTTTGCAGGAGTTCGTGGACGTTTTTCCACAAGATGTACCTCCTGGATTGCCACCTATTCGCGGAATCGAGCATCAAATTGACTTAATTCCTGGAGCATCACTACCCAACCGTGCGCCTTATCGTACCAACCCGGAGGAGACAAGGAGATTCAGCGCCAAATCCAAGTACTACTCGACAAAGGTCATATTCGTGAATCCCTTAGCCCATGTGCTGTACCTATTATTTTGGTGCCTAAGAAAGATGGTTCATCGCGCATGTGTACTGATTGTAGAGCTATCAATCATATTACTATTCGTTATCGTCATCCTATACCGCGTTTAGATGATATGCTTGATGAATTGAGTGGCTCTACCATGTTCTCTAAAGTTGATTTGCGTAGTGGTTATCACCAAATTCGTATGAAATTAGGGGATGAATGGAAAACAGCGTTTAAAACTAAGTTCGGTTTATATGAGTGGTTAGTAATGCCTTTTGGTCTAACTAATGCACCCAGCACATTCATGCGCTTAATGAACGAAGTTTTGCGTAGTTTTATTGGACGTTTTGTGGTAGTTTACTTTGATGATATCCTCATATATAGCACATCTTTAGAGGAACATTTGGATCATTTGCGTGCTGTTTTTACTGCTTTGCGCAATGCACGCTTGTTTGGAAATATTGAGAAGTGCACCTTTTGCACGGATCGAGTTGCTTTTCTTGGCTTTGTTGTTACAGCACAGGGTATTGAAGTTGACCCAGCCAAGATTGAGGCAATTTGGAGTTGGCCGCAACCTACAACGGTCACACAAGTGCGGAGTTTTCTTGGACTCGCAGGGTTTTATAGGCGCTTTGTGAAAGATTTTGGATCCATTGCAGCGCCGCTGAATGAGCTTACAAAGAAAGATGTTCCCTTTGTTTGGGGAGATGCACAACAAGAGGCTTTCATGTTACTAAAGGACAGGTTAACTCATGCTCCTTTATTGCAACTTCCTGATTTCAATAAGACTTTTGAACTTGAATGTGATGCTAGTGGTATTGGTTTGGGAGGTGTGTTATTACAAGAGGGTAAACCTGTTGCATATTTTAGTGAAAAACTGAGTGGGCCAAGTCTGAATTATTCTACTTATGATAAAGAATTATATGCGCTGGTTCGTACATTAGAAACTTGGCAACATTATTTATGGCCCAAAGAATTTGTTATACATTCTGATCATGAATCTTTGAAGCACATTCGTAGTCAAGCTAAATTGAATAAGCGTCATGCAAAGTGGGTTGAATTTATTGAATCTTTTCCTTATGTTATCAAACACAAAAAGGGTAAAGATAATGTTATTGCTGATGCTTTGTCACGCCGTTATACCATGCTCTCTCAGCTTGATTTCAAAATTTTGGCTTGGAAACAATTAAGCAACAATATGTGCATGATGCTGAATTTAAAGATGTGTTGCAACATTGTACAGCGGGCAAAACTTGGAACAAATTCGTCCTCAATGATGGATTTGTGTTCCGTGCTAACAAACTATGTATTCCGGATAGCTCTGTTCGTCTTTTGTTGTTGCAGGAGGCGCATGGAGGAGGTTTGATGGGTCACTTTGGAGTAAAGAAGACGGAGGACGTGCTTGCTACACACTTCTTTTGGCCACGGATGCGTAGGGATGTTGAGAGATTCGTTGCTCGCTGCACTACATGTCAAAAAGCTAAGTCACGCCTTAATCCACATGGTTTATATATGCCTCTTCCTGTTCCTAGTGTTCCTTGGGAGGATATTTCGATGGACTTTGTTTTGGGATTGCCTCGTACACAGAAGGGGAGGGATAGTATTTTTGTTGTTGTGGATCGATTTTCTAAGATGGCACATTTTATTCCTTGTCACAAGAGTGATGATGCTGCACATGTTGCTGATTTATTCTTTCGTGAAATTGTTCGTTTGCATGGTGTGCCAAATACTATTGTTTCAGATCGTGATACTAAATTTCTTAGTCATTTTTGGAGATGTTTATGGGCTAAGTTGGGGACTAAATTACTGTTTAGTACTACATGTCATCCCCAAACTGATGGACAAACTGAAGTTGTGAATAGAACATTGTCTACTATGTTGAGGGCTGTTTTAAAAAAGAACTTAAAATTGTGGGAAGAGTGTTTACCTCATATTGAGTTTGCTTATAATCGTTCGCTGCATTCTACCACAAAGATGTGCCCTTTTGAGATTGTTTATGGTTTTGTTCCTCGTGCACCAATTGATTTATTGCCTTTACCATCTTCGGTGCAAAATAATTTAGATGCTTCACAACGTGCTGAATTGATATTGAAATTGCATGCTACTACTAAGGCCAATATAGAACATATGAATGCTAAATTTAAAGTTGCCGGTGATAAGGGGAAAAAGCATGTTGTGTTTGATGTTGGAGATCTTGTTTGGTTACATTTGCGCAAAGAGCGTTTTCCTGATTTGCGCAAGTCAAAATTAATGCCACGAGCTGCTGGTCCTTTTAAAGTGTTAGAACGAATTAATGATAATGCATACAAACTTGAGCTTCCTGCAGATTTTGGTACGGTAAGTCCGTCATTTAACATTGCAGATTTGAAGCCATACTTGGGAGAGGATGATGACATTGCGTCGAGGACGACTTCATTTCAAGAAGGGGAGGATGATGAGGACATCCCACATGTTGATACAACCGTTGCACCTACAGCCACAATACAAGGACCTCTCACACGAGCTCGTGCACGGCAACTTAATTATCAGGTACTTTCGTTTCTTGGAATCAATCCTCACATACATGAACATATGATGCTGCCTAAATCGGATGTGTTTGTCACACTTAGGAATGATGGCCCTAGCATGGATGAGAGGGACAAACAATGGAGCCGGATCACGCATGGAGAGGATGGCAGCAAGCGTGGGAGGATTGAAGATGACGCCACAACTGGAGATTTCAGAACATCGAAGCCACCATAATAAGAGGAGAAGACTTGGACGAAATATAGAGTTTCCCACTTCATAATTTCGTCCATATATTCATATGGTGCTGCGTCACCTTTTAGTTATGGGCCAGGCCCATGTATTTTCGTCCAAATTAAGTACGTGAACAATTAGAGTCCGTATAAGTGGAAGGAAACCGACTTAGGGTGGAATTCGACCTCCTTTTCCAAGGCTGGCCGAATCCCCCTCTGTCCCTCCATATATACCTCCGTTAGGTCGTCGTTTAGACTCGGATTTTGTTTAGTTTAAGACTTAGCCATTGCTATTCTTCGCCATAGGCAACAGTGTCGGTTCAGACCTCTTGTACTACGCACTTGCAGAATCCCATCTATAAAGCTTTCATCTTTTATCCGCAATATCTTGATTGCATCTATAATTCTTGCTGGTTCTTCGATTGCCTGCAGGAATTGATCTACGGATCAGGTTGATCTAGCCCCGGCGAGATCAATAGCCTCGGAAGTTGGTGTAGCGATTGCTAAGGCGCAACGTCCCGCACGATTGTAGTCGGATCGTCAACGTCGACCTCCACCCAAATCGAGAGTTATCCATCTCATCGAAAGATCGGGCACCTTTACCCTATCACATTGGTGCTGCAAGAAATCAATCACGCAAGCAAGTATTGTTTCAGCCTGGAGACATGGTTTGGGTGCATTTGCGCAAGGACAGATTTCCACACTTGAGGAGTTCCAAATTAAAGCCACGTGGTGCTGGTCCTTATAAAGTTCTTGCAAAGATAAATGACAATGCCTACTCGATTGATATTCCTATGTCTGAGTTTGGTGCTGTTAGCAATAGCTTCAACGTTGCTGATTTGTCACCATATGATGGAGAAGACCTTGGAGCGTCGAGGTCGACGCCTTTTGAAGGGGGGGGAGATGATGAGGACATCCATACACTTGACACATCTTCACCTCATGATGCTGATCACCAAGTTGCTGCAAAGAAGTCCAATGATGAAATCAGAATTGGCCCTATTACAAGAGCTCGTGCAAAGCTATTAGAACAACAGGTGAACTCACTCCTAATAGAATCTGAATATTTTGTTAATTAGAATTGTTTACTGCCTAAGTCTTTGTTTGTATGCATACTCAGGTTTATTGAACAAGAAGGCATAGCACGAGGGAGCGAGGAGCTGCAGCATCTGGAGCAAGAGATCAAGACGTGGAATACACAAGCTGAAGTGGACGCGAGGGAGGAGAGGGAGGCACCGTCCAAGGGGCAGGGAGGCCACCACGCCACACATGGGCAGGCGCCATATCAGGCCTGCGTGCCTTAAGGCTGAACCAAACCTTTTGGGTCAGTTTGTATCTAGTTTGAGTCAAACCGGTTTGAGTCCGAGTCAGATGGGGTTGCACCAGGTCGGTATTGTAGCGTGCTACAGTACGACGCTACAGTACGTCCCCATCCCTTTATATACTAGTCCAGCCGCCATAGAAGGGTTAGACCACATTTAGATTAAACCCTAGTTTCTAGTTGAACAGCGAAAGCTTTCCTCTGAAATTATACATCTCCAATTCGTATCGATCTGGAGAGTTGAACCTCAATTGAAGTGTGATCTGTTCTTTCCATTAGGAATTAGTAGATTGCAATTATATCGTTTCGTGGTCGACGGCTAAGTGCGCAACTGTGTGAAGTCGTGAATATCCAAAGGGTAGAGAGCTGCTGCATTGGCATCAGGGATCTAGCAAGGAGAGTTCATCGGTGACACCAAGTTATCCACCATCCGACGAAGTGCTCAACGAGAAGATCGGGCAACCCATATCAGGTACTAACGCTGGTGCAGCGGTACTACCGCTGGACCTGGGAGGATTCGGGCTGAAGCCCATGTAACGGCCCACAACTTCCCCCTTCCCCTCTTGGACTATAAATACTCCTCCTCTGCCTAGGGTTAGGGTTAGACTATGATTTGAGAACTAAAGTAGAGCCTTGCTCCTTCTTCTCAAAGTGTCTCTTTCCTCCTATGGAGATGAATCAAGGCCTCCACATGCGGAGATGAACCAAGGCCTCCTCTTGAGGAGAAGATCCCTGCGTGGATACCAAGGCTCCGCTTGTAGTTGCGATTACTTGCTAATCTTCCCTCTTTGAGTGGCTAGATTGGGTTGGTTGGATTGACCAATTGGACAAACAATCCTAAGAGTAAGGTGTGCTTGGGAGAGGAGGATTGGGGGCTGCCCACGGGGATTTGTTACCAATCGAGTCTTGCCGGGTTGCTACTTGCTATTTACCCTTGTGTGTTGATTTCCCCTGTTTTGTGTTCATCGTTCTTCGCGTGTTCTTCGTGTTCAACTTTCCATCCGTACAAATCCGTGAAAATCAGGACCAAACCGCATCATGATGGACGTGACTCGGGCTACATCATCTCCCCTCCCTTTAAAAAGAGTCATCCTCGACTCTTGCTCTTCATCATCATGCAAAGGAGGTAGATGTGTTGTCGAAGAATTGGAATTCACCATGCCTACAAACACTAAAGACCAAGCAAAACATGTGTGTGCAAGAAAGAGGAGCATATCAACAATGACATGTCCATTCTTTGTCATAGCACCGTTAGCACAACACAATAATATAAAAATGTAGTGCACGTGCAAGGTCAAAGTGCAAGCAATCCAATGGAACATCTTCAAAATATCATCATGGTGGCAAACAAAGCACATGAAAGAGCAAGTTTTCTTCATATTTGTTGCAACACCAAATTGGTAGAAACCAAAACACTCATGACAAGACATGCATAAAATGTCATTATTGTTGCAACAAGCCATTGGAAAGAACAATTGTTCATCATATTTGTGGCAACACATAAATCATCCATGTGAAAGATCAAGTAAACATGCTTGTCATAGGAAAACCAATAGCACCAACATGTTTGCAAACAAACCAAAAGCAAGAGAAATTGTTCCACTTGTTTGATGGGAAACATGGGAAATGATAAGGGTGGCCCGATCTTCTCTTGTGAGCAACACGAATTTATGGTGGATATATGGTGGATGATCGATAACTAGTGCCTCACTGAAAACTCTCCTCGAACAATCCCTGCTGCCAATGCAACAACAATTGATTCCTTCGGATATTCTCAACTACACACTCTTGCACACGCAATCAAAAATCACGGGTGGTCCTGTATCCCCTTATTCCCAATGGAACAACAAGATAGCACGTAAGATTTGCAATGGTATTACTTCAAGATGAAAGCTTAGCAGCAATTCGATCTAGAGGCTAGGGTTTTAGTTTTAACTTGGTCTGCCTATTCCACACGCAGGTGGTAGCTATTTATGGGGAAGGGGTGCGGCCACAAGCCTCTTGCGCAAGCACCTCTACCTCAACTCGGACTGGACTCCTAATTGGACTCATGAAATGAGATACAAACCGACCCAATGGGCTCGGCCTAAAAGGACACGCAGGTCCTGGTCCTTGTACGACTAGGACCCCTTCTTCGGTGCACCAACGTGGTGTTGTGCGCTACCCTCTTGCCTCTCTCCATGTGCTCCTGCCTCCCTCTCCTCCCTCGAGCACTTGTAGTAGTTGTTCTGAATTGTATCCTCCATGCATTCCCTCTTGTCCATCATGTGTTCCTCCATGTTCTCCATGCCATGCTGCTCCTCTCCTCCATTAGTGTTTGTGTTATCAATAAATCTGAGAATACATACATGCATAGATTTAGGTAGTATAAAGTTCTAACAATCAGAAACATCATAATCTAATAAGAGAGAATTCACCTGCTGTTCTATTAACTTGGTTCTTGATCTTGTCATTGGACCAAGTCTCACTTCATTATCTTGGACAGCAGCATTATTAATTGGAGAAGTAGTATAAGAGCTAGGGATGTCCTCATCAGGAAAGATCCACAACTCGAATGTATGCTCTCTAGAGCTCGTGTTGTCAACTCATGCTCAATTGAGGTTGACATTATCATGCGGTTGCCGGCACACACAAGACACCATAAGAAGAAGTTATGTGCACGGTAAATGAACACATCATCCATCATGATGCGTCTCTTCATTTGCTCATCACCAAACACACCAAAGTCAATTGGAAAATATGACATATGTGCATGGTCACTATGCAAAGTGAAGTATGGAACAAGATCCATAAGAGAGAACGAAAAATCTCCAACAAGTGAGAAAGCTATGGGGCAATCTCATTAATAAGCATTTCAACATTATTGCAAGCAACACATGTGAAAGAGAAATTGTTCAACGTATTGCAAGCAACAATGGGAGAATAGTGCAAACATCGATTGCAAAGCATGGGTATGGCAATATCATCACAAATAGAAAGATCCACATGGTCAACATTGTTTTGAGGCAAGGTATCACACGTGAATATGAATCACTCATATGTGACATCAAGAAAATCATCCAAATCATGCAAGCAACCAACATTCATCATGTCCACTAGCGGGATCATGGTCACATCAACACCCATACCTTGGTAGTCCCGCTCATGTGAAGTAGGTGTTGAAGTAGTAGGGGCTTCCGTGGAGCCGACTTGTCCATCTTGAAGTGGAGATGGGGTGGCATCATCATCATCCATGTAACCCAGCACACAATAAGAAAACACACTAGAGGTAGAGGTTAAGTTGTTAGAAATCGAAATGGCCTCACAAGACCTATCAACTACCTCTCTCAACTCAAGTGGTGTATCACTCATTCCCTCAAAGTGAAGGCACTCAAACTCACATATGGTGGAGGCACTGAACTCACTCTCACTCTCACTCAAGTGGGCTAAGTGGCTCTCATTCTCACATGGGATTGGTACCATCTCATAACTCAAGCTCATAGGGATATGCTCGGTTTCCTCATCTCCATACGCCTCCAAGGTTGAAGGGAAACTCCCATGCTCAACCTGCTCAACCATCACGCCTCCAAAAGTCAATGCCATAGTGTAGGCATCATCACTCGACTCCTTTGCAGAAGGGAAAATCCCATGCTCCGCTTCATCACTTGACTCCATTGCCGAAGGGAACATCCCATGCTCGACATCATCATCACTTGACCCATGGTCATAGGTGATAGCATCATCCATGCTCGCCTCCTTGGTCGAAGGGAAAATCCCATGCTCGACCGTCTTCTCACCGTCTTGGTCACCGTCTTGTTCACCAACTTGGCATTCCCACATCATGTGACCTCTTCTATTGCATAGTGGGCACAAGAGATTGGGACATTCTCGTGGGTCATGGTCTTGGCCTTGGCAATTGTCGCATAGGAGGTCTTCATCTTGCCATATGGGGGCCAATGTGGTGGAAGCACTTGGTGTAGAGGCCATATCATGAGAAGTGCTTGAGAAGGGTGCCGTCTTGGTTGTGGCCTCACGTGTGTGACCATGCTTCTTCCGGCGTCGACGTTGGAGTTACTCGATGAAGATGTCGAAGTTGGCCATGATCTCGTCTGTTATTGGCGCACTTGGAGTGGTAGCACTAGGGGACACCATAGGATGTGCCTTTGTCGCCATCTTGTTTTCGTGTCGACGTTGCGTTCTTGAGTTGTAGGGTGTCGCCGAAAGTCATTCGGATGCTTCTCCTCATGTTGGCGTCGGCGTGCTTGTTGCCTTGGCGACCTTTCCTTGGAGCTTCCACGAGAGCTTGGTGACATGTTGTGGTCCACCGTGGCATCTTCCTTCTGGCGCCTTGATGAGCTAGATAAGGGACGTAGGCTCTTGGCATACTCGTCCAAGGCATCCTCGACAATTTGGAGCTTGGCCTTGTCGATGCACTTCTTGGGGTGCCGCCTTTGGGTTGATGTAGAGTGTCGAGCCTTGGCACTCATGGCGTTGTCCTTCTCGTGGCGCCTTCTTGAAGTTGAAGGAGAATGTCGAAGCTTGTCGCTCTTGGCGAAGGCCTTGTCATGGCTCCTTCTTGAAGTTGATGGTGAATGGCGAAGGTTGGCACTCTTGGAAGTAGATGGAGCTCCATAGGGTGAACTCATGGTGGTCGTCTTGTTGGAGCACCGTCTTGAGGTTGAACCATAGAAGTAGGTTGTGCCATGACACTTGGTGGTGTCGCTCTTGACCATGGTAGAGCCAAAGTTCTCGTCGGAGTACTTGGAGTTGCAGTCATAGTAGTTCTCCATGTCGGTGAAGCTTGAGCAATCTTCGGAGTCGTAGTCGGAGTAGTTGCAACGGAAGTCTTGGTGATGATCCATCATGTCATGGGGGTCGTTGTCGGTGTAGTCGTCGTAGTAGTCCCCCATGTCCTCAATGTATGAGGCATCATAGTTGTTGTGGCTCATCATGTACTCAACATCATCTTGGCCTCCATAGTAGCATTCGCTCTCCCTAGACATGTCAACTCACAAGACAAGTGTATATATGTGGAGTGGAAAGGAACTAGAACACAACCTCTCACCTTGTAGATAGTATTGGACGTCGTGGACAACCAAGGGAAACAATCACAAAGTAAAATGCTTGTGTTCATGTATCCAAAGCAAACTCCAAAACACACACGGCTTAAAAGTTGGTAGGAAGGTATGGTAGGTGGAAAGGAAATTGAACCAACCGGAAACCAAGATATTGTCAAAGCAAGTAGAGAACCACGATGATCACAAAGCAAATACAAGTCAATCTCAAAATATAGGAATGTACTTCAAGGAAACACACGCGCGGAGAGATAAATGGGACTCGTGCAACCAAGAAGTGAGCTAGAGAACCATATGATACTAGCGAAGACAATAAGCTCATGTTGCACAAGTACAAGGAGAGCCACTAGCTCGATTGCAATTTATTGGTGGGCTACAAGATTTGCACAACTATGCACCACCTACTATATGTTCATCGAGCTTGCGCTTTCCTACAAGATATGGCAAGTGGTGTTTCTTTCTTTCTTTCTTTCTTTTGATTTGGCACTTTTTGCTTCTTTTCTCTTGTCTCTTTGGACTCTTTTTCTCTTTTGCACATTCACTTCTTTTGATGCCAACAACAAGATATATGATATATGAACTAGCGCATATACTTTTGCTCGGAAACTACACGGTGCAAATGTATAGATATAGTCATGAAGAGCTAGCCTCAATAGGACATGGTAATCGCAAAGATATAGTGTGGCTCACAAAGGAATGACAAGGGGTAAAGATTGGCGATGTTATACCTTTCGTCGATGTTCTTCACCCTTTGTTGTAGAAGCTTCGTGCTTGCCCACGAATTTTGGTGGCAGTAGATGATGGATCTTCCGCAATGGTGACGAAGGGCTTGATTGTAGCTTCGAAACGAGCCGAAGAACACCAAAAACGGAGTCCGGAATCAAAAGATATGGCCAAAACCGTTTTCTGAAATTTCAGTTTTTCTGTGGTACCGCTTAAACCAGCGGTAGTACCGCTCGAGGTACCGCTCGGGGTCCAGAAAGCCATTTTCGGCGGTACCGATTGGTGGTAGCACTGTAGCGGTGGTAGTGCCGCTAGAATAAGAGGTAGTACCGATGCGGGTCGCAGAATGCGCCCGAGAACGCGAAAATTTGCGATTTTGGCGGAAAATCTCGCCGAAAAAGCTCAAATCGAAGGGGCAAATGATGGAATTAGGCCATGGGAACGCAAAGGAAGATAGATCAACTCGTAAATCAATAGATCTATGGATCAAAACTTGCAAAAACGCACTCAAATCTCAGATCGATCCAAAAGCAATTTGGGGCTATTTTTGGTGGAAATTTTCGAATTTCTGAAAATCAAAGAAAAATTTGGGGGATTTGTGGGGGAAACAAAGTCAAATCCATGGCAACCATGCTCTGATACCAAATGATGAGGTTTGGACCTCTAGGGTGGCCCGATCTTCACGGATTGACGCGGGATGTGGACGAACGCACGCAAGAACACGAGGAACACGAAGAACACCAAGAAGAACGCCCCGAACACAAGAACACACACAAGATACAAGAACCTTTTCCCTTACCGGTCGGTCCAACCGGTCCAATAGAATCCACACGAAGGTGGGAGATCGGCAAGTAGATACAAGAAGGGATCTTGGAGGTTGTTTCTCTCACGGTCAACCGAACAGCTCCAATAAAGTCACTCGAGGATGAAAGATTGGCAAGTAGTCAAACTACAAGTAGAGGTCTTGAATCCGCGAAGGGATCTTCTCCACACGAGGAGGAACCATCCCCACAAGGGGGAGGAAGGAGACCTTTGAGAAGAAGGAGTCTAGCTCTACTCTAATCTCAAAACATAGTCTATCTAGATCTGAGCCCAAGGGGTCCTATTTATAGTGTTGACCAACAGGGGTAGGTGGGGGAGGTTACATGGTCCTCCAACCCGAGCAGGATCCCGCAGCGGCGGTACTACCACTGGGTTAAGGGGTAGTACCGCTGGTGCAGGCAGGTTTCGCTCTTCCCACCTCGGCGGTACCGGCTGGTACCGGACAAGCGCGTCAGACGCTGATTCTGGCGGTAGCGGCGGCGGTAGCGGTTGATAGGGTAAAGGTGCCCGATCTTTCGATGAGATGGATAACTCTCGATTTGGGTGGAGGTCGACGTTGACGATCCGACTACAAACGTGCGGGACGTTGCGCCTTAGCATTCGCTACACCAACTTCCGAGGCTATTGATCTCGCCGGGGCTAGATCAACCTGATCCGTAATCAATTCCAGCAAGCAATCGAAGAACTAGCAAGAATATAGATGCAATCAAGATATTGCGGATAAAGATGAAATCTTTATAGTTGGGATTCTGCAAGTGCGTAGTACAAGAGGTCTGAACTGACACTGTTGTCTATGGCGAAGAATAGCAATGGCTAAATCTTAAACTAAACAAAATCCGAGTCTAAACGACGACCTAACGGGGTATATATGGAGGGACAGAGGGGGGTTCGGTCAGCCTTTGGAAAAGGAGGTCGAAATCCACCCTAAGTCGGTTTCCTTCCAATTATACGGACTCTAATTGTTCACGTACTGAATTTGGACGAAAATACATGGGCCTGGCCATAACTAAAAAGGTGACGCAGCACCATATGAATATATGAACGAAATTATGAGTGGAAAACTCTATATTTCGTCCAAGTCTTCTCCTCTCATTATGGTGGCTTCGATGTCCTGAAATCTCCAGTTGTGCCGTCATCTTCAATCCTCCCACGCTTGCTGCCATCCTCTCCATGCGTGATCCGGCTCCATTGTTTGTCCCTCTCATCCATGCTAGGGCCATCATTCCTAAGTGTGACAAACACATCCGATTTAGGCAGCATCATATGTTCATCTATGTGAGGATTGATTCCAAGAAACGAAAGTACCTGATAATTAAGTTGCCGTGCACGAGCTCGTGTGAGAGGTCCTTGTATTGAGGCTGTAGGTGCAACGGTTGTATCAACATGTGGGATGTCCTCATCATCCTCCCCTTCTTGAAATAAAGTCGTCCTCGACGCAATGTCATCATCCTCTCCCAAGTATGGCTTCAAATCTGCAATGTTAAATGACGGACTTACCGTACCAAAATCTGCAGGAAGCTCAAGTTTGTATGCATTATCATTAATTCGTTCTAACACTTTAAAAGGACCAGCAGCTCGTGGCATTAATTTTGACTTGCGCAAATCAGGAAAACGCTCTTTGCGCAAATGCAACCAAACAAGATCTCCAACATGAAACACAACATGCTTTTTCCCCTTATCACCGGCAACTTTAAATTTAGCATTCATATGTTCTATATTGGCCTTAGTAGTAGCATGCAATTTCATTATCAATTCAGCACGTTGTGAAGCATCTAAATTGATACTCCTAGATGGCTAAGAGGGTGCACGTGGGTCAGATGCCGTAAGGAGGGTCCGTATACTCCTAGATGGCAAGGAGGGGTCTACGGGGGTCCAGATGGCTAAGATGGTCGCAAGTGCTTGAGAATGACCTAAAAGTGCTACGAAGACTCCTAGATGGCTGGGAGAGTGCACGTGGGTCAGATGACGTAAGGAGGGTCCGTATACTCCTAGATGGCAAGGAGGGTTCCACGGGGGTCCAGATGGCTTGGATGATTGCACCTGCTTTAGGATGACCTAAAAGTACTACCGATACTCCTAGATGGCTAGGAGGGTGCACGTGGGTCAGATGACGTAAGGAGGGGGTCCGTATACTCGTAGATGGCAAGGAGGGGTCCACGGGGGTCCAGATGGCTAGGATGGTCGCACGTGCTTTAGGATGACCCAAAAGTGCTACTGATACTCCTAGATGGCTAGGAGGGTGCACGTGGGTCAGATACCGTATGGACGGTCCGTATACTCCTAGATTGCAAGGAGGGGTCCACGGGGGTCCAGATGGCTAGGATGATTGCACCTGCTTTAGGATGACCTAAAAGTGCTACTGATACTCCTAGATGGCTAGGAGGGTGCACGTGGGTCAGATACCATATGGACGGTCCGTATACTCCTAATTGCAAGGAGGGGTCCACGGGGGTCCAGATGGCTAGGATGATTGCACCTGCTTTAGGATGACCTAAAAGTACTACCGATACTCCTAGATGGATAGGAGGGTGCACGTGGTCAGATGACGTAAGGACGGGGTCCGTATACTCGTAGATGGCAAGGAGGGGTCCACGGGTCCAGATGGCTAGGATGGTCGCACGTGCTTTAGGATGACCCAAAAGTGCTACTGATACTCCTAGATGGCTAGGAGGGTGCACGTGGGTCAGATACCGTATGGACGTCCGTATACTCCTATATTGCAAGGAGGGGTCCACGGGGGTCCAGATGGCTAGGATGATTGCACCTGCTTTAGGATGACCTAAAAGTACTACCGATACTCCTAGATGGCTAGGAGGGTGCACGTGGGTCAGATGACATAAGGAGGGGGTCCGTATACTCGTAGATGGCAAGGAGGGGTCCACAGGGTCCAGATGGCTAGGATGGTCGCATGTGCTTTAGGATGACCAAAAAGTGCTACTGATATTCTTAGATGGCTAGGAAGGTGCACGTGGTCAGATGACGTAAGGAGGGTTCGTATACTCCTAGATGGCAACGAGGGGTCCACGGGGTCCAGATGGCAAGTATGGCCACACGTGCTTGAGAATGACCTAAAAGTGCTACGCAGACTCCGAGATGGCTGGGAGAGTGCACCTGGGTCAGATGATGTAAGGAGGGTACGTATACTCCTAGATGGTAAGGAGGGGTCCATGGGATCCAGATGGCTAGGATCGTCGCACGTGATTTTGGATGACCTAAAAGTGCTATTGATACTCCTAGATGGCTGGGAGAGTGCACGTGGGTCATGGCAAGGAGGGTCCACGGGGTCCAGATGGCTAGGATGATTGCACCTGCTTTAGGATGACCTAAAAGTGCTACTGATACTCCTAGATGCTAGGAGGGTGCACGTGGGTCAGATGACATAAGGACGGGGTCCGTATACTCGTAGATGGCAAGGAGGGGTCCACGGGGGTCCAGATGGCTAGGATGGTCGCACGTGCTTTAGGATGACCTAAAAGTGCTACTGATACTCCTAGATGGCTAGGAGGGTGCACGTGGGTCAGATACCGTACGGACGGTCCGCATACTCCTAGATGGCAAGGAGGGTTCCACGGGGGTCCAGATGGCTAGGTGATTGCACCTGCTTTAGGATGACCAAAAAGTGCTACCGATACTCCTAGATGGCTAGGAGGAGGCACGTGGGTCAGATGACGTATGGAGGGGGGTCCGTATACTCCTAAATGGCAAGGAGGGTGCACATGTGTCAGATGACGTAAGGAGGTCCGTATACTCCTATATGGCAATGAGGTCCATGGGGTCCAGATGGCTAGGATTGTGCACGTGCTTTAGGATGACCTAATAATGCTACAAAGATTCCACGATGGCTAGGAGGGTGCACGGGGTTAGATGACGTAAGGAGGGTCCAGATGGCAATGAGGGGTCCATGGGGGTCCAGATGGCTAGGATTGTTGCACGAGCTTTAGGATGACCTAAAAGTGCTACTGATATTCTTAGATGGCTATCAGGGTGCACGTGGGTCAGATGACGTAAGGAGGATTCGTATACTCCTAGATGGCAACGAGGGGTCCACGGGGTCCAGATGGCAAGGATGGTCGCATGTGCTTGAGAATGACCTAAAAGTGCTACTTAGACTCCTAGATGGCTGGGAGAGTGCACATGGGTCAGATGACGTAAGGAGGGTCCGTATACTCCTAGATGGTAAGGAGGTGTCCTCGGGATCCAGATGGCTAGGATGGTCGCACGTGCTTTAGGATGACCTAAAAGTGCTATTGAACTCCTAGATGGCTAAGAGGGTGCACGTGGTCAGATGCCGTAAGGAGGGTCCGTATACTCCTAGATGGCAAGGAGGGTCTACGGGGGTCCAGATGGCTAAGATGGTCGCACGTGCTTGAGAATGACCTAAAAGTGCTACGGAGACTCCTAGATGGCTGGGAGAGTGCACGTGGTCAGATGACGTAAGGAGGGTCCGTATACTCCTAGATGGCAAGGAGGGTTCCACGGGGTCCAATGGCTTGGATGATTGCACCTGCTTTAGGATGACCTAAAAGTACTACCGATACTCCTAGATGGCTAGGAGGGTGCACGTGGGTCAGATGACGTAAGGAGGGGGTCCGTATACTCGTAGATGGCAAGGAGGGGTCCACGGGGGTCCAGATGGCTAAGATGGTCGCACGTGCTTTAGGATGACCTAAAAGTGCTACTGATACTCCTAGATGGCTAGGAGGGTGCACGTGGGTCAGATACCGTATGGACGGTCTGTATACTCCTAGATGGCAAGGAGGGGTCCACGGGGGTCCAGATGATTAGGATGATTGCACCTGCTTTAGGATGACCTAAAAGTACTACCGATACTCCTAGATGGCTAGGAGGGTGCACGTGGGTCAGATGACATAAGGAGGGGTCCGTATACTCGTAGATGGCAAGGAGGGGTCCACAGGGGTCCAGATGGCTTGGATGGTCGCACGTGCTTTAAGATGACCAAAAAGTGCTACTGATATTCTTAGATGGCTAGGAGGGTGCACGTGGGTCAGATGACGTAAGGAGGGTTCGTATACTCCTAGATGGCAACGAGGGGTCCACGGGGTCCAGATGGCAAGTATGGTCGCACGTGCTTGAGAATGACCTAAAAGTTCTACGGAGACTCCTAGATGGCTGGGAGAGTGCACATGGGTCAGATGACCTAAGGAGGGTCCGTATACTCCTAGATGGTAAGGAGGGGTCCACGGGATCCAGATGGCTAGGATGGTCGCACGTGCTTTAGGATGACCTAAAAGTGCTATTGACACTCCTAGATGGCTGGGAGAGTGCACGTGGGTCAGATGACGTAAGGAGGGTCCGTATACTCCTAGATGGCAAGGAGGGGTCCACGGGGTTCAGATGGCTTGGATGATTGCACCTGCTTTAGAAAGTACTACCGATACTCCTAGATGGCTAGGAGGGTGCACATGTGTCAGATGACGTAAGGAGGGTCCGTATACTCCTATATGGCAATGAGGGGTCCATGGGGTCCAGATGGCTAGGATTGTTGCACGTGCTTTAGGATGACCTAATAGGATGACCAAAAAGTGCTACTGATATTCTTAGATGGCTAGGAGGTGCACGTGGGTCAGATGACGTAAGGAGGGTTCGTATACTCCTAGATGGCAACGAGGGTCCACGGGGGTCCAGATGGCAAGTATGGTCACACGTGCTTGAGAATGACCTAAAAGTGCTACGGAGACTCCTAGATGGCTGGGAGAGTGCACATGGGTCAGATGACGTAAGGAGGGTCCGTATACTCCTAGATGGTAAGGAGGGGTCCACGGGGATCCAGATGGCTAGGATGGTCGCACGTGCTTTAGGATGACCTAACAGTGCTATGATACTCCTAGATGGCTGGGAGAGTGCACGTGGGTCAGATGACGTAAGGAGGGTCCGTATACTCCTAAATGGCAAGGAGGGGTCCACGGGGGTCCAGATGGCTTGGATGATTGCACCTGCTTTAGGATGACCTAAGAGTACTACCGATACTCCTAGATGGCTAGGAGGGTGCACGTGGGTCAGATGACGTAAGGACGGGGTCCGTATACTCGTAGATGGCAAGGAGGGGTCCACGGGGGTCCAGATGGCTAGGATGGTCACACGTGCTTTAGGATGACCTAAAAGTGCTACTGATACTCCTAGATGGCTAGGAGGGTGCACGTGGGTCAGATACCGTATGGACGGTCCGTATACTCCTAGATGGCAAGGAGGGGTCCACGGGGGTCCAGATGGCTAGGATGATTGCACCTGCTTTAGGATGACCTAAAAGTACTACCGATACTCCTAGATGGCTAGGAGGGTGCACGTGGGTCAGATGACATAAGGAGGGGTCCGTATACTCGTAGATGGCAAGGAGGGGTCCACAGGGGTCCAGATGGCTAGGATGGTCGCACGTGCTTTAGGATGACCAAAAAGTGCTACTGATATTCTTAGATGGCTAGGAGGGTGCACGTGGTCAGATGACGTAAGGAGGGTTCGTATACTCCTAGATGGCAACGAGGGGTCCACGGGGGTCCAGATGGCAAGTATGGTCGCACGTGCTTGAGAATGACCTAAAGTGCTACGGAGACTCCTAGATGGTTGGGAGAGTGCACATGGGTCAGATGACGTAAGGAGGGTCCGTATACTCCTAGATGGTAAGGAGGGGTCCACGGGGATCCAGATGGCTAGGATGGTCGCACGTGCTTTAGGATGACCTAAAAGTGCTATTGATACTCCTAGATGGCTGGGAGAGTGCACGTGGGTCAGATGACGTAAGGAGGGTCCGTATACTCCTAGATGGCAAGGAGGGGTCCACGGGGGTTCAGATGGCTTGGATGATTGCACCTGCTTTAGAAAGTACTACCGATACTCCTAGATGGCTAGGAGGGTGCACGTGGGTCAGATGACGTAAGGAGGGGGTCCGTATACTCGTAGATGGCAAGGAGGGGTCCACGGGGTCCAGATGGCTAGGATGGTCGCACGTGCTTTAGGATGACCCAAAAGTGCTACTGATACTCCTAGATGGCTAGGAGGGTGCACGTGGGTCAGATACCGTATGGACGGTCCGTATACTCCTAGATTGCAAGGAGGGGTCCACGGGGTCCAGATGGCTAGGATGATTGCACCTGCTTTAGGATGACCTAAAAGTGCTACTGATACTGCTAGATGGCTAGGAGGGTGCACGTGGGTCAGATACCGTATGGACGGTCCGTATACTCCTAGATTGCAAGGAGGGGTCCACGGGGGTCCAGATGGCTAGGATGATTGCACCTGCTTTAGGATGACCTAAAAGTACTACCGATACTCCTAGATGGCTAGGAGGGTGCACGTGGGTCAGATGACGTAAGGAGGGGGTCCGTATACTCGTAGATGGCAAGGAGGGGTCCACGGGGGTCCAGATGGCTAGGATGGTCGCACGTGCTTTAGGATGACCCAAAAGTGCTACTGATACTCCTAGATGGCTAGGAGGGTGCACGTGGGTCAGATACCGTATGGACGGTCCGTATACTCCTAGATTGCAAGGAGGGGTCCACGGGGGTCCAGATGGCTAGGATGATTGCACCTGCTTTAGGATGACCTAAAAGTACTACCGATACTCCTAGATGGCTAGGAGGGTGCACGTGGGTCAGATGACATAAGGAGGGGGTCCGTATACTCGTAGATGGCAAGGAGGGGTCCACAGGGGTCCAGATGGCTTGGATGGTCGCACGTGCTTTAGGATGACCAAAAAGTGCTACTGATATTCTTAGATGGCTAGGAGGGTGCACGTGGGTCAGATGACGTAAGGAGGGTTCGTATACTCCTAGATGGCAACGAGGGGTCCACGGGGGTCCAGATGGCAAGTATGGTCACACGTGCTTGAGAATGACCTAAAAGTGCTAAGGAGACTCCTAGATGGCTGGGAGAGTGCACATGGGTCAGATGACGTAAGGAGGGTCCGTATACTCCTAAATGGTAAGGAGGGGTCCACGGGATCCAGATGGCTAGGATGGTCGCACGTGCTTTAGGATGACCTAAAAGTGCTATTGATACTCCTAGATGGCTGGGAGAGTGCACGTGGGTCAGATGACGTAAGGAGGGTCCGTATACTCCTAGATGGCAAGGAGGGGTCCACGGGGGTCCAGATGGCTTGGATGATTGCACCTGCTTTAGGATGACCTAAGAGTACTACCGATACTCCTAGATGGCTAGGAGGGTGCACGTGGGTCAGATGACGTAAGGACGGGTCCGTATACTCGTAGATGGCAAGGAGGGGTCCACGGGGTCCAGATGGCTAGGATGGTCACACGTGCTTTAGGATGACCTAAAAGTGCTACTGATACTCCTAGATGGCTAGGAGGGTGCACGTGGGTCAGATACCATATGGACGGTCCGTATACTCCTAGATGGCAAGGAGGGGTCCACGGGGGTCCAGATGGCTAGGATGATTGCACCTGCTTTAGGATGACCTAAAAGTACTACCGATACTACTAGATGGCTAGGAGGGTGCACGTGGTGGGTCAGATGACATAAGGAGGGGGTCCGTATACTCATAGATGGCAAGGAGGGGTCCACAGGGGTCCAGATGGCTAGGATGGTCGCACGTGCTTTAGGATGACCAAAAAGTGCTACTGATATTCTTAGATGGCTAGGAGGGTGCACGTGGGTCAGATGACGTAAGGAGGGTTCGTATACTCCTAGATGGCAAGGAGGGGTCCACGGGGGTCCAGATGGCAAGTATGGTCGCACGTGCTTGAGAATGACCTAAAAGTGCTACGGAGACTCCTAGATGGCTGGGAGAGTGCACATGGGTCAGATGACGTAAGGAGTGTCCGTATACTCCTAGATGGTAAGGAGGGGTCCACGGGGATCCAGATGGCTAGGATCGTCGCACGTGATTTTGGATGACCTAAAAGTGCTATTGATACTCCTAGATGGCTGGGAGAGTGCACGTGGGTCATGGCAAGGAGGGGTCCACGGGGGTCCAGATGGCTAGGATGATTGCACCTGCTTTAGGATGACCTCAAAGTGCTACTGATACTCCTAGATGGCTAGGAGGGTGCACGTGGGTCAGATGACATAAGGACGGGGTCCGTATACTCGTAGATGGCAAGGAGGGGTCCACGGGGTCCAGATGGCTAGGATGGTCGCACGTGGTTTAGGATGACCTAAAAGTGCTACTGATACTCCTAGATGGCTAGGAGGGTGCACGTGGGTCAGATACCGTACGGACGGTCCGCATACTCCTAGATGGCAAGGAGGGTTCCACGGGGGTCCAGATGGCTAGGATGATTGCACCTGCTTTAGGATGACCTAAAAGTGCTACCGATACTCCTAGATGGCTAGGAGGAGGCACGTGGGTCAGATGACGTAAGGAGGGGGGTCCGTATACTCCTAAATGGCAAGGAGGGTGCACATGTGTCAGATGACGTAAGGAGGGTCCGTATACTCCTATATGGCAATGAGGGGTCCATGGGGGTCCAGATGGCTAGGATTGTTGCACGTGCTTTAGGATGACCTAATAATGCTACAAAGATTCCACGATGGCTAGGAGGGTGCACGTGGGTTAGATGACGTAAGGAGGGTCCAGATGGCAATGAGGGGTCCATGGGGGTCCAGATGGCTAGGATTGTTGCACGAGCTTTAGGATGACCTAAAAGTGCTACTGATATTCTTAGATGGCTATCAGGGTGCACGTGGGTCAGATGACGTAAGGAGGATTCGTATACTCCTAGATGGCAACGAGGGGTCCACGGGGGTCCAGATGGCAAGGATGGTCGCATGTGCTTGAGAATGACCTAAAAGTGCTACTTAGACTCCTAGATGGCTGGGAGAGTGCACATGGGTCAGATGACGTAAGGAGGGTCCGTATACTCCTAGATGGTAAGGAGGTGTCCTCGGGGATCCAGATGGCTAGGATGGTCGTACGTGCTTTAGGATGACCTAAAAGTGCTATTGATACTCCTAGATGGCTAAGAGGGTGCACGTGGGTCAGATGCCGTAAGGAGGGTCCGTATACTCCTAGATGGCAAGGAGAGGTCTACGGGGGTCCAGATGGCTAAGATGGTCGCACGTGCTTGAGAATGACCTAAAAGTGCTACGGAGACTCCTAGATGGCTGGGAGAGTGCACGTGGGTCAGATGACGTAAGGAGGGTCCGTATACTCCTAGATGGCAAGGAGGGTTCCACGGGGGTCCAGATGGCTTGGATGTTTGCACCTGCTTTAGGATGACCTAAAAGTACTACCGATACTCCTAGATGGCTAGGAGGGTGCACGTGGGTCAGATGACGTAAGGAGGGGGTCCGTATACTCGTAGATGGCAAGGAGGGGTCCATGGGGGTCCAGATGGCTAAGATGGTCGCACGTGCTTTAGGATGACCTAAAAGTGCTACTGATACTCCTAGATGGCTAGGAGGGTGCACGTGGGTCAGATACCGTATGGACGGTCTGTATACTCCTAGATGGCAAGGAGGGGTCCACGGGGGTCCAGATGATTAGGATGATTGCACCTGCTTTAGGATGACCTAAAAGTACTACCGATACTCCTAGATGGCTAGGAGGGTGCACGTGGGTCAGATGACATAAGGAGGGGGTCCGTATACTCGTAGATGGCAAGGAGGGGTCCACAGGGGTCCAGATGGCTTGGATGGTCGCACGTGCTTTAGGATGACCAAAAAGTGCTACTGATATTCTTAGATGGCTAGGAGGGTGCACGTGGGTCAGATGACGTAAGGAGGGTTCGTATACTCCTAGATGGCAACGAGGGGTCCACGGGGTCCAGATGGCAAGTATGGTCGCACGTGCTTGAGAATGACCTAAAAGTTCTACGGAGACTCCTAGATGGCTGGGAGAGTACACATGGGTCAGATGACCTAAGGAGGGTCCGTATACTCCTAGATGGTAAGGAGGGGTCCACGGGGATCCAGATGGCTAGGATGGTCGCACGTGCTTTAGGATGACCTAAAAGTGCTATTGATACTCCTAGATGGCTGGGAGAGTGCACGTGGGTCAGATGACGTAAGGAGGGTCCGTATACTCCTAGATGGCAAGGAGGGGTCCACGGGGGTTCAGATGGCTTGGATGATTGCACCTGCTTTAGAAAGTACTACCGATACTCCTAGATGGCTAGGAGGGTGCACATGTGTCAGATGACGTAAGGAGGGTCCGTATACTCCTATATGGCAATGAGGGGTCCATGGGGGTCCAGATGGCTAGGATTGTTGCACGTGCTTTAGGATGACCTAATAGGATGACCAAAAAGTGCTACTGATATTCTTAGATGGCTAGGAGGGTGCACGTGGGTCAGATGACGTAAGGAGGGTTCGTATACTCCTAGATGGCAACGACGGGTCCACGGGGGTCCAGATGGCAAGTATGGTCACACGTGCTTGAGAATGACCTAAAAGTGCTATGGAGACTCCTAGATGGCTGGGAGAGTGCACATGGGTCAGATGACGTAAGGAGGGTCCATATACTCCTAGATGGTAAGGAGGGGTCCACGGGGATCCAGATGGCTAGGATGGTCGCACGTGCTTTAGGATAACCTAAAAGTGCTATTGATACTCCTAGATGGCTGGGAGAGTGCACGTGGGTCAGATGACGTAAGGAGGGTCCGTATACTCCTAAATGGCAAGGAGGGGTCCACGGGGGTCCAGATGGCTTGGATGATTGCACCTGCTTTAGGATGACCTAAGAGTACTACCGATACTCCTAGATGGCTAGGAGGGTGCACGTGGGTCAGATGACGTAAGGACGGGGTCCGTATACTCGTAGATGGCAAGGAGGGGTCCACGGGGGTCCAGATGGCTAGGATGGTCACACGTGCTTTAGGATGACCTAAAAGTGCTACTGATACTCCTAGATGGCTAGGAGGGTGCACGTGGGTCAGATACCGTATGGACGGTCCGTATACTCCTAGATGGCAAGGAGGGGTCCACGGGGGTCCAGATGGCTAGGATGATTGCACCTGCTTTAGGATGACCTAAAAGTACTACCGATACTCCTAGATGGCTAGGAGGGTGCACGTGGGTCAGATGACATAAGGAGGGGGTCCGTATACTCGTAGATGGCAAGGAGGGGTCCACAGGGGTCCAGATGGCTAGGATGGTCGCACGTGCTTTAGGATGACCAAAAAGTGCTACTCATATTCTTAGATGGCTAGGAGGGTGCACGTGGGTCAGATGACGTAATGAGGGTTCGTATACTCCTAGATGGCAACGAGGGGTCCACGGGGGTCCAGATGGCAAGTATGGTCGCACGTGCTTGAGAATGACCTAAATGTTCTACGGAGACTCCTAGATGGTTGGGAGAGTGCACATGGGTCAGATGACGTAAGGAGGGTCCGTATACTCCTAGATGGTAAGGAGGGGTCCACGGGGATCCAGATGGCTAGGATGGTCGCACGTGCTTTAGGATGACCTAAAAGTGCTATTGATAGTCCTAGATGGCTGGGAGAGTGCACGTCGGTCAGATGACGTAAGGAGGGTCCGTATACTCCTAGATGGCAAGGAGGGGTCCAGGGGGTCCAGATGGCTAGGGTTGTCGCGCGTGCTTTAAGATGACCTAATAGTGCTATTGATACTCCTAGATGGCTAAGAGGGTGCACGTGGGTCAGATGCCGTAAGGAGGGTCCGTATACTCCTAGATGGTAAGGAGGGGTCCACGGGATCCAGATGGCTAGGATGGTCGCACGTGCTTTAGGATGACCTAAAAGTGCTATTGATAGTCCTAGATGGCTGGGAGAGTGCACGTCGGTCAGATGACGTAAGGAGGGTCCGTATACTCCTAGATGGCAAGGAGGGGTCCACGGGGGTTCAGATGGCTTGGATGATTGCACCTGCTTTAGAAAGTACTACCGATACTCCTAGATGGCTAGGAGGGTGCACGTGGGTCAGATGACGTAAGGAGGGGGTCCGTATACTCGTAGATGGCAAGGAGGGGTCCACGGGGGTCCAGATGGCTAGGATGGTCGCACGTGCTTTAGGATGACCCAAAAGTGCTACTGATACTCCTAGATGGCTAGGAGGGTGCACGTGGGTCAGATACCGTATGGACGGTCCGTATACTCCTAGATTGCAAGGAGGGGTCCACGGGGGTCCAGATGGCTAGGATGATTGCACCTGCTTTAGGATGACCTAAAAGTGCTACTGATACTCCTAGATGGCTAGGAGGGTGCACGTGGGTCAGATACCGTATGGACGGTCCGTATACTCCTAGATTGCAAGGAGGGGTCCACGGGGGTCCAGATGGCTAGGATGATTGCACCTGCTTTAGGATGACCTAAAAGTACTACCGATACTCCTAGATGGCTAGGAGGGTGCACGTGGGTCAGATGACGTAAGGAGGGGGTCCGTATACTCGTAGATGGCAAGGAGGGGTCCACGGGGGTCCTGATGGCTAGGATGGTCGCACGTGCTTTAGGATGACCCAAAAGTGCTACTGATACTCCTAGATGGCTAGGAGGGTGCACGTGGGTCAGATACCGTATGGACGGTCCGTATACTCCTAGATTGCAAGGAGGGGTCCACGGGGGTCCAGATGGCTAGGATGATTGCACCTGCTTTAGGATGACCTAAAAGTACTACCGATACTCCTAGATGGCTAGGAGGGTGCACGTGGGTCAGATGACATAAGGAGGGGGTCCGTATACTCGTAGATGGCAAGGAGGGGTCCACAGGAGTCCAGATGGCTTGGATGGTCGCACGTTCTTTAGGATGACCAAAAAGTGCTACTGATATTCTTAGATGGCTAGGAGGGTGTACGTGGGTCAGATGACGTAAGGAGGGTTCGTATACTCCTAGATGGCAACGAGGGGTCCACGGGGTCCAGATGGCAAGTATGGTCACACGTGCTTGAGAATGACCTAAAAGTGCTACGGAGACTCCTAGATGGCTGGGAGAGTGCACATGGGTCAGATGACGTAAGGAGGGTCCGTATACTCCTAGATGGTAAGGAGGGGTCCACGGGGATCCAGATGGCTAGGATGGTCGCACGTGCTTTAGGATGACCTAAAAGTGCTATTGATACTCCTAGATGGCTGGGAGAGTGCACGTGGGTCAGATGACGTAAGGAGGGTCCGTATACTCCTAGATGGCAAGGAGGGGTCCACGGGGGTCCAGATGGCTTGGATGATTGCACCTGCTTTAGGATGACCTAAGAGTACTACCGATACTCCTAGATGGCTAGGAGGGTGCACGTGGGTCAGATGACGTAAGGACGGGGTCCGTATACTCGTAGATGGCAAGGAGGGGTCCACGGGGGTCCAGATGGCTAGGATGGTCACACGTGCTTTAGGATGACCTAAAAGTGCTACTGATACTCCTAGATGGCTAGGAGGGTGCACGTGGGTCAGATACCGTATGGACGGTCCGTATACTCCTAGATGGCAAGGAGGGGTCCACGGGGGTCCAGATGGCTAGGATGATTGCACCTGCTTTAGGATGACCTAAAAGTACTACCGATACTACTAGATTGCTAGGAGGGTGCACGTGGGTCAGATGACATAAGGAGGGGGTCCGTATACTCATAGATGGCAAGGAGGGGTCCACAGGGGTCCAGATGGCTAGGATGGTCGCACGTGCTTTAGGATGACCAAAAAGTGCTACTGATATTCTTAGATGGCTAGGACGGTGCACGTGGGTCAGATGACGTAAGGAGGGTTCGTATACTCCTAGATGGCAAGGAGGGGTCCATGGGGTCCAGATGGCAAGTATGGTCGCACGTGCTTGAGAATGACCTAAAAGTGCTACGGAGACTCCTAGATGGCTGGGAGAGTGCACATGGGTCAGATGACGTAAGGAGTGTCCGTATACTCCTAGATGGTAAGGAGGGGTCCACGGGGATCCAGATGGCTAGGATCGTCGCACATGATTTTGGATGACCTAAAAGTGCTATTGATACTCCTAGATGGCTGGGAGAGTGCACGTGGGTCATGGCAAGGAGGGGTCCACGGGGGTCCAGATGGCTAGGATGATTGCACCTGCTTTAGGATGACCTAAAAGTGCTACTGATACTCCTAGATGGCTAGGAGGGTGCACGTGGGTCAGATGACATAAGGACGGGGTCCGTATACTCGTAGATGGCAAGGAGGGGTCCACGGGGGTCCAGATGGCTAGGATGGTCGCACGTGCTTTAGGATGACCTAAAAGTGCTACTGATACTCCTAGATGGCTAGGAGGGTGCACGTGGGTCAGATACCGTACGGACGGTCCGCATACTCCTAGATGGCAAGGAGGGTTCCACGGGGGTCCAGATGGCTAGGATGATTGCACCTGCTTTAGGATGACCTAAAAGTGCTACCGTTACTCCTAGATGGCTAGGAGGAGGCACGTGGGTCAGATGACGTAAGGAGGGGGTCCGTATACTCCTAAATGGCTAGGAGGGTGCACATGTGTCAGATGACGTAAGGAGGGTCCGTATACTCCTATATGGCAATGAGGGGTCCATGGGGGTCCAGATGGCTAGGATTGTTGCACGTGCTTTAGGATGACCTAATAATGCTACAAAGATTCCACGATGGCTAGGAGGGTGCACGTGGGTAAGATGACGTAAGGAGGGTCCAGATGGCAATGAGGGGTCCATGGGGGTCCAGATGGCTAGGATTGTTGCACGAGCTTTAGGATGACCTAAAAGTGCTACTGATATTCTTAGATGGCTATCAGGGTGCACGTGGGTCAGATGACGTAAGGAGAATTCGTATACTCCTAGATGGCAACGAGGGGTCCACGGGGTCCAGATGGCAAGGATGGTCGCATGTGCTTGAGAATGACCTAAAAGTGCTACGGAGACTCCTAGATGGCTGGGAGAGTGCACATGGGTCAGATGACGTAAGGAGGGTCCGTATACTCCCAGATGGTAAGGAGGGGTCCTCGGGGATCCAGATGGCTAGGATGGTCGCACGTGCTTTAGGATGACCTAAAAGTGCTATTGATACTCCTAGATGGCTAAGAGGGTGCACGTGGGTCAGATGCCGTAAGGAGGGTCCGTATACTCCTAGATGGCAAGGAGGGGTCTACGGGGGTCCAGATGGCTAAGATGGTCGCACGTGCTTGAGAATGACCTAAAAGTGCTACGGAGACTCCTAGATGGCTGGGAGAGTGCACGTGGGTCAGATGACGTAAGGAGGGTCCGTATACTCCTAGATGGCAAGGAGGGTTCCACGGGGGTCCAGATGGCTTGGATGATTGCACCTGCTTTAGGATGACCTAAAAGTACTACCGATACTCCTAGATGGCTAGGAGGGTGCACGTGGGTCAGATGACGTAAGGAGGGGTCCGTATACTCGTAGATGGCAAGGAGGGTCCACGGGGTCCAGATGGCTAAGATGGTCGCACGTGCTTTAGGATGACCTAAAAGTGCTACTGATACTCCTAGATGGCTAGGAGGGTGCACGTGGGTCAGATACCGTATGGACGGTCTGTATACTCCTAGATGGCAAGGAGGGTCCACGGGGTCCAGATGGCTAGATGATTGCACCTGCTTTAAGATGACCTAAAAGTACTACCGATACTCCTAGATGGCTAGGAGGGTGCACGTGGGTCAGATGACATAAGGAGGGGGTCCGTATACTCGTAGATGGCAAGGAGGGGTCCACAGGGGTCCAGATGGCTAGGATGGTCGCACGTGCTTTAGGATGACCAAAAAGTGCTACTGATATTCTTAGATGGCTAGGAGGGTGCACGTGGGTCAGATGACGTAAGGAGGGTTCGTATACTCCTAGATGGCAACGAGGGGTCCACGGGGTCCAGATGGCAAGTATGGTCGCACGTGCTTGAGAATGACCTAAAAGTTCTACGGAGACTCCTAGATGGCTGGGAGAGTGCACATGGGTCAGATGACGTAAGGAGGGTCCGTATACTCCTAGATGGTAAGGAGGGGTCCACGGGATCCAGATGGCTAGGATGGTCGCACGTGCTTTAGGATGACCTAAAAGTGCTATTGATACTCCTAGATGGCTGGGAGAGTGCACGTGGTCAGATGACGTAAGGAGGGTCCGTATACTCCTAGATGGTAAGGAGGGGTCCACGGGGTTCAGATGGCTTGGATGATTGCACCTGCTTTAGAAAGTACTACCGATACTCCTAGATGGCTAGGAGGGTGCACGTGGGTCAGATGACGTAAGGAGGGGTCCGTATACTCGTAGATGGCAAGGAGGGTCCACGGGGGTCCAGATGGCTAGGATGGTCGCACGTGCTTTAGGATGACCCAAAAGTGCTACTGATACTCCTAGATGGCTAGGAGGGTGTACGTGGGTCAGATACCGTATGGACGGTCCGTATACTCCTAGATTGCAAGGAGGGGTCCACGGGGGTCCAGATGGCTAGGATGATTGCACCTGCTTTAGGATGACCTAAAAGTACTACCGATACTCCTAGATGGCTAGGAGGCTGCACGTGGGTCAGAAGACATAAGGACGGGGTCCGTATACTCGTAGATGGCAAGGAGGGGTCCACGGGGGTCTAGATGGCTAGGATGGTCGCACGTGCTTTAGGATGACCTAAAAGTGCTACTGATACTCCTAGATGGCTAGGAGGGTGCACGTGGGTCAGATACCGTACGGACGGTCCGCATACTCCTAGATGGCAAGGAGGGTTCCACGGGGGTCCAGATGGCTAGGATGATTGCACCTGCTTTAGGATGCCCTAAAAGTGCTACCGTTACTCCTAGATGGCTAGGAGGAGGCACGTGGGTCAGATGACGTAAGGAGGGGGTCCGTATACTCCTAAATGGCTAGGAGGGTGCACATGTGTCAGATGACGTAAGGAGGGTCCGTATACTCCTATATGGCAATGAGGGGTCCATGGGGGTCCAGATGGCTAGGATTGTTGCACGTGCTTTAGGATGACCTAATAATGCTACAAAGATTCCACGATGGCTAGGAGGGTGCACGTGGGTAAGATGACGTAAGGAGGGTCCAGATGGCAATGAGGGGTCCATGGGGGTCCAGATGGCTAGGATTGTTGCACGAGCTTTAGGATGACCTAAAAGTGCTACTGATATTCTTAGATGGCTATCAGGGTGCACGTGGGTCAGATGACGTAAGGAGGATTCGTATACTCCTAGATGGCAACGAGGGGTCCACGGGGGTCCAGATGGCAAGGATGGTCGCATGTGCTTGAGAATGACCTAAAAGTGCTACGGAGACTCCTAGATGGCTGGGAGAGTGCACATGGGTCAGATGACGTAAGGAGGGTCCGTATACTCCTAGATGGTAAGGAGGGGTCCTCGGGGATCCAGATGGCTAGGATGGTCGCACGTGCTTTAGGATGACCTAAAAGTGCTATTGATACTCCTAGATGGCTAAGAGGGTGCACGTGGGTCAGATGCCGTAAGGAGGGTCCGTATACTCCTAGATGGCAAGGAGGGGTCTACGGGGGTCCAGATGGCTAAGATGGTCGCACGTGCTTGAGAATGACCTAAAAGTGCTACGGAGACTCCTAGATGGCTAGAGAGTGCACGTGGGTCAGATGACGTAAGGACGGTCCGTATACTCCTAGATGGCAAGGAGGGTTCCACGGGGTCCAGATGGCTTGGATGATTGCACCTGCTTTAGGATGACCTAAAAGTACTACCGATACTCCTAGATGGCTAGGAGGGTGCACGTGGGTCAGATGACGTAAGGAGGGTCCGTAGACTCGTAGATGGCAAGGAGGGGTCCACAGGGGTCCAGATGGCTAGGATGGTCGCACGTGCTTTAGGATGACCAAAAAGTGCTACTGATATTCTTAGATGGCTAGGAGGGTGCACGTGGGTCAGATGACGTAAGGAGGGTTCGTATACTCCTAGATGGCAACGAGGGGTCCACGGGGGTCCAGATGGCAAGTATGGTCGCACGTGCTTGAGAATGACCTAAAAGTTCTACGGAGACTCCTAGATGGCTGGGAGAGTGCACATGGGTCAGATGACGTAAGGAGGGTCCGTATACTCCTAGATGGTAAGGAGGGGTCCACGGGGATCCAGATGGCTAGGATGGTCGCACGTGCTTTAGGATGACCTAAAAGTGCTATTGATACTCCTAGATGGCTGGGAGAGTGCACGTGGGTCAGATGACGTAAGGAGGGTCCGTATACTCCTAGATGGTAAGGAGGGGTCCACGGGGGTTCAGATGGCTTGGATGATTGCACCTGCTTTAGAAAGCACTACCGATACTCCTAGATGGCTAGGAGGGTGCACGTGGGTCAGATGACGTAAGGAGGGGGTCCGTATACTCGTAGATGGCAAGGAGGGGTCCACGGGGGTCCAGATGGCTAGGATGGTCGCACGTGCTTTAGGATGACCCAAAAGTGCTACTGATACTCCTAGATGGCTAGGAGGGTGTACGTGGGTCAGATACCGTATGGACGGTCCGTATACTCCTAGATTGCAAGGAGGGGTCCACGGGGGTCCAGATGGCTAGGATGATTGCACCTGCTTTAGGATGACCTAAAAGTACTACCGATACTCCTAGATGGCTAGGAGGGTGCACGTGGGTCAGATGACGTAAGGAGGGGTCCGTATACTCGTAGATGGCAAGGAGGGGTCCACGGGGGTCCAGATGGCTAGGATGGTCGCACGTGCTTTAGGATGACCCAAAAGTGCTACTGATACTCCTAGATGGCTAGGAGGGTGCACGTGGGTCAGATACCGTATGGACGGTCCGTATACTCCTAGATTGCAAGGAGGGGTCCACGGGGGTCCAGATGGCTAGGATGATTGCACCTGCTTTAGGATGACCTAAAAGTACTACCGATACTCCTAGATGGCTAGGAGGGTGCACGTGGGTCAGATGACATAAGGAGGGGGTCCGTATACTCGTAGATGGCAAGGAGGGGTCCACAGGGTGCACATGTGTCAGATGACGTAAGGAGGGTCCGTATACTCCTATATGGCAATGAGGGGTCCATGGGGGTCCAGATGGCTAGGATTGTTGCACGTGCTTTAGGATGACCTAATAATGCTACAAAGATTCCACGATGGCTAGGAGGGTGCACGTGGGTAAGATGACGTAAGGAGGGTCCAGATGGCAATGAGGGGTCCATGGGGGTCCAGATGGCTAGGATTGTTGCACGAGCTTTAGGATGACCTAAAAGTGCTACTGATATTCTTAGATGGCTATCAGGGTGCACGTGGGTCAGATGACGTAAGGAGGATTCGTATACTCCTAGATGGCAACGAGGGGTCCACGGGGGTCCAGATGGCAAGGATGGTCGCATGTGCTTGAGAATGACCTAAAAGTGCTACGGAGACTCCTAGATGGCTGGGAGAGTGCACATGGGTCAGATGACGTAAGGAGGGTCCGTATACTCCTAGATGGTAAGGAGGGGTCCTCGGGGATCCAGATGGCTAGGATGGTCGCACGTGCTTTAGGATGACCTAAAAGTGCTATTGATACTCCTGGATGGCTAAGAGGGTGCACGTGGGTCAGATGCCGTAAGGAGGGTCCGTATACTCCTAGATGGCAAGGAGGGGTCTACGGGGGTCCAGATGGCTAAGATGGTCGCACGTGCTTGAGAATGACCTAAAAGTGCTACGGAGACTCCTAGATGGCTGGGAGGGTGCACGTGGGTCAGATGACGTAAGGAGGGTCCGTATACTCGTAGATGGCAAGGAGGGGTCCACAGGGGTCCAGATGGCTAGGATGGTCGCACGTGCTTTAGGATGACCAAAAAGTGCTACTGATATTCTTAGATGGCTAGGAGGGTGCACGTGGGTCAGATGACGTAAGGAGGGTTCGTATACTCCTAGATGGCAACGAGGGGTCCACGGGGGTCCAGATGGCAAGTATGGTCGCACGTGCTTGAGAATGACCTAAAAGTTCTACGGAGACTCCTAGATGGCTGGGAGAGTGCACATGGGTCAGATGACGTAAGGAGGGTCCGTCTACTCCTAGATGGTAAGGAGGGGTCCACGGGGATCCAGATGGCTAGGATGGTCGCACGTGCTTTAGGATGACCTAAAAGTGCTATTGATACTCCTAGATGGCTGGGAGGGTGCACGTGGGTCAGATGACGTAAGGAGGGTCCGTATACTCCTAGATGGCAAGGAGGGGTCCACGGGGGTTCAGATGGCTTGGATGATTGCACCTGCTTTAGAAAGTACTACCGATACTCCTAGATGGCTAGGAGGGTGCACGTGGGTCAGATGACGTAAGGAGGGGGTTCGTATACTCGTAGATGGCAAGGAGGGGTCCACGGGGGTCCAGATGGCTAGGATGGTCGCACGTGCTTTAGGATGACCCAAAAGTGCTACTGATACTCCTAGATGGCTAGGAGGGTGTACGTGGGTCAGATACCGTATGGACGGTCCGTATACTCCTAGATTGCAAGGAGGGTCCACGGGGGTCCAGATGGCTAGGATGATTGCACCTGCTTTAGGATGACCTAAAAGTACTACCGATACTCCTAGATGGCTAGGAGGGTGCACGTGGGTCAGATGACATAAGGAGGGGGTCCGTATACTCGTAGATGGCAAGGAGGGGTCCACAGGGGTCCAGATGGCTAGGATGGTCGCACGTGCTTTAGGATGACCAAAAAGTGCTACTGATATTCTTAGATGGCTAGGAGGGTGCACGTGGGTCAGATGACGTAAGGAGGGTTCGTATACTCCTAGATGGCAACGAGGGGTCCACGGGGGTCCAGATGGCAAGTATGGTCACACGTGCTTGACAATGACCTAAAAGTGCTACGGAGACTCCTAGATGGCTGGGAGAGTGCACATGGGTTAGATGACGTAAGGAGGGTCCGTCTACTCCTAGATGGTAAGGAGGGGTCCACGGGATCCAGATGGCTAGGATGGTCGCACGTGCTTTAGGATGACCTAAAAGTGCTATTGATACTCCTAGATGGCTGGGAGAGTGCACGTGGGTCAGATGACGTAAGGAGAGTCCGTATACTCCTAGATGGCAATGAGGGGTCCATGGGGGTCCAGATGGCTAGGATTGTTGCACGTGCTTTAGGATGACCTAAAAGTGCTACTGATATTCATAGATGGCTAGGAGGGTGCACATGTGTCAGATGACGTAAGGAGGGTCCGTATACTCCTATATGGCAATGAGGGGTCCATGGGGGTCCAGATGGCTAGGATTGTTGCACGTGCTTTAGGATGACCTAATAGTGCTACACAAACTCCTCGATGGCTAGGAGGGTGCACGTCGGTCAGATGACGTAAGGAGGGTCCAGATGGCAATGAGGGGTCCATGGGGGTCCAGATGGCTAGGATTGTCGCACGTGCTTTAGGATGACCTAAAAGTGCTACTGATATTCTTAGATGGCTAGGAGGGTGCACGTGGGTCAGATGACGTAAGGAGGGTTCGTATACTCCTAGATGGCAACGAGGGGTCCACGGGGTCCAGATGGCTAGGATGGTCGCACGTGCTTTAGGATGACCTAAAAGTGCTACTGATACTCCTAGATGGCTAGGAGGGTGCACGTGGGTTAGATGCCGTAAGGAGGGTCCGTATACCCCTAGATGGCAAGGAGGGGTCTACGGGGGTCCAGATGGCTAGGATGGTCGCACGTGCTTGAGAATGACCTAAAAGTGCTATGGAGACTCCTAGATGGCAAGGAGGGGTCCACGGGGATCCAGATGGCTAGGATGGTCGCACGTGCTTTAGGATGACCTAAAAGTGCTATTGATACTCCTAGATGGCTGGGAGAGTGCACGTGGGTCAGATGACGTAAGGAGGGTCCGTATACTCCTAGATGGCAATGAGGGGTCCACAGGGGTCCAGATGGCTAGGATTGTCGCACGTGCTTTAGGATGACCAAAAAGTGCTACTGATATTCTTAGATGGCTAGGAGGGTGCACGTGGGTCAGATGACGTAAGGAGGGTTCGTATACTCCTAGATGGCAACGAGGGGTCCACGGGGGTCAAGATGGCAAGTATGGTCACACGTGCTTGAGAATGACCTAAAAGTGCTACGGAGACTCCTAGATTGCTGGGAGAGTGCACATGGGTCAGATGACGTAAGGAGGGTCCGTATACTCCTAGATGGTAAGGAGGGGTCCACGGGGATCCAGATGGCTAGGATGGTCGCACGTGCTTTAGGATGACCTAAAAGTGCTATTGATACTCCTAGATGGCTGGAGAGTGCACGTGGGTCAGATGACGTAAGGAGGGTCCGTATACTCCTAGATGGCAAGGAGGGGTCCACGGGGGTCCAGATGGCTTGGATGATTGCACCTGCTTTAGGATGACCTAAAAGTACTACCGATACTCCTAGATGGCTAGGAGGGTGCACGTGGGTCAGATGACGTAAGGACGGGGTCCGTATACTCGTAGATGGCAAGGAGGGGTCCACGGGGGTCCAGATGGCTAGGATGGTCACACGTGCTTTAGGATGACCTAAAAGTGCTACTGATACTCCTAGATGGCTAGGAGGTGCACGTGGGTCAGATACCGTATGGACGGTCCGTATACTCCTAGATGGCAAGGAGGGGTCCACGGGGGTCCAGATGGCTAGGATGATTGCACCTGCTTTAGGATGACCTAAAAGTACTACCGATACTACTAGATGGCTAGGAGGGTGCACGTGGGTCAGATGACATAAGGAGGGGTCCGTATACTCATAGATGGCAAGGAGGGGTCCACAGGGGTCTAGATGGCTAGGATGGTCGCACGTGCTTTAGGATGACCAAAAAGTGCTACTGATATTCTTAGATGGCTACGAGGGTGCACGTGGGTCAGATGACGTAAGGAGGGTTCGTATACTCCTAGATGGCAAGGAGGGTCCACGGGGGTCCAGATGGCAAGTATGGTCGCACGTGCTTGAGAATGACCTAAAAGTGCTACGGAGACTCCTAGATGGCTGGGAGAGTGCACATGGGTCAGATGACGTAAGGAGTGTCCGTATACTCCTAGATGGTAAGGAGGGGTCCACGGGGATCCAGGTGGCTAGGATCGTCACACGTGATTTTGGATGACCTAAAAGTGCTATTGATACTCCTAGATGGCTGGAGAGTGCACGTGGGTCAGATGACGTAAGGAGGGTCCGTATACTCCTAGATGGCAAGGAGGGGTCCACGGGGGTCCAGATGGCTAGGATGATTGCACCTGCTTTAGGATGACCTAAAAGTGCTACTGATACTCCTAGATGGCTAGGAGGGTGCACGTGGGTCTGATGACATAAGGACGGGGTCCGTATACCCGTAGATGGCAAGGAGGGGTCCACGGGGGTCCAGATGGCTAGGATGGTCGCACGTGCTTTAGGATGACCTAAAAGTGCTACTGATACTCCTAGATAGCTAGGAGGGTGCACGTGGGTCAGATACCGTACGGACGGTCCGCATACTCCTAGATGGCAAGGAGGGTTCCACGGGGGTCCAGATGGCTAGGATGATTGCACCTGCTTTAGGATGACCTAAAAGTGCTACCGATACTCCTAGATGGCTAGGAGGAGGCACGTGGGTCAGATGACGTAAGGAGGGGTCCGTATACTCCTAAATGGCTAGGAGGGTGCACATGTGTCAGATGACGTAAGGAGGGTCCGTATACTCCTATATGGCAATGAGGGATCCATGGGGGTCCAGATGGCTAGGAGTGTTGCACGTGCTTTAGGATGACCTAAAAGTGCTACTGATATTCATAGATGGCTAGGAGGGTGCACATGTGTCAGATGACGTAAGGAGGGTCCGTATACTCCTATATGGCAATGAGGGGTCCATGGGGGTCCAGATGGCTAGGATTGTTGCACGTGCTTTAGGATGACCTAATAGTGCTACACAAACTCCTCGATGGCTAGGAGGGTGCACGTGGGTCAGATGACGTAAGGAGGGTCCAGATGGCAATGAGGGGTCCATGGGGTCCAGATGGCTAGGATTGTCGCACGTGCTTTAGGATGACCTAAAAGTGCTACTGATATTCTTAGATGGCTAGGAGGGTGCACGTGGGTCAGATGACGTAAGGAGGGTTCGTATACTCCTAGATGGCAACGAGGGGTCCACGGGGGTCCAGATGGCTAGGATGGTCGCACGTGCTTTAGGATGACCTAAAAGTGCTACTGATACTCCTAGATGGCTAGGAGGGTGCACGTGGGTTAGATGCCGTAAGGAGGGTCCGTATACCCCTAGATGGCAAGGAGGGGTCTACGGGGGTCCAGATGGCTAGGATGGTCCATAAATAGCTACCACCTGCGTGTGGAATAGGCAGACCAAGTTAAAACTAAAACCCTAGCCTCTAGATCGAATTGCTGCTAAGCTTTCATCTTGAAGTAATACCATTGCAAATCTTACGTGCTATCTTGTTGTTCCATTGGGAATAAGGGGATACAGGACCACCCGTGATTTTTGATTGCGTGTGCAAGAGTGTGTAGTTGAGAATATCCGAAGGAATCAATTGTTGTTGCATTGGCAGCAGGGATTGTTCGAGGAGAGTTTTCAGTGAGGCACTAGTTATCGATCATCCACCATATATCCACCATAAATTCGTGTTGCTCACAAGAGAAGATCGGGCCACCCTTATCATTTCCCATGTTTCGCATCAAACAAGTGGAACAATTTCTCTTGCTTTTGGTTTGTTTGCAAACATGTTGGTGCTATTGGTTTTCCCTATGACAAGCATGTTTACTTGATCTTTCACATGGATGATTTATGTGTTGCCACAAATATGATGAACAATTGTTCTTTCCAATGGCTTGTTGCAACAATAATGACATTTTATGCATGTCTTGTCATGAGTGTTTTGGTTTCTACCAATTTGGTGTTGCAACAAATATGAAGAAAACTTGCTCTTTCATGTGCTTTGTTTGCCACCATGATGATATTTTGAAGATGTTCCATTGGATTGCTTGCACTTTGACCTTGCACGTGCACTACATTTTTATATTATTGTGTTGTGCTAACGGTGCTATGACAAAGAATGGACATGTCATTGTTGATATGCTCCTCTTTCTTGCACACACATGTTTTGCTTGGTGTTTAGTGTTTGTAGGCATGGTGAATCCCTATTCTTCGACCACACATCAACCTCCTCTGCATGGTGATGAAGAGCAAGAGTCGAGGACTCTTTTTAAAGGGAGGGGAGATGATGTAGCCCGACATACGACCATCACCATGTCAAGCACTCCGACACATTACAAGTCACGATGGACCTCAAAGGTGAACTCCTTCCACTATGTGATTCACTATATGTCACCTTTTGACATTATACTACTTGACCGTTGTCCCCATTGCATTGCTAGGTGTGCCACCACGGGTACGAGTCCATGGGAAGATGGCCAAGGCGCACGAGGAATGGAGTCCGACAAGACGGTGGCTTGGAAGAGACGAAGGAAGAGGGGAAAAGACCCAGGTGGCGGTAGTACCGCTGGCGGTACCGCTGGGTTAGGCGGTACTACCGCCCGAGAGCTGCCGCCACCACTACCGCTGCCGCTACCACCAGAAATGCCAGTCTGGAGCTGCTTCCGGTACCAACTGGTACCGCTGGCGGTACCGCCGCCGGTACCGTCGAGGTGGGAAGATTCGAATACAACCCGCACCAGCGGTACTACCGCTGGGTTAAGCGGTAGTACCACCGGTGCGGGAATCAGCACGGGTTGGAGGCCCTTATTGATGTGGGTAGGTCCCGATTTTCACGGATTTGTGTGGAGGGGATGAAGAACACGAAGAACACGCGAAGAACGAGGAACACCAAAAGAGGGGAAAACGCAACACAAAGGGTAAATAGCAAGTAGCACCCGGCAAGACTCGATTGGTAACAATTCCCCGAGGGCAGCCCCCAATCCTCCTCTCCTAAGCACACCTTACTCTTAGGATTGTCTGTCCAATTGGTCAATCCAACCAATCCAACCTAGCCACCTAAAGATGGAAGATTAGCAAGTAATCGCAACTACAAGTGGAGCCTTGATATCCACGCAGGGATCTTCTCCTCAAGAGGAGGCCTTGGTTCATCTCCACATGTGGAGGTCCTGGTTCATCTCCATAGGAGGAAAGAGACCTTTGAGAAGAAGGAGTCTAGCTCTACTTTAGTTCTCAAATCATAGTCTAACCCTAGATCTAGTCCAAGGGGAGCCTTAAATAGTCCAAGCAACTAGGAGGACGAAAGGATAAGGTTGCACAGCAGATCTGGTGGAGAAGTTCCCGCACTGGCGGTAGTACCGCTGGCTTAGCCGGTGCTACCGCGGGCGCGGGTCAGGCGGTAGTACCATTTGGTACCGCTGCAGCTGCCGCGGCCGGTACCGGAAGAAGCCTCCGAAGGTCTGTTTCGGCGGTAGCGTGGGGCGGTGGCGAGGAGTACCGCTGGCGCGGGAGTTTCGCCATCCCACGTCGCCGATACTGGTCGGTACCGCTGCCGGTGCCGCTGGCGGTACCGCCGGCGTGGGGCGTGGACGTGCTGACTGGGCCAGGGGCGGTAGTACCGCTCGACCCAGCGGTAGTACCGCCACCTGGGGTTTCTTCTCCCTCCTTTTCTTCTTCTTCTTCATCGTATTGGTTCGACTCTTGTCCATCTTCTTGCGTCGCCTCTTGGCCATCTTCATAGGGGTCTTCAGGCCCACCATAGCTGAGCACACACAAGGTATCGGAATGAAGTAGCAAACCATTCAAAGGAGTGTCGATATCACACATAGATAAGAGTGAATTCACCTTAGCATGTATAGCTTTGATTCTTGCTCTTGTCATTGGGCCATTTGATGGTGTTGGAGTTAAGTGCGAAGGATGCACTACATCATCTCCCCCCCCCCTTGGAAAAGAGTCGTCCTCGACTCTTCGTCCTCATCATCACTTGGGTTTCCAAGGTAAGGTGATATGTCGGCGACGTTGAAGGTGTCATGGACGCCGTACTTGGACTTGGATATGTCGATCTTGTAGGCATTGTCGTTGATGCGCTTGAGAACCTTGAAAGGACCATCTCCTCTTGGCACGAGCTTAGACTTTCTCTCGTCGGGGAAGCGGTCTTTACGTAGATGTAGCCAAACAAGGTCTCCTTCTTCAAAGATCATGGGGCGCTTGTTCTTGTTCATCTTCGTAGTATGGTCTTCATTGTGCTTCTCAAGCGTGGTTCTTGTGTCTTCATGTAGTTTCTTCATGTAAGCGGCACGCTTGTCGAAGTCCATGTTGACTTGCTCACGAAGTGGAAGTGGTAGCATGTCGAGCGCGGTGTAGGGGTTGTAGCCATAGATGACCTCGAAGGGTGTTCTCTTTGTTGCGCGATGTAGTGCTCGATTGTAGGCGAACTCGGCATGTGGGATGCACTCTTCCCAATTCTTCAAGTTAGGCTTGATCAACACACGAAGGAGTGTGGAAAGGCTTCGGTTCACCACTTTGGTTTGGCCATCGGTTTGAGGGTGGTAGGCGGTGGAGAATAGTTGCTTGATTCCCATCTTGGCCATCAAAGTCTTCCAAAAATAACTCACAAACTGGGTGTCACGATCCGACACAATGGTCTTTGGCACGCCATGAAGACCGACGATTTCCCTGAAAAACAACGTAGCAATGTGTGAAGCATCGTTGCTCTTGTTGCAAGGTATAAAGTGTGCCATTTTAGAGAAGCGATCAATGACGACAAAGATGGAATCCTTGTTTGTTTTAGTGCGTGGTAGTCCTAAGACAAAATCCATAGCTATATCGGACCATGGGTGATGTGGAATAGGCAAAGGTGTGTATAACCCATGAGAGTTTAGAGTAGACTTAGCTTTGAGACATGTTGAACATCGTCGCACCAAGCGGTTCACATCCCGGTACATCCTTGGCCAATAGTAGTTTGTGGAGAGCATGGCAAAGGTCTTGTCGCGGCCAAAATGACCCATGAGTGGTCCTCCATGAGATTCCTTCAAAGGACCAAACGAAGCGAAGACTCGGGTATACATAGTTTGTTAGCCTTAAACAAGAAACCTTTGTGCAAATAGAAATCACCAATTCCTTTGTGCTCCGAGCATTGAGCAAAAATATCACCATGGTTACCGGTTGATTGTATCTTGAGGTCTTGCTAGTTATTATCTTATTTGTGCCTTTTCCCCTTTGTGTTCTTCGCGTTCGGGACCAACCCTTCAATATATGGTATTAGAGGAATGGTTGGCACGAATTTGATTTGTGTTTCCCCCACTTTTCCCCCAAATTTTTCTTTGATTTTGAGAAATTCAAAAATTTCACCAAAAAAATCTCCAAATTGCTTTTGGATCGATCTGCGATTTGATTGCGTTTTTGCAAGTTTTAATCCATGGATCTCGTGCAAAACAAGTTGATCTTGCTTCCTTTGCGTTCCCATAGCCTAATTCCATCGATTTCCCCTTCGATTTGATGTTTTTCGGGCCGAAATCGGGCATTTTCGAGCAGAAAATTGTGTCCCAGCTTGGCCAGCCACCAGCCCAGCCAAGGCTGGCCCCTCGGCTGGTCACCCGGCCGACGCCGTCAGCCACCAGCCCGGCAAAGGTTGGCCCCTCGGCTGGTCCGAAAACAGAAAATTTTGAAAATGGTTTTGGCCATATCTTTCGACTCCGGACTCCGAATTTGGTGTTCTTTGGCTCGTTTCGAAGCTACGAGCGAGGGCTATGACACCATACCGTTTGATCCACCATTCCATCAACCCCTAAATTCGTGGGCAAGCACGAGACTCCGACAACAAACAGGTAAGGTTGTCGACGAAGGTATAACCTCTCCAATCCTTACCTTTGACCTTTTTCCTTGCAAGCCACATTATATCTTTGTGTTTACCATATCCCATTGAGGCTAGCTCTTGACGATTGCGTGGACTTTGCACTTCGGAACCGTGTAGTTTCCGAGCAAAAGTTGTGCGCTAGTTATCATATCATATATCGTGTTGGCTTCAAGGAAGTGAGTGTGCAAAGAGCTCAAGAAGCAAAAGAGCCACCATATTTGAAAAGAGAAAAAGTCAAGAAGCAAAGAGAGCCACAAAAGAGAAAACGAAAACACCACTCGCCACTTTGTAGGTTGCGCCAACGCTCGATGAACATGTTATAGGTGGTGTCCGTCGTACAAATCGTGGAGTCCACTCATACTTTGCAATCGAGCTAGTGGCTCATCGAGCACTTGTGCAACACCGAGCGTAGTCTTCGCTAGGCTTTCTTGCTCATTTTGATAGTTACACAAGTCACATCCTTCGCCACGTGTGTGTTCTTTTTTCTTTTCTTTTGAGATCGACTTGTTTGGCTCGTTGATCATTGTGGTTCTCTACTTGCTTTAACAATATCTTGATTTCCGGTTGATTCAATTTGCTTTCCACATACCATACCTTCCTATACTCAAAAGTGTGTGCGTTGGGTGTAAGAACCGGATTCGTTTTCGTCAAGCAACTCTATTCTTTCGATATAGTTTCTCTTGGTTCTTCCATTCCACATATATACACTTGTCTTGTGAGTTAACATGTCTAGGGAGAGCGAATCCAACTATCGATATGAAGATGTCTATGAGGACAACATGAACTACAACGACAATGATGCCACATACATTGAGGACATGGGGGACTACTATACCGACAATGACCCCCATGACATGATGGAGCATCAGCAAGACTTCCCCTACGACTCCGACTACTCAAGCGTCAACGACATGGAGCGGTACCACGACTCCGACTACGCAAGTGTCATCGACATGGAGCGGTACAACGATGTCGACGAACCTTCATCACAAGGTATCGATTACACAAGCTCCAACGACAATGAGGTGCGAATCTCCGCATATGCCTCATTATATGGTACCGAGTTCGACTACAACGACGTGATGGAGCGCCACTACTACAACTACCACTCCGATGACATGGTGGAGAACGTCTACGACTACCACTCTTCATGCATGTGCGACGACATCGACTACTCCTCTGACAACATGCAAGAGGAGATGAACCCCATCACCACCATGATCAAGGGCGGCATTAAACACTATGTTTCAAGGCCAAGATGGAGCAACAAGAAGACCACCATGAGTCCATCCTATGTAGCTCCATCAACTTTTCGAAGGCGCCATTACAAGAACATCGCCAAGAGCGTCAAGCTTCAACATTCTACATCAACAAGAAGAAGGCGCCCCAAGAAGTGCATCGACAAGACCAAGCCAAGTCAAGGCCCATCTAGCTCAAGAAGATGGCGCCACAAGATCGATGCCACGGTGGACCGCAACTTGTCCAAGCTTCAAGACGACATTGACACACTCGCCAAACGTCGAAACATATCTTCAAGCTCGAGTGAAAGCTCCAAGGCAAGGTCGCCAAGAGATCAAGAACGTCGACATCGCTATGAGGAGAAAGAAGCATCCAAATGACTTTCGACATCAATTCTTCCCTCAAGAGCGTCAACGTCGACATGAGGAAAAGTCAAAACGCAAGGCGTGCCATCAAGCAAGTGCTCCTCATTTGGTGTCTACTTCAAGTTCCATCAAGACATTGGCACCAACAAGAGCTTCAAGATCCATATTTGATGAGATCATGGACGACTTCGACAAATTCTCAATCATCCTACGTCGACGTCGGAAGAAACATGGTCACAGACATGAGGTCACATCCAAGACGGCGCCTTTCTCAAGCACTTCTCATGAGATGGCCTCTACACCAAGTGCCAGCACCACAATGACCCCCATATGGCAAGAAGAAGACCTCATATGCGATAATTACCAAGGCCAAGACCATGATCCACGAGAATGTCCCAATCTCTTGTGCCCCCTATGCAATGTACATGGTCACATGATGTGGGAGTGCCCAAATGGAGACCAAGATGGCGAGAAGACGGTCGGGCATGGGATTTTCCCTTCGACCAAGGAGCCGAGCGCGGATGACGCTATCACTTTGGTTGAAGCGCCAAGTGAAGTTGCCGAGCATGAGATGTTCCCTTCGGCAAAGGAGTCGAGTGACGATGCCCACACTATGGCATTGAACTTTGGAGGCGAGTTGGTTGAGGAGGTTGAGCATGGGAGTTTGCCTTCAACCTTGGAGGCGTTTGGAGTTGAGAATATTGAGCCTACCCTCGTGAGTTTGAGTTATGAGATGGTACCAAACCCGTGTGAGCATGAGAGCCACTTAGCCCACTTGAGTGAGAGTGAGAGTGAGTTGAGTGCCTCCACCATATGTGAGTTTGAGTGCTTCCAATTTGAGGGAATGAGTGTGATAAGGATCAAGGGGATGATCCTAGTGTTTTGCCCGATCTTTCACAGCGAGACAACCAAGGTAATAATTCTCCCAATTACACGATGAACGCAAACCTGGAGAAGAGGAATGAATCCAGCAAGCAACGTGATGAAGATCACCACGCCTCCAACCAAAGTACGACAATCCTTGATGAACACAAGAACCTCCACAGCAATCTTTATTACAAACTGATAAACGGGATCGCCGTCCCCGGAGGGATGCTTCACCAAGAAACACACGTAGTAGTTTTTAACCTAATTTTTGAACCCCTTCTAACTCGCAGCACCTAGCCTTATATGGGGGTGCTACAGTACCACGCTACAGGACCGCGCTACAGTACCGCCCCACTAATGGGCCCTACGTTGACTTGGTTGGACAGGCCCTTAAAAACTCTAATTATTTAAAATAGCAACACACAACTAATACATCTAGCTTGGTGGAGTCCTGAAATTGGGTTTCACCTCCTCCGTCGTGCCCGTATCATCCTCCCCCCCCCCTTCAAAAAGCGTTGTCCCCAACGCGTGAGGGTCTGCTCGAAAAGGTGGCGGGATATAAACAATAGCACCACGCATGTTCGCCATCTTCAAGTCTTGCTTGCCTACCACACCACATCCTCCCTCTGGGCCTGCTTGACTTGACACAACACTTGACGCCTCCTTTCTTCGCCACATGAGCTTGGACTTCGGCGCCACCACCTTCTTCTTCTCAACACTTGATGGAGCTCTTTGCTGCTGAACATGAACCTGCTTAGCACGACCCTGCAAAGTAGTAATGCCCGGGCCACACAACTGACGAACACGTCCATCCTTGCCTCTATGCACACACACTGCTGCTCCAACAAAACGTCTCCGAGGTGTTCTCACAAAACTGTGGCTGACTACCCGCGGCACCATATGCACCGGAACACGATCAACACCACTGTCATCGGTCTGAACACCCATGTCAACACGAACTGGAACACTCGCTGCAATACCCTTCGTCTCCCCAATAAGAGGTTTGTCTTCAACTAGCTTGTCACCAACAAACACAGGCTTGTCATCTACATGCATAGTTGAATCAATTTATGTACCAACGCTCCTTGCATCATGCTCCACTTGCTGCAACTTAGCTAACCGCTGTTTTGGTTCAGCTTTATGCAACCTCTCCTTGTGTATCACCAGCACCACATCGGACATGATTTGATCATCGCTCATAGGCCTCAAAGTCCGCTGCTTACCATCATGCACAAAAGAATATGTATTTGCTCGCCCAGCATGGTTAACATTGCGATCATACTGCCATGGACGACCAAGTAACAGCCCACATATCTCCAATGGCAACACATCGCACTCCAAATGCTTAGGTTCAGGAATACGCCAAGTAGACAACCCTAATTTGTCACCATTGCCTTGCTTATGCCATTAGTACAGCTACCACCATCAATCATGAGCTTGCAGTGTTTGCCTTTTATCATGCATTGAGTCTGAAATAAACTCCATCGCTGACACTTGTCAACTATTTTGCAAGCCTCATCATGTACCCTTTTGAGTTGCATATTCAGCCCACTCAAAGGTTCAACCTCTTCAGGTATAATCACCTTGTCCAGCTCCGTGGACTGCTGTATAAATCTAGTACGCAGAAATTGTTTGAAATCTCCCCAACTAGATGCTCCACCGGTGATATCCTGCGCGGACCTCTCATCATTCCACCAGCCAGCCACATTCTCATCCACACGACGATAGGCAAGAGCATGTTCAAGACGTCCACCAAAAGTGCTATTCAGTTCACGACATCTTGCAAAACCTTGGTCCGTAATCGATTCCCAAATCTGAAATTCTGAATATGTAGCTGAATTCTCTAACCTCCAGTCTATGGGTGCGGAATCAAGTGCCAAACCTATCACAATAGTAGTGTAATCATTATATACATCCTCATATTTTGGAGCCTTCACACGAACAGGTCTGGATGAACCCATATCTGAATAATAGCAGCAAGCGGCAGCGATCAGCTAACGATCAGAGATCAGTGAGCGACCAGCTTGCGTGGCCAGAACGCACGCGGACAGAACGTGCGTGCTGCTCCTTCCCTCGATGCAAAACTCAGACCACTAGCTGCAACTCGGCCAAACTGATGGCAAGGAAAACGTGTAGCTGTAGGACTCCAATAGAACTCGGACAAACTGTTGCATGGAAAACGTAGAACAGAAGGACTCCCACACCACGAGAACGCCGCTGCAGCAAACCAGAAATCAAGCAATACAACCCCACCTCGGAGCTCTCCCTCAACTCGGACAGAACACCAATTCGCCCAATTCTGGTGCAGGGAAAATTGGATCTCTGCCAACTCGGACAGACAGGAGTTCTGAATTTAAAACGGATGCAACACCTTCATACGAGATCCAAACGTGGCAAATAAGGACTCTTTGGAAAGATAATTTCGTGACCTTTCCAATGGGTATGCGCACAGCCCCCAGTTCGTCTCCTACAGGCCGTGGTGTCTAAGACATATCAACGATCGTTTCTGGACTACAGGCAGCGATCGAACCAAGCTGCCTTGTTTTTTTTTCGCGGTACTGTAGCTACAGTAGATCGCGAATTTGCCAATCTGCACGTATCTTCCTTTTCTCTTGCGTTTAATCCCCTAGCAGCCTCCACACAAATCGATCTAACCAGAAACCAATCTGCACAAACACAACAGCAGTCTGCAGCCTCAATGCACGATCTCCTCCAAGCAAATCAATCTGCGCAAGAGCCTCCAATCAAACTCCTCCCAGTCAACCGATCTAGATGAGATCGATCAACACAACCTCACTGTGAGCAACCCAGAAATCTGATACCACATGATAAGGATCAAGGGGATGATCCTAGTGTTTTGCCCGATCTTTCACAGCGAGACAACCAAGGTAATAATTCTCCCAATTACACGATGAACGCAAACCTGGAGAAGAGGAACGAATCCAGCAAGCAACGTGATGAAGATCACCATGCCTCCAACCAAAGTACGACAATCCTTATGAACACAAGAACCTCCTCTGCAATCTTTATTACAAACTGATAAACGGCATCGCCGTCCCGGAGGGATGCTTCACCAAGAAACACACGTAGTAGTTTTTAACCTAATTTTCTGAACCCCTTCTAACTCGCAGCACCTAGCCTTATATGGAGGGGTGCTACAGTACCACACTACATGACCGCGCTACAGTATCGCGCTACAGTACCGCCACACTAATGGGCCCTACGTTGACTTGGTTGGACAGGCCCAAACCAAGCTCAAACTCATAATTATTAAATCTCTAATTATTTAAAATAGCAACACATGACTAATACATCTAGCTTGGTGGAGTCCTGAAATTGGGCTTCACCTCCTCCGTCGTGCCCGTATCAGAGTGATACACCACTTGAGTTGAGAGAGGTAGTTGATAGGTCTTGTGAGGCCATTTCGATTTCTAACAACTTACCAATTTCCTCTAGTGTGTTCTCGCATTGTGTACTAGGTTCTATGGATGTTGAGACGCCACTCCCCGACTTTATGGTGCCTCAAATGGAGAAGATGCACATGGCGGATGAAGATGATGATGCCACCCCATGTCTACTTCAAGATGAACAAGTCGGCTACATGGAAGCAACTACTACTTCAACACCTACTTCACTTGAGCGGGACTACAAAGGTATGGGTGTTGATGTGACCATGATCCCTCTAGTGGACATGATGAACTTTGAGTGCTTGCATGCTATGGATGATTCTTTGGATGTCACATATGAGTCATTCTTTTTCCCTTGTGATACGTTGTTTGAAACCAATGTTGATCATGTGGAATCACCTATTTGTGACGATTTTGCCATGAGCATGGCTTGCTATGAATGTTTCCATTTTCTCCCATTGTGGCTTGCAACATGTTGAACAATTTCTCTTTCACATGTGTTGCTTGCAATAATGATGAAATGCTTGATAATGAGATTGCCCCCATAGCTTTCTCAAATTTTGGAGATGTTTCGTTTTCTCTTATGGACTTTGTTCCATCCTTCTATTTGCCTAGTGACCACTCACATACATCATATTTTCCTATTGATTTTGATGTGTTTGGTGATGAGCAAATGAAGAGACGCATCATGATGGATGATGTGTTCATTTATCGTGCACATAATTTCTTCATTTGGTGTTTTGTGTGTGCCGGTAACCGCATGATAATGTCAACCTCAAGTGAGCATGAGTTGACAAAAAGAGCTCTTGAGAGCATATATGTGAGTAGTGGATTGAATCCAACTCTCAAATCTCTCTCATGTTTTGCATCAAACAAGTTGAAAATTTTCTCTTGCTTATGGTTTGTTTGCAATCATGATGATGCTTTTGTTTTTCCCTTTGACAAGCATGTTTACTTGATCTTTCACATGGATGATTTATGTGTTGCAACAAAGGTGGCAATGGTTCTTTGAGATGGCTTAGTTGCATCCATAATGACATTTTGTGCATGTCTTGTGATGAATGCTATGATTTCTACCAATTTGGTGTTGCAAATAATACGTTGAAAACTTGCTCTTTCATGTGCTTTGTTTGGACCCATGATGATATTTTGGATATTATATAATGTGTGTTTTTGCAAAATTCTCTTGTTGCATCAAGGTTGATGAAAAATTGTCCCTTCCAATGCCTTGATGTGAGACCACGATGGCATCCTCATATTTTCATGGAGTGTTTGTGTTACCACATTTTGACGATGTTTCATTGGATTGCTTGCACATTAACCTTGCATTTGCACTACCTTTTCATATTCTTGTGTTGTGCTAACAGTGCTATGACAAAGTATGGACGCGTCCTTGTTGATATGCTCCTCCTTCTAGCACACACATGGTTTGCTTGGTCTTTGGTGTTTGTAGGCATGGTGATTTACAATTCTTCGACAACACATCTACCTCCTTTGCATGGTAATGAAGAGCAAGAGTCGAGGACGACTCTTTTTAAAGGGGGGAGAGATGATGTAGTGCAAACCACCCTAAGCTCGTCATCGAACTCAAAGGTGAACTCCTTCCATTATATGACCCACCATATGTCTCATTTGGACGGTATGCTATGTGACCATCATCTCCTTTGCGTTGGTAGGAACGTCATGACGAGTACATCTACACGTGAGGATGACCAAGGTGCACGAGGAGCGAAGGCCGACAAGACAATGGCTTGGAAGAGGAGACGGAAACGTCAAGAAAATGAAGAAGAAGAGAAGGCAGAGACCAGTCAGCCCCCAGGCAAGCCAAGGCTGATCCATGAGCTGGCCAGGGCGCAGACAGCACCAGCCCGCAGGCCAGCCAAGGCTGGGCCAGGAGCTGGCCGAGCAACCAACCGAGCCAGCTCGCAGGCCAGCCAAAGCTGGTTCCTGGGCTGGCCGCATGGCCGTGCGAGCCAGCTGCTTGGCCGGCCAAGGCCGGGTCCTGGGCTGGCCGACCAGCCGCACGCGGCAGCCCCCAGGTCAGCCGAGGTCGGGCCAGGAATATAAGTACCTCCCTTGTTGCCTAGAGTTAGGGAGAGACTAAGCATAGATTGAGTTGAGCTTAGCTCCTTTCCACCCTTGTTGGTGTTGCCTCCCCTTGTGGAGAAGATCCCCTTGTGGATTCAAGGCCTCTGCTTGTGGAGAAGATCCCTCTTGTGGATTCAAGACCTCTTCCTTGTAGTTGCGATTACTCGCAAATCCCTCACCTCTCGGTTGATATGGGGTGGCCCGATCTTCTCGTTGAGCACGTCGTTGGATGATGGATAACTTGGTGTCACCGATGAACTCTCCTCGCTAGATCCCTGATGCCAATGCAGCAGCTCTCTACTCTTCGGATATTCACGACTTCACACACTTGCGCACGTAGCCGTCGACCATGAAACGGTATAATTGCAATTTACTAATTCCCAATGGAAAGAACAGATCACACTTCAATTGATGTTCACCTCTCCAGATCGATACGAATTGGAGATGTATAATTTCAGATGACTGCTTCTCGCAGTTCAATCTAGAATTCTAGGGTTTATCTTAAACGTGGTCTAAACCATCTATGGCGGCTGGACTAGCATATAAAGGGATGGGGCGTACTGTAGCGTCGTACTGTAGCACGCTACAGTACCGACCTAGGGCAACCCCATCTGACTCGGACTCAAACCGGTTCGACCCAAACTAGATACAAACTGACCCAAAGGGTTGGGTTCAGCCTTAAGGCACGCAGGCCTGATGGGGCGCCTGCCCATGTGTGGCGTGGTGACCTCCCTGCCCCTTGGACGCTGCCTCCCTCTCCTCCCTCGCGTCCTCTTCAGCTTGTGTACTCCACGCCTTGCTCCTCTTGTTCCAGATGCTGCAGCTCCTCGCTCCCTCGTGCTATGCCTTCTTGTTCAACAAACTTGAGTATGCATACAAACAAAGACTTAGGCAGTAAACAATTCTCATGAACGAAATATTCAGATTCTATTAGGAGTGAGTTCACCTGTTGTTCTAATAGCTTTGCACGAGCTCTTGTAATAGGACCAATTCTGATTTCATCATTGGACTTCTTTGCAGCAACTTGGTGATCATCATCATGAGGTGAAGATGTGTCAAGTGTATGGATGTCCTCATCATCGGTGGCGCTATTGGAATGGTTGGATTGGCCGTTGAGAGAAACAATCCTAAGAGTAAGGTTTCTTGGTGCTTGAGAATCGGGGGCTACCCTTGGGGATTGGTTACCGGTTGATTGTATCTTGAGGTCTTGCCAGTTATCCCCTTATTTGTGCCTTTTCCCCTTTGTGTTCTTCGCGTTCTTCCTCGTGTTCTTCGTGTTCTTCGTGAAAACCGCCCAAATCCATGAAGATCGGGACCAACCCTACAACAGTCCATATACTCCTAGATGACAAGGAGGGGTCCACGGGGGTCCAGATGGCTAGGATTGTCGCACGGGCTATAGGATGACGTAAAAGTGCTACAGACACTCCTAGATGGCTGGGAGAGTGCACATGGGTCAGATGACGTAAGGAGGGTCCGTATACTCCTAGATGGCAAGGAGGGGTCCACAGGGGTCCAGATGGCTAGGATTCTTGCACTGGCTTTAGGATGACCTAAAAGTGCTACTGATACTCCAAGATGGCTATGAGGGTGCACGTGGGTCAGATGCCGTAAGGAGGGTCCATATACTCCTAGATGGCAAGGAGGGGTCCACGGGGTCCAGGTGGCTACGATTCTCGCACTGTCTTTAGGATGACCTAAAAGTGCTACTGATACTCCTAGATGGCTATGAGGGTGCACGTGGGTCCGATGCCGTAAGGAGGGTCCGTATACTCCTAGATGGCAAGGAGGGGTCCACGGGGTCTAGATGGCTAGGATTGTCGCACGTGCTTTGGAATGACCTAATAGTGCTATGGAAACTCCTAGATTGCTAGGAGGGCGCACGTGGGTCAGATGACGTAAGAAGGGTATGTATACTCTTACATGGCTAGGAGGGGTCCACGGGGGTCCAGATGGCTAGGATTGTCGCAAGTGCTTTAGGATGACCTAAAAGTGCTACTGATACTCTTAGATGGCTAGGAGAGTGCACGTGGGTCAGGTAACGTAAGGAGTGTCCATACTCCTAGATGGCAAGAAGGGGTCCACGGGGGTCCAGATGGCCAGGATTGTCGCACGTGCTTTAGGATGACCTAAAAGTGCTACTGATACTCTTAGATGGCTAGGAGGGTGCATGTGGGTCAGATGACGTAATGAGGTATACTCCTAGATGGCAAGGAGGGGTCCATGGGAGTCTAGCTGGCTAGGATGGTCACGCGTGCTTTAGGATGACCTCAAAGTGCTATTGATACTCCTAGATGGCTGGAAGAGTGCACGTGGGTCAGATGACGTAAGGATGATCCGTATACTCCTAGATGGCAAGGAGGGTCCACGGGGGTCCAGATGGCTAGGATGGTCGCACGTTCTTTAGGATGACCTAATAGTACTACGGAGACTTCTAGATGGCTAGGAGAGTGCACGTGGGTCAGACGACGTAAGGAGGGTCCGTATACTCCTAGATGGCAAGGACGGGTCCACGGGGTCCAGATGGCTAGGATGGTCGCACGTGCTTTAGGATGACCTAAAAGTGCTACTGATACTCCTAGATGGCTATGATGGTGCACGTGGGTCAGATGTCGCAAGGAGGGTTCATATACTCCTAGATGGCAAGGAGGGGTCCACGGGGGTCGAGATGGCTAGGATTGTCGCACGTGCTTTATGATGACCTAATAGTGCTACAGAGACTCCGAGATGGCTAGGAGGGTGCACGTGGGTCAGATGACGTACGAAGGGTCCGTATACTCCTAGATGGCAAGGAGGGGTCCATGGGGGTCTAGATGGCTAGGATTGTCGCACGTCCTTTAGGATGACCTAAAAGTGCTACTAATATTCTTAAATGGCTACGAGGGTGCACGTGGGTCAGATGACGTAAGGAGGGTCCGTATACTCCTAGATGGCAAGGAGGGGTCCACGGGAGTCCAGATGGCTAGGATAATCGCACGTGCTTTAGGATGACCTGAAAGTGCTACTGATACTCCTAGATGGCTGGGAGAGTGCATGTGTGTAAGATGACATATGGAGGGTCAGTATACTCCTATATGCAAGGAGGGATCCACGGGGGTCGAGATGGCTAGAATTGTCCCACGTGCTTTAGGATGACCTAAAAGTGCTACTGATACTCGTAGATGGCTAGAAGTGTGCACGTGGGTCAGATGCCGTAAGGAGGGTCCGTATACTCCTAGATGGCAAGGAGGGGTCCAGGGGAGTCCAGATGGCTAGGGTTGTCGCGCGTGCTTTAAGATGACCTAATAGTGCTACGGAGACTCCTAGATGGCTAGGATTGCGCACGTGCGTCGGAAGACGTAAGAATGGTATGTATACTCTTAGATGGCTAGGAAGGGTCCACGGGGGTCCAGATGGCTAGGATTGTCGCGCGTGCATTAGGATGACCTAAAAGTGCTACCGATACTCTTAGATGGCTAGGAGGGTGCACGTAGGTCAGATGACGTAAGAAGGGTCCATATACTCCTAGATGGCAAGTAGGGGTCCACGGGGGTCTAGATGGCTAGGATTGTCGCATGTGCTTTAGGATGACCTACTAGTGCTACGGAGACTCCTAGATGGCTAGGAGTGTGCACGTGGGTCAGATGACGTAAGGAGGGTCCATATACTCCTACATAGCAAGGAGGGGTGTACGGGGGTCCAGATGGCCAGGATTGTCGCATGTGATTTAGGATGACCTAAAAGTGCTACTGATACTCCTAGATGGCTATGAGGGTTCACGTGGGTCAGATAACGTAAGGAGGGTCCGTATGCTCCTAGATGGCAAGGAGGGGTCCACTGGGGTCCAGATGGCTAGAATTGTCGCACGTGCTTTAGGATGACCTAAAAGTGCTACTGATTCTCTAAGATGGCTAGGAAGGTGCATGTGGGTCAGATGACGTAAGAAGGTATACACCTAGATGGCAAGGAGGGGTCCACGGGAGTCTAGATGGCTAGGATGGTCGCACATTCTTAAGGATTACCTCAAAGTGCTATTGATACTCCTAGATGGCTGGAAGAGTGCACGTGGGTTAGATGACGTAAGGAGGGTCCGTATACTCCTAGATGGCAAGGAGGGGTCCACGTGGGTCCAGATAGCTAGGATTGTCGCACGTGCTTTAGGATGACCTAATAGTGCTACGGAAACTCCTAGATGGCTAGGAGGGCGCACGTGGGTCAGATGACATAAGAAGGGTATGTATACTCTTAGATGGCTAGGAGGGGTCCATGGGGATCTAGATGGCTAGGATTGTCGCACGTGCTTTACGATGACATAAAAGTGCTAATGATACTCTTAGATGGCTAGGAGAGTGCACGTGGGTCAGGTAACGTAAGGAGTGTCCATATACTCCTAGATGGCAAGAAGGGGTCCACGGGGTCCAGATGGCCAGGATTGTCGCACGTGCTTTAGGATGACGTAAAAGTGCTACTGATACTCTTAGAATGCTAGGAGGGTGCATGTGGGTTAGATGACGTAAGGGGGTATACTCCTAGATGGCAAGGAGGGGTCCACGGGAGTCTAGATGGCTAGGATGGTCGCGCGTGCTTTAGGATGACCTCAAAGTGCTATTGATACTCCTAGATGGCCGGAAGAGTGCACGTGGGTCTGATGATGTAAGGATGGTCCGTGTACTCCTAGATGGCAAGGAGGGGTCCACGGGGCTCCAGATGGCTAGGATTGTCGCACGTGCTTTAGGATGACCTAATAGTGCTACGGAGACTCCTAGATGGCTAGGAGGGTGCACTTGGGTCAGACGACGTAAGGAGGGTCCGTATACTCCTAGATGGCAAGGAGAGGTCCACGGGGGCCCAGCTGGCTAGGATGATCGCACGTGCTTTAGGATGACCTAAAATTACTTCTGATACTCTTAAATGGCTAGGAGGGGTGCGCGTGAGTCAGATGACGTAAGGAGGGTCTGTATACTCCTAGATGGCAAGGAGGGGTCCACGGGGGTCCAGATGGCTAGGATGGTCGCACGTGCTTTAGGATGACCTAAAAGTGCTACGGAAACACCTAGATGGCTGGGAGAGTGCACGTGGGTCAGATGACGTAAGGAGGATCCGTATACTCCTAGATGGCAAGGAGGGGTCCACGGGGGTCCTGATGGCTAGGATGGTCGCACGTGCTTTAGGATGACCTAAAAGTGCTACTGATACTCCTAGATGGCTATGAGGGTGCACATGGGTCAGATGCCGTAAGGAGGGTCCGTATACTCCTAGATGGCAAGGAGGGGTCCACGGGGGTCCAGATGGCTAGGATGGTCGCACGTGCTTTAGAATGACCTAATAGTGCTATGGAAACTCCTAGATTGCTAGGAGGGCGCACGTGGGTCAGATGACGTAAGAAGGGTATGTATACTCTTAGATGGCTAGGAGGGGTCCACGGGGGTCCAGATGGCTAGGATTGTCGCAAGTGCTTTAGGATGACCTAAAAGTGCTACTGATACTCTTAGATGGCTAGGAGAGTGCACGTGGGTCAGGTAACGTAAGGAGTGTCCATATACTCCTAGATGGCAAGAAGGGGTCCACGGGGGTCCAGATGGCCAGGATTGTCGCACGTGCTTTAGGATGACCTAAAAGTGCTACTGATACTCCTAGATGGCTATGATGGTGCACGTGGGTCAGATGTCGCAAGGAGGGTTCATATACTCCTAGATGGCAAGGAGGGGTCCACGGGGGGTCGAGATGGCTAGGATTGTCGCACGTGCTTTATGATGACCTAATAGTGCTACAGAGACTCCGAGATGGCTAGGAGGGTGCACGTGGGTCAGATGACGTACGAAGGGTCCGTATACTCCTAGATGGCAAGGAGGGGTCCATGGGGGTCTAGATGGCTAGGATTGTCGCACGTCCTTTAGGATGACCTAAAAGTGCTACTAATATTCTTAAATGGCTACGAGGGTGCACGTGGGTCAGATGACGTAAGGAGGGTCCGTATACTCCTAGATGGCAAGGAGGGGTCCACGGGAGTCCAGATGGCTAGGATAATCGCACGTGCTTTAGGATGACCTGAAAGTGCTACTGATACTCCTAGATGGCTGGGAGAGTGCATGTGTGTAAGATGACATATGGAGGGTCAGTATACTCCTATATGCAAGGAGGGATCCACGGGGTCGAGATGGCTAGAATTGTCCCACGTGCTTTAGGATGACCTAAAAGTGCTACTGATACTCGTAGATGGCTAGAAGTGTGCACGTGGGTCAGATGCCGTAAGGAGGGTCCGTATACTCCTAGATGGCAAGGAGGGGTCCAGGGGAGTCCAGATGGCTAGGGTTGTCGCGCGTGCTTTAAGATGACCTAATAGTGCTACGGAGACTCCTAGATGGCTAGGATTGCGCACGTGCGTCGGAAGACGTAAGAATGGTATGTATACTCTTAGATGGCTAGGAAGGGTCCACGGGGGTCCAGATGGCTAGGATTGTCGCGCGTGCATTAGGATGACCTAAAAGTGCTACCGATACTCTTAGATGGCTAGGAGGGTGCACGTAGGTCAGATGACGTAAGAAGGGTCCATATACTCCTAGATGGCAAGTAGGGTCCACGGGGGTCTAGATGGCTAGGATTGTCGCATGTGCTTTAGGATGACCTACTAGTGCTACGGAGACTCCTAGATGGCTAGGAGTGTGCACGTGGGTCAGATGACGTAAGGAGGGTCCATATACTCCTACATAGCAAGGAGGGGTGTACGGGGGTCCAGATGGCCAGGATTGTCGCATGTGATTTAGGATGACCTAAAAGTGCTACTGATACTCCTAGATGGCTATGAGGGTTCACGTGGGTCAGATAACGTAAGGAGGGTCCGTATACTCCTAGATGGCAAGGAGGGGTCCACTGGGGTCCAGATGGCTAGAATTGTCGCACGTGCTTTAGGATGACCTAAAAGTGCTACTGATTCTCTAAGATGGCTAGGAAGGTGCATGTGGGTCAGATGACGTAAGAAGGTATACACCTAGATGGCAAGGAGGGGTCCACGGGAGTCTAGATGGCTAGGATGGTCGCACATTCTTAAGGATTACCTCAAAGTGCTATTGATACTCCTAGATGGCTGGAAGAGTGCACGTGGGTTAGATGACGTAAGGAGGGTCCGTATACTCCTAGATGGCAAGGAGGGGTCCACGTGGGTCCAGATAGCTAGGATTGTCGCACGTGCTTTAGGATGACCTAATAGTGCTACGGAAACTCCTAGATGGCTAGGAGGGCGCACGTGGGTCAGATGACATAAGAAGGGTATGTATACTCTTAGATGGCTAGGAGGGGTCCATGGGGATCTAGATGGCTAGGATTGTCGCACGTGCTTTACGATGACATAAAAGTGCTAATGATACTCTTAGATGGCTAGGAGAGTGCACGTGGGTCAGGTAACGTAAGGAGTGTCCATATACTCCTAGATGGCAAGAAGGGGTCCACGGGGTCCAGATGGCCAGGATTGTCGCACGTGCTTTAGGATGACGTAAAAGTGCTACTGATACTCTTAGAATGCTAGGAGGGTGCATGTGGGTTAGATGACGTAAGGGGGTATACTCCTAGATGGCAAGGAGGGGTCCACGGGAGTCTAGATGGCTAGGATGGTCGCGCGTGCTTTAGATGACCTCAAAGTGCTATTGATACTCCTAGATGGCCGGAAGAGTGCACGTGGGTCTGATGATGTAAGGATGGTCCGTGTACTCCTAGATGGCAAGGAGGGGTCCACGGGGCTCCAGATGGCTAGGATTGTCGCACGTGCTTTAGGATGACCTAATAGTGCTACGGAGACTCCTAGATGGCTAGGAGGGTGCACTTGGGTCAGACGACGTAAGGAGGGTCCGTATACTCCTAGATGGCAAGGAGAGGTCCACGGGGGCCCAGCTGGCTAGGATGATCGCACGTGCTTTAGGATGACCTAAAATTACTTCTGATACTCTTAAATGGCTAGGAGGGGTGCGCGTGAGTCAGATGACGTAAGGAGGGTCTGTATACTCCTAGATGGCAAGGAGGGGTCCACGGGGGTCCAGATGGCTAGGATGGTCGCACGTGCTTTAGGATGACCTAAAAGTGCTACGGAAACACCTAGATGGCTGGGAGAGTGCACGTGGGTCAGATGACGTAAGGAGGATCCGTATACTCCTAGATGGCAAGGAGGGGTCCACGGGGTCCTGATGGCTAGGATGGTCGCACGTGCTTTAGGATGACCTAAAAGTGCTACTGATACCCTAGATGGCTATGAGGGTGCACATGGGTCAGATGCCGTAAGGAGGGTCCGTATACTCCTAGATGGCAAGGAGGGGTCCACGGGGGTCCAGATGGCTAGGATGGTCGCACGTGCTTTAGAATGACCTAATAGTGCTATGGAAACTCCTAGATTGCTAGGAGGGCGCACGTGGGTCAGATGACGTAAGAAGGGTATGTATACTCTTAGATGGCTAGGAGGGGTCCACGGGGTCCAGATGGCTAGGATTGTCGCAAGTGCTTTAGGATGACCTAAAAGTGCTACTGATACTCTTAGATGGCTAGGAGAGTGCACGTGGGTCAGGTAACGTAAGGAGTGTCCATATACTCCTAGATGGCAAGAAGGGGTCCACGGGGTCCAGATGGCCAGGATTGTCGCACGTGCTTTAGGATGACCTAAAAGTGCTACTGATACTCTTAGATGGCTAGGAGGTGCATGTGGGTCAGATGACGTAAGGAGGTATACTCCTAGATGGCAAGGAGGGGTCCATGGGAGTCTAGCTAGCTAGGATGGTCGCGCGTGCTTTAGGATGACCTCAAAGTGCTATTGATACTCCTAGATGGCTGGAAGAGTGCACGTGGGTCAGATGACGTAAGGATGGTCCGTATACTCCTAGATGGCAAGGAGGGGTCGACGGGGGTCCAGATGGCTAGGATGGTCGCACGTGCTTTAGGATGACCTAATAGTACTACGGAGACTTCTAGATGGCTAGGAGAGTGCACGTGGGTCAGACGACGTAAGGAGGGTCCGTATACACCTAGATGCAAGGACGGGTCCACGGGGGTCCAGATGGCTAGGATGGTCGCACGTGTTTTAGGATGACCTAAAAGTGCTACTGATACTCCTAGATGGCTATGATGGTGCACGTGGGTCAGATGTCGTAAGGAGGTTCATATACTCCTAGATGGCAAGGAGGGGTCCACGGGGGGTCGAGATGGCTAGGATTGTCGCACGTGCTTTATGATGACCTAATAGTGCTACAGAGACTCCTAGATGGCTAGGAGGGTGCACGTGGGTCAGATGACGTACGGAGGGTCCGTATACTCCTAGATGGCAAGGAGGGGTCCATGGGGGTCTAGATGGCTAGGATTGTCGCACGTGCTTTAGGATGACCTAAAAGTGCTACTAATATTCTTAAATGGCTACGAGGGTGCACGTGGGTCAGATGACGTAAGGAGGGTCCGTATACTCCTAGATGGCAAGGAGGGGTCCACGGTAGTCCAGATGGCTAGGATAATCGCACTTGCTTTAGGATGACCTGAAAGAATACTGATACTCCTAGATGGCTGGGAGAGTGCACGTGTGTAAGATGACATATGGAGGGTCAGTATACTCCTATATGCAAGGAGGGATCCACGGGGGTCGAGATGGCTAGAATTGTCCCACGTGCTTTAGGATGACCTAAAAGTGCTACTGATACTCGTAGATGGCTAGAAGGGTGCACATGGGTCAGATGGCGTAAGGAGGGTCCGTATACTCCTAGATGGCAAGGAGGGTCCAGGGGGGTCCAGATGGCTAGGGTTGTCGCGCGTGCTTTAAGATGACCTAATAGTGCTACAGAGACTCCCAGATGGCTAGGATTGCGCACGTGCGTCGGAAGCCGTAAGAAGGGTATGTATACTCTTAGATGGCTAGGAAGGGTCCACGGGGTCCAGATGGCTAGGATTGTCGCGCGTGCATTAGGATGACCTAAAAGTGCTACCGATACTCTTAGATGGCTAGGAGGGTGCACGTAGGTCAGATGACGTAAGAAGGGTATGTATACTCTTAGATGGCTAGGAAGGATCCACGGGGTCCAGATGGCTAGGATTGTCGCGCGTGCACTAGGATGACCTAAAAGTGCTACCGATACTCTTAGATGGCTAGGAGGGTGCACGTAGGTCAGATGACGTAAGGAGGGTCCATATACTCCTAGATGGCAAGGAGGGCTGTACGGGGGTCTAGATGGCCAGGATTGTCGCATGTGATTTAGGATGACCTAAAAGTGCTACTGATACTCCTAGATGGCTATGAGGGTTCACGTGGGTCAGATAACGTAAGGAGGGTCCGTATACTCCTAGATGGCAAGGAGGGGTCCACTGGGGTCCAGATGGCTAGAATTGTCGCACGTGCTTTAGGATGACCTAAAAGTGCTACTGATATCCTCGTGGAGATGGACCCTTCAAGGTTATCAAGCGCATCAACGACAATGCCTACAAGATCGACATCTCCAACTCCAAACACTTGGTCCATGACACCTTCAACGTCGCCGAGCTATCTCCATACCTTGGAACATCAAGTGATGAGGATGACCAAGATTCGAGGACGACTCTTTTCCAAGGGGGGGAGATGATGTAGCCCGACCTACGTCTCCTACAACAAGTGGCCCAATGACAAGAGCAAGAATCAAAGCTTTGACTCTAGCTCTTGTCAATGGGCCATTTGTTGTAGGAGCCATAGGTTGGGCTACATCATCTCCCCTCCCTTGGAAAAGAGTCGTCCTCGAATCTTGGTCATCCTCATCGCTTGATGTACCAAGGTATGGCGATAGGTCGGCGACGTTGAAGGTGTCATGGACCAAGTGTTTGGAGTTGGAGATGTCGATCTTGTAGGCATTGTCGTTGATGCGCTTGATAACCTTGAAAGGTCCATCTCCACGAGGGTGAAGCTTGGACTTCCTTGCATCCGGAAAGCGATCTTTGCGAAGGTGTAGCCACACAAGGTCTCCTTCTTCAAATATCATGGCGCGCTTGTTTTGTTCATCTTCGTAGCATGGTCTTTGTTGTGCTTCTCAAGTGGCCCTTGTTCTTCATGTAGTTTCTTCATGTACGCGGCGCGCTTGTCGAAGTCCATGTTAACTTGCTCACGGAGTGGAAGTGGTAGCATGTCTAGCGCGGTGTAGGGGTTGGAGCCATAGACGACCTCGAAGGGTGTTCTCTTTGTTGCGCGGTGTAGTGCTCGATTGTAGGCGAACTCGGCGTGTGGGATGCACTCTTCCCAATTCTTCAAGTTAGGCTTGATCAACACACGAAGGAGTGTAGATAGGCTTCGGTTCACCACTTCGGTTTGGCCATTTTGAGGGTGGTATGCGGTGGAGAATAGTTGCTTGATTCCCATCTTGGCCATCAAAGTCTTCCAAAAATAGCTCACGAACTTGGTGTCACGATCCGACACAATGGTCTTGGGCACTCCATGAAGACGGACGATTTCCCTGAAAAACAAAGTAGCAATGTGTGAAGCATCGTCGCTCTTGTTGCAAGGTATAAAGTGTGCCATTTTAGAGAAGCGATCAATGACGACAAAGATGGAATCCTTGTTTGTTTTAGTGCGTGGGAGTCCTAAGACAAAATCCATAGCTATATCGGACCATGGGTGATGTGGAATAGGCAAAGGTGTGTATAACCATGAGAGTTTAGAGTAGACTTAGCTTTGAGACATGTAGAACATCGTCGAACTAGGCGTTCCACATCACGCTTCATTCTAGGCCAATAGTAGTTGGTGGCGAGCATGGCGTAGGTCTTGTCGCGGCCAAAGTGACCCATGAGTGTTCCTCCATGAGATTCCTTCAAAAGGACCAAACGAAGCGAAGACTCGGGTATACATAGTTTGTTAGCCTTAAACAAGAAACCTTTGTGCAAATAGAAATCACCAATTCCTTTGTGCTCCGAACATTGAGCGAAAATGTCTCCAAAGAAAGCATCGGTAGCATACAACTCTTTAATCTCATCCAAACCCAAGACACTAATGTCAAGACGTGTAAGTAGGTTGGCCTTGCGGGATAGAGCATCCGCGACCACATTGTCTTTACCTTTCTTGTATTTGATTACAAAGTGAAAGACTCAATGAACTCAACCCACTTAGCATGTCTTTTGTTCAAATTTGTTTGACTTTTCAAATATTTCAAGGATTCATGGTCGGAATGAATGACAAATTCCTTAGGACGAAGGTAATGTTGCCACACATCCAAAACACGAACCAAAGCAAATAACTCTTTGTCATAAATGGGGTAATTCAAGCGAGCTCCATCTAGTTTCTCACTATGGTATGCGATGGGTCTACCATTTTGCATAAGCACTCCACCAATGCCCAATCCACTTGCATCGCATTCAATCTCAAATGTCTTAGAGAAATCCGGAAGGGCAAGGAGTGGTGCTTCGGTTAATAACCGTTTGAGCTCATTGAAAGCAAAATCATGTGCATTGCCCCAAATGAAAGGTACATTCTTCTTTGTAAGTTCATGGAGGGGGCAAGCAATTGTGGAAAAATCCTTGATGAAACGGCGGTAAAATCCGGCAAAACCAAGAAAACGTCTCAACTCCTCAAGTGATGTCGGAAAAGGCCAAGTCCGAATTGCTTGTATCTTTGCTTCATCAACTTCGACTCCATCCGAAGAAACAACAAAACCCAAGAAAACAAGTTTGTTGGTGGCAAAAGTGCACTTAGAAAGATTTGCATAAAGCTTTTCATTGCGAAGAACCAACAAAACTTGAGCAACATGAGAAGTGTGCTCTTCCAAAGACTTGCTATAATAAGGATGTCGTCAAAGTATACCACAACAAATTTCCAATGAAAGGACGCAAAACATGATTCATGAGACGCATAAAAGTAGAAGGTGCATTGGAAAGACCAAATGGCATGACGAGCCACTCATAAAGACCAAGCTTAGTTTTAAATGCGGTCTTCCATTCATCACCTTCACACATGCGTATTTGGTGATATCCACTTTTAAGATCAATTTTGGAGAATATAGCGGAACCACAAAGCTCATCGAGCATATCATCAAGTCGAGGGATAGGATGGCGATACCGAACGGTGATGGCGTTGATGGGGCGACAATCCATGCAAAGGCGAAGAGTGTTGTCGTGCTTGGGTACCAAGATGACGGGCACGGCACACGGACTCAAGCTCTCGCGGATGTGTCCCATGGCAAGAAGTTCTTGTATTTGCCGCTCGATCTCCTTTGTCTCTTCGGGGTTGGTGCGGTAAGGAGCGCGGTTTGGTAGCGGTGCGCCGGGAACAAGGTCGATGCGGTGCTCGATTCCGCGTAGAGGAGGTAGTCCCGGTGGCACTCTTGAGGGAAACATCTTCAAAGTCCTTCAAAAGAGACAACAAAGAAGGAGGAAGGTTTGTGAAAGTGTTAGTCATAGAAACTTCACCCTTGCATATGAGCACATAGTGGAGGGTGGATGGGTTCTCTCTCAACTCCCTCATCTCTCTTTTGTGGCAAATAGTGTAAGTTTTGTGGGAACTCTCTTTGAAGTGTCACACTCATTTGGCTTGTGGCTCTCACTCACTTTATGGTGGGTCTCTCGCTCACCACTCATCTCACTAGACGAACGATCTTGTTGTGCCCTTGCAATGTCTTGGCGTTGTCGGCGATGACTTGACTTGGTGTCATGGGACGAAGGACGAAGGTCTTGTCGTTGTTCTTGAAGCTATAGTAGTTTGTCCTCCATCATGCATAGCACCCTTGTCAAATTGCCATGGACGCCCAAGGAGTAAGTGACAAACGTTCATAGGCACAACATCACAATCAACCGTATCTTCATAGGCTCCAATCTTGAAGGACACTTGCACCATGTGTTGAATCTTGACGGCTCCGGTATCACTCAACCATTGCACATGGTAAGGATGTGGGTGCTTCTTGAACTTCAAGTTGAGCTTATCACAAAGTTCTTTGCTCGCTAGGTTGTGGCAACTTCCACCATCTATGATGACCTTGATGGACTTTCCATTGATTCCCGCTCTTGTGTGAAACAAGTTGCATCTTTGGTCTTCTTCTACTTGAACATTGGTGGTTAGAGCTCTTGCCACAACCAAGGAAGGGTTGTTGTCGCCATCACAATATATCACTTTCTTCTTCTTGAGCACTTTGCATTGTGGCGACCTTGTTCAAAGCATTGTACTCATCTTCACTCATAGATTCATACTCTCCCATGTCATTGATGATCATGACCTTCTTGTTGGTGCACTCAAAAGATTTGTGCCCTTGTCCGCCGCACTTGTAGCATTGCAAAGTCTTGTGCCGGACGAAGATCCTTGAGGCGCCTTGGAGGGGAGGTACTTTCTTGAAAGGTTGAGGCGCTTGAGGTGTCGAAGTAGAGACTCTTGGAGGACCTCGAGTGTTCGCTTGAGGAAGAGCTTGTGAAGGTGTAGGAGTTGACGAAGAAGGCTTGTTGGCGTAGAATGCCTTTGTCTTGAGGTATTTGAGCTCTTCAAGCACGTGGCGCTCGGCCTTGGAAGCTTGATGTACTAGCTCTACCAAAGAGGCATATGGTTGGAACTCCACGATCTTCTTGATGGATAGTTGAGGCCATTCATGAAACGAGCCATGGATTGCTCTTCGTACTCGTTGACATTGGCTCTCATCATGGAGATTTCCATTTCCTTGTAGTACTCGTCAACCGACTTCAAACCTTGCTTCAACTCTTGCAACTTCTTGTATAAGTCTCTAGTGTAATGGCTTGGCACGAAGCGCTTGTACATTGTTTCTTTCATTTCAACCCAAGTGTCAATTGGTTGTTGGTGGTTAGCGACGCGAGCATCTTGTAGTTGTTCCCACCACAAGAGCATACTCTTCAAACTCCATCGAGGCTAAGGCAACCTTCTTGTTGTCGGAGAAGCGTTGCACGCGGAAGATCTTGTCAACCTTGAGTACCCATGAGAAGTAAGCTTCCGGATCACTTGTGCCGTAGAACTTGGGTATGTCAAAGCGGACGTTGGTCAAGTCATCATAGTTGTCACGTGGCACCACGTGGGAATGCACGTCCACGTCTCCTTCGGTTGAGTCCATCACCATTGTGTTGGCTTGACTCGTTATCACTTGACTCGCGTTGGTGTTGGTGACGATCATGAGGAAGCTCTTGACGAGGCGCATGTTGAGGAGGTAGCTCTTGTTGAGGAACGGGTTGCTCGACATTGTTCGCATTGTCATGGTTTTGATGACGTGGCCTTGGAGGATGACGAGGGTGACGTCCTTGTTCACCAAAGTCATTCGCACCCGGAACGCCATTGTCATTAGCCAATGGGTCATGACGATCACGTTGTGGCGGTGGTGGTGATGGTATGCGTTCGCGACGTCATCATTTTGGTGAGGTTGTTCTTGATGCGCATTGGCATTGTTCGCGTGAAGATCATGTGGTTGTTCAACGATAGGAGGAGGTCGTTCATGGGCGTCGCGCCTTGGATCATGTTGACGTTCTTGTCGAGGTTCATGACGTCCATGACGTGCTTGTGTCGACCTTGAGGTGCTTCTTGTACGGCTTGAGTGTGAAGAAGCTCGTTGTCGCGCAAGGTTGTTGATAGCTTCGGTCAACCGCTCCATATTTGCTTCGTTAGCACTCATGCGGTCGTTGAAGGTGTTCTCTTGATTTTGAAGACGGCGCTCGTAGCGTCCTAGTTATCACGAAGAAAGTGTCGCATGCCACAAGCTCCGATTGTGTGACATAGCCATGATCACCGCGAACTCCACCATGGATTTCCTCATCCGAGCTTGAGCTTCCGTTTGTACTTCCCCTAAACATTTTCTCAAGAACAAGTGAGATGTGGTAAGGAAAAACCAAGACAAACTATATCCCAAGTATAATGTGGCTTGAGAGGAGAGTATCCGGTTCTAACACCCAACACACACACTTATGAGGATAGGAAGGTATGAAGTGGCAAACGAAACAAGCAAACCCGCCGACAAGTATATTGTCAAAGGTAGAGAAAATCCACAATGATCAAATTACCAAAGAAACTCCAACCACAAATGATGAAGAAACACACACAAAAGCGAATGATGGGGTTGGGCGACCAAAGAGCGATGATGAGGTTTGGACCTCTAGGGTGGCCCGATCTTCACGGATTGACGCGGGATGTGGACGAACGCACGCAAGAACACGAGGAACACGAAGAACACCAAGAAGAACGCCCCGACCACAAGAACACACATGATATGGGCATGAAGGAGGAGGTGAAGCCTAATTTTAGGACTCCACCAAACTAGGATATTTGTGTCGTTGTTATTTTTAATAATTAGTTTTTATAATTATGTGAGTTGGGTTTGGGCCTGTCCAACCCAACCAGGCCCGTACTGTAGCTACATCATTCTTTATTGATAACACGGCATCGCCGTCCCCGGAGGGATGCTTCACCAACGAGCTCAAAGTCTATGGACTGTTTTAAATCTAAACTCAAGCTAACCCTAAAACGATGCCTATCAGCTCCTTATATGAGGGCAGCGGTACTGTAGCGGCGCACAGTAGCGGAACGATGTAGCTACAGTACGGGCCTGGTTGGGTTGGACATGCCCAAACCCAACTCACATAATTATAAAAACTAATTATTAAAAATAACAACGACACAAATATCCTAGTTTGGTGGAGTCCTAAAATTAGGCTTCACCTCCTCCTTCATGCCCATATCAACACACAAGATACAAGAACCGTTTCCCTTACCGGTCGGTCCAACCGGCCCAGTAGAATCCACACGAAGGTGGGAGATCGGCAAGTAGATACAAGAAGGGATCTTGGAGGTTGTTTCTCCCACGGTCAACCAAACCGATCCAATAAAGTCACCCGAGGATGAAAGATTGGCAAGTAGTCAAACTACAAGTAGAGGTCTTGAATCCATGAAGGGATCTTCTCCACAAGAGGAGGAACCATCCCCACAAGGGGGAGGAAGGAGACCTTTGAGAAAGAGTCTAGCTCTACTCTAATCTCAAAACCAAGTCTCACCAGATCTGAGATGGGGAACTCCTATTTATAGTGTTGACCCAACGGGGGTAGGTGGGGAAGGGATGAGGGCCTTCAACCCGGCTGGATCCCGCAGCGGCGGTACTACCGCTGGGTTAGGCGGTAGTACCGCTGGTGCGGGTTGACTTCGATTCTTCCCACCTCGATGGTACCGGTTGGTACCGCTGCAGCGGTACCAGTTGGTACCGGACATGCGCTTCAGACGCTGCTTCTGGTGGCAGCAGCAGCGGTAGCGGGGACGGTAGCTCTCTGGCGGTAGTACCGCTCAACCCAACGGTACTACCGCCGCCTGGGCCTTTTCTCCTCTTCCTTCTTCTCTTCCAAGCCACCGTCTTGTCGGGCTTCTTTCCTCTCGCACCTTGGCCATCTTCTCGTGGAGTCGTACTCGTCATGACTAGCAATACAAAGTGACGATGGTCAAGTAGTATACCATTCCAAAGTATCATATCGAGGTTCACATAGATGAAGGAGTTCACCTTTGAGTTCGGAGATGACTTGGGATATGTTGGGTTGCTTAGGGCAGGTTGCACTACATCATCTCCCCTCCCTTTAAACAGAGTCGTCCTCGACTCTTGCTCTTCATCACCATGTAAAGGGGGTAGATCTGTTGTCGAAGAATTGGAATTCACCATGCCTACAAACACTAAAGACCAAGCAAACCATGTGTGTGCAATAAAGAGGAGCATATCAACAATGACATGTCCATTCTTTGTCATAGCACCGTTAGCACAACACAAAAATATGAAGAGGTAGTGCAAGTGCAAGGTCAAAGTGCAAGCAATCCAATGCAACATCTTCAAAATGTGAGAACAGAAAAACTCCATAAAAATATGAGGATGCCATCTAGGTATCTCATCTTGAACCATATGATCGTTATTACACACAAGGCATTGGAAGGGACAATTTGTCATCAACCTTGATGCAACAAGAGGAGGATTTGGCAAAAACACACAATGTAGATTGTCCAAAATATCATCATGGTGGCAAACAAAGCACATGAAAGAGCAAGTTTTCAACATATTTGTTGCAACACCAAATTGGTAGAAACCAATAAACTCATGACAAGACATGCATAAAATGTCATTATTGTTGCAAACAAGCCATTGGAAAGAACAATTGTTCATCATTTTTGTTGCAACACATAAATCATCCATGTTAAAGATCAAGTAACATGTTTGTCACAGGGGAGACCAAAAGCATCAACATGATTGCAAACAAACCATAAGCAAGAGAAATTGTTCAACTTGTTTGATGCAAAACATGGAAAGGGCATTAGAGCCGGGTTCGATCCACAACTCAAGTGTATGCTCTCAAGAGCTCGTTTTGTCAACTCATGCTCAATTGAGGTTGACATTATGAAGCGGTTACCGGCACACACAAGACAACATATGAAGAAGTTATGTGCACGGTATATGAACACATCATCCATCATGAAGTGTCTCTTCATTTGCACATCACCAACCACACAAAAATCAATTGGAAAATATGACATATGTGGATAGTCACTATGCAAAGTGAAGAATGGAACAAGGTCCAGAAGAGAGAACGAAACATCTCCAAAATGTGAGAAAGCTATGGGGGCAATCTCATTATCAAGCATTTCAACATTATTGCAAGCAACACATGTGAAAGAGAAATTGTTCAACATGTTGCATGCAACAACGGGAGAAAAATGGAAACATTCATAACACGGCATGCTCATGGCAAAATCATCACAAATAGGTGATTCCACATGATCAACATTGGTTTCAAACAAAGTATCACATGGGAATAAGAACGAATCATATGTGACATCAATAGAATCATCCATAGCATGCAAGCAATCATAGTTCATCATGTCCACTAGCGGGAACATGGTCACATCAACACCCATACCTTTGTAGTCCCGCTCATGTGAAGTAGGTGTTGAAGTAGTAGGGGCTTCCATGTAGCCGACTTGTTCATCTTGAAGTAGACATGGGGTGGCATCATCATCATCCTCCATGTACATCTTCTCCATTTGAGGCACCGGCATGTCGAGGAGTGACGTTTCATCATCCATGGAACCTAGCACACAATGAGAAAACACACTAGAGGTAGAGGTTAAGTTGTTAGAAATCGAAATGGCCTCACAAGACCTATCAACTACCTCTCGCAACTCAAGTGGTGTATCGCTCATTCCCTCAAAGTGAAAGCACTCAAACTCACATATGGTGGAGGCACTCAACTCACTCTCACTCTCACTCAAGTGGGCTAAGTGGCTCTCATTCTCACATGGGATTGGTACCATCTCATAACTCAAGCTCATAGGGATAGGCTCGGTTTCCTCATCTCCATACGCCTCCAAGGTTGAAGGGAAACTCCCATGCTCAACCTCCTCAACCATCTCGCCTCCATAGGTCAATGCCATATCGTAGGTATCATCACTCGACTCCTTTGCGGAAGGGAAAATCCCATGCTCCGCATCATCACTTGACTCCATTGCCGAAGGGAACATCCCATGCTCGGCATCATCACTTGACCTATGGTCATAGGTGATAGCATCATCCATGCTCGCCTCCTTGGTCGAAGGGAAAATCCCATGCTCGACCATCTCCTCACCATCTTGGTCACCGTCTTGTTCACCAACTTGGCATTCCCACATCATGTGACCTCTTCTATTGCATAGTGGGCACAAGAGATTGGGACATTCTCGTGGATCATGGTCTCGGCCTTGGCAATTGTCGCATGTGAGGTCTTCATCTTCCCATATAGGGGCCATTGTGGTGGTGGCACTAGGAGTAGACACCATGTCATGTGAGGGGCTTGAGAAGGGCGCCCATGTAGTGGTAGCACTTGGTGTAGATTCCATATGAAGAGAAGTGCTTGAGAAAGGCGCCAAAGGAGAAGTGGCCTCACGTTTGTGACCATGTTTCTTCCGGCGTCGACGTTGGAATTTCTCGAAGAAGTTGTCGATGCCGGCCATGATCTCATCAAACATGGAACTTGTAGGTCTTGTTGGCGCCGATGTAGTGTTAGCAAGAAGGGATACCATAGGTTGTGCCTTTGTCGCCGTCTTCTTCTCACGTCGACTTTGGCGCTCTTGAGTTGTAGGGTGTCGCCGAAAGTCATTTGGATGCTTCTCCTCATGTAGACGTCGGCGTGCTTGTTGCCTTGGTGACCTTGACTTGGAGCTCCCACTCGAACTTGGTGATATGTTCCGAAGCTTGGAGAGTGAAGAGATGTCGTCTTGAGCTTGGACAAGTTGTGGTCGACCTTGGCATTTTTCTTGTGGCGCCGTGATGAGCTAGATGGGCCTTGACTTGGCTTGGCCTTGCCGATGCACTTCTTTGGGCGCCGGCTTGTTGTTGAAGTAGAATGCCGATGCTTGTCGCTCTTGGCGATGTCCTTGTCATGGCGCCTTTGTGAAGTTGATGGAGATTTGTGACACTTGCCACATTTTGTAATGTCCGTCTCATGGCGCCTTCTTGAATGATATGGAGCTCTAAAGGATGAGTGCATGGTGGTTTTGTAGGAACACCGTGGAGCTCCAAAGGATGAACTCATGGTGGCCTTCTTGTTGCTCAATCTTGAGCTTGAACCATAATGGGTTGTGCCATGACGCTTGGTGGTGCCGCTCTTGGACATGGTGGTCATGGGGGTCCTCTCCTCTTGCATGTTGTCGAAGTCACCGTACATGCTACAAGAGTAGTAGTCGTAGACGTTCTCCACCATGTCATCGGAGTGGTAGTCGTAGTAGTGGCGCTCCACCCTGTCATTGTAGTCGATGTTGGTACCATGTGATGAGGCATGTGAAGACACTTGCGCCTCATTGTCGTTGGAGCTCATGTAGTCGGAGTCGTGGTAGATTCGCACGTACTTGGAGTCGATACCATATGATGAAGGTTGCTTGACGTCTTGGTACCGCTCCTTGTCGTGGACGCTCGAATAGTCGGAGTCGTAGTCGGAGTAGTAGTAGCGAAAGTCTTGGTGATGATCCATCATGTCATGGGGGTCATTGTTGGTGTAGTTGTCGTAGTAGTCCCCCATGTCCTCAAAGTTTGAGGCATCATAGTCCATGCGATTCATCGTGTAGTCCTCCTCATAGGCTCCATAGTTGCATTCGCTCTCCCTAGACATGTCAACTCAAAAAGACAAGTGTATATATGTGTAGTGGAAAGGAACTAGAACACAACCTCTCACCTTGTAGATAGTATTGGACGTCGTGGACAACCAAGGGAAACGATCACAAAGTAAAATGATTTTGTTCAAGTATCCAAAGCAAACTCAAAAACACACACGGCTTAAAAGTTGAGAGGAAGGTATGGTAGGTGGAAAGCAAATTGAACCAACCGAAACCAAGATATTGTCAAAGCAAGTAGAGAACCACGATGATCACAAAGCAAAACAAGTCAATTTCAAAAGATAGGAAACACACGCGCGGAGAGATAAATGGGACTCGTGCAACCAAGAAGTGAGCTAATGAACCATATGATCATAGCGAAGACTATAAGCTCGTGTTGCACAAGTACAAGGAGAGCTACTAGCTTGATTGCAATTTATTTGGTGGGCTACAAGATTTGCACAACAATGCACCACCTACTAGATGTTCTTCGAGCTTGCGCTTTCCTACAAGATATGGCAAGTGGTGCTTCTTTTCTCTTTTCTCTTTTGCTTATTTTCTATTTTGCACACCCACTTTCTTTGATGCCACAACAAGATATATGATATATGATAACTAGCGCATGCAATTTTGCTCGAAAACTACACGGTGCAAATGTGCAAAGCCCAAGCAATCATCAAGAGCTAGCCTCAATAGGACAAGATAAACACAATGGTATGATGGCTATCAAAGGAATGGCAAGGGGGAAAAGATTCGTGATGTTTATACCTGTCGTCGACGATCTTCACCCGTTGATGTAGAAGCTTCGTGCTTGCCCACGAATTTTGGTGGTGGTAGATGATGGATCGACCATGTTGGTGACGACGGCCTTGTCCGTAGCTTCGAAACGAGCCAAAGAACACAAAAAACGGAGTCCGGAAGTGAAAGATATGGCCAAAACAAATTTTGAAAATTTCAGTTTTCTGGCGGTACCGCTTAACCCAGCGGTAGTACCGCTGGTGGTACCGCTCGAGCGGTCCGAAGGGCAGTTCTGGCGGTACCGCCGGCGGTAGTACTGCCGGGGGTCGCTGGACACGCCCGAGAACGCGATTTTTCGCGATTTTGGCGGAAATTCTCGCCGAAAAACCTCAAATCGAAGGGGCAAATGATGAAATTAGGCCATGGGAACGCAAAGGAAGGTAAATCAACTCGTATAGCAATAGATCTATGGATCAAAACCTGCCAAAACGCACTCAAATCTCAGATCGATCCAAAAGCAATTTGGGGCTATTTTTGGTGGAAATTTTCGAATTTCTCAAAATCAAAGAAAAATTTGGGGATTTGTGGGGGAAACAAAGTCAAATCCGTGGCAACCATGTTCTGATACCAAATGATGAGGTTTGGACCTCTAGGGTGGCCCGATCTTCACGGATTGATGTGGGATGTGGACGAACGCACGCAAGAACACGAGGAACACCAAGAACACCAAGAAGAACGCCCCGAACACAAGAACACACACAAGATACAAGAACCGTTTCCCTTACCAGTCGGTCCAACCGGCCCAATAGAATCCACACGAAGGTGGGAGATCGGCAAGTAGATACAAGAAGGGATCTTGGAGGTTGTTTCTCTCACAGTCAACCAAACCGATCCAATAAAGTCACCCGAGGATGAAAGATTGGCAAGTAGTCAAACTACAAGTAGAGGTCTTGAATCCATGAAGGGATCTTCTCCACAAGAGGAGGAACCATCCCCACAAGGGGGAGGAAGGAGACCTTTGAGAAGAAGGAGTCCAGCTCTACTCTAATCTCGAAACCAAGTCTCACCAGATCTGAGATGGGGAACTCCTATTTATAGTGTTGACCCAACGAGCGTAGGTGGGGAAGGGATGAGGGCCTTCAACCCGGCTGGATCCCGCAGCGGCGGTAGTACCGCTGGTGCGGATTGACTTCGATTCTTTCCACCTCGACGGTACCGGTTGGTACCGCTGCAGCGGTACCAGTTGGTACCAAACATGCGCTTCAGACGCTGCTTCTGGCGGAAGCAGCAACGGTAGCAGGGACGGTAGCTCTCTGGCGGTAGTACCGCTTAACCCAGCGGTACTACCGCCGCCTGGGTCTTTTCTCCTGTTCCTTCTTCTCTTCCAAGCCATCGTCTTGTCGGGCTTCTTTCCTCTCGCACCTTGGCCATCTTCTCGTGGCGTCGTACTCGTCACGACTAGCAATACAAAGTGACGATGGTCAAGTAGTATACCATTCCAAAGTGTCATATCGAGGTTCACATAGAGGAAGGAGTTCACCTTTGTGTTCGGAGATGACTTGGGATATGTTGGGTTGCTTAGGGCAGGTTGCACTACATCAGGCGAGCACTCGAAGATTGACAACCTAACGAAGACTACGTGCTCAAATGTCACCCAACACAAGATGGACGCTAGCTCAATTGCTTTTGAGTGGGCAACGGATTTGCACAAGAGTTAACACTCACACTCACTTTGGCGGTCTTAGCTTTGTCGCAACCTATAAGAGATGATACTTTGCACCACTTGATTCTTTTCTTTTCTCTTTTTTTTCTGATTTTTGCTTTTTTGATGTAGTGCAACCTACCCTAAGTACTCCAACACTCCACAAGTCAACATGGACATCAAAGGTGAACTCCTTCCTCTATGTGAACCTCGATATGACACTTTGGAATGGTATACTACTTGACCATCGTCACTTTGTATTGCTAGTCATGACGAGTACGAGCCCATGGGAAGATGGACAAGGCGTGAGAGGAAGTGAGCCGGACAAGACGGTGGCTTGGAAGAGGAGAAGGAAGAGAAGCCGCAGCTTCTGCAGCGGTACGACCGCTGAGTCCCAGGAGCGGTACTACCGCTAGCGCTACCGCCGCCGCTACCGTGCCGCGCCAAATGCTCTCTGGATCGCCAGCGGTACCGGCCGGTACCTGCCTCGTACTACCGCTGGAACGGTACTACCGCTGCCTGCGTGCAGAAGCAGGGAATATTCCCTTGTATCCCTCTCCCACTTACTCGTTTGGGTCAAACCTATATATAGGCACCTACCCCCTCCAGATCTAGATAGACTATGTTTTGAGATTAGAGTATAGCTAGACTCCTTCTCAAAGGTCTCCTTCCTCCCCCTTGTGGGGATGGTTCCTCCTCTTGTGGAGAAGATCCCTTCGTGGATTCAAGACCTCTACTTGTAGTTTGACTACTTGCCAATCTTTCATCCTCGGGTGACTTTATTGGATCGGTTTGGTTGACCGTGAGAGAAACAACCTCCAAGATCCCTTCTTGTATCTACTTACCGATCTCCCACCTTCGTGTGGATTCTATTGGGCCGGTTGGACCGACCGGTAAGGGAAACGGTTCTTGTATCTTGTGTGTGTTCTTGGTGTTCTTCATCGCGTTCTTCGTGTTCTTGCGTGCGTTCGTCCACATACCGCGTCAATCTGTGAAGATCGGGCCACCCTAGAGGTCCAATCCTCATCATATGGTATCAGAGCATGGTTGCCACGGATTTGACTTTGTTTCCCCCACAAATCCCCCAAATTTTTCTATGATTTTGAGAAATTCGAAAATTTCCACCAAAAAGATCCCCAAATTGCTTTTGGATCGATCTGAGATTTGAGTGCATTTTGGCAGGTTTTGATCCATGGATCTATTGCTAAACTTGTTGATCTACCTTCCTTTGCGTTCCCATAGTCTAATTCCATCATTTGCCCTCCGATTTGCTGTTTTGAGCTCCGTTTTTCCGCCCAAAATCACGAAATTTCCGTCTCGGGTGCAGTTTCTGGAGATAGCGGTACTACCTCTGGCCTAGCGGTACTACCGCCAGGACCTGGAACAGACACGAAAACAGCATTTCAGCGCCACGGTTTTGGCCATATCTTTTGCATTCAGACTCCGTTTTTGGTGTTCTTTGGCTCGTTTCGAAGCTACGATCAAGGCCTTCGTCACCATTGCGGAAGATCCATCATCCACCACCACCAAAATCCATGGGCAAGCACGAAGCTTCTACAACAAAGGGTGAAGAACATCGACGAAAGGTATAACATTGCCAATCTTTACCCCTTGCCATTCCTTTGATAGCCACACTATATCTTTGAGATTACCATGTCCTATTGAGGCTAACTCTTGATGATTGCTTGGGCTTTGCACATTTGCACCGTGTAGTTTCCGAGCAAAAGTTGTGTACTAGTTCATATATCATATATGTTGTTGTTGGCATCAAAAAGAAGTGAGTGTGCAAAATAGAAAAGAATCAAAAGAGAAAAGAAGCAAAAAGTGCCAAATCAAAAGAAAGAAAAAGAAAAGAAAGAAACACCACTTGCCATATCTTGTAGGAAGCTCGCAAGCTCGATGAACATCTAGGAGGTGGTGCATTGTTGTGCAAATCTTGTAGCCCACCAAATAATTTGCAATCGAGCTAGTGGCTCTCCTTGTACTTGTGCGACACGAGCTTATAGTCTTCGCTAGGATCATATGGTTCGTTAGCTCACTTCTTGGTTACACGAGTCCCGTTTATCTTTCCGCGCGTGTGTTTCCTTGAACTACATTCCTATCTTTTGAGATTGACTTGTATTGGCTTTGTGATCATCGTGGTTCTCTACTTGCAAAACAAAACTTGAGCAACATGAGAAGTATGCTCTTCCAAAGATTTGCTATAAATAAGGATGTCGTCACAGTATACCACAACAAATTTCCCAATGAAAGGACGTAAAACATGATTCATGAGACGCATAAAAGTAGAAGGTGCATTGGAAAGACCAAATGGCATGACGAGCAACTCATCTCTACTACTATTAAACAAGCAGACATTATCTTTCTTATGGCCACCCAACAAAACGTACCTAGCCTGATTAGTACCATCAGATTATCCCACCAAATCACATTTAACAGTCAGGATTAATCTAATCTGATACCGATTGTACCTGTAGCAATTAACATTGGCGGACGAATACTCTGCCGAACCAAAATTTCCGCGTCTCGCAGCCCGCCCGCGGTCGCACTCTTGGACAATGGACTGCAGATTTCCGTGATTACCGCAATCGCATCAGCATTTCCTTCCAAGATTCGCCTCATCATTTCCTCCCGAGAAGACCCCTCCAAGATCGCTGCGTTTGGGGCGCGTTTGTTTTGTGGGCGGCTGGGACGAGGCATGATTTGGTGTTTTCGGGTCGTTGCTGCTCCTCCGGGATCGCCACGCACACACGCACGGCTGGGCACGGAACGGCCGAACCATTGCCGCTGCTTCCTCCTCCAGGTGCGCACATTGCCCCTCTCGCGTTCTTCAACCTGACTTGCAGGTCGTGTCCCAGACGACTCCCAGTGCGCTGCCATCCATGGCTGGCCCTAGCTCCTAGGCCATCCAACTATGCGCCCATCTCTATCACAAAGACCTGATCTGCTCTAACGCCTTTTTTTCTCCACGCGGATTTGGTTTTGATAATAGACTCTATGTCTATTTCCTGATATGCTTTCTGTAAAATAGGCGTCTGTTTCATGTCCAATGGTGGAGGATGCGCATCAAACCCATGGTACCAAGTCTGTTCATGCAAATTTCATCGCAAAACATATACTTGGCCTGCTCTCCATGGTATCCCATCTCTCTACATGGTTTTCAGGAACAATACTGAGAGATGACATCGGATAGATTATTAGACACTAGAAGAGGAAAGAGGTTTGTTCTGTAATCAAGACTTATTCAGCACTGATTGCTACTGATGTAAGCACCCACCACGCTGTTCAAGAAAGGGTTGCTGAGATAAAACGTTAAGTTGAGTTATTATTAGCCCAGTAGTTTTATGCAGAACAGAGAATTCTCCATTTGAATATGTTTTTTGTGGGAAATGAATATGGTCGTGTAGTCCTATAATATTCTCCATTTCCAGTTTCCAGATTTCAAAGGAGAGGCAGCAGAAAAAGATATTGGGTAGAGCATTGCAAGGTAAAGAGGGGCAGTTCCAATCGGTCAAACTACATGATATTATAATCTGGCGTGACCGCTAAACCCAGGTCAGTGCTCAAACAATTTTAGGCGATTGACAAGAAGTTAAGAAATCTACCCTGTCTATAATCATATTGTGCAAGATTTTTTTCAATTTCCAATATCTCAATGTTGCAGTTTGTTGTCCTTCTATAAAAGACACTCTTTAGTATTTTGTTACTACATTTTAGGTTTCTCAGACAGCTATGCATGGTGCTAAAGCCGGTATCTGGAGTAAGAATAGGAGATTCGGATGCTTAGTCTGAAGGTTGCATTTATTAGTCGAGATCTCGATCGGTCTGTACAACAGAGACTATATTTTTATCTCTTTTCTTTCTTATTTTGCCTGTCAGTCCAGCTGCCGTAGAACCAAGCCACTGTCATTTTGATTCCAATGAGTAATGCAGTAGGTATCAAAATGATCTGATATGTGATAGTTATCGATATTTGGTTGTTTTCTCTTGTCTCTTTTGACTCTTTTCTATTTTGCACACCCGCTTCTTTTTGATGCCAACACAAGATATAAGATATATGAACTAGCGCACAACTTTTGCTCGGAAACTACACGGTGCAAATGTGCAAAGCCCAAGCAATCATCAAGAGCTAGCCTCAATAGGACATGGTAATCGCAAAGATATAGTGTGGCTTTCAACGGAATGGCAAGGGGTAAAGATTGGCGATGTTATACCTTTCGTCGATGTTCTTCACCCTTTGTTATAGAAGCATCGTGATTGCCCATGAATTTTGGTTGTGGTAGATGATGGAGCAACCGCAATGGTGATGAAGGCCTTGATCGTAGCTTCGAAACGAGCCAAAGATCACCAAAAACGGAGTCCCGAATCAAAAGATATGGCCAAAACAAAAACTGAAATTTTCACTTTTTCGAGGTACCGCTTAACCCAGCGGTAGTACCGCTCGAGGTACCGCTCGGGGGTCCAGAAAGCCGTTTTTGGCGGTACCGAGGGGGGTAGCACTGTAGCGGCGGTAGTACCACTAGAATAAGAGGTAGTACCGCTGCGGGTCGCAGAACGCGCCCAAGAACGCGAAAATTCACGATTTTGGCAGAAATTCTTGCTGAAAAACCTCAAATCGAAGGGGCAAATGATGAAATTAGGCTATGGGAACGCAAAGGAAGGTAGATCAACTCGTATAGCAATAGATTTGTGGATCAAAACCTACAAAAATGCACTCAAATGTCAGATCGATCCAAAAGCAATTTGGGGCTATTTTTGGTGGAAATTTTCTAATTTCTCAAAATCAAAGAAAAATTTGGGGGATTTGTGGGGGAAACAAAGTCAAATCCGTGGCAACCATGCTCTGATACAAAATGATGAGGTTTGGACCTCTAGGGTGGCCCGATCTTCACGGATTGACGCGGTATGGGGACGAACGCACGCAAGAACGCGAGGAACACGAAGAACACCAAGAAGAACGCCCGAACACAAGAACACACACAAGATACAAGAACCGTTTCCCTTACTGGTCGGTCCAACCGGCCCAATAGAATCCATACGAAGGTGGGAGGTCGGCAAGTAGATACAAGAAGGGATCTTTTCTCATGAGATGGCCTCTACACCAAGTGCTACCACCACATTGGTCCCCATATGGCAAGATGAAGACCTCATATGCGACAATTGCCAAGGCCAGGACCATGATCCACGAGAATGTCCCAATCTCTTGTGCCCCTTATGCAATGTCCATGGTCACATGATGTGGGAGTGCCCAAATGGAGACCAAGATGGCGGGAAGATGGTCGAGCATGGGATTTTCCCTTCGACCAAGGAGGCGAGCCTAGATAACGCTATCACTTTGGTTGATGCACCAAGTGAAGTTGCCGGGCATGTGATCTTCCCTTCGGCAAAGGAGTCGAGTGATATGCCCACACTATGGCATTGACCTTTGGAGGCGAGTTGGTTGAGGAGGTTGAGCATGGGAGTTTCCCTTCAACCTTGGAGGCGTTTGGAGTTGAGAGCATTGAGCCTACCCTCTTGTCTTTGAGTTATGAGATGGTAACAAATCGATGTGAGCATGAGAACCACTTAGCCCACTTAGCCCATTTTGAGGGAATGAGTGATACACCACATGAATTGAGAGAGGTAGTTGATAGGTCTTGTGAGGCCATTTCGATTTCTAACAACTTACCACCTTGCTCTAGTGTGTTCTCTCATTGTGTGCTAGGTTCCATGGATGATGAGACGCCACTCCTCGACATGACGGTGCCTCAAATGGAGACGATGTACATGGCGGATGAAGATGATGCCACCCCATGTCTACTTCAGGATGAACAAGTCGGCTACATGGAAGCGACTACTACTTCAACACCTACTTCACATGAGCGGGAGTACAAAGGTATGGGTATTGATGTGACCATGATCCCACTAGTGGACATGACGAATTGTGATTGCTTGCATGCTATGGATGATTCTTTGGATGTCACATATGAGTCATTCTTTTTCCCTTGTGATAATTTGTTTGAAACCAAAGTTGATCATGCGAAATTAACTATTGGTGACGATTTTGCCATGAGCATGCCTTGTTATGAATGTTTCTATTTTTCTCCCATTGTGACATGCAACATGTTGAACAATTTTATCTTTCACATGTGTTGCTTGCAATAATGATGAAATGCTTGATAATGAGATTGCCCCCATAGCTTTCTCACATTTTGGAGATGTTTCATTTTCTCTTATGGACCTTATTCCATCCTTCACTTTGCATAGTGACCACTCACATACATCATATTTTCCAATTTATTTTGATGTGTTTGGTAATTTGCAAATGAAGAGACACTTCATGATGGATGATGTGTTCATATATCGTGCACATAAGTCCTTCATATGTTGTCTTGTGTGTGCCGGTAAAGATATGATAATGTCAACCTCAATTGAGCATGAGTTGACAAAAAAGAGCTCTTGAGAGCATATATGTGAGTAGTGGATCGAATCCAACTCTCAAATCTTTCTCATGTTTTACATCAAGCAAGTTGAATAATTCCTCTTACTTATGGTTTGTTTGCAATCATGATGATGCTTTTCGTTTTCCCTTTGACATGCATGTTTACTTGATCTTTCACATGAATGATTTGTGTTGCAACAAAAATGATGAACATTTGTTCTTTGAGATGGCTTGTTTGCAACCATAGTGACATTTTGAGCATGTCTTGTCATGAGTATAATGGTTTCTACCAAGTTGACGTTGCAACAAATATGAAGAAAACTTGCTCTTCCATGTGCTTTGTTTGCACCCATGATGATATTTTGGACATTCCCTATTGTGTGTTTTTGCCAAGTTCTCCTCTTGTTGCATCAAGGTTGATGACAAATTGTCCCTTCCAATGCCTTGTGTGCAATAATGACCATATGGTTCAACATGAGATAGCTATCATGGCATTCTCACATTTTCATGGAGTTTTTGTGTTTCCATATTTGGAGGATGTTTCATTTGATTGTGTGCACATTAACCTTGCTTATGCATTTCCTTTCATATATTTGTGTTGTGCTAACGGTGTAATGGCAAAGAATGGGCATGTCATTGGTGATATGGTCTCTATCATGCACACACATGTTTTGCTTGGTTATTGGTGTGTAGGTACAACCTTTGGATGTGCTTCCATGAGTGTTTTCATCTAGGCATTCCTATGACGGACAATCTTCCAAGAAGACCGCATCGGCATCTTGCTAAGGTGAATTCCTTCTACATAAGCGCTAATGCTACGACCCTCAAGAATTGGTTACTGTTTGAGTGTTGTTTCGTCCTCTTTGTGAGCTTCATAGGTTACATGGAGTATGAAGGAACATGGAAGAGTCGCCACATCATTTGCATCAAGCACGAGTACATGGTGACAAGAACAACACATCTACCTCATTTTCATGGTGATGAAGAGCAAGAGTCGAGGACGACTCTTTTTAAAGGAGGGGGAGATGATGTAGCCCTAGTCACGACCATCACCATGTCGAGAACCTCAACACATCGCAAGTCGTCATCGAACTCAAAGGTGAACTCCTTCCACTATATGACCCACGATATGTTGCCATTGAATGGTATGCTACTTGACCATTGTTCCCATTGCGTTGCTAGGTATGTCACGACGAGTACATGTACACGGGAGGATGACCAAGATGCACAAGGAGTGAAGGCCGACAAGATGATGGCGTGGAAGAGAAGGAAGAGGCGCAGCAGATCCAGCAGCGGTACTACCGCCGCCGCTACTGCCAGAACCAGCTTCTGGAGTTCGTTCCGGTACCAACCGGTGCCGCCGGCAGTACCGCCGTAGCTGGATAAGCGGAGGACGCCCGCACCGGTGGTACTACCGCCGCTGCGGGGACAGCTCGGGTGGAGGACCCTTGTAACTTTCCCCACCTACCCCCTTTTGGTCAAACCTATATATATGAGCCTCCCACCTCAGATCTAGGTTAGGTTGGATATGAGATAGAGTTCCACCCTCTTTGGTGTTGCCTCCACTTGTGTAGAAGATCCCTTGTGGATTCAAGGCCTCCGCTTGTGGAGAAGATCCCTCTTGTGGATTCAAGACCTCTTCCTTGTAGTTGCGATTACTCGCCAATCCCTCACCTCTCGGCGGTGCTATTGGAACGGTTGGATTGACCGTTGAAAGAAACAATCCTAAGAGTAAGGTTGCTTGGTGCTTGAGAATCGGGGGCTACCCTTGTGGATTGGTTACCGGTTGATTGTATCTTGATGTCATGCTAGTTATCCCCTCTATTTTCCCTTTCCCCTTTGTGTTCTTCGTGAAATCCGCTTAAATCCGTGAAGATCGGGACAACCCTACAACAAGGGGTCCACGGGGGTCCAGATGGCTAGGATTGTCGCCCGTGCTTTAGGATGACCTAAAGTGCTACGGAGACTCCTAGATGGCTGGGAGAGTGCACGTGGGTCAGATGACGTAAGGAGGGTCCGTATACTCCTAGATGGCAAGAAGGGGTCCACGAGTGGCTAGGATTATTGCACGTGCTTTAGGATGACCTAATAGTGCTACGGAGACTCCTAGATGGCTAGGAGGGTGCCCGCGGGTCAGATGACGTAAGAAGGGTATGTATACTCTTAGATGGCTAGGAGAGGTTCACGGGGGTCCAGATGGATAGGATGGTCGCACGTGCTTTAGGATGACCTAAAAGTGCTACTGATACTCTTAGATGGCTAGGAGGGGTGCGCGTGGGTCAGATGACGTAAGAAGGGTCCGTATACTTCTAGATGGCAAGGAGGGGTCCACGGGAGTCCAGATGGCTAGGATGGTCGCACGTGCTTTAGGATGAGCTAAAAGTGCTACTGATACTCCTAGATGGCTAGGAGGGTGCACTATTGGGCTGCGCGTACGATAAATTAAAATGTTCACTTATTGCTACGCAACCTTCCCAAGATCTACTATCGAGATACATGCGAATACGAAGATCCATAGATCTAGTTTAGTATATGTTACCAACACCGTAGATTGCGGAAGAACGTGTTGATGACATAGTCGATGTAGGCGATCGCGGTCTCTCTCAACCAAGCCTGGTAGAGAGATTCCGACGCCTTCTTCTCCTTCGCTTCACCACCTTGATTCAACGGCTGAAGGGTGCAACGTGTATGACGAGGAACCCCTCCGAGAGCTTGCACACGTACACTGGAAAGGTTCAGCGGGGCTTCGCCGTCCAAGCTTGAAGTCTGCTGGTGTATATGAAGGTGGAGATCTTAACACATGAGAGGAGAGAGAGATTAGATCTAGTCTAATCGGATAGGTCACCTCTAATTAGAGGTCCCTCTAATCCAACTAGAAGAGATCTAAACTTGAGAGCTGATGCGAGATTTCTCTCTTGTTTATTTGGTGTCTAAAATTGTGTCTCCACAACTAGAGGGGTGGGGTTTATAAAGGAGCCCAAGAGGTAGGGAGACTTGGAAAGGAGGAAACCTTTCCATAGTCCAATTGGACAAAGGGAAAGTTTTCCCTTGCCCAATTCGGTATGGGAGGATGAGTTGGGGTTGGACTCCAACTCTCCTCCCTCTCCCTTCCTTGCTTGGCTGGCCAGCGGGTGGGGCCCACCTAGGTCCGAACCGACCTAGGCAGGTCGGGCCCACCCGGCGAACCTCCTCCGCCGTTGCGTGGTGGGGCCCGCCTGGCTCGCACCGACCCGGCGCGTGGGGCCTGCCCTGGCCGCACTGTCCTGGCGCGTGGGGTCCGCCCTGGCTGCACCGACCTGGCGGGAGGGGCCCGCCTGGCCAGCCGCCGTCGCCTCCACCTCGCCCTGCCGTGGGCCGTTGGCCCACCAGGGTTTGGCCCGGGGTTTCCCCAAACGACGCAACGGCCCAACACCACTTGGTGGTGTGGCCTTTAATATTTTCCCGTAATTATTTATCAATTAAATAAATGAATATTGAATTAACATATAATTAATTAATACTTTGTCATATTAATTCTCATTTGAATATTTCCTTTTAGAGAATATTCACCGAATTAATTACCTATCATATGAAACACCTTTCATATGATCTGGGACACCTAGTGTCCGCCGACAAAATACTCCAGACAAATATATCCTCCATATAAACATCCTCGGAATAAATCCGACCGTGATAGTAACTTCTATCACAAACTTTCTCTCTTGACAAGGTATGTCATATCACGCAGGCACCATGCCGATGATACAGTCTCCATGTTCCAGACCAACCATATAACACGACTAACCAATCCTAGCTTAAGTGTGTCCACCCTACAGGTTCGATAACGGGTAGCTATAATTGGTTGGGTATCAACCAATCATCGGCCAGTGACAGTTCCAAGGACGTCCTGTGTAGCTGCTATCGTTATGCGAATAACTCTACTGTTGAACCTGTTGATTATCATATATCAATCCCATTACTCACGATACTGAACTTCACCCGAGATATAGATCCGTGATGATACCATGAATCAATCAACAGGTGACAAGATCAAGAACCAAGTTATTAGAACAACAGGTGAACTCACTCTTAATTGAATATGATGTTTGTGATTATGAGAATTTTATAGTGCCTAAGTCTATACATTTATGTATGATCAGGGTTATTGATAACACAAACATTATCGGAGGAGAGGAGCGGCAATGCATGGAGGATGACATGGGCAACATGATGAACAAGTCTTTCAAGAGCTTGAGGGAGGAGAGGGAGGCAGGAGCACTTGAGGAAAATGAGTTCTGGACTCAACCGGAATATCTGGTCTTCCCCAGACCGGAATATCCAGTCTGCAGATGAGTTGCGCCAAAAAGGTTCTGGAACACATCGGAATATCCGGGTCACTTTGAATCGGAATATCCGGTTTAAGTGAATAATTTCGCCCGATGGTTTTGTAGACAACCGGAATATCCGGTCACCCGTGACCCTGAATATCCGGTCCGAGTGAAAACGGGTCTGCGTGCCTTTTTCGAGACCAATTCGACCTGGGTTGGTTTGTATCTAGTTTGGGTCGGTTTAATTCGTGATTTGGGCGTGGGGAGGTCTCCCCAGCCGCCATATAAACTCAGGAACTCCATTGTAATAGGTAGACCACGTTTAAGCTAAACCCTAGATTGGATCCAAGCATTCATCTATAGAATTCCTCTTTGTTTCGATCGGGAATTCAACCCCTCCACTTTGATGCGATCTAGAGGTTCTTGTTACCAAAGTTTGAGTGTGATCTATTGTTCCATTGGGAATTAGTAGATTACAAAACTGCTTCGTGGTCGGCGGCTACGTTGCATCGGTGTGAGGCGTCGCGAATATCCATTGGGTTGAAGAGCTGTTGCATTGGCAACAGGGGAGCAGCCGGAGAGTTCGTCGGATTCTCGCAAGTTATCCTTCATCATCATCCATCCACCCACCGCTCATCGAGAAGATCGGGCCACCCCTTATCATCTTGGTATCAGATTTCCAGCGTTTACTCGGTGAGCATCCACAAATCCATCCCCGTAGATTTACTGTTTTTCGTCCTATCCAGAAAAAGCCAAAAATATTAGGTTAGATTTCGCCATAGCCCTAGATTACATGGTTTACAAGTTTTAGTTGCCGGTCGTTTTTCCTTTGCGTAACTTGTTCTAGTTCGAGTCGTAGAAGTCTAGGGTTGTTTCTGAGTCGTTTTCTGTTTTTTGCCGTGGCTCAATTTCGTCAGTTTTTCTGCCGTGGTTACGTTTTCAGTGTTTCGTCAAGTTTTCGTCCAGTTTTGGCCTACGCGCGTCACAGTTTTGTCAGTTTTTCATGTCGTGAGTCGTATCGGAGACGTAAACACAGCCTTTCTACAGCCCGTGCTAGGAGCTTACCTATATAAGACTAGCTAACGTTTTGTGCTCACAGGCTGCTCGTTTTCGTGTGTCTTTATATATTGTTAAGTTGCTGGCCATAGAAATTTGAAAAGTTATAAAAAAAGAGAAAACAAGGGAAAAACAGAAAAGAAGAGAAGAGGCCAAAGTGAAAATTTCTTGTGATCAAGTTGTGACACCACTAGTACTTGAGCAATCGTGTGCCTGTCAATTTGGGCTACTTGCTAGTGTCTTTCTAGTGCATTGTGACATTCTTGTTCATAGTTGCTTTGCCCCGTTTATCTCCACCGTGTGCGTTTCTAAGTGTGTCACACAATCAGCACTAGGATTTGTAAATTGGTGTAGTTAGGTATCCCTACCAAGCTTCACTAAAATACCCTGGTTTTGTTGTGTGACGCTTTGAAACCCATAATATTCGCTTCACCCCACCCGTGCACGTTTCTGCCCTACGAGAGGTAAGCTTTTGCTATTCACTTTGGAACGGTAAGATACACAATTTCTTTCGGTTTTATGTGAGTTGAGAGTTTTCCACATATATATATATATATCCTGTTGTGCACTAATCATGTCTTCAGACGACGAGAGGGATAGCGTGGCACGGCAAAGGAAGGAGGGAACTGCGACAGTTACTTGGAGAGAATATGAGGCTCTTCGTGATCATTTGTCCCTTCAGTTCAGCAATCAGTGTGACAAGATACAAGGCGATTTGGCTGCCACGGATATGAAGCTTAGAATGTTCTGCAAACAACGAATGATTCCGTGGCCCAGTTGACTACTATCCAGGCAAGTCTTGCGATGTTGACACGTGCTATGGAGGGCTTGACACAGCGTCACAACCAGCCCGCTGACGATGCCAGTATTCATGCTGATCACGAAGGTGAATTTGACGGTCTTGAGGAGGAGGAGGACCCTGCTTATGGACCTCATGCTAGACATGGACCACAACCACATGCTCATGGTGGACGTGGTGTTGGTAGAAGTGCTGCACCTCCTGGACGTGGCTTTGCGCATGTTGGTGCGCATCGTAATCTTGGTCATGCAGCCCATGGTGATGACGATGTTTTGGGCAAACAAAAATTCAGCATTCCTAAGTTTGAAGGTTCTATTGACGTGGAAGAATACATCAATTGGGAGCTGAAGATGGAAAAATTATGATGTTTGCATGACTGTCCTGAAGATCGAAAGATCAAGCTTGCATCTTCTGAGTTTGATGGTTATGCTTTGCTATGGTGGGACGGACTTGTGACTGCTAGGCGTGAAGCTAATCACTTGCCAATTCTTTCTTGGCGAGAGATGAAGGAAGAGACGCGTCACCGTTTTATTCCTCGTAATTACATCCGCTATTTGTATGACAAGCTACAGAATTTGAAGCAAGGCACCTTGTCCGTTGATGAGTACTACAAGGAGATGGAGATGATTATGCAGCGTGCTAAAGTGCGAGAAGAACCTGAACAAACTATGCAGCCTTTTCTTTCAGGTTTGAGCTTTAATATCAAGAGAATTATGCGTCATCATCAATATGGCGATGTGCAAGATTTGTTGTATCAAGCACGTGAAGCTGAGTTACAGTTGGCCGAAGATGCCAAGTTTGCACCTCGTTCTTCTTATGGACGAGGAAGTTTTACACCACGGACTACACCTAGTGCGGTATCGCCTAGTCCTGCTTCTAGTTTCCGTGGTCCGACGACACCATCCACATCAGTTTCAGTTGCCCCTCCAGCTAAACCCTCACCGCAGCCGGCAGCTAGTGGTACGGGTTCTTCTAACTCTACAGCTCGCACACTTGATATGAACTGTCATACTTGTGGCGGTAAAGGTCACTTTAAGCGTGAATGTCCAAACAAAAAGGTGATGTTGATCAATGAGGAGACAGGAGAATATGAGAGTGGTGATGAGGCTGACCCGAGTTCTGAATTTGTGGAGGAAGATGAACCTCGTGTGCATTATACGGATGCTACACGTTTGCCATCTATTGTTTGCACACCTCGAGCATTGAGTGTTACACCTAGTCCTGCGGAGCAGCGCTGCAATTTGTTCCAAACAAGAGCTGATGTTGGTAATGGTAGTTCGTGCAAAGTGATCATTGATGGTGGCAGCTGCCACAATTTGGCTAGTAAAGAGCTTTGTCAAAAACTGAATCTGAAATATTTGCCGCACCCACATCCATATTATATCCAGTGGTTGACTGATAGTGGAGAGATGAAGATTAGTCACATTGTGCGCATTGAGTTTCAGTTGGGCCATATAAGGACACCGTGGAGTGTGATGTCGTTCCTATGACGGTGTGCCATTTGTTGTTGGGATGACCTTGGCAATATGATCGTGATGTACGTCACAATGGGAGAACCAACACATACCAACTCAATTGGAGGGCAAGGAGATTATTTTGTGACCTTTGACACCGCAAGAAATTGTAAATGATTCTGTCAAAAGGTTGAGGTTAACCGTGAGGATGAGAGTGAGAGATTAGCTAGTAGAGAGCCTCCACCTTCGGTGAGTGAGAGCCACCAGCCAAATTTGAGTGGTAAAAAGAAAAGTGAGGGAGTGAAGAAGTTAACAATGTTAGCCACCAAATCTGATTTGAGAGAGTTTCGTGAGGATCCCACTCTAGTACCCATTGTGCTTATGTGCAAGGGGGAAATTCTTGTTTCTAACGACATGACCCCTCTCTCTATTGGTGTTTCTGATGTTTTGCAGGAATTTGGTGACGTGTTTCCGGAGGAAGTACCGCGGGTTTGCCACCCATGCGCGGTATTGAGCATCAAATTGATTTGATTCCCGGCGCTACACTTCCCAACAGAGCTCCCTATAGGACCAACCCCGATGAGACAAAGGAGATACAGCGACAAGTACAAGAGCTTCTTGACAAAGGGTATGTGCGTGTGAGCTTAAGCCCTTGTGCTGTTCCTGTTATTTTGGTCCCTAAGAAAGATGGTACTTGGCGCATGTGCGTAGATTGTAGAGCAATTAATAACATCACTATTCGATATAGACACCCTATTCCCCGTTTGGATGATATGCTAGATGAACTTAGTGGTGTTGCTATTTTTTCTAAAATTGATTTGCGTAGTGGATATCATCAAATTAGGATGAAAGAAGGAGATGAATGGAAAACTGCTTTCAAAACTAAATTTGGGTTATATGAGTGGTTAGTGATGCCTTTTGGTTTAACTAATGCTCCTAGTACCTTCATGCGCTTGATGAATCATGTTTTGAGGCATTTCATTGGTAAATTTGTGGTAGTCTATTTTGATGATATTTTGATTTATAGCCACAATGAATCTGAACATTCTGATCATATTCGACAAGTTTTGCAAGTGTTGCGTGATAATAAGTTGTATGGTAATCTTGCTAAGTGCACATTTTGCAAAGATAAGGTCATATTTCTAGGATTTGTTGTTTCTAAACATGGTGTAGAGGTTGATGAATCTAAAATTGACGCAATTAAAGATTGGCCTGCACCCATGAATCTTAGTCAAATTCGAAGCTTTCTAGGACTTGCTGGTTTTTATCGGCGTTTTGTGAAAGATTTCAGTACTATTGCTGCACCTTTGAATGATCTTACTAAGAAAGGTGTTGCGTTTGTGTGGGGCAGCCCAAGATGCTGCTTTTGATGAGCTGAAATGCCGTTTGATTTATGCACCGTTACTTCCTAATTTCAATAAGCAATTTGATATTGAATGTGATGCTAGTGGAATTGGAATAGGAGGAGTGTTGATGCAAGAGGGTAAACCAATTGCATATTTTCTAAAAAATTGAATGGTGCACAATTGAACTATCCTGTTTATGATAAAGAATTGTATGCTCTTGTTCGTGTTCTTGAGGTTTGGCAACATTATTTGTGGCCAAAGGAATTTATCATACATTCTGATCATGAAGCTTTGAAATATTTGAAGTGCCAATCTAACTTGAATAAGCGTCATGCTAAGTGGGTTGAGTTCATTGAATCCTTCCCATACATTATTAAGTACAAGAAAGGCAAAGAGAATGTGGTTGCTGATGCACTCTCTAGGAAAAGCATGCTTTTGACACACTTAGATGTTCAAGTTCCTGGATTAGAGTGTTTGCGTGATTTATATGCTAATGATACTGATTTTTCCATGCCTTTTGCTAAGTGTTCTGTGTGAAAGCTTGGGAAAAATACCATATGCATGATGGATATTTGTTTAGAGCTAACAAATTATGTGTGCCAGAATCGTCCGTGCGTTTGTTGTTGTTGCAGGAATCACATGGTGGCGGTTTGATGGGACACTTTGGACGTGAAAAGACGTTGCTGATGTTGGCTGATCACTTTTATTGGCCAAGGATGAGGCGTGATGTGGACAGGTTTGTCAAGCGTTGCATCACTTGCAACAAGGCGAAGTCCAAGTTGAAGCCTCATGGTTTGTATACTCCTCTTCCTGCTCCTACTACACCATGGGAAGATATAAGCATGGATTTTGTATTAGGATTGCCTAGAACTGGTAGAGGACATGATTCTATTTTTTATGGTAGTGGATCGATTTTCTAAGATGGCTCATTTTATTGCCTGCCACAAAAGCGACGATGCGTCGCATATTGCTAACCTGTTTTTCAGGGAGATCGTGCGCATACATGGAGTACCCAAGACGATCGTTTCTGACCGTGATGTGAAGTTCATGAGCTACTTCTGGAAGACACTTTGGGGCAAGCTGGGAACAAAGCTGCTGTTTAGTACCACTTGTCATCCCCAAACTGATGGACAGACGGAGGTGGTGAACCGCACACTTTCGGCGTTGTTACAAACAATGGTCAAGAAGAATCTGCGTGTGTGGGAGGAGTGTTTGCCGCATGTGGAGTTTGCATATAACAGGGCGGTGCATTAAACCACGCAATTGTGTCCGTTTGAGGTGGTCTATGGTTTTAAACCCATTACACCACTTGATTTGCTGCCGCTTCCATTACATGAGAGAGTCAACATGGAGGCATCGAAGCGTGCAAATTTTGTGAGGAAGATACATGAGAAGACTAAAGACGCTATAGAGAAGAAAGGCAAGTACAATGCTGCTCGTGTTAATAAGAAACGCAAGGAGGTGATCTTTCAGCCCGGCGACATGGTTTGGGTACACTTTCGCAAAGACAGATTTCCTGTTCATCGCAAGTCTAAGTTGATGTCGCGTGGTGATGGTCCTTCTAAAGTTCTTGCCAAGATAAATGACAATGCATACAAGATAGATCTTCCTACAACTGAGTTCGGCGTGAGTAATACGTTCAATGTTGCTGATTTGACGCCATATGCTGAAGAAGACCTTGGTGCGTCGGGGTCGACGCCTTTTCAAGGGGGGGGGGGAGGATGATGAGGACATCCCTAGTTCCTTACCATCTTTTCCTGTTGATGATGTTGCTGCTCAAGATAAGTCTAATGAAGTGAGGATTGGACCCATGACAAGATCAAGAACCAAGTTATTAGAACAACAGGTGAACTCACTCTTAATTGAATATAATGTTTGTGATTATGAGAATTTTATACTGCCTAAGTCTATGCATTTATGTATGATCATGGTTATTGATACCACAAACATTATTGGAGGAGAGGAGCGGCAATGCATGGAGGATGACATGGGCAACATGATGAACAAGTCTTTCAAGAGCTCGAGGGAGGAGAGGGAGGCAGGAGCACTTGAAGAAAATGAGTTCTTGACTCAACCGGAATATCCGGTCTTCCCCAGCCCGGAATATCCGGTCTGCTGATGAGTTGCGCCAAAAAGGTTCTGGAACACATCGGAATATCCGGGTCACTTTGAATCGGAATATCCGGTTTAAGTGAATAATTTCGCCCGATGGTTCTGTAGACAACCGGAATATCCGGTCACCCGTGACCCGGAATATCCGGTCCGAGTGAAAACGGGCCTGCGTGCCTTTTTTTAGATCGATTCAACCTGGGTCAGTTCGTATCTAGTTTGGGTCGGTTTAGGTCGTGATTTGGGCATGGGGAGGTCTCCCCAGCCACCCTAAACCACGTTTAAGCTAAACCCTAGATTGGATCCAAGCATTCGTCTATAGAATTCCTCTTTGTTTTGATCGGGAATTCAACCCCTCCACTTTGATGTGATCTGGAGGTTCTTGTTACCAAAGTTTGAGTGTGATCTGTTGTTCCATTGGGAATTAGTAGATTGCAAAACCGCTTCGTGGTCGGCGGCTACGTTGCATCGGTGTGAGGCGTCGTGAATATCCATTGGGTTGAAGAGCTGTTGCATTGGCAACAGGGGAGCAGCCGGAGAGTTCGTCGGATTCTCGCAAGTTATCCTTCATCATCATCCATCCACCCACCGCTCATCGAGAAGATCGGGCCACCCCTTATCATACACACACACCTTCGAAGCCACCCAGCAACTGCTTTTATGGTCACCCTGTTACGGCCATGACGGTTGACAGCACCAAAGCAACTCCTCCAGTATGCATGACCCCAATAACCTCATGGTTACAAGGACATGTTATACAACAACCTTTCTGTGATAAAGCTAAGGACAAAAAGACTATTTAACGGAATCTCTTAGCATACCAACACTTGGGTGACCCAGCCCTAATAATATGCCATCCTTTATGCTGACATAAACTCTATGTCCATGACTAGGAAAAGCTACGTCATCTAGCATTCAAGAATTAGTCCGTAAAAGAACTAGGGTACATTTTACGTATTCATATTCTCTACACGTGCACGTGAGCTTTTCCCTAAATCACGTATTTAGAAATCACTGCAGTTATAGCATAGAGAATACGAATCAATAATGTATGAATCAGATATACATATGTATAAATACATTGTCACATGTATAAATAAATTGCCTTTTGGGCATATATCCAACGTGCGCGTGGGTCAGATGCCGTATGGAGGGTTCGTATACTCCTAGATGGCAAGGAGGAGTCCACGGGGGTCCAGATGGCTAGGATGGTCGCACGTGCTTGAGGATGACCTAAAAGTGCTACGGAGACTCCTAGATGGCTGGGCGAGTGCACATGGGTCAGATGACGTAAGGAGAGTCCGTATACTCCTAGATGGCAAGGAGGGGTCCACGGAGGTCCAGATGGCTAGGATGGTCGCACGTGCTTTAGGATGACCTAAAAGTGATATTGATACTCCTAGATGGCTGGGAGAGTGCACGTGGGTCAGATGACGTAAGGAGGGTCCGTATACTCCTAGATGGCAAGGAGGGGTCCATGGGGGTCCAGATGGCTAGAATTGTTGCACGTCCTTTAGGATGACCTAATAGTGTTACGGAGACTCCTAGATGGCTAGGAGGGTGCACGTGGGTCAGATGACGTAAGAAGGGTATGTATACTCTTAGATGGCTAGGAGAGGTCCACGGGGGTCGATATGGCTAGGATGGTCACACATGCTTAAGGATGACCTAAAAGTGCTACTGATACTCTTAGATGGGGTTAGAAGGGTGCGCGTGGGTCAGATGACGTAAGGAGGGTCCGTATACTCCTAGATGGCAAGGAGGGTTCCACGTGGGTCCAGATGGCTAGGATGGTCGCACGTGCTATAGTATGACCCAAAAGTGCTACTGATATGGGCACGACGGAGGAGGTGCAGCCCAATTTTAGGACTCCACCTGCAGAAAATGAATTCTGCATTCAACCGGATTATCCGGTCTCTTTCTGACCGGGATATCCGGCGTATTGATGGATTGCGCAAAACCGGTTCTGTAATAAACCGGATTATCCGGTCACCCGTGACCCGGATATTGCGATGTAAGTCGAGTTAGGGTTTATTTGTTGATAAGGGGTGGCCCGATCTTCTCAATGAGCAGTGGGTAGGTGAATGATGGTGGAAGATAACTTGTGAGAATCCAACGAACTCTCCGGCTGTTCCCCTGTTGCCAATGCAACAGTTCTTCAACCCAATGGATATTCGCGACGCCTCACACCGATGCAACGTAGCCGCCGACCACGAAGCGTTTTCTGCAATCCCAATGGAACAACAGATCACACTAAAATTTTGGTAACGATAATCTCCAGAGCGCAACACAGTGGAGAGGTTGAATTCCTGAGCGCAACACAGAGGAACTCAAATATAGATGAATGCTTAGCAATCCAATCTAGGGTTTAACATAAACGTGGTCTAAGGCTAAAAGCCATGACTTACAAGCCTATATAAAGGCTGCTGGACGTCCAACATAGGGTTTGAGGCGAAATCAATCTTATCTCTAAGTTTCCTAACTTGAAAGGACTCTATTTGGAATCTGGCAGAAACAACCGTTGACTTGTTTGTGTCGCGCCGCCTTCTCTGTCGCGAACCGGTATGTGCCGCCAGACCCATTGGAAAGCCCTCGTAATTATCTTTCCAACTAGTGCTTATTTGCCTTATTTGTAGTCCGTATGAGGAATTGGTGGTCGTTTAAAATTCGGTACTTCTGTCTGTCCGAACCGAATCTGAAGCAATCTGGAATCCGAATTGGAGATGATCTTTCCTTGTTTGCATCAACCCTTCGTTGTGTGATGGCTCCACTTCCTCCCTCGCCTCCCTTGTGTTAGCCACCATGATGTTTGTCGATGGTCTCCATTCTTGGCACGTATCTTCTTCTCCATGCACCATTCTCTTTATTAACTCAAACCTAATGATGTAAGAATACAATAACTTAGGTAGTATAACATTCTTATAAATCAAAGTATAATGTCCAACTAGGAATGAGTTCACCTTATAATAATCATCGGTTAGGCTTAATATTTCCTTCCAGTTCAAACATAGATAGTCATCATAATCCACCGATATATCCTCATCATCCTCCCTTTCTTCAAGAAAAGCCGTCCGCGGCTTTGGATAAGCTGAAAGTGGAAGAAACAAAAAGAACAACGTGCATGCAGAATATATGTATATAGAACATTGTTGATCAGTTTTGTTGGCATGACTTGTACATCCAAAAATCAGAATGCAACTCAAATTACAAGTATAGAGCACACAAGTCTCGGATGGGTACAAACCATATCTCAGAAAGTTGTAACTAAAATTGTAGGTTTAAGTGAAGTCCATATAAGCAAGATCATGACGAGGAACAAATATGTGTAATGTCTTTTTATTCAGTACTAAATCAAGTGTCCTAATAGAAGATCGATGATTAACTTTCATGCTAGCAAGGTCAAATAAAACCAAACGATGCAAATTATCACATGTTTCATACCAGGCTTCAACTGCGCTACGATGATATCTAGAACAAAGCAATGACTGAATAGCAAAAACATGTAAATGGTTATGTCCATTATCTCCAGGACTTATGACACAATTTAGTTTGCAATTATACGTGAAGCATAAATCAGATTGGGACAAACAAGACGTATGTGCATAATCACAATCAAATCTAGCAAGATCAGAACAGTCCAACAAAGGTGATGCTACCTTTGTTCGCTGTAGTATATCAAGTAGACTAGAATACAACATAGTATCATGAAACTTAGGTATTGCCCCAAGGCAAAAAGATTTCGGCACATAGCAAATTTGACTGAAAACGGCATGTTTTACTTCAGCAATTCTATCAGAGGTAATGCATATATGATCACCAAAAAATTCTCGTTCATGCTATAATCACCAATTAAATAGAATCGAAAACAGTTCGCATAGGTGCTAGAATTTACATCTGAAATTTCAGAAATCTTATTCATAGCACAACTCATGGTAAGAGGTTCTTCTAGCATGATGTAAAACAAAACATCAGTCCCACTTGGGTCAGATGACGTATGGAGGGTCCGTATACTCCTAGATGGCAAGGAGGGGTCCACGGGGGTCCAGATGGCTAGGATGGTCGCATGTGCTTTAGGATGACCTAAAAGTGCTATTGATACTCCTAGATGGCTGGGAGAGTGCACGTGGGTCACATGACGTAAGGAGGGTCCGTATACTCCTAGATGGCAAGGAGAGGTGATGAAGGGTTGAACCTCTAGGGTGGCCCGATCTTCACGGATTTGAAGCGAATTCGGATGAACACACGCAAGAACATGAAGAACACGAAGAACGCAAGAACACAAGAACACAAACACGATACAAAGACATGTTTCCCACACCAGTCGGTCCAAGCCGGTCCAATAGAATCCCAAAGGGAGAGATTGGTAAGAAGATACAAGGAGGGATCTTGAATGGTTGTGTCTCCAACGGTCAACCAAACCGATCTAATAGAGTCACCCTAAGATGAAAGATTGGCTAGTAGCTACAACTACAAGTGGAGGGATACATCTCCATGCAAGGAGGCCTTGAATCCACAAGGGGATCTTCTCCACAAGGGGAGGCAACACCAAAGAGGTGGGAACTCTATCTCATATCCAACCTTACCCTAGATCTAAGGTAGGAGACTCCTATTTATAGTCTAGGACAAAGGAGGGTAAAACGGGAAAGTTACATGGCTTAAAAGCCAACAAGGCGCGCAAGCTGGGAGGCCGGCCTGGGCTTAGCCGGGCTGAGACCGGCCCTCGGCCGGCTTCTGTGGGCGGGAGGCCGGCCCGAGGCCGGTTGCCTCTGGCCATAGGCCAGCCTAGCCGAGGCCGGGCTGAGGCCGGCCCGAGGTCGGTTACCTCTGGCCATAGGCCGGCCTTGGCGAGGCCGGCCCGAGGCCGGTTTTTTCAGGACTTTCCTCCGTCCTCCTCTTCTTGACGCTTTCTCCTCCTCGTCCAAGCCACCGTCTTGTCGGACCTTGCTCCACGTGCACCTTGGTCATCCTCACGTGTACTTGTACTCTTCGTGTCATACCTAGTAATGCAAATGGGGTGATGGTCAAGTAGAATACCGTTCAAAGGCGTGTGTCAAATAGTGGAAGGAGTTCACCTTTGAGTTTGATGATGACTTGGGATGTGTTGAGGGTCTCGACATGGTGAAGGTCGTGACTAGGGCTACATCATCTCCCCACCCTTTAAAAAGAGTCATCCTCGACTCTTGCTCTTCATTACCATGCAAAGGAGGTAGATGTGTTGTTCTTGTCACCATGTAGTCGTTCTTGATATGGCGACTCTTCGATGTTCCTTCATGATGAGGTTAGGACCTCTAGGGTGGCCCGATCTTCACGGATTGACGCGGTATGTGGACGAACGCACGCAAGAACATGAGTAACGCGAGGAAGAACACCATGAACACAAGAACACACAAGATACAAGAACCGTTTCCCTTACCGGTCGGTCCAACCGGCCCAATAGAATCCACACGAAGGTGGGAGATCGGCAAGAAGATACAAAAAGGGATCTTGGAGGTTGTTTCTCTCACGGTCAACCGAACCGCTCCAATAAAGTCACCCGAGGATGAAAGATTGGCAAGTAGTCAAACTACAAGTAGAGGTCTTGAACCCACGAAGGGATCTTCTCCACAAGGGGAGGAACCATCCCCACAAGGGGGAGGAAGGAGACCTTTGAGAAGGAGTCTAGCTCTACTCTAATCTCAAAACCAAGTCTATCTTAGATCTGAGCCCAAGGGGTCCTATTTATAGTGTTGACCAAAAGGGGGTAGGTGGGGGAGGTTACATGGGCCTCCAACCCGTGCTGATTCCCGCAGCGGCGGTACTACCGTGCGGTAGTACCGCTAGTGCGGGTTGTCTTCGAATCTTCCCACCTCGGCGGTACCTCCAGCGGTACCGGTAGCGGTACCGGTCGGTACCGGACGTGCGGTCTGAAGGGGCATTCCAGCGGTAGCCCTGGCGGTAGTGGTGGCGGCAGCGTCCTGGCGGTAGTACCGCCTAACCCAGCGGTACTACCGCCGCCTGGGTCTTTTCTCCTCTTCCTTCGTCTCTTCCAAGCCACCGTCTTCTCGGTCTTTGTTCCTCTTGCGCCTTGGCCTTCTTCCCGTGGTCTTGTACCCTTGGTGACACACCTAACAATGCAGTGGGAATAATGGTCAAGTAGTATAACGTCCAAAGGTGACATATGGTGAATCACATAGTGGAATGAGTTCACCTTTGAGGTTGGTGATGACTTGGGATATGTTGGGTTGCTTAGGGCAGGTTGCACTACATCACTTCATACTTCATGTAACCTACAAAGCTAACAAGGAGCACGAAACAACACTCAAAGAGTAGCCAATTCTTGATAGTCTTAGCATGAGCGCTTATGTAGAAGGAGTTCACCTTAGCAAGAATGCGATGCAAGTGGATTGGGTATTGGTGGAGTGCTTATGCAAAACGGTAGACCCATCGCATACCATAGTGAGAAACTAGATGGAGCTCGCTTGAACTACCCCATTTATGACAAAGAGTTATTTGCTTTGGTTCGTGTTTTAGATGTGTGGCAACATTACCTTCACCCTAAGGAATTTGTCATACATTCCGACCATGAATCTTTGAAATATTTGAAAAGTCAAACAAATTTAAACAAAAGACATGCTAAGTGGGTTGATTTCATTGAGTCTTTCACCTTTGTAATCAAATACAAGAAAGGTAAAGACAATGTGGTCGCGGATGCTTTATCCCGCAAGGCCAACCTACTTACACGTCTTGACATTAGTGTCTTGGGTTTGGATGAGATTAAAGAGTTGTATGCTACCGATGCTTTCTTTGGAGACATTTTCGCTCAATGTTCGGAGCACAAAGGAATTGGTGATTTCTATTTGCACAAAGGTTTCTTGTTTAAGACTAACAAACTATGTATACCCGAGTCTTCGCTTCGTTTGTTGCTACTTGCTATTTACCCTTGTGTGTTTGATTTCCCCTCTTTTGTGTTCTTCGTTCTTCGCGTGTTCTTCGTGTTCGTCGTTCCCTCCGCACAAATCCGTGAAAATCGGGACCAACCCGCATCAAGGCACTTGAGGTGTAGAAGATGCAACGTTTGGAGTACCTCTCATGCTTGCTTGAGGTGAAGCTTGTGTCGTTGGAGGTTTTGAGGATGACAACTTGTTTGCAAAGAAAGATTTTGTCTTGAGATACTTGAGCTCTTCAAGCACGTGACGCTCGGCCTTTGTTGCTTGATGGACTAGCTCAACCAAGTTGGTATAAGGTTGGAACTCCACAATCTTCTTGATAGGATCGTTGAGGCCATTCAAGAAACGAGCCATGGATTGCTCTTGTGACTCCTCCACATGGGCTCGTATCCTTGAGATTTCCATTTCCTTATAGTACTCATCCACGGACCTCACACCTTGCTTCAACTCTTGCAACTTCTTGTATAGGTCTCGAGTATAGTGAGTAGGCACAAAGCGCTTGTACATCTCTTCCTTCATTTCAACCCAATTGGGATAGGTTGTCGGTGGTTGTGCACACGTGCATCTTGGAGTTGTTCCCACCATAAGAGAGCATATTCCTCGAACTCCAAGGATGCTAGGGTCACCATCTTATTGTTGGAGAAGTTGCGAACTCGAAAAATCTTGTCAACCTTGAGTGCCCATGATAAGTATGCTTCCGGATCACTTGTTCCAAAGAACTTGGGTATGTCAAGCCCATGATTGCTCAAGTTGTCATAGTCATCCTCATGGTTTGGAGGTGGGAATGCACGTCCACGTCTCCGTGGATTGAGTCTATCACCATGGTGGTGGCTTGACTCGCTATCACTTGACTCGACTTGGGGATGATGATGATTATCTTGATGACGATCTTGGTGAGGACGCGGCTCATGATGCGGCATTGGGTTCTCGTCACAGTTGACATGGTCGCGATGACGGTGGCGTGGCCTTGGAGAATGGCGATGTGGACGCTCTTGATCACCATAGTCATTACCACCCGGCACACCATTGCCATTGGCCCAAAGTTCTCGTCGCTCTTGATGTTGTGGTGGTGGTGATGGTGTTCTTTCATGCCTTGCACCAATGTTATGATGATGCTCTTGATGTCCATTGTCATGGTGACGTTCGTCAAGTGAGATGAGTGGTGAGCGAGAGACCCACCATAAAGTAAGTGAGAGCCACAAGCCAAATGAGAGTGACACTTCCAAGAGAGTTCCCAGAAAACTTACACTATGTGCCACCAAAAGAGTGATAAGGGAGTTGAGAGAAAACCCATCCACCCTCCACTATGTGCTCATATGCAAGGGTGAAGTTTCTATGACTAACACTTTCACAAACCTTCCTCCTTCTTTGTTGTCTCTTTTGAAGGACTTTGAAGATGTCTTCCCTCAAGACGTGCCACCGGGACTACCTCCTCTACGCGGAATCGAGCACCGCATCGACCTTGTTCCCGGCGCACCGCTTCCAAACCGCGCTCCTTACCGCACCAACCCCGAGGAGACAAAGGAGATCGAGCGGCAAATACAAGAACTACTTGCATGGGACATATCCGTGAGAGCTTGAGTCCGTGCGCCGTGCCCGTCATCTTGGTACCCAAGCACGACAACACTCTTCGCCTTTGCATGGATTGTCGCCCCATCAACGCCCTCGACTTGATGACATGCTTGATGAGCTTTGTGGTTCCGCTATATTCACCAAAATTGATCTTAAAAGTGGATATCACCAAATACGCATGTGTGAAGGTGATGAATGGAAGACCGCATTTAAAACTAAGCTTGGTCTTTATGAGTGGCTCGTCATGCCATTTGGTCTTTCCAATGCACCTTCTACTTTTATGCGTCTCATGAATCATGTTTTACGTCCTTTCATTGGGAAATTTGTTGTGGTATACTTTGACGACATCCTTATTTATAGCAAATCTTTGGAAGAGCATACTTCTCATGTTACTCAAGTTTGTTGGTTCTTCGCAATGAAAAGCTTTATGCAAATCTTTCTAAGTGCACTTTTGCCACCAACAAACTTGTTTTCTTGGGTTTTGTTGTTTCTTCGGATGGAGTCGAAGTCGATGAAGCAAAGATACAAGCAATTCAGACTTGGCCTTTTCCGACATCACTTGAGGAGTTGAGACGTTTTCTTGGTTTTGCCGGATTTTATCGCCGTTTCATCAAGGATTTTTCCACCATTGCTTGCCCCCTCCATGAACTTACAAAGAAGAATGTACCTTTCATTTGGGGCAATGCACATGATTTTGCTTTCAATGAGCTCAAGCGGTTATTAACCGAAGCACCACTCCTTGCCCTTCCGGATTTCTCTAAAACATTTGAGATTGAATGCGATGCAAGTGGATTGGGTATTGGTGGAGTGCTTATGCAAAACGGTAGACCCATCGCATACCATAGTGAGAAACTAGATGGAGCTCGCTTGAACTACCCCATTTATGACAAAGAGTTATTTGCTTTGGTTCGTGTTTTAGATGTGTGGCAACATTACCTTCACCCTAAGGAATTTGTCATACATTCCGACCATGAATCTTTGAAATATTTGAAAAGTCAAACAAATTTAAACAAAAGACATGCTAAGTGGGTTGATTTCATTGAGTCTTTCACCTTTGTAATCAAATACAAGAAAGGTAAAGACAATGTGGTCGCGGATGCTTTATCCCGCAAGGCCAACCTACTTACACGTCTTGACATTAGTGTCTTGGGTTTGGATGAGATTAAAGAGTTGTACGCTACCGATGCTTTCTTTGGAGACATTTTCGCTCAATGTTCGGAGCACAAAGGAATTGGTGATTTCTATTTGCACAAAGGTTTCTTGTTTAAGACTAACAAACTATGTATACCCGAGTCTTCGCTTCGTTTGTTGCTACTTGCTATTTACCCTTGTGTGTTTGATTTCCCCTCTTTTGTGTTCTTCGTTCTTCGCGTGTTCTTCGTGTTCGTCGTTCCCTCCGCACAAATCCGTGAAAATCGGGACCAACCCGCATCAAGGCACTTGAGGTGTAGAAGATGCAACGTTTGGAGTACCTCTCATGCTTGCTTGAGGTGAAGCTTGTGTCGTTGGAGGTTTTGAGGATGACGACTTGTTTGCAAAGAAAGATTTTGTCTTGAGATACTTGAGCTCTTCAAGCACGTGACGCTCGGCCTTTGTTGCTTGATGGACTAGCTCAACCAAGTTGGTATAAGGTTGGAACTACAATCTTCTTGATAGGATAGTTGAGGCCATTCAAGAAACGAGCCATGGATTGCTCTTGTGACTCCTCCACATGGGCTCGTATCCTTGAGATTTCCATTTCCTTATAGTACTCATCCACGGACCTCACACCTTGCTTCAACTCTTGCAACTTCTTGTATAGGTCTCGAGTATAGTGAGTAGGCACAAAGCGCTTGTACATCTCTTCCTTCATTTCAACCCAATTGGGATAGGTTGTCGGTGGTTGTGCACACGTGCATCTTGGAGTTGTTCCCACCATAAGAGAGCATATTCCTCGAACTCCAAGGATGCTAGGGTCACCATCTTATTGTTGGAGAAGTTGCGAACTCGAAAAATCTTGTCAACCTTGAGTGCCCATGATAAGTATGCTTCCGGATCACTTGTTCCAAAGAACTTGGGTATGTCAAGCCCATGATTGCTCAAGTTGTCATAGTCATCCTCATGGTTTGGAGGTGGGAATGCACGTCCACGTCTCCGTGGATTGAGTCTATCACCATGGTGGTGGCTTGACTCGCTATCACTTGACTCGACTTGGGGATGATGATGATTATCTTGATGACGATCTTGGTGAGGACGCGGCTCATGATGCGGCATTGGGTTCTCGTCACAGTTGACATGGTCGCGATGACGGTGGCGTGGCCTTGGAGATGGCGATGTGGACGCTCTTGATCACCATAGTCATTACCACCCGGCACACCATTGCCATTGGCCCAAGGTTCTCATCGCTCTTGATGTTGTGGTGGTGGTGATGGTGTTCTTTCATGCCTTGCACCAATGTTATGATGATGCTCTTGATGTCCATTGTCATGGTGTACTCGAGGCGATTGATGACGCTCATCATCATGGTGACGTCGATCATGTTCGTCGTGCCTTGGCATTTCTTGCCGTCCTTGATGAGCACCTTGTCCATCTTCTCGTCGGCGCGATGATCTTGAAACCTTCCTTGAGTGACGAGATGACGAAGAAGATCCACGACGTGAGAGGTTCGCCATGTGCGCATTCATTTGCGACATTTGCTTGTTTAAGTTGGCTTGCATGGTGTGCAAGTCGTGTCGCAAGTTGTCGAAGTTCCCTTCTTGAGCTTGGAGGCGACGCTCATAGCGGCCTAGTCCATCACGAACAAGATGGCAAAGACCGACAAACTCATTATGCGTGACGTAGCCGTGGTCGCCTCGAGGTACCTCATTGCGATCACCTTCCGAGCTTGAGCTCCGATTTGTACTTCCCCTAAACATGATTCTCAATGAACAAGTGAGATGTATTTGAATAGACAAGCAAGACAAACTAAACCGAAGGATAAATGTGCTTGCTCAATGAGAATCCGGTTCTCACACCCCAACTCACACACTTATGTGGATAGGTAGGTATGGTGGTTGGAAAACCAAATGAAATCAACCCGAAATCAAGATATTGTCTAAGCAAGTAAAGAACCAAAATGATCAACAAGCTAAACAAGTCGATCTCAAAAGAAAAGAAGAAAGAAACACACACGTGGCGATGGAAGTGACTTGTGCAACTATGAAAATGAGCAAGATAACCTAGCGAAGACTACGCTCGGTGTTGCACAAGTGCTCGATGAGCCACTAGCTCGATTGCAAAGTATGAATGGACTCCGTGATTTGCACTACGGACACCACCTATAACATGTTCATCGAGCGTTGGCGCAACCTACAAAGTGGCGAGTGGTGTTTTCTTTTCTCTTTTGTGGCTCTTTTTGCTTCTTGACTTTTTCTCTTTTCAAATATGGTGGCTCTTTTGATTCTTGAGCTCTTTGCACACTCACTTCCTTCAAGCCAACACGATATATGATATGATAACTAGCGCACAACTTTTGCTCGGAAACTACACGGTGCCGAAGTGCAAAGTCCACGCAATCGTTAAGAGCTAGCCTCAATAGGATATGGTAAACACAAAGAGATAATGTGGCTTGCAAGGAAAAAGGACCGAGGTAAGGATTGGATAGGTTATACCTTCTTCGACAACCTTACCCATTTGTTGTCATAGTTTTGGGCTTGCCCACGAGTTTAGGTATAATGGATCAACCGCAATGGTGTCATAGAGCGTGTTGATAGCTTCGCAACGAGCCAAGACTCACTCAAAATGGAGTCCGAAAACAAAAGATATGACGAAAGCAATTTTCAGAATTTGCTGTTTTTGGCCCTGGCGGTAGTACCGCTGCGGTCGCTGGACCGTGCCCGAGACGCGAAGAACACGCAATTTGGGCTGAAAAACCGGCCAAAATCGTCAAATTGAAGGGGCAAATGATGGAATTGGGCTGTGGAAATGCATAAGAAGCAAGATCAACAAGTATAGCACGAGATCTATGGATCAAAACTTGCAAAAACGCACTCAAATCGCAGATCGATCCATCAGCAAATTGGGAATTTTTTTGTGTGGAAATTTTCGAATTTCTCAAAACCAAGAAAAATTTTGGGGGAAAAGTGGGGGAAACACAAATCAAACCCGTTGCAACCGTTGCTCTGATACCATATGATGTGGGTGCAGTCCCGATCTTCACGGATTTGAGCGAAATTGACGAAGAACACAAGAACACGATGATGAACACGAAGAACAACCAAACACAAAAGGGGCAAAGTAGGATAACTAGCAAGACACAAGCAACCAATCGACCGGTAACACGCCCCAAGGGTAGCCCCCGATCCTCAAGAGATGCAAGCACACTTACTCTAAGACTCGTTTGTCTCACCGGTCGAATCTACCGGTCCAGTCACCGTAGCGAGAGGCAAGTAATCATGATTACACGGAGGAGTTCATCTCCACATGGGGAGGCCTTGATTCATCTCACGCAGAGGCATCTCACGAAGAGGCATCTCACAAAGAGGCAACATCCAAAGGATGGAAAGGAGCTAAGCTCAACTCAATCTCACATCGGCGGTACCCGATCTGTTCCCGCACGAGCGGTAGTACCGCTGGGATAGGCGGTAGTACCGCTGGTGCGGGCAGGGGCGCCTCATCCCACATCGGCGGTACCTCCAGCGGTACTGACGGTGGTACTGCTCGGTACCGGGACGGGTGGCAGAACGCTGCCTTCGGCGGTACTTGGAGCGGTAGCGACAGCGGTAGCTTCGGGGCGGTAGTACCGCCTATCCCGGCGGTAGTACCGCTCCAGCTGAATCACTTCTTCCTTCTTCTCTTCTTCTTCTTGATCCGAATCTTGTCCAACTTCTACATCTTCGTTCATTGACTCAAGGGGCTCCTTGGAGGCTTCATTCCTGAGTATGCATAGGACACTAGCTTGAGGTAGCAAACCATTCATGGAATCATCAAGATCACAAGAGGATAGGAGCGAATTCACCTTTTCATGTAGGGCTTTGACTCGTGCTCCTGTCATTGGTCCACTTGGCGTGTCTTGTGTAGGGCGCACTACATCACGTATTCTCCTAGATGGCAAGGAGGCGTCCACGGGGGTCCAGATGGCTAGAATTGTCGCACGTGCTTTAGGATGAATTAAAGTGCTACGGAGACTCCTAAATGACTAGGAGGGTGCACGTGGGTCAGATGACGTAAGGAGGCTCCGTATACTCCTAGATGGCAAGGAGGGGTCCACGGGGGTCCAGATGGCTAGGATTGTTGCACATGCTTTAGGATGACCTAAAAGTGCTACTGATATTCTTAGATGGCTAGGAGGGTGCACGTGGGTCAGACGATGTAAGGAGGGTTCGTATATTCCTAGATGGCAAGGAGGGGTCCACGGGAGTCCAGATGGCTAGGATTGTCGCACGTGCTTTAGGATGACCTAAAAGTGCTAAGGAGACTCCTAGATGGCTGGGAGGGTGCACGTGGGTCAGATGACGTAAGGAGGGTCCGTGTACTCCTAGACGGCAAGGAGGGGTCCACGTGGGTCCAGATGGCTAGGATTGTCGCACGTGCATTAGGATGACCTAAAAGTGCTACTGATACTCGTAGATGGCTGGGATGGTCCACGTGGGTCAAATGTCGTAAGGAGGGTCCGTATTCTCCTAGATGGCAAGTTGGGGTCCACGGGGGTCTAGATGGCTAGAATTGTCGCATGTGCTTTAGGATGACCTAAAAGTGCTACGGAGACTCCTAGATGGCTAGGAGGGGTACACGTGGGTCCAGAAGGCTAGGATTGTCGCATGTGCTTTAGGATGACCTAGAAGTGCTACTGATACTCTTCGATGGCTAGGAGGGTGCACGTGGGTCAGACGACGTATGGAGGGTCCGTATATTCCTAGATGGCAAGGAGGGGTCCACGGGAGTCCAGATGGCTAGGATTGTCGCACGTGCTTTAGGATGACCTAAAAGTGCTACTGATACTCCTAGATGGCTGGTAGGGTGCACGTGTGTCAGATGACGTAAGGAGGGTCCGTATACTCCTAGATGGCAAGGAGGGGTCCACAGGGGTCCAGATGGCTAGGATTGTCGCACGTGGATTAGGATGACCAAAAAGTGCTACTGATACTCCTAGATGGCTGAGACGGTCCACGTGGGTCAGATGCCGTAAGGAGGGTCCGTATTCTACTAGATGGCAAGTTGGGGTCCACGGGGGTCCAGATGGCTAGAATTGTCGCATGTGCTTTAGGATGACCTAAAAGTGCTATGGAGACTCCTAGATGGCTAGGAGGGTGCACGTGGGTCAGATGACGTAAGGAGGCTCCGTATACTCCTAGATGGCAAGGAGGGGTCCACGGGGGTCCAGAAGGCTAGGATTGTCGCACGTGCTTTAGGTGACCTAGAAGTGCTACTGATACTCTGCGATGGCTAGGAGGGTGCACGTGGGTCAGACGACGTATGGAGGGTCCGTATATTCCTAGATGGCAAGGAGGGGTCCACAGGAGTCCAGATGGCTAGGATTGTCGCACGTGCTTTAGGATGACCTAAAAGTGCTACTGATACTCCTAGATGGCTGGGAGGGTGCACGTGGGTCAGATGACGTAAAGGAGGGTCCGTATACTCCTATATGGCAAGGAGGGGTTCACGGGGGTCCAGAAGGCTAGGATTGTCGCATCTGCTTTAGGATGACCTAAAAGTGCTACTCATGCTCTTAGATGGCTGGGAGGATGCACGTGTGTCAGATGACGTAAGGAGGGTCCGTATTCTCCTAGATGGCAAGCAGGCGTCCACGGGGGTCCAGATGGCTAGGATTGTCGCATGTGCTTTAGGATGACCTAATAGTGCTAAGGAGACTCCTAGATGGCTGGAAGGGTGCACGTGGGTGAGATGACGTAAGTAGGGTCCGTGTACTCGTAGATGGCTAGGAGCGGACCACGGGGGGTCCAGATGGTTAGGATTGTCGCACGTGCATTAGGATGACCTAAAAGTGCTACTGATACTCCTAGATGGCTGGGACGGTCTACGTGGGTTAGATGCCGTAAGGAGGGTCCGTATTCTACTAGATCGCATGTTGGGGTCCACGGGGGTCCAGATGGCTAGGATTGTCGCACGTGCTTTAAGATGACCTAGAAGTGCTACTGATACTCTTCGATGGCTAGGAGGGTGCACGTGGGGGCAGACGACGTAAGGAGGGTCCGTATATTCCTAGATGGCAAGGAGGGGTCCACGGGAGTCCATATGGCTACGATTGTCGTACGTGCTTTTGGATGACCTAAAAGTGCTACTGATACTCCTAGATGGCTGGGAGGCGTCCACGGGGGTCCAGATGGCAAGAATTGTCGCACGTGCTTTACGATGAATTAAAGTGCTACGGAGACTCCTAAATGACTAGGAGGGTGCACGTGGGTCAGATGACGTAAGGAGGCTCCGTATACTCCTAGATGGCAAGGAGGGGTCCACGGGGGTCCAGATGGTTAGGATTGTTGCACATGCTTTAGGATGACCTAAAGGTGCTACTGATATTCTTAGATGGCTAGGAGGGTTCACGTGGGTCAGACGATGTAAGGAGGGTCCGTATATTCCTAAATGGCAAGGAGGGGTCCACGGGAGTCCAGATGGCAAGGATTGTCGCACGTGCTTTAGGATGACCTAAAAGTGCTAAGGAGACTCCTAGATGGCTGGGAGGGTGCACGTGGGTCAGATGACGTAAGGAGGGTCCGTGTACTCCTAGACGGCAAGGAGGGGTCCACGTGGGTCCAGATGGCTAGGATTGTCGCACGTGCATTAGGATGACCTAAAAGTGCTACTGATACTCCTAGATGGCTGGGACGGTCCACATGGGTCAGATACCGTAAGGAGGGTCCGTATTCTACTAGATGGCAAGTTGGGGTCCACGGGGGTCTAGATGGCTAGAATTGTCGCATGTGCTTTAGGATGACCTAAAAGTGCTACGGAGACTCCTAGATGGCTAGGAGGGTGCACGTGGGTCAGATGACGTAAGGAGGCTCCGTATACTCCTAGATAGCAAGGAGGGGTCCACGGGGGTCCAGAAGGCTAGGATTGTCGCACGTGCTTTAGGATGACCTAGAAGTGCTACTGATACTCTTCGATGGCTAGGAGGGTGCACGTGGGTCAGATGACGTATGGAGGGTCCGTATATTCCTAGATGGCAAGGAGGGGTCCACGGGAGTCCAGATGGCTAGGATTGTCTCACGTGCTTTAGGATGACCTAAAAGTGCTATTGATACTCCTAGATGGTTGGGAGGGTGCACGTGGGTCAGATGACGTAAGCAGGGTCCGTATACTCCTAGATGGCAAGGAGGGGTTCACGGGAGTTCAGATGGCTAGGATTGTCACACGTGCTTTAGGATGACCTAGAAGTGCTACTGATACTCTTCAATGGCTAGGAGGGTGCACGTGGGTCAGACGACGTATGGAGGGTCCGTATATTCCTAGATGGCAAGGAGGGGTCCACGGGAGTCCAGATGGCTAGGATTGTCGCACGTGCTTTAGGATGACCTAAAAGTGCTACTGATATTCCTAGATGGCTGGGACGGTGCACGTGGGTCAGATGACGTAAGGAGGGTCCGTATACTCCTAGATGGCAAGGAGGGGTCCACAGGGGTCCAGATGGCTAGGATTGTCGCACGTGCATTAGGATGACCTAAAAGTGCTACTGATACTCCTAGATGGCTGGGACGGTCCACGTGGGTCAGATGCCGTAAGGAGGGTCCGTATTCTACTAGATGGCAAGTTGGGGTCCACGGGGGTCCAGAAGGCTAGGATTGTCGCACGTGCTTTAGGATGACCTAGAAGTGCTACTGATACTCTTCAATGGCTAGGAGGGTGCACGTGGGTCAGACGACGTATGGAGGGTCCGTATATTCCTAGATGGCAAGGAGGGGTCCACGGGAGTCCAGATGGCTAGGATTGTCGCACGTGCTTTAGGATGACCTAAAAGTGCTACTGATATTCCTAGATGGCTGGGACGGTGCACGTGGGTCAGATGACGTAAGGAGGGTCCGTATACTCCTAGATGGCAAGGAGGGGTCCACAGGGGTCAGATGGCTAGGATTGTCGCACGTGCATTAGGATGACCTAAAAGTGCTACTGATACTCCTAGATGGCTGGGACGGTCCACGTGGGTCAGATGCCGTAAGGAGGGTCCGTATTCTACTAGATGGCAAGTTGGGGTCCACGGGGGTCCAGATGGCAAGAATTGTCGCATGTGCTTTAGGATGACCTAAAAGTGCTACGGAGACTCCTAGATGGCTAGGAGGGTGCACGTGGGTCAGATGACGTAAGGAGGCTCCGTATACTCCTAGATGGCAAAGAGGGGTCCACGGGGGTCCAGAAGGCTAGGATTGTCGCACGTGCTTTAGGATGACCTAGAAGTGCTACTGATACTCTTCGATGGCTAGGAGGGTGCACGTCGGTCAGACGACGTAAGGAGGGTCCGTATATTTCTAGATGGCAAGGAGGGGTCCACAGGGGTCCAGATGGCTAGGATTGTCGCACGTGCATTAGGATGACCTAAAAGTGCTACTGATACTCCTAGATGGCTGGGACGGTCCACGTGGGTCAGATGCCGTAAGGAGGGTCCGTATTCTACTAGATGGCAAGTTGGGGTCCACGGGGGTCCAGATGGCTAGAATTGTCGCATGTGCTTTAGGATGACCTAAAAGTGCTACGGAGACTCCTAGATGGCTAGGAGGGTGCACGTGGGTCAGATGACGTAAGGAGGCTCCGTATACTCCTAGATGGCACAGAGGGGTCCACGGGGGTCCAGAAGGCTAGGATTGTCGCACGTGCTTTAGGATGACCTAGAAGTGCTACTGATACTCTTCGATGGCTAGGAGGGTGCACGTGGGTCAGACGACGTATGGAGGGTCCGTATATTCCTAGATGGCAAGGAGGGGTCCACGGGGTCCATATGGCTAGGATTGCCGCACGTGCTTTAGGATGACCTAAAAGTGCTATTAATACTCTTAGATGGCTAGGAGGGTGCACGTGGGTCAGATGACGTAGGGAGGGTCCGTATACTCGTAGGTTGCAAGGAGAGGTCCACGTGGCTGAGATGACGTAAGTAGGGTCCGTGTACTCCTAGATGGCAAGGAGCGGACCACGCGGGGTCCAGATGGCTAGGATTGTCGCACGTGCATTAGGATGACCTAAAAGTGCTACTGATACTCCTAGATGGCTGGGACGGTCTACGTGGGTCAGATGCCGTAAGGAGGGTCCGTATTCTACTAGATGGCAAGTTGGGGTCCACGGGGGTCCAGATGGCTAGGGTTGTCGCACGTGCTTTAGGATGACCTAGAATTGCTACTGATACTCTTCGATGGCTAGGAGGGTGCACGTGGGGCAGACGACGTAAGGAGGGTCCATATATTCCTAGATGGCAAGGAGGGGTCCACGGGAGTCCATATGGCTAGGATTGTCGTACGTGCTTTAGGACGACCTAAAAGTGCTACTGATATTCCTAGATGGCAGGGAGGGTGCACGTGGGTCAGATGATGTAAGGAGGGTCCGTATACTCCTAGATGGCAAGGAGGGGTCCACGGGGTCCAAATGGCTAGGATTGTCGCATGTGATTTAGGATGACCTAAAAGTGCTATTGATACTCCTAGATGGCTGGGAGGGTGCACGTGGGTGAGATGACGTAAGGAGGGTCCGTATATTCCAAGATGGCAAGGAGGGGTCCTAATGTATCCCTAGTCACGACCATCACCATGTCGAGAGTCTCAACATATGGCAAGTCATCATCGAACTCAAAGGTGAACTCCTTCCACTATATGACCCACGATATGTCGCCTTTGAATAGTATGCTACTTGATGAGTATGTCATGATGAGTACATGTACATGGGAGGATGACCAAGGAGCACGAGAAGTGAAGGCCGAGAAGATGATGGCTTGGAAGAGGAGGAGGAAGAAGAGACCCTGGCGCAGCGAGACTACCGCTGGAACAAGCGGTACTACCGCCAAGGAGCTACCGCCGCCGCTACCGCTGCGCGTACCGCCGAAGACGGTGTTCTGCTTCGGGTCCCAGTACCAGGCGGTACCGCTGGAGGTACCGGCGACGTGGGATGAGTCGAGCCAGCCCGCACCGGCGGTACTACCGCTTAACCCAGCGGTACTACCGCCGCTGCGGGATTCAGAACGGGCAGATGCCCTTGTAACCTCTCCCCACCTACCCCTTTTGGTCAAACACTATATATTGGACTCCCCTTGCTCAGATCTAGGAGAGGTAGAGACAAGCTAAGAGATAGAGTTAGAGCTTGTGCTCCTCCCCTCCCCATGTGGAGAAAATCCCTCTTGTGGATTCAAGACCTCTACGTGTAGTTGTAGCTACTTGCCAATCTTCCATCTTTGTGTGGAGTCTATTGGATTGGTTTGGTTGACCGTTGGAGAAACAACCATTCAAGATCCCTCCTTGTATCTTCTTGCCATTATTCCATCCTTGTGTGGATTCTATTGTGCCGGATTGGACCGACCGGTGAGGAAAACGTGTCCTTGTATCGTGTTTGTGTTCGGGTGTTCTTGCATTCTTCATGTTCTTTGTGTTCTTGCGTGCGTTCATCCGAATCCGCTTCAAATCTGTGAAGATCGGGCCACCCTAGAGGTTCAAACCCTCATCATTTGGTATCAGAGCATGGTTGCCATGGATTTGTCTTTGTTTCTCCCACAAATCCCCCAAATTTTTCTTTGATTTTGAGAAATTCAAAAATTTCCCCAAAAATAGCCCCAAATTGCTTTTGTTCGATTCGGAGATTTGAGTGCATTTTGGTACATTTTGATCCGTGGATCTATTGCTAAACTAGTTGATCAACCTTCCTTTGCGTTCCCATGACTTAATTCCAATGATTTCCCCTCCGATTTGACGTTTTTCAGCGAGTTTTTCCGCCAACATCGCGATTTTTCGCGTTCTTGGGCGCGTCCTGCGACCCCCAGCGGTACTACCGCCAGCGGTACCACCAAAAACGGCGTTCTGGAGCACGTTCTGGTACCCGTAGTGGTACTACCGCCTATCCCAGCGGAACCGCCAGAAAACTGAAATTTCAGAAAACGGTTTTGGCCATATCTTTTGATTTCGGACTCCGTTTTTGGTGTTTTTCGGCTCGTTTCGAAGCTACGGACAAGGCCTACATCACCACAGCGGTTGATCCATCATCACAAAGTGAAAAGACTCCAAAGAGAGCGAAGAGAAAAGAAGCAAAAATTGCTAAATCAAAAGAAAGAAAGAAAAGAAGAAACACCACTTGCTATATCTTGTAGGAAGCGCGAAAGCTCGATGAACATCTTGTAGGTGGTGCCATTTGTGCAAATCTTGTAGCCCACAAATAATTTGCAATCGAGCTAGTTGCTCTTCTTGTACTTGTGTAACATCGACCTTATAGTCTTCGCTAGGATCATTTGGTTCTTTAGCTCATTTCTATAGTTGCACGAGTCCCATTTATCTCCACGTGTGTGTGTTTCCATGAGCTTTGCTCATTTCTTTTGAGATTGACTTGTTTTTTCTTTGTGATCATTGTGGTTCTCTACTTGCTTTAACAATATCTTGGTTTCCGGTTGGTTCAATTTGCATTCCACCTACCATACCTTCCTATCCAATTTTAATCCGTGTGTGTTTTGGAGTTTGCTTTGGATTCTTGAACACAAGCACTTTACTTTGTGATCGTTTCCTTTGGTTGTCCACGACGTCCAATACTATCTACAAAGGTGAGAGCTTATGTTCTAGTTCCTTTCCACTCCACATATATACACTTGCTTCTGAGTTACCATGTCTAGGGAGAGCGAATACAACTATGGAGATGCAGATGACTATGAGGATAACATGAACTACCACGACAATGATGCCTCATACATTTAGGACATGGGGGACTACTACACCAACTATGACCCCATGACATGTGTGAGCATCAACAGGACTTCCGCTACCACGACTATGACTCCATGAGCGCGCATGGCATGGATCATCAACAAGACTTCCGCTACCGCGACTACGACTCCACGAGCGTGCATGACACGGTGGATCATCACCAAGACTTCCGCTACGATTCCGACTATTCAAGTTTCAACGACATGGAGCGGTACAATGACGTCGACATACCATCATCATATTGGATCGACTCCAAGTACACATGAGTCGATGACATGGAGCGGTAACACGACATCGACGACACAAGCTCCAACGGCAATGAGGCGCACACTCCCTCACATGCCTCATCATACGGTGCCGACTTCGACTACAACAACATGGTGGAGCACGCCGACGGCTACTACTCCTCAAGCATGTGCAACGACGTCGACTACACCTCCGGAAACTTGCTAGAAGAGATGAACCCCATCACCACCATGATCAAGGGCGGCATTAAACACTATGTTTCAAGGCCAAGATGGAGCAACAAGAAGACCACCATGAGACCATCTTATGAAGCTCCATCACCTTCAAGAAGGCGTCATGAGGATGACATCGCCAAGAACGCCAAGCATCGACATTCTACATCAACAAGAAGACGGTGTCCCAAGAAGTGCATTGACAAGGCCAAGCCAAGTCAAGGCCCATCAAGCTCACGAAGGCGCCACAAAAACGATGCTACGGTGAACCATGACATGACCAAGCTTCAAGGCGACATCGACACACTTGCCAAGCTCCGGAACATGTCATCAAGCTCAAGTGCAAGCTCCAAGGCAAGGTCACCAAAAGATCAAGAACGTCGACATCGCCATGAGGAAAAGCATCCAAATGACTTTCGACGTCATCCCTCCCCTCAAGAGCATCAACGTCGACATGAGGAGAAGTCAAGATGTATGGCCCGCAATCAAACAAGTGATCATCATATGTGTCTCCTAGTGCCACCACTACAAGTGCACCAAGGCTTCATCCTATAGTTGATGAGATCATGGCCGACATCGACGACGCCATCGAGCAATTCTTACGTCGACGCCGGAAGAAACATGGTCACAAACGTGATTTCGCAACCAAGACGGCGTCGTTCTCAAGCACTTCTCATGAGATGGTGATATGGGCATGAAGGAGGAGGTGAAGCCTAATTTTAGGACTCCACCAAACAAGGATATTTGTGTCGTTGTTATTTTTAATAATTAGTTTTTATGATTATGTGAGTTAGGTTTGGGCCTGTCCAACCCAACCAGGTCCGTACTGTAGCTACACAACAGAAACAAAAACGAATCAAACTCCTCCTCTGTAGCAGTCTGATCCCAATCAAACCACAAAGCAACAACTCGCCGTGATCAATCCATAAATCTGATTGAGATAAGGATCAAGGGGATGATCCTCTGATTTTGTCCCAATCTTTCACAGCGAGTAACCCGAACGATAAATCCTTCCAACAACACCAATGGCGTCACCTGAAGGTGGGGAATAAATCCAGCAAGCAACGTGGAGATGAACTACATGCCTCAAACCTAAGCTCGATAATCCTAGATGAACACAAGAACCCTCGCAGCAATCTTTATTGGATAACACGGCAGCGCCGCCCTCGGAGGGAAGATACACCTCACACACGAGATAGTTTTTAACCTAATTTTCTGAACCCCCTCAACCTAATGCGCCCCCAGCCCCTTATATGGATGAGGTGAGGCGTGCTGTAGCGGCGTACTGTAGCTACAGTACGGACCTGGTTGGGTTGGACAGGCCCAAACCCAACTCACATAATTATAAAAACTAATTATTAAAAATAACAACGACACAAATAGCCTAGTTTGGTGGAGTCCTAAAATTAGGCTTCACCTCCTCCTTCATGCCCATATCAGATGGCCTCTACACCAAGTGCCAACACCACAATGCCCCTCATATGGCAAGAAAAAGACCTCATATGCGACAATTGCCAAGGCCAAGACCATGATCCACGAGAATGTCCCAATCTCTTATGCCCCCTATGAAATGTCCATGGTCACATGATGTGGGATTGCCAAGTTGGTGACCAAGATGGAGAGAAGTTTGCCGAGCATGGGATGTTCCCTTCGCCAAGGGAGTCGAGTGATGATGCCCACACTATGGCATTGACCTTTGGAGGCGAGTTGGTTGAGGAGGTTGAGCATGGGAGTTTCCCTTCAACCTTGGAGGCGTGTGGAGTTGAGAACATTGAGCCTACCCCCTTGTCTTTGAGTTATGAGATGGTACCAAACCCATATGAGCATGAGAGCCACTTAGCCCACTTGAGTGAGAGTGATAGTGAGTTGAGTGCCTCCACCATATGTGAGTTTGAGTGCTTGCATTTTGAGGGAATGAGTGATACACCACATGAGTTGAGAGAGGTAGTTGATAGGTCTTGTGAGGCCATTTCGATTTCTAACAACTTACCACCTTGCTCTAGTGTGTTCTCTCATTGTATGCTAGGTTCCATGGATGATCAGATGCCCCTCCTCGACATGACGGTGCCTCAAATGGAGAAGATGTACATGGCGGATGAAGATGATGCCACCACATGTCTACTTCATGATGAACAAGTCGGCTACATGTGATGTAGTCCAACCTGCCCTAAGCACTCCAACATACCACAAGTCACCATTGACATCAAAGGTGAACTCATTCCTCTTGGATAACTCAATTCCCACCCTTTTGGATGGTATGCTACGTCATCTTCTATCTCTTGTTGATACTAGGAGTGTCATGACGACTACGGATACACGAGAGGATGACCAAGGTGCAAGAGGAATGGAGAACGCCAAGACGGTGGCTTGGAAGAGGAGAAGGAAGAGGAGCCGAGAAGAAGAAGAGAAGCTGTTGAAATCCCAGGGAGCGGTACTACCGCTAGCCATAGCGGTAGTTCCGCCGTAGCGGTACTACCGCCAGCGGTACCGCCCAGATTGGCTCTCTGGAGGACCCGGCGGCAGCTCCAGTGGCACCGCAGTGGTACTACTGCCTCCCAGCGGTACTACCGCCAGGCGTAGCGGTACTACCGCTACGGGACGTCAGGCGCTTCAGGAAGCCCCTAGCGGTACTACCGCCAGGCGTAGCGGTACTACCGCTGCGGGGCCAGTCCAGCTCGGGTGGGAGGCCCTTATCCTCTCCCCACCTACCCCCTTTGAGGTCAAACCTATAAATAGGCACCTACCCCCTCTAGATCTAGATAGACTTGGTTTTGAGATTAGAGTAGAGCTAGACTCCTTCTTCTCAAAGGTCTCCTTCCTCCCCCTTGTGGGGATGGTTCCTCCTCTTGTGGAGTTTGCTTTGGATACTTGAACACAAGCATTTTACTTTGTGATCGTTTCCCTTGGTTGTCCACGACGTCCAATACTATCTACAAGGTGAGAGGTTGTGTTCTAGTTCCTTCCACTCCACATATACACTTGTCTTGTGAGTTAACATGTCTAGGGAGAGCGAATGCAACTATGGAGCCTATGAGGAGGACTACAGGATGAGTCACATGTACTATGATGCCCCAAGCATTGAGGACATGGGGGACTACTACGACTACACCGACAATGACCCCCATGACATGATGGAGCATCACCAAGACTTTCGCACGACTTCGATGGCTCAAGCTTCACCGACATGGAGAACTACTAGGACTACTACTCCAAGTACTCCGACGAGCACTTTGGTTCTACCATGGTCAAGAGTGGCACCACCAAACATTATGGCACAACCTTCTATGGTTCAAGCTCAAGACGGTGCTCCTACGAGCCCACCATGCACTCATCCTTTAGAGCTCCACGGTGCTCCTACAAGACCACCATGCACTCATCCTTTGGAGCTCCACCTACTTCAAGAAGGCGCCATGAGACGGACATTGCAAAATGTGCCAAGTGTCCCAAATCTCCATCAACTTCACAAAGGCGCCATGATAAGGACATCGTCAAGAGTGCCAAGCTTCGTCATACTCCATCTACTTCCAAGAGTGCCAAGTTTCGCCATTCGCCATCAACTTCAAGAAGGAGCCATGACAAGGCCATCGCCAAGAGCGACAAGCTTCGACATTCTCCTTCAACTTCAAGAAGGCGACACATGAACGACACCAAAATGAGAGATGACCAAGTGAACAAGGTTGATGCACCCTTGGAAAAGTTCGGCGACAATAACCGTGTGTTCCAAAATCTCAAGGACGCCATCGACAACCTTGCCAAGCGTCTAGACTCTTCATCAAGATCAAGAAGACGCCACAAGAGTCATGCCACGAAGCCTCATGACATGAACAAGCTTGAAGCCGACATGGACACACTCGCCAAGCTTTGGAACATATCACCAAGCTCGAGTGGGAGCTCCAAGACAAGGTCACCAAAGCAACAAGCACGCCGACGCCAACATGAGGAGAAGCATCCAAATGACTTTCGGCGACACCCCTCCACTCAAGAGCGTCAACGTCGACATGACAAGAAGATGGCGACAAAGGCACATCATATGGTGTCCCCTAGTGCTACCACTCCAAGTGCGCCAATAACAGACGAGATCATGGCCAACTTCGACATCTTCATCGACCAACTCCAACGTCGACGCCGGAAGAAGTATGGTCACAAACGTGAGGCCACAACCAAGACGGCGCCCTTCTCAAGCACTTCTCATGATATGGCCCCTACACCAAGTGCCACCACCACTTTGGTCCCCATATGGCAAGAAGAAGACCTTATATGTGACAATTGCCAAGTCCAAGACCATGATCCACGAGAATGTCCCAATCTCTTGTGCCCACTATGCAATAGAAGAGGTCACATGATGTGGGAGTGCAAATTTGGTGAACAAGATGGTGACCAAGGAGATCACAATAGAAGAGCATGGGATTTTCCCTTCGACCAAGGAGGCGAGCATTGATGATGCTATCACCTATGACCATGGGTCAAGTGATGATGATGCCGAGCATGGGATGTTCCCTTCGGCAATGGAGTCAAGTGATGAAGCGGAGCATGGGATTTTCCCTTCCGCCAAGGAGTCGAGTGATGATGCCTACACTATGGCATTGACCTATGGAGGCGAGATGGTCGAGAAGGTTGAGCATGGGAGTTTCCCTTCAACCTTGGAGGCGTATGGAGATGAGGAAACCGAGCCTATCCTATGAGCTTGAGTTATGAGATGGTACCAAACCCATGTGAGAATGAGAGCCACTTAGCCCACTTGAGTGAGAGTGAGAGTGAGTTGAGTGCCTCCACCATATGTGAGTTTGAGTGCTTTCAATGTGAGGGAATGAGTGATACACCACTTGAGTTGAGAGAGGTAGTTGATAGGTCTTGTGAGGCCATTTCGATTTCTAACAACTTAACCTCTACCGCTAGTGTGTTTTCTCATTGTGTGCTAGGTTCCTTGGATGATGAGACGCCTATCTTCGACTCGACGGTGCCTCAAATGGAGAAGATGTACATGGAGGATGATGATGATGCCACCCCATGTCTACTTCAAGATGAACAAGTCGGCTACATGGAAGCCCCTACTACTTCAACAACTACTTCACATGAGCGGGACTACAAAGGTATGGGTGTTGATGTGACCATGATCCCGCTAGTGGACATGATGAATTATGATTACTTGCATGCTATGGATGATTCTTTTGAGGTCACATATGATTCGTTCTTATTCCTCTGTGAGACTTTGTTTGAAACCAACGTTGATCATGTGGAATTACATATATGTGATGATTTTGCCATGAGCATGCCTTGTTATGAATGTTTCTATTTTTCTCCCATTGTGGCTTGCAACATGTTGAACAATTTCTCTTTCACATGTGTTGCTTGCACTAATGTTGAAATGCTTGATAATGAGATTGCCCCCATAGCTTTCTCACTTTTTGGAGATGTTTCATTTTCCCTTATGGATCTTGTTCCATCCTTCACTTTGCATAGTGACTATCCACATATGTCATATTTTCCAATTGATTTTTGTGTGGTTGGTGATGTGCAAATGAAGAGACACTTCATGATGGATGATGTGTTCATATATCGTGCACATAATTTCTTTATATGGTGTCTTGTGTGTGCCGGTAAACGCATGATAATGTCAACCTCAATTGAGCATGAGTTGACAATACGAGCTCTTGAGAGCATACATGTGAGTAGTGGTTCGAATCCACCTCTCAAATCTTTCTAATGTTTTGCATCAAACAAGTGGAACAATTTCTCTTGCTTTTGGTTTGTTTGCAAACATGTTTGTGATATTGGTTTCCCCTATGGCAAGAATGTATCCTTCATCTTTCATATGAATGATTTATGTGTTGCAACAAATATGATGAACACTTGTTCTTTCAAATGGTTTGTTTGCAACCATAATGACATTTTGTGCATGATATAGATCAAGGGGATGATCCTCTGATTTTGTCCCGATCTTTCACAGCGAGTAACCCATATGGTAAATCCTTCCAACAACACCAATGGCGTCACCTGAAGGTGGGGAATAAATTCCAGCAAGCAACGTGAAGATAACAACATGCCTCAAAACCCTGAGCTCGACAATCCTTGAAGAACACAAGAACCTTCGCAGCAATTTGTATTGATAACACGGCAGCGCCGTTTCCCCGGAGGGATGATACACCTCGAACACGAGATAGTTTTTAACCTAAATTTCGGAACCCCTAATACCTAGGCCGGCCAACTCCTTATATGGGGGAGGTGGTGCGGCCAAACAACTTGGACTCTAACCTGGTTCGGTTTTGGACAGGCCCAACCCGAACATGACCATAATAGAAAACACAAATAAAACCCAAACTATTTATTACAAAGACTAACTCGGTGGAGTCTTAAATTGGGCTTCACCTCCTCTGTCCTGCCCATATCAGTGCATGTCTTGTCATGAGTTCATTTCAAGAAGTTGCTTGCACATTGACCTTGCATATGCTATAAATTTCACATATTTGTGTTGTGCTAATGGTGTAATGAACATGAATGGACATGTAATTGATGATATGCTCCTCTATCTTGCACACACATGGTTTGCTTGGTCTTTGATGTGTAGGTCGTACCTTTGGACGAGCCTCCATGAGTTGCTTCAACCACGCATTCATATGACGGAAGATCTTGCAAGAAGAGCACATCGGCATCTTGCTAAGGTGACTTCCTTCTACTTAAGCGCTCATGCGATCACCTTAAAGAATTGGCTACTCTTTGAGTGTTGTTTCGTCTTTCTTGTGAGTCTTGTAGGTTACTTGAAAGGCGAAGGAACATTAAAGAAGTGCCACATCATTTCCATCGACTATATGGTGAACCACACGACAAGGTCTACACATCTACCTCCTTGCCATGATGAAGAGCAAGAGTCGAGGACGACTCTTTTTAAAGGGGGGGGGAGATGATGTAGTGCAACCTGCCCTAAGCACTCCAACATAACACAAGTCACCATTGACATCAAAGGTCAACTCATTCCTCTTGGATAACTCAATTCCCACCCTTTTGGATAGTATGCTACGTCATCTTCTATCTCTTGTTGATACTAGGAGTGTCACGACAACTACGGATACACGAGAGGATGACCAAGGTGCAAGAGGAATGGAGGACGCCAAGACGGTGGCTTGGAAGAGGAAAAGGAAGAGGAGCCGAGAAGAAGAAGAGAAGCGGTTGAAATCCCAGGTAGCGGCGGAACCGCCCAGATTGGCTCTCTGGAGGACCCGGCGGCAGCTCCAGCGGCCCCGCAGTGGTACTACCGCCACCCAGCGGTACTACCGCCAGGCGTAGCGGTACTACCGCCAGGCGTAGCGGTACTACCGCTGCGGGGCCAGTCCAGCTCGGGTGGGAGGCCCTTATCCTCTCCCCACCTACCCCCTTTGAGGTCAAACCTATAAATAGGCACCTACCCCCTCCAGATCTAGATAGGCTTGGTTTTGAGATTAGAGTAGAGCTAGACTCCTTCTTCTCAAAGGTCTCCTTCCTCCCCTTGTGGGGATGGTTCCTCCTCTTGTGGAGAAGATCCCTTCGTGGATTCAAGACCTCTACTTGTAGTTTGACTACTTGCCAATCTTTCATCCTCGGGTGACTTTATTGGAACGGTTCGGTTGACCGTGAGAGAAACAACCTCCGAGATCCCTTCTTGCCGATCTCCCACCTTCATGTGGATTCTATTGGGCCGGTTGGACCGACCGGTAAGGGAAACGGTTCTTGTATCTTGTGCGTGTTCTTGTGTTCTTGGTGTTCTTCCTCGTGTTCTTCGTGTTCTTGCATGTGTTCATCCACTCGTTCGTCAATCCGTGAAGATTGGGCCACCCTAGAGGACTATTCCTCATCAACATGGAAGCGACTACTACTTCAACACCTACTTCACATCCAATGTCAAAAAAAAACACCTACTTCACATGAGCGGGACTACAAAGGTTTGGGTGTTGATGTGACCATGATCCCGCTAGTGGACATGATGAAATATGTTATTTGCATGCTATGGATGATTATTTGGATGTCACATATGAGTCATTCTTTTTCCCTTGTGATACGTTGTTTGAAACCAATGTTGATTATGTGGAATTATCTATTTGTGACGATTTAGCCATGAGCATGCCTTGTTATGAATGTTTTCATTTTTCTCCCATTGTAGCATGCAATATGTTGAACAATTTATCTTTCACATGTGTTGCTTGCAATAATGATGAAATGTTTGATAATGAGATTGCCCCCATAGCTTTCTCACATTTTGGAGATGTTTCGTTTTCTCTTATGGACCTTGTTCCATCCTTCACTTTGCATAGTGACCACTCACATACATCATATTTTCAATTGATTTTGATGTGTTTGGTAATTTGCAAATGAAGAGACACTTCATGATGGATGATGTGTTCATATACCGTGCACATAACTTCTTCATATGGTGTCTTTTGTGTGCCGGTAAGCGAATGATAATGTCAACCTCAATTGAGCATGAGTTGACAAAAAGAGCTCTTGAGAGCATCTATGTGAGTAGTGGATTGAATCCAACTCTCAAATCTTTCTCATGTTTTGCATCAAACAGGTGGAACAATTTCTCTTGCTTATGGTTTGCTTGCAATCATGATGATGTTTTTGGTTTTCCCTTTGACAAGCATGTATACTTGATCTTTCACATGAATGATTTATGTGTTGCAACAAAAATGATGAACATTTGTTCTTCGAGATGGCTTGTTTGCAACCATAATGACATTTTGTGCATATCTTGTCATGAGTGTTTTGGTTTCTACCAATTGTGTGTGGTAACAATTATGTTGAAAACTTGCTCTTTAATGTGCTTTGTTTGCCACCATGATTATCTTTTGGACATTCTATATTGTGTGTTTTTGCCAAATTCTCCTCTTGTTGCATCAAGGTTGATGACAAATTGTACCTTCCAATGCCTTGTGTGCAATAACGATCATATGTTTCAAGATGAGATACCTAGATGGCATTCTCCTATTTTCATGGAGCTTTTGTGTTATCACATTTTGAAGATGTTACATTGGATTGATTGCACATTGACCTTACACTTGCACTACCTTTTCATATTCTTGTGTTGTGCTAATGGTGTTATGACAAAGAATGGACATGTCATTGTTGATATGCTCCTCTTTCTTGCACACACATGGTTTGTTTGTTCTTTGGTATTTGTAGGCATGGTGAATCCCAAGTCTTCGACAACACATCTACCTCCTTTGCATGGTAATGAAGAGCAAGAGTCGAGGACGACTCTTTTTAAAGGGGGGGAGATGATGTAGCCCTAGTCACGACCGTCACCATGCCGAGAGCCTCAACACATCGCAAGTCGTCATCGAACTCAAAGGTGAACTCCTTCCACTATATGACCACGATATGTCGCCTTTGAATGTATGCTACTTGACCATCATTCCCATTGTGCTGCTAGGTATGTCATGACGAGAACATGTACACGGGAGGATGACCAAGGTGCACGAGGAGTGAAGGCCGAGAAAACGATGGCTTGGAAGAGGAGGAGGAAGAAGAGACCCAGGCGCAGCGGTACTACCGCTGGAACAAGCGGTACTACCGCCAAGGAGCTACCGCCGCCGCTACCGCTGCGCGTACCACCGAAGACGGCGTTCTGCTTCGGGTCCCGGTACCAGGCGGTACCGCTGGAGGTACCGGCGACGTGGGATGAGTCGAGCCAGCCCGCACCGGCGGTACTACCGCTTAACCCAGCGGTACTACCGCCGCTGCGGGATTCAGAACGGGCAGATGCCCTTGTAACCTCTCCCCACGTACCCCTTTTGGTCAAACAGTATATATTGGACCCCCTTGCTCAGATCTAGGAGAGGTAGAGACAAGCTAAGACATAGAGTTAGAGCTTGTGCTCCTCCCCTCCCCATGTGGAGATGCCTCCCCATGTGGAGAAGATCCCTCTTGTGGATTCAAGACCACTACTTGTAGTTGTAGCTACTTGCCAATCTTCCATCTTTGTGTAGAGTCTATTGGATCGGTTTGGTTGACCGTTGGAGAAACAACCATTCAAGATCCCTCCTTGTATCTTCTTGCCAATCTTCTATCCTTGTGTGGATTCTATTGTTCTGGATTGGACCGACCAATGAGGGAAACGTGTCCTTGTATCGTGTTTGTGTTCGGGTGTTCTTGCGTTCTTCGTGTTCTTGCGCGCGTTCATCCGAATTCGCTTCAAATCCGTGAAGATCGGGCCACCCTAGAGGTTCAAACCCTTATCAGGTCCACGGGGGTCAGATGGCTAGGATTGTCGCACATGCTTTTGGATGAGCTAAAAGTCCTACTGATACTCCTAGATGGCAAGGAGGGGTCCACAGGGTCCAGATGGCTAGGATTGTCGCACGTGCTTTAGGATGACCTAAAAGTGCTACTCATGCTCTTAGATGGCTGGGAGGGTGCATGTGGGTCAGATGACGTAAGGAGGGTCCGTATTCTCCTAGATGGCAAGGAGGGGTCCACGGGGGTCCAGATGGCTAGGATTGTCGCACGTGCTTTAGGATGACCTAAAAGTGCTACTCATGCTCTTAGATGGCTGGGAGGGTGCACGTGGGTCAGATGACGTAAGGAGGGTCTATATTCTCCTAGACGGCAAGGAGGCGTCCACGGGGGTCCAGATGGCTAGAATTGTCGCACATGCTTCAGGATGACCTAAAAGTGCTACGGAGACTCCTAGATGGCTAGGAGGGTGCACGTGGGTCAGATGACGTATGGAGGCTCCGTATACTCCTAGATGGCAAGGAGGGGTCCACGAAGGTCTAGATGGCTAGGATTGTTGCACGTGCTTTAGGATGACCTAAAAGTGCTACAGATATTCTTAGGTGGCTAGGAGGGTGCACGTGTGTCAGATGACGTAAGGAGGGTCCGTATATTCCTAGATGACAAGGAGGGGTCCACGGGGGACCAAATGGCTAGGATTGTCGCACGTCCTTTAGGATGAGCTAAAAGTGCTACTGATACTCCAAGATGGCTGGGAGGGTGCACGTGGGTCAGATGACGTAAGGAGGGTCCGTATACTCCTAGATGAGAATGAGGGGTCCACGGGGGTCCAGATGGCTAGGATTTCCGCACGTGCTTTAGAATGACCTAAAAGTGCTATTAATGCTCTTAGATGGCTAGGAGGGTGCACGTGGGTCAGATGACGTAAGGAGGGTCCGTATACTCGTAGGTTGCAAGGAGAGGTCCACGGGGGTCCAGATGGGTAGGATGGTCGCACGTGTATTTAGGATGACCTAAAAGTGCTATTGATACTCCTAGATCGCTGGGAGGGTGCACGTGGGTCAGATGACGTAAGGAGGGTCCGTATACTCCAAGATGGCAAGGAGGGGTCCACGGGGGTGCAGATGGCTAGGATTGTCGCACGTGCTTTAGGATGACCTAAAAGTGCTACTGATACTTCTTGATGGTTGGGAGGGTGCACGTGGGTCAGATGACGTAAGGAGGGTCCGTATACTCATAGAAGGCAAGGAGGGTCCACGGGGGTCCAGATGGCTAGGATTGTCGCACATGCTTTTGGATGACCTAAAAGTCCTACTGATACTCCTAGATGGCTAGGAGGGTGCACATAGGTCACACGACGTAAGGAGGGTCCGTATATTCCTAGATGGCAAGGAGGGGTCCACGGGGGACCAGATGTCTAGGATTGTCGCACGTCCTTTAGGATGACCTAAAAGTGCTACTGATACTCCTAGATGGCTGGGAGGGTGCTTGTGGGTCAGATGATGTAAGGAGGGTCCGTATACTCTTAGATGGCAAGGAGGGGTCCAGATGGCTAGGATTGTCGCACGTGTTTTAGAATGACCTAAAAGTGCTACTCATGCTCTTTGATGGCTGGGAGGGTGCTCGTTGGTCAGATGACGTAAGGAGGGTCTATATTCTCCTAGACGGCAAGGAGGCGTCCACGGGGGTCTAGATGGCTAGAATTCTCGCACGTGCTTTAGGATGACCTAAAAGTGCTACGGAGACTCCTAGATGGCTAGGAGGGTGCACGTGGGTCAGATGACATAAGTAGGCTCCGTATACTCCTAGATGGCAAGGAGGGGTCCACGGGGGTCCAGATGGCTAGGATTGTCGCACGTGCTTTAGGATGACCTAAAAGTGCTACTGATACTTCTAGATGGCTGGGAGGGTGCACGTGGGTCAGATGACGTAAGGAGGCTCCGTATACTCCTAGATGGCAAAGAGGGGTCCACGGGGGTCCAGGTGGCTAGGATTGTCGCACGTCCTTTAGGATGATCTAAAAGTGCTACTGATACTCATAGATGGCTGGGAGGGTGCACGTGGGTCAGATGACGTAAGGAGGGTCCGTATACTCCTAGATGGCAAGGAGGGGTCCACAGGGTCCAGATGGCTAGGATTGTCGCACGTGCTTTAGGATGACCTAATAGTGCTACTGATAATCTTAGATGGCTAGGAGGGTGCACGTGGGTCAGATGACGTAAGGAGGGTCCGTATACTCGTAGGTTGCAAGGAGAGGTCCACGGGGGTCCAGATGGCTAGGATGGTCGCACGTGCATTTAGGATGACCTAAAAGTGCTATTGATACTCCTAGATCGCTGGGAGGGTGCACGTGGGTCAGATGACGTAAGGAGGGTCCGTATACTCCAAGATGGCAAGGAGGGGTCCACGGGGGTCCAGATGGCTACGATTGTCGCACGTGCTTTAGGATGATCTAAAAGTGCTACTGATACTTCTTGATAGCTGGGAGGGTGCACGTGGGTCAGATGACGTAAGGAGGGTCCGTATACTCCTAGAAGGCAAGGAGGGCTCCACGGGGGTCCAGATGGCTAGGATTGTCGCACATGCTTTTGGATGACCTAAAAGTCCTACTGATACTCCTAGATGGCTAGGAGGGTGCACGTGGGTCACACGACTTAAGGAGGGTCCGTATATTCCTAGATGGCAAGGAGGGGTCCACGGGGGACCAGATGGTTAGGATTGTCGCACGTCCTTTAGGATGACCTAAAAGTGCTACTGATATCCTAGATGGCTGGGAGGGTGCACGTGGGTCAGATGACGTAAGGAGGGTCCGTATACTCCTAGAAGGCAAGGAGGGGTCCACGGGGGTCCAGATGGCTAGGATTGTCGCACATGCTTTTGGATGACCTAAAAGTCCTACTGATACTCCTAGATGGCTAGGAGGGTGCACGTGGGTCACACGACGTAAGGAGGGTCCGTATATTCCTAGATGGCACGTCCTTTAGGATAACCTAAAAGTGCTACTGATACTCCTAGATGGATGGGAGGGTGCACGTTGGTCAGATGACGTAAGGAGGGTCCGTATACTCCTAGATGGCAAGGAGGGGTCCACAGGGGTCCAGATGGCTAGAATTGTCGCACGTGCTTTAGGATGACCTAAAAGTGCTACTCATGCTCTTAGAAGGCTGGGAGGGTGCTCGTGGGTTAGATGACGTAAGGAGGGTCTATATTCTCCTAGACGGCAAGGAGGCGTCCACGGGGGTCCAGATGGTTAGAATTGTCGCACGTGCTTTAGGATGACCTAAAAGTGCTACTGATACTCTTAGATGGCTAGGAGGTGCACGTGGGTCAGATGACGTAAGGAGGGTCCGTATACTCGTAGGTTGCAAGGAGAGGTCCACGGGGGTCCAGATGGCTAGGATGGTCGCACGTGTATCTAGGACGGTCCACGTGGGTCAAATGACGTAAGGAGGGTCCGTATACTCCTAGATGGCAAGGAGGGGTCCACGGGGTTCTAGATGGCTGGAAATGTCGCATGTGCTTTAGGATGACCTAAAAGTTCTACGGAGACTCCTAGATGGCTAGGAGGGTGCACGTGGGTCAGATGACATAAGTAGGCTCCGTATACTCCTAGATGGCAAGGAGGGGTCCACGGGGGTCTAGATGGCTAGGATTGTTGCACGTGCGTTACGATGACCTAAAAGTGCTACTGATATTCTTCGACGGCTAGGAGGGTGCACGTGGGTCAGATGATGTAAGGAGGGTCCGTATATTCCTAGATGACAAGGAGGGGTCCACTGGGGTCCAGATGGCTAGGATTGCCGCACGTGCTTTAGGATGACCTAAAAGTGCTATTTAATACTCTTAGATGGCTAGGAGGGTGCACGTGGGTCAGATGACGTAGGGAGGGTCCGTATACTCGTAGGTTGCAAGGAGAGGTCCACGGGGGTCTAGATGGCTAGGATGGTCGCACGTGCTTTAGGATGACCTACAAGTGCTATTGATACTCCTAGATCGCTGGGAGGGTGCACGTGGGTCAGATGACGTAAGGAGGGTCCGTACACTCCAAGATGGCAAGGAGGGGTCCACGGGGTCCAGATGGCTAGGATTGTCACACGTGCTTTAGGATGATCTAAAAGTGCTACTGATACTTCTTGATAGCTGGGAGGGTGCACGTGGGTCAGATGACGTAAGGAGGGTCCGTATACTCCAAGATGGCAAGGAGGGGTCCACCTGGTCCAGATGGCTAGGATTGTCGCACGTGCTTTAGGATGATCTAAAAGTGCTACTGATACTTCTTGATAGCTGGGAGGGTGCACGTGGGTCAGATGACGTAAGGAGGGTCCGTATACTCCTAGAAGGCAAGGAGGGGTCCACGGGGGTCCAGATGGCTAGGATTGTCGCACATGCTTTTGGATGACCTAAAAGTCCTACTAATACTCCTAGATGGCTAGGAGGGTGCACGTGGGTCACACGACGTAAGGAGGGTCCGTATATTCCTAGATGGCAAGGAGGGGTCCACGGGGACCAGATGGCTAGGATTGTCGCACGTCCTTTAGGATGACCTAAAAGTGCTACTGATACTCCTAGATGGCTGGGAGGGTGCACGTGGGTCAGATGACGTAAGGAGGGTCCGTATACTCCTAGAAGGCAAGGAGGGGTCCACGGGGGTCCAGATGGCTAGGATTGTCGCACATGCTTTTAGATGACCTAAAAGTCCTACTGATACTCCTAGATGGCTAGGAGGGTGCACGTGGGTCACACGACGTAAGGAGGGTCCGTATATTCCTAGATGGCAAGGAGGGGTCCACGGGGGACCAGATGGCTAGGATTGTCGCACGTCCTTTAGGTTGACCTAAAAGTGCTACTGATACTCCTAGATGGCTGGGAGGGTGCACGTGGGTCAGATGACGTAAGGAGGGTCCGTATACTCCTAGAAGGCAAGGAGGGGTCCACGGGGGTCCAGATGGCTAGGATTGTCGCACATGCTTTTGGATGACCTAAAAGTCCTACTGATACTCCTAGATGGCTAGGAGGGTGCACGTGGGTCACACGACGTAAGGAGGGTCCGTATATTCCTAGATGGCAAGGAGGGGTCCACGGGGGACCAGATGGCTAGGATTGTCGCACGTCCTTTAGGATAACCTAAAAGTGCTACTGATACTCCTAGATGGATGGGAGGGTGCACGTGGGTCAGATGACGTAAGGAGGGTCCGTATACTCCTAGATGGCAAGGAGGGGTCCACAGGGGTCCAGATGGCTAGAATTGTCGCACGTGCTTTTAGGATGACCTAAAAGTGCTACTCATGCTCTTAGATGGCTGGGAGGGTGCTCGTGGGTTAGATGACGTAAGGAGGGTCTATATTCTCCTAGACGGCAAGGAGGCGTCCACGGGGGTCCAGATGGTTAGAATTGTCGCACGTGCTTTAGGATGACCTAAAAGTGCTACTGATACTCTTAGATGGCTAGAAGGGTGCACGTGGGTCAGATGACGTAAGGAGGGTCCGTATACTCGTAGGTTGCAAGGAGAGGTCCACGGGGGTCCAGATGGCTAGGATGGTCGCACGTGCATCTAGGACGGTCCACGTGGGTCAAATGACGTAAGGAGGGTCCGTATACTCCTAGATGGCAAGGAGGGGTCCACGGGGTTCCAGATGGCTGGAAATGTCGCATGTGCTTTAGGATGACCTAAAAGTTCTACGGAGACTCCTAGATGGCTAGGAGGGTGCACGTGGGTCAGATGACATAAGTAGGCTCCGTATACTCCTAGATGGCAAGGAGGGGTCCACGGGGGTCTAGATGGCTAGGATTGTTGCACGTGCGTTACGATGACCTAAAAGTGGTACTGATATTCTTCGATGGCTAGGAGGGTGCACGTGGGTCAGATGATGTAAGGAGGGTCCGTATATTCCTAGATGACAAGGAGGGGTCCACGGGGGTCCAGATGGCTAGGATTGCCGCACGTGCTTTAGGATGACCTAAAAGTGCTATTTAATACTCTTAGATGGCTAGGAGGGTGCACGTGGGACAGATGACGTAGGGAGGGTCCGTATACTCGTAGGTTGCAAGGAGAGGTCCACGGGGGTCTAGATGGCTAGGATGGTCGCACGTGCTTTAGGATGACCTACAAGTGCTATTGATACTCCTAGATCGCTGGGAGGGTGCACGTGGCTCAGATGACGTAAGGAGGGTCCGTATACTCCAAGATGGCAAGGAGGGGTCCACGGGGTCCAGATGGCTAGGATTGTCACACGTGCTTTAGGATGATCTAAAAGTGCTACTGAAACTTCTTGATAGCTGGGAGGGTGCACGTGGGTCAGATGACGTAAGGAGGGTCCGTATACTCCAAGATGGCAAGGAGGGGTCCACGGGGTCCAGATGGCTAGGATTGTCGCACGTGCTTTAGGATGATCTAAAAGTGCTACTGATACTTCTTGATAGCTGGGAGGGTGCACGTGGGTCAGATGACGTAAGGAGGGTCCGTATACTCCTAGAAGGCAAGGAGGGGTCCACGGGGGTCCAGATGGCTAGGATTGTCGCACATGCTTTTGGATGACCTAAAAGTCCTACTGATACTCCTAGATGGCTAGGAGGGTGCACGTGGGTCACACGACGTAAGGAGGGTCCGTATATTCCTAGATGGCAAGGAGGGGTCCACGGGGGACCAGATGGCTAGGATTGTCGCACGTCCTTTAGGATGACCTAAAAGTGCTACTGATACTCCTAGATGGCTGGGAGGGTGCACGTGGGTCAGATGACGTAAGGAGGGTCCGTATACTCGTAAAAGGCAAGGAGGGGTCCACGGGGGTCCAGATGGCTAGGATTGTCGCACATGCTTTTAGATGACCTAAAAGTCCTACTGATACTCCTAGATGGCTAGGAGGGTGCACGTGGGTCACACGACGTAAGGAGGGTCCGTATATTCCTAGATGGCAAGGAGGGGTCCACGGGGGACCAGATGGCTAGGATTGTCGCACGTCCTTTAGGATGACCTAAAAGTGCTACTGATACTCCTAGATGGATGGGAGGGTGCACGTGGGTCAGATGACGTGAGGGTCCGTATACTCCTAGATGGCAAGGAGGTGTCCACACGGGTCCAGATGGCTAGAATTGTCGCACGTGCTTTAGGATGACCTAAAAGTGCTACTCATGCTCTTAGATGCCTGGGAGGGTGCTCGTGGGTTAGATGACGTAAGGAGGGTCTATATTCTCCTACACGGCAAGGAGGCGTCCACGGGGGTCCAGATGGTTAGAATTGTCGCACGTGCTTTAGGATGACCTAAAAGTGCTACTGATACTCTTAGATGGCTAGGAGGGTGCACGTGGGTCAGATGACGTAAGGAGGGTCCGTATACTCGTAGGTTGCAAGGAGAGGTCCACGGGGGTCCAGTTGGCTAGGATGGTCGCACGTGCATCTAGGACGGTCCACGTGGGTCAAATGACGTAAGGAGGGTCCGTATACTCCTAGAAGGCAAGGAGGGGTCCACGGGGGTCCAGATGGCTAGGATTGTCGCACATGCTTTAGGATGACCTAAAAGTTCTACGGAGACTCCTAGATGGCTAGGAGGGTGCACGTGGGTCAGATGACATAAGTAGGCTCCGTATACTCCTAGATGGCAAGGAGGGGTCCACGGGGGTCTAGATGGCTAGGATTGTTGCACGTGCGTTACGATGACCTAAAAGTGCTACTGATATTCTTCGATGGCTAGGAGGGTGCACGTGGGTCAGATGACGTAAGGAGGGTCCGTATATTCCTAAATGACAAGGAGGGGTCCACGGGGGTCCAGATGGCTAGGATTGCCGCACGTGCTTTAGGATGACCTAAAAGTGCTATTAATACTCTTAGATGGCTAGGAGGGTGCACGTGGGTCAGATGACGTAGGGAGGGTCCGTATACTCGTAGGTTGCAAGGAGAGGTCCACGGGGGTCTAGATGGCTAGGATGGTCGCACGTGCTTTAGGATGACCTACAAGTGCTATTGATACTCCTAGATCGCTGGGAGGGTGCACGTGGGTCAGATGACGTAAGGAGGGTCCGTATACTCCCAGATGGCAAGGAGGGGTCCACGGGGGTCCAGATGGCTAGGATTGTCGCACGTGCTTTAGTATGACCTAAAAGTGCTACTGATACTTCTAGATGGCTGGGAGGGTGCACGTGGGTCAGATGACGTAAGGAGGGTCCGTATACTCCTAGATGGCAAGGAGGGGTCCACGGGGGTCCAGATGGCTAGGATTGTCGCACGTGCTTTAGGATGACCTAAAAGTCCTACTGATACTCCTAGATGGCTAGGAGGGTGCACGTGGGTCACACGACGTAAGGAGGGTTCGTATATTCCTAGATGGCGAGGAGAGGTCCATGGGGGTCCAGAGGGCTAGGATTGTCGCACATGCTTTAGGATGACCTAAAAGTGCTAATGATACTCCTAGATGGCTGGGAGGGTGCACGTGGATCAGATGACGTTAGGAGGGTCCGTATACTCCTAGATGGCAAGAGTGGTCCAGATGGCTAGGATTGTCGCACATGCTTTAGGATGACCTAAAAGTGCTACTCATGCTCTTAGATGGCTAGGAGGGTGCACGTGGGTCAGATGACGTAAGGAAGGTCCGTATTCTCCTAGATGGCAAGGAGGGGTCCACGGGGATCCAGATGGCTAGGATTGTCGAAAGTGCTTTAGGATGACCTAAAAGTGCTACTCATGCTCTTAGATGGCTGGGAGGGTGCACGTGGGTCAGATGACGTAAGGATGGTCCGTATTCGCTTAGATGGCAAGGAAGGGTCCACGGGGGTCGAGATGGCTAGGATTGTCGCACGTGATTTAGGATGACCTAATAGTGCTACGGACACTTCTAGATGGTTAGGAGGGTGCACCTGGGTCAGATGACGGAAGGAGGGTCCGTATACTCCTAGATGGCAAGGAGGCGTCCACGGGGGTCCAGATGGCTAGGATTGTTGCATGTGCTTTAGGATGACCTAATAGTGCTACGGAGACTCCTAGATGGCTGGAAGGGTTGATGTAGTGCAAACCACCCTAAGCTCACCATGGACTTCATGGCTGTATCAACATGGGTAGAAGGCCACGAGAAGATGGCCAAGGTGCACGAGGAGTGAAGGCCGACAAGACGATGGCTTGGAAGAGGAGAAGGAAGAAGAAGAAACCCAGGCGCAGCGGTACTACCACTGGAACAAGCGGTACTACCGCTAGGGAGCTACCGCCGCCGTTAGCGCTGCGCGTACCGCCGAAGACGGCGTTCTGCTTCTCGTTCCGGTACCGGGCTGATATGGGCACGACGGAGGAGGTGCAGCCTAATTTTAGGACTCCACCATGCTAGTTGTGTCAATTGTAATTTTATTATGTCTTTGCTATTTTTAATAAGTGTTCGAGTTGGGCCTGTCCAACCGAACCAGTTAGGCCCATTAGTGGGGCGGTACTGTAGCGCGCACTGTACGACCGCACCCCGTCCCCTCATATAAGGAGCTGCTAGGCATCGTTTTAGGGTTAGCTTGAGTTTAGATTAAAAACAGTCCATAGACTTTGAGCTCGTTGGTGAAGCATCCCTCCGGGGACGGCGATGCCGTGTTATCAATAAAGATTGCTGCGAGGGTGCTTGTGTTCATCAAGCGTTATCGTGCTGGGGTTAGAGGCGTGGTGATCTTCATCACGTTGCTTGCTGGATTCGTTCCTCTTCTCCAGGTTTGCGTTCATCGTGTAATTGGGAGAATTATTACCTTGGTTGTCTCGCTGTGAAAGATCGGGCAAAACTCTAGGATCGACGGGGTTGATCCATATCATGTGGTATCATGTGGTATCAGATTTCTGGGTTGATCACGGCGAGTTGCTGCTTTGTGGTTTGATTGGGATCAGACTGCTATAGAGGAGGAGTTGCTACGATCGTACAGATCGACCGTCCTAGTTGACTTGGGATTTCTGGACGTGATCAGCAGATCGAGCGAAGAAAGGAAGGAGACCGTGACGTTCGTGGACTTCGTGTGCAGCTCGGTTTGCTTAATTCCTGCGTGGAGTTTGGGCAACGAAAAAGAAAAAGAAGGAAAGTGCAGATTGCATATCAGGCTTGGGTAGCGTACAAGCCAAAAAGAAAGAGTAATTAATTTTGTTACGTACAGATCTGATCGGTATCTGTTTTGGCAAGTGCTGCTTTTGTTGGTACGTGAGTTTTTCTTGCGGGCCAGGAGAAAAAAAAAGAAGGAAATTCGGATCTCATTGGGCTGGAATTGATTCGATCAGCAGAGGAAAGGAAAGAGGACCGGTTATTTTCCATCGGAGGCAGCAGATTAGCGCGAGTTGTGTTCTGCTTGGGACAGACTTACGGGAGTCGTGTCTGCTAGGGATTGGACTGCTACGAGAGCTGCGTATCTATCAGATCGTATTGTTCGTGGATTCCCTTTGATCGCTTGGTTTGTGGGCAGCAACAGAAAGGATAATCTGCTCCGGATTTTGGTGGGATCGTTGCTTTGCAGGAGTCCAGGAGCAGCACGTTGGCTTGTTTTGTTTTTCCTGTCAGGGAACTACCCATCGCGAGGCATTGCTTTTCCTGAATTTTTTTACTGTAGCTACAGTGCTCCGAAAGTTGACTACATTGCTGGTTTCGTAAAATAGAAAAGAAGTATAAAAAAAAAGCACGAATTATTGTAGCAGCTATACTATCGGCAGAATCATTTTGTTTGCATAGATGGGTTCTTCGATGATTGTTTGCAAGAGGGAGAAGTCCGACGATGTATATCATGACTACACTACTCTCATAGTAGGTTTCGCATTGGATTCTACCAAGATCGAGTGGATGTTGGATGGTTCCGCGACACGCTCGGAGTATCAGTCTTGGGAGAAAGACATGGACCGTGGTTTCGAGAGATGTCGTACACTCGACAGCAAGTTTGGTGGTCATGCTGAATATATTCTTGCACGAAGGCGTGTGGATGAGCAAGTGGCTAGTTGGTGGAGTGACGAGCGATCTGCGAAAGGCATTGCAGGTGGAACATCTAGTTGGGAAGAATTCAAACAATTTCTGCGTTCTATATTTTTGGAGAGGTCCACGGAGCTGGACAAGGTGGTTATCCCTGAGGATGTTGTACCATTGAGTGGGCTGAATATGCAACTCAAGAGAGTACATGATGATACTTGTATGACAGCGGATAGAGGCCAGCGTTGGAATTTATTTCAGGCGCAGTGCATGATCAAAGGCAAAGCATGCAAGTTGATGATTGACAATGGTAGCTACTGTAATGGCATTAGCAAGGCGGTTGTGGAAGCTTTCGGTTTATCCACATGGCGTATTCCAGAGCCGAGGCATGTTGAGTGGGTGAATAGCTGTGGTATGATGAAGATTACTCACAAGGTGCGTGTGCCATTTTCAGTTGGTGAATATGTTGATGTGGTGGAATGTGATGTGTTGCCATTGGAGATATGTGGGCTGTTACTTGGTCGTCCATGGCAGTATGATCATAATGCTTTACATGCTGGGAGAGCAAATACATATTCTTTTATGCATGATGGTAAACAGCGGATTTTGAAGCCTATGGGAGATGATCAAATCAAGTCCGATGTGGTGCTGGTGGTTCGCAAGGAGAAGTTGCATAAAGCTAAGCCAAAGCCAAGGCTAGTTATATTGCAGCAAGAGGAGCATGATGCAAGGAGCGTTGATACTGAAACTGATTCAGCCGTGCATGTAGATGACGAGCCAGTTGTTCTTGTTAGTGACAAGCCGGTTGAAGTGCAGCCTCTTACTGATGAGAGGAAGGATGTGGCAGCATGTGTTCCAATTCGTGTTGACATGGGTGGTCAGACCGATGACGTTGGTGCTGATCGTGTTCCGGTGCGTGTGGTACCGCGAGTAGGAGGTCGCTGTTATGGCAGCACACCCGTGAGGCGTTTTGTTGGAGCAGCAGTGCGGATGCACAAAGGGAAAGATGGACATGTTCGTCAGTTGTGTGGCCCGGGCATTACCACTTTGCAAGGTCTTCCAGCGAAGGTTCATGTTCAGCGACACAAGGCTCCAGCAAGGGTTCTTAAGAGAGGACAGGAGAAGATGGTGGCGCCACGGTTCATATGGAGAAGAAAATCAAGTCAAGCAGGCCGCGAGGGAGGATGTGGAGTGGAAGGCAAGCAAGACTTGAAGATGGAGAAGACGCGTGCTGATTTTTATGACATCACGCCACCCTTTCTAGCAGTCCCACAAGCGTTGAGGACAATGCTTCTTGAAGGGAGGGAGGATGATATGGGCACGACGGAGGAGGTGCAGCCTAATTTTAGGACTCCACCAAGCTAGTTGTGTCAATTGTAATTTTATTATGTCTTTGCTATTTTTAATAAGTGTTCGAGTTGGGCCTGTCCAACCGAACCAGTTAGGCCCATTAGTGGGGCGGTACTGTAGCGCGCACTGTAGGTTGTCTCGCTGTGAAAGATCGGGCAAAACTCTAGGATCGACGGGGTTGATCCATATCATGTGGTATCATGTGGTATCAGATTTCTGGGTTGATCACGGCGAGTTGCTGCTTTGTGGTTTGATTGGGATCAGACTGCTATAGAGGAGGAGTTGCTACGATCGTACAGATCGACCGTCCTAGTTGACTTGGGATTTCTGGACGTGATCAGCAGATCGAGCGAAGAAAGGAAGGAGACCGTGACGTTCGTGGACTTCGTGTGCAGCTCGGTTTGCTTAATTCCTGCGTGGAGTTTGGGCAACGAAAAAGAAAAAGAAGGAAAGTGCAGATTGCATATCAGGCTTGGGTAGCGTACAAGCCAAAAGGAAAGAGTAATTAATTTTGTTACGTACAGATCTGATCGGTATCTGTTTTGGCAAGTGCTGCTTTTGTTGGTACGTGAGTTTTTCTTGCGGGCCAGGAGAAAAAAAAAGAAGGAAATTCGGATCTCATTGGGCTGGAATTGATTCGATCAGCAGAGGAAAGGAAAGAGGACCGGTTATTTTCCATCGGAGGCAGCAGATTAGCGCGAGTTGTGTTCTGCTTGGGACAGACTTACGGGAGTCGTGTCTGCTAGGGATTGGACTGCTACGAGAGCTGCGTATCTATCAGATCGTATTGTTCGTGGATTCCCTTTGATCGCTTGGTTTGTGGGCAGCAACAGAAAGGATAATCTGCTCCGGATTTTGGTGGGATCGTTGCTTTGCAGGAGTCCAGGAGCAGCACGTTGGCTTGTTTTGTTTTTCCTGTCAGGGAACTTCCCATCGCGAGGCATTGCTTTTCCTGAATTTTTTTACTGTAGCTACAGTGCTCCGAAAGTTGACTACATTGCTGGTTTCGTAAAATAGAAAAGAAGTATAAAAAAAGCACGAATTATTGTAGCAGCTATACTATCGGCAGAACCATTTTGTTTGCATAGATGGGTTCTTCGATGATTGTTTGCAAGAGGGAGAAGTCCGACGATGTATATCATGACTACACTACTCTCATAGTAGGTTTCGCATTGGATTCTACCAAGATCGAGTGGATGTTGGATGGTTCCGCGACACGCTCGGAGTATCAGTCTTGGGAGAAAGACATGGACCGTGGTTTCGAGAGATGTCGTACACTCGACAGCAAGTTTGGTGGTCATGCTGAATATATTCTTGCACGAAGGCGTGTGGATGAGCAAGTGGCTAGTTGGTGGAGTGACGAGCGATCTGCGAAAGGCATTGCAGGTGGAACATCTAGTTGGGAAGAATTCAAACAATTTCTGCGTTCTATATTTTTGGAGAGGTCCACGGAGCTGGACAAGGTGGTTATCCCTGAGGATGTTGTACCATTGAGTGGGCTGAATATGCAACTCAAGAGAGTACATGATGATACTTGTATGACAGCTGATAGAGGCCAGCGTTGGAATTTATTTCAGGCGCAGTGCATGATCAAAGGCAAAGCATGCAAGTTGATGATTGACAGTGGTAGCTACTGTAATGGCATTAGCAAGGCGGTTGTGGAAGCTTTCGGTTTATCCACATGGCGTATTCCAGAGCCGAGGCATGTTGAGTGGGTGAATAGCTGTGGTATGATGAAGATTACTCACAAGGTGCGTGTGCCATTTTCAGTTGGTGAATATGTTGATGAGGTGGAATGTGATGTGTTGCCATTGGAGGTATGTGGGCTGTTACTTGGTCGTCCATGGCAGTATGATCATAATGCTTTACATGCTGGGAGAGCAAATACATATTCTTTTATGCATGATGGTAAACAGCGGATTTTGAAGCCTATGGGAGATGATCAAATCAAGTCCGATGTGGTGCTGGTGGTTCGCAAGGAGAAGTTGCATAAAGCTAAGCCAAAGCCAAGGCTAGTTATATTGCAGCAAGAGGAGCATGATGCAAGGAGCGTTGATACTGAAACTGATTCAGCCGTGCATGTAGATGACGAGCCAGTTGTTCTTGTTAGTGACAAGCCGGTTGAATTGCAGCCTCTTACTGATGAGAGGAAGGATGTGGCAGCATGTGTTCCAATTCGTGTTGACATGGGTGGTCAGACCGATGACGTTGGTGCTGATCGTGTTCCGGTGCGTGTGGTACCGCGAGTAGGAGGTCGCTGTTATGGCAGCACACCCGTGAGGCGTTTTGTTGGAGCAGCAGTGCGGATGCACAAAGGGAAAGATGGACATGTTCGTCAGTTGTGTGGCCCGGGCATTACCACTTTGCAAGGTCTTCCAGCGAAGGTTCATGTTCAGCGACACAAGGCTCCAGCAAGGGTTCTTAAGAGAGGACAGGAGAAGATGGTGGCGCCACGGTTCATATGGAGAAGAAAATCAAGTCAAGCAGGCCGCGAGGGAGGATGTGGAGTGGAAGGCAAGCAAGACTTGAAGATGGAGAAGACGCGTGCTGATTTTATGACATCACGCCACCCTTTCGAGCAGTCCCACAAGCGTTGAGGACAATGCTTCTTGAAGGGAGGGAGGATGATATGGGTACGACGGAGGAGGTGCAACCTAATTTTAGGACTCCACCAAGCTAGTTGTGTCAATTGCAATTTTATTATGTCTTTGCTATTTTTAATAAGTGTTCGAGTTGGGCCTGTCCAACCGAACCAGTTAGGCCCATTAGTGGGGAGGTACTGTAGCGCGCACTGTAGCTACAGTACGACCGCACCCCATCCCCTCATATAAGGAGCTGCTAGGCATCGTTTTAGGGTTAGCTTGAGTTTAGATTAAAAACAGTCCATAGACTTTGAGCTCGTTGGTGAAGCATCCCTCCGGGGACGGCGATGCCGTGTTATCAATAAAGATTGCTGCGAGGGTGCTTGTGTTCATCAAGTGTTATCATGCTGTGGTTAGAGGCGTGGTGATCTTCATCACGTTGCTTACTGGATTCGTTCCTCTTCTCCAGGTTTGCGTTCATCGTGTAATTGGGAGAATTATTACCTTGGTTGTCTCGCTGTGAAAGATCGGGCAAAACTCTAGGATCGACGGGGTTGATCCATATCACGGGCGGTACCGCTGGAGGTACCGGCGACGTGGGAAGAGTCGAGCCAGCCCGCACCGGCGGTACTACCGCTTAACCCAGCGGTACTACCGCCGGTGCGGGATTCAGAACGGGCAGATGCCCTTGTAACCTCTCCCCACCTACCCCCCTTTTGGTCAACCCTATATATAGGAGCCTCCCACCTCAGATCTAGGTTAGGTTGGATATGAGATAGAGTTCCACCCTCTTTGGTGTTGCCTCCCATTGTGGAGAAGATCTCCTTGTGGAGAAGATCCCTCTTGTGGATTCAAGACCTCCACTTGTAGTTGTAGCTACTAGCCAATCTTCCATCTTCGTGTGGAGTCTATTGGATCGGTTTAGTTGACCGTTGGAGAAACAACCACAGGACCCCTCCTTGTAGTATCTACTACTTAGCAATCTTCCATCTTTGTGTGGAGTCTATTGGAGCCAATCTTCCAACCTTGTGTGGATTCTATTGGGCCGGATTGGACCGACCGGTGAGTGAAACGTGTCCTTGTATCGTGTTTGTGTTCGGGTGTTCTTGCGTTCTTCGTGTTCTTGCGTGCGTTCATCCGAATCCGCTTCAAATCCGTGAAGATCGGGCCACCTAGAGGTTCAAACCTCATCATTTGGTATCAGAGCATGGTTGCCACAGATTTGTTTTGAGTGCGTTTTGGTAGGTTTTGGTCCGTGGATCTATTGCTAAACTAGTTGATCTACCTTCCTTTCCGTTCCCATGGCTTAATTCCAACGATTTCCCCTCCGATTTGAGGATTTTCGGCGAGTTTTTCCGCCCAAATCGGCCATTTTCGCGTTTTCGGGCAAGAATCTGCGTCCCGCAGCGGTACTACCAGCTATCCCAGCGGTACTACCGCCCCTAGCAGTGCTACTGCCAGCGGTACCGCCGAAAACGGCGTTCTGGAGCTCGTTCCGGTACCCGTAGCGGTACTACCGCCTATCCCAGCGGTACCGCCTGAAGACTGAAATTTCAGAAAACGGATTTGGCCATATCTCTTGATTTCAGACTCCGTTTTGGTGTTTTTTGGCTCGTTTCGAAGCTACGGACAAGGCCTACATCACCACAGTGGTGGATCCATCATCCAACGCCACCAAAATCCGTGGGCAAGCATGAGAACTTCGACAACAAAGGGTGAAGATCGTCGACGAAACGTATAACTTCACGAATCTTCTCCCCTTGCCATTCCTTTGTGAGCCACACTATATCTTTGCGATTACCTTGTCCTATTGAGGCTAGCTCTTGATGATTGCTTGGGCTTTGCACATTTGCACCGTGTAGTTTCCGAGCAAAAGTTGTATATGCTAGTTTTCTTATATCATATATCTTGTATTGGCATCGAACAAGTGGGTGTGCAAAAGTGAAAAGACTCCAAAGAGAGCAAAGAGAAAAGAAGCAAAAATTGCCAAATCAAAAGAAAGAAAGAAATGAAGAAACACCACTTGCTATATCTTGTAGGAAGCGTGAAAGCTCGATGAACATCTCGTAGGTGGTACATTTGTGCAAATCTTGTAGCCCACCAATAATTTGCAATCGAGCTAGTTGCTGCTCTTGAAATTGTGCAACACCGAGCTTATAGTCTTCGCTAGGATCATATGGTTCTTTAGCTCACTTCTTGGTTGCATAAGTCCCATTTATCTCTTCGCGCGTGTGTTTCCTTGAACTACATTCCTATCTTTTGAGTTTGGAGTTTGCTTTGGATACTTGAACACAAGCACTTTACTTTGTGATGGTTTCCTCTGGTTGTCCACGACGTCCAATACTATCTACAAAGGTGAGAGATTGTGTTCTAGTTCCTTTCCACTCCACATAAATACACTTTGCTTGTGAGTTAACATGTCTAGGGAGAGCGAATACAACTATGGAGATGAAGATGACTATGAGGCCAACATGAACTACCATCACAATGATGCCACAAGTGTTGAGGACATGGGGGAATACTACACCAACTATGACCCCCATGACATGTATGAGCATCAACAAGACTTCCGCTACCGCGACTACGACTCCACGAGCGTGCATGACACGGCAGATCATCACCAAGACTTCCGCTACGACTCCGACTATTCAAGCTTCAACGACATGGAGCGGTACAACGACGTCGACATACCATCATCATATTGGATCGACTCCAAGTACACACGAGTCGATGACATGGAACGGTACCAAGACACCGACGACACAAGCTCCAACGACAATGAGGCGCACCTTCCCTCACATGCCTCATCATATGGTACCGACTTCGACAACAACGACATGGTGGAGCGCCACTACTACGAATACCACTCCGATGACATGGTGGAGAACGTCTACGACTACCACTCCTCATGCATGTGCGACGACATCGACTACACCTCCGGCAACATGCAAGAGGAGATGACCCCCATCACCACCATGATCAAGGGCGGCATTAAACACTATGTTTCACACCCAAGACGGAGCGACGACAAGGCCACCATGAGAGCATCTTATGAAGCTCCAAGAACTTCAAGAAGGCGCCATGACAAGGACATCGCCAAGAGCATCAAGCTTGCACATTCCACATCAACCTCAAGAAGGCGCCCCAAGAAGTGCATCGACAAGCCAAGACAAGGCCCATCTAGCTCAGGAAGGCGACACAACAAAGATGCCAAGCCCAACACATTGAAGATGTGGAATGCTTCAACGAGCTCGAGTGAACGCTCCAAGCCACGGTCTACAAGAGATCAAGAACGTCGACATCGCCATGAGGAGAAGCATCCAAATGACTTTCGCCATCATCCCTCCCCTCAAGAGCGTCAACGTCGACATGAGGAGAAGCTACGATGCAAGGCATGCCATCAAGCAAGTGCTCCTCATATGGTGTCTACTTCAAGTTCCACCACGACATTGGCACCAACAAGAGCTTCAAGATCCATTATTGATGAGATCATGGACGGCATCGACAAATTCTTCGAACAAAGCTTACGTCGATGCCGGAAGAAGGCCACAACCAAGACGGTTCCCTTCGCAAGCACTTCTAATGAGATGGCCTCTACACCAAGTGCCACCACCACAATGGCACCCATATGGCAAGAAGAAGACCTCATATACGACACTTGCCAAGGCCAAGACCATGATCCACGAGAATGTCCCAATCTCTTGTGCCCCCGATGCAATGTCCAAGGTCACATGATGTGGGATTGCCATGTTGGTGACCAAGATGGCGAGAAGACGGCCGAGCATGGGATTTTCCCTTCGGCAAAGGAGTCGAGTGATGATGCCCACACTATGGCATTGACCTTTGGAGGCGAGTTGGTTGAGAAGGTTGAGCATGTGAGTTTCCCTTCAACCTTGGAGGCGTTTGGAGTTGAGAGCATTGAGCCTACCCTCTTGTCTTTGAATTATGAGGTGGTACCAAACCCATGTGAGCATGAGAGCCACCTAGCCCACTTGAGTGAGAGTGAGAGTAAGTTGAGCGCCTCCACCATATGTGAGTTTGAGTGCTTCCAATTTGAGGGAATGAGTGATACATCACATGAGTTGAGAGAGGTAGTTGATAGGTCTTGTGAGGCCATTTCCATTTCTAACAACTTACCTACTTCCTCTAGTGTGTTCTCTCATTGTGTTCTAGGTTTCGTGGATGATGAGACGCCACTCCCCGACTTGACGGTGCCTCAAATGGAGAAGATGTACATGGCGGATGAAGATGATGCCACCACATGTCTACTTCATGATGAACAAGTCGGCTACATAGAAGCGACTACTACTTGAACACCTACTTCACATGAGCGGGACTACAAAGGTATGGGTGTTGATGTGACCATGATCCCACTAGTGGACATGTTGAAATATGATTGTTTGCATGCTATGGATGATTATTTGGATGTCACATATGAGTCATTCTTTTTCCCTTGTGATACGTTGTTTGAAACCAATGTTGATCATGTGGAATTATCTATTGGTAACGATTTAGCCATGAGCATGCCTTGTTATGAATGTTTTCATTTTTCTCCCATTGTAGCATGCAACATGTTGAACAATTTCTCTTTCACATGTGTTGCTTGCAATAATGATGAAATGCTTGATTATGAGATTGCCCCATAGCTTTCTCACATTTTGGAGATGTTTCGTTTTCTCTTATGGACTTTGTTCCATCCTTCTGTTTGCCTAGTGACCACGCACATACATCATATTTTTCAATTGATTTTGATGTGTTTGGTGATGAGCAAACGAAGAGACGGTCATGATGGCTGATGTGTTCATCTACCGTGCACATAATTTCTTCATTTCATGTTTTGTGTGTGCCGGTAACCGCATATAATGTCAACCTCAAGTGAACATGAGTTGACAAAAAGAGCTCTTGAGAGCATATATGTGAGTAGTGGATCGAATCCAACTCTCAAATCTTTCTCATGTTTTGCACCAAACAAGTTGAACAATTTCTCTTGCATATGGTTTGCTTGCAATCATGATGATGTTTTTGGTTTTCCCTTTGACAAGCATGTATACTTGATCTTTAACATGAATGATTTATGTGTTGCAACAAATGTGAACATTTGTTCTTTGAGGTGGCTTATTCACAACCATAATGACATTTTGTGTATGTCTTTCATGAGTGTTTTGGTTTCTACCAATTTGGTATTGCAACAAATATGTTGAAAACTTGCTCTTTCATGCACTTTGTTTGCCACCATGATTATCTTTTGGACATTCTCTATTGTGTGTTTTTGCCAAGTTCTCCTCTTGTTGCATCAAGGTTGATGACAAATTGTCCCTTCCAATGCCTTGTGTGCAATAATGACCATATGGTTTGACATGAGATAGCTATCACGACATTCTCACATTTTCATGGAGTTTTTGTGTTTCCATATTTGGAGGATGTTTCATTTGATTGCGTGCACATTGACCTTTCTTATGCATTTCCTTTCATATATTTGTGTTGTGCTAACGGTGTAATGGCAAAGAATGAACATGTCATTGGTGATATGGTCCTCTATCATGCACACACATGTTTTGCTTGGTTATTGGTGTGTAGGTACAACCTTTGGATGTGCTTCCATGAGTGTTTTCATCTAGGCATTCCTATGACGGACAATCTTCCAAGAAGACCGCATCGGCATCTTGCTAAGGTGAATTCCTTCTACATAGGCGCTAATGCTACGACCCTCAAGAATTGGTTACTCTTTGAGTGTTGTTTCGTCCTCTTTGTGAGCTTCCTAGGTTACATGGAGTATGAAGGAACATTGAAGAGTCGCCACATCATTTGCATCAAGCACGACTACATGGTGACAAGAACAATACATCTACCTCCTTTTCATGGTGATGAAGAGCAAGAGTCGAGGACGACTCTTTTTAAAGGGGGGAGATGATGTAGTGCAAACCACCCTAAGCTCACCATGGACGTCAAAGGTGAACTCCTTCCACTATGTGATTCACTTCATGTCACCTTAGAGCGTTATACTACTTGACAATTGCTCCCATTACATTGCTAGATGTATCAACATGGGTAGAAGGCCACGAGAAGATGGCCAAGGTGCACGAGGAGTGAAGGCCGACAAGACGATGGCTTCGAAGAGGAGAAGGAAGAAGAAAACCAGGCGCAGCGGTACTACCGCTGGAACAAGCGGTACTACCGCCAGGGAGCTACCGCCACCGCTACCGCTGCGCGTACCGCCAAAGACGGCTTTCTGCTGCTCGTTCCGGTACCGGGCGGTACCGCTGGAGGTACCAGTGACGTGGGAAGAGTCGAGGCAGCCCGCACCGGCGGTACTACCGCTTAACCCAGCGGTACTACCGCCGCTGCGGGATTCAGAACGGGTAGATGCCCTTCTAACCTCTCCCCACCTACCCCCTTTTGGTCAACCCTATATATAGGAGCCTCCCACCTCAGATCTAGGTTAGGTTGGATATGAGATAGAGTTCCACCCTCTTTGGTGTTGCCTCCCCTTGTGGAGAAGATCCCCTTGTGGATTCAAGGCCTCCGCTTGTGGAGAAGATCCCTCTTGTGGATTCAAGACCTCCACTTGTAGTTGTAGCTACTAGCCAATGTTCCACCCTCGTGTGGAGTCTATGGCTATTGACCGTTGGAGAAACAACCACAAGACCCCTCCTTGTAGTATCTACTACTTAGCAATCTTCCATCTTTGTGTGGAGTCTATTGGAGCCAATCTTCCAACCTTGTGTGGATTCTATTGGGCCGGATTGGACCGACCGGTGACGGAAACGTGTCCTTGTATCGTGTTTGTGTTTGGATGTTCTTGCGTTCTTCGTGTTCTTCGTGTTCTTGCGTGCGTTCATCCGAATCCGCTTCAAATCCGTGAAGATCGGGCACGTGGGTCAGATGACGTAAGGAGGGTCCGTGTGCTCCTAGATGGCAAGGAGGGGTCCACGGGGGTCCAGATGGCTAGGATTGTCGTACGTGCTTTAGGATGACCTAAAAGTGCTACTGATATGCTTAGATGGCTAGGAGGGTGCACGTGGGTTAGATGACGTAGATAACGTAAGGAGGGTCAACATACTCCTAGATGGCAAGCAGGGGTCCACGGGGTCTAGATGGCAAGGATTTTCGCACATGCTTTAGAGGATGACTTAAAAGTGCTACTCATACTCTTAGATGGCTGGGAGGGTGCATGTGGGTCAGATGACGTAAGGATGGTCTGTATAGTCTTAGATGGCAAGGAGGCATCCACGGGGGTCCAGATGGCTAGGATTGTCCCACGTGCTTCAGGGTGACCTAAAAGTGCTACTGATACTCTTAGATGGCTAGGAGGGTGCACGTGGGTCAGATGACGTCAGGAGGGTCCGTATACTCCTAGATAGCAAGGAGGAGACCACGGGGGTTCAGATGGCTAGAATTGTCGCACGTGCATTAGGATGACCTAAAAGTGCTACTGATACTCCTA